>JAFEKC020000009.1:0-1200000 GCA_018257855.2 Cladonia borealis | reverse complement strand
CGTAAACACCAACTGTCTGTGCGCTGCGACTTTTTTTCCCTCCACCCTCGCAAATTTGCCTTACTTCCCGACCGAGCAACATGACTCCATCAAGAGAAACATCTGACTTTTCGCCAGGCCGATAGAGAGTTAGTCAAAATGTACAACGCGCACCGTGGGATGGTGCAACCTCCTTCCTCCTCCAACAATCGCCTCTCAGAACTCTTCGACCAGATCAGACGTGAATTTGATACCCACGCGCAGGACAGAGCAGGCGAACATGACCAAAATAGTGAGTTTGTTTGCTTTTAGCTGGTCTCATACCGCAAGTTCGGCACATGCACCGTTCCGTTACCTCGTCACTGGCAAACTCGGACTTTAAGAACCCTTCTCTCTGTGTGTGTCTAGCAGGACGCAGCAAGAAAGACGTACACTGGAAATAGCAAGCATGGGGTCTAAAAAGGAAGTCATGCGCCTAAGGCAACTGCTGACAGAATCTCAAAATACAGTGGCTGCCCAAATGCAAGAGATGGAGTTGGTGAGGCAAAAGGTCTATGAGTTGGAGCGCCAGCAGGTGCTCATCAAGCAAAGGTACATTATTGACGGCCTTGGCACCATACATTAGGTTGGCAGCTAAGGCATTGAAATAGATACGATGAAGAAATCGGTCGGCTACGTCACGAGATTGAAGCTCGAGGAGGACCACCATCACATGTAGGGGTCAGTGGTCTAGCACCTCATGGTGGTGTGAATCCACCCGCTCCTCCTGCCATTGGGCACGGGCCAAGTAATTTGTTCGGTGGTATAATGGCCAATCCTCCGGGTCAAGGCAACCCCGGCCTTGTACCGCCCTCACAAGACCAACAGGCACCGTCACAAGGTCCGCCCCCACATCCAATGCCACAAACTCAAGGTCTACAGCAAAATCCCTATCCAGGCGGTTATCCCCAAGCTCCTGTGGTGAACGGTATGGTAAACCCTCACGGACTCTCGTACGCATGCTCCGTATTCGCTGTTGCTGATTTGTCTTTACACAGGCTATGGACCTCAACCACCGATCTCATCTCCAGGCCCAGGGAAACGGGGTGATACTCGCAGGCCTATGGGACATGCCAGCACCCCACAGCAGCCCTCATCTATGCCATACCCGAATGCCTCGCCCCAGATAAGGCCAAGCCCACCTCCACAATTTCACAACAATGTTGGCAATGTGCTTGCGGACTTGGACCCTGACCAGATGCGCCCCGACCAAAAGCGTGAAGGCAATGATTGGTTCGCAGTATTCAATCCAAATGTACGCCGTGTTCTTGATGTCGACTTGGTACACAACCTTATTCACGAGAGTGTGGTATGCTGTGTAAGATTTAGTCGAGATGGGCGATACGTAGCTACAGGATGCAACCGTTCGGCGCAAATCTTTGAAGTGTCGAGTGGCAATCAGGTAAAGAAGCTGCAAGACGATTCCGTGGACAAGGACGGGGATTTGTATATCCGAAGCGTGTGCTTTAGCCCGGATGGGGTGTACCTTGCGACAGGTGCTGAGGATAAGCAAATCAGAGTATGTCTCCTCGTGCAATTGAAGCTATCATGAAGTCAGCTAACTCTTCAACACCAAAGGTGTGGGAAATTCAAACCGGTCAAATTAGAAATACTTTTGCCGGACACGAACAGGATATCTATTCCCTAGACTTTGCCAGCAACGGCAGACATATCGCTTCAGGCAGCGGTGATCACACTGTCCGCGTCTGGGATATAGAACAAAGTCGAGAAATACTAAACCTTCAGATCGAAGACGGCGTAACAACGGTAGCGATCTCCCCCGGAGGCCATTATGTTGCAGCTGGGTCTCTTGATAAGAGCGTCAGAGTGTGGGATATTAGTTCTGGTAATATTATTGCAAGACTTGATGGTCTCGATGGGCACAAGGACAGCGTATACTCTGTTGCCTTTGGACCAGATGGCGAAACTTTGGTAAGTGGGAGTCTAGACAAGACCATCAAAATGTGGCAATTATCTCCCGATACGCGAGGAATGTTGGGGGGGCAGCTTGTCCGAGGTGGAAGACTAGTAAGAACGTTTGAGGGCCATAAGGTAAGCAATATCAGCCAACTCGCTCCGTACGAAGCAGGCTTTAACCCAAGCATAGGATTTTGTCCTCAGCGTCGCCATGACACCGGATGCGGAGTGGGTCATGAGCGGATCAAAGGATCGGGGAGTGCAATTTTGGAACCCACGTACTGGCGATACGCAGTTGATGCTTCAAGGTCATAAAAATTCAGGTATGAGATTTCAAGGTAATATTAGTTGACTGCTACCATTTACTGACCTGTGCATAGTCATTTCTGTCGCGCCCAGCCCCATGGGCGATCTATTTGCTACAGGTAGTGGGGACATGCGAGCTAGGATTTGGAAGTAAGCCTGCCTTCGATCACTACTGTTGCGATTACAACGCTAACGGCTCGTTCACAGATATGGACCATATCGGGGATAAGCGGTGGATATCAGGGGAGCGTGGTGTAGGATGGATTGAGTGGATTGCTTAAGCGATTCGGGCCTTTGAAACCCGTGTACCTACTCTAATTCCTAAAGATACGAATATTTTTGGGCATTCCCAATGCTAGGCTTTGGGAGATCAGTAAGCGTCATCATTAGTCACCAGTAAAGCTTTGTATTAAGACCTAGAATCGTCAATTATCATGAGCATCAAGAATGAGGCACGATTTCGTCTACCACAAAATGCGCCTTCAATCATTGATTGGGTCAGCCGCGCCATCAAGCGCGCTCCTAATCACTATCTAATCTCTCAAGCGAACCTTCTCCCACAAAACAGTGGTGTGGCACGAGTATTGCAACAGCTCAAAGCAAGGATGGCGGACCACCACCAATCGAACGTATCCGAGGACCTAATATGGGAAATATGTCGTACGTTGCAGATAATTGAGAAATTGAGGACGAGAGTGGACTGCTCATGCGATGCCAGGTTCGAACAACTCATACCTGGTGAAGCGCAAGAGTGGAGGAGGATCTCAATTCTCGCGAGACCCTCTTAACTTAATGAACAAACATTCGAGGAAGGTCAGTTAGAGAGAATCTCCTGTTGCAGCGCGATTGCTGACAGTGCACCTAGTATGCGGGTTTCGTCAATAATAAGGTACGATTGAAGGGATCATCCCTTTTACGACGGGGAAAGCCTCATGGAGCAGAAGCTAAAGTAACATGTTTCAAAGGCCGTCGGGATTCATCCAGCAGAGAAGGGCGGAGTCACCTTGACTACAAAGAAGCACAAGCATCTCAACCGACCTGCAGCGAACAAAAACGAGGTATCTTGGGGTGGGAATAAGTCAGGACCAAAGTCAGTCATACGCCCGGCATACAGCTTATGCTTTATATTTTGCTAATGAATTATCAACAGGATCTACAAAGGCATCGTCAATTACACAGCAAAGCAAGGCTACAGGGCAGATCTACGCCAAGAGGCTGTCGCTCGTGCAAGTGCTATCCGCCAATCACAGAGGCCAAAGAAGGAAGACCCAGAGCCAAAGCTGCGAGGCTCCAAGGCAAAGAAGGCGGAGGAGAAGGCGTCATGATTGGAGATCAAAACTAGGATTTTGGTAGCCTCTTACTGGGGTTAGGAGTGAGATCAAAATACTAAGCATGATTTGCTGCTCTATAAGCTTCCCAATGATCTCTACTATGGGATCGGCTCGTTTGATCAAGCTACGCTATCTATGTCGCTAAATCCGAAAATTGAAAATTGGAGATTGAATGTAGGCGTAGAACTGACACCCAAGCAATCAAAAACCGTTCATCCACAAAGCTTCGGCAACATATCCCCTGGCCAGACGAGAGATCGAGGATTGGGATTGCTGATAGATTCAAGCTGCACTCCAACCCACGCGAATGAAGTGGTGACGGGATACCTTAGATAGCTTCGCCGATTATGGTGACTTCGCTGTCCGCACAGACGGCATTCGGGACCCCGCCGGCCGCGCCTTCTTGGTGGGGCAGCCTTCCGCTGAGCCAACACAACACCTTGGGACTTTTCTGTTCCACCATCTTCTCTATCCATTCAATCCTCCAGCATCATAGAGTTCTCATTGTCAACCCAATTTAACCACTAATCATTCTATGTATGCGCTCCTGTTGGGCTCTTACTGTACAGCTCACTGATCATGATAGTGCAGACCGCTTTTTAAGCTTAAAACTCGGTCACCATGGTCAAAGCAGGCAAGCCATTGCCTGAGCAAGCCTTGGAATTCGTGCCATCTAATCATATCTTAGTTGTCTTGGGCGCCTCTGGTGGCATTGGCCAGGTAAGAGTCCTGTCTAAGCGTTCCAATGTAACGGGCTTCTTGCTAACCATAACGCTGGCAGCCCCTCTCCCTTTTGCTCAAAGCCTGCCCCGAGGTTGATGAACTATCACTCTACGATGTCGTCGGTACCCCCGGTGTTGCTGCCGACCTTTCACACATCTCATCCGTAGCCGTGCGTGCTCCCAAAGCCCATCCCGAGTTTGATGCTGAAGCGGAATAGAAAATCACTGGCTATCTCCCCCCTGATGATGGCTTAAAGAAAGCTCTAACAGGGGCAGATATTGTTGTCATCCCAGCGGGCATTCCTCGTTCGTACACAGAGCTATGTCCTATATACTAAGGGTCTAATGGAGAGATAGGCAAGCCGGGAATGACCCGTGACGATCTCTTCAAGATTAACGCGGGCATTGTACGTGACCTGGTCACCGGGATTGCGGAGACCTGCCCAAAAGCATTCATCCTGGTCATTTCAAATCCAGTCAACTCGACGGTCCCAATTGCGGCCGAAGTCATGAAGAAAGCTGGCAAGTTTGATCCAAAGCGCCTTTTTGGTGTCACCACCTTGGACGTAGTTCGTGCGGAAACCTTCGTGCAGGAACACACCGGCGAGAAAGATCCTTCCAAGACAGTCATCCCTGTCATTGGCGGCCACTCTGGCGAGACCATCGTTCCTCTATTCAGTCTTGCAAAGCCTGCAGTCAAGATCCCAACAGACAAGCTAGCACCACTAGTCAAGCGTAAGCGTTTCAATTCTTGAGAATTAGGAGTATGCTGATCCTCCGTAGGCGTTCAATTCGGCGGTGACGAGGTCGTCGAGGCTAAAGGAGGTGCAGGCTCCGCAACTCTTTCAATGGCATATGCTGGCTATCGGTACAATCCTCGCTGCTCGCTGCAACTTCGAGTTGGGAGTCTGACTTACTGACAAAAACGCAGTTTCGCGGAGAAGCTCATAAGGGCTACGAAGGGCGAGAAGGGAATAGTCGAGCCAACATATGTTTATTTGCCTGGTGTCACCGGCGGTGATGCCATCGCCAAGGAGACTGGCGTAGATTATTTCTCAGTTCCCGTTGAGCTTGGGGTATGTGCAGAGATATTGTTCACTTATTGTCCACTTCTGCGGCGTTTAGCTGACCAAACATTAGCCCTCCGGAGCAGAGAAAGCCAACAACATCCTTCCCGAGATTAACGACGATGAGAAGAAACTTCTCGAGGCTTGCAAGACTGGCCTGAAGGGCAACATTGAGAAGGGGGTCGACTTCGTCCATAACCCACCACCAAAGTGATTCACCCGGGAAACACTCGTTTGTCTCAGATTCTTTGTTACCTTCTCACCCAATTCGTAACCTGAGACTTCAACTCTTGAATTACGCCCTATCAAAAGTTTTGTAGCCAGTATAGCATTAAAAAGCTCATTGACTGATCTGTTATCTCTTGTACGTAGGCTTTGATCTTCTGCGAGTTCCAGATTCCTGCGGCTGAGGAGGAATGGGGATATAAATGATATCTCGTTGGCCTGGATTCATAGACTTATAGAATGGATTTAGAAAATCCAGAAGTATTCATGCAGAGATGTTAATATTGCCATAGTGAGAGCAAAGAGATCTCTATTTCTTGTGACTGCAACGCCCGTCTATGCCGCTAATCGTATCAATTCCTTTGACATGCCGTCCTGAATGGGCGCCGTCATGCTTTAGCGTTTGTAGTCTTGATCTGGAAGGTAGCTGCCGGAAGTTCTGAGGTCTCCGCTTGCACTGTAGCAGTAATGCCCATGCTGGCCAGTCCACCTCTAATGACACCGCAAGGAAACCAGAGGTACTGGCACCAAATTAGCTAGAAACCAACCCCTGGCTTGCATTATCTTCTCATACCGGCTGCGCTCGCGAAACGGCTTCGGAAGACGACGACATACTCATCCGGGAGAACGGTTTGAAGCTGTTATCCGTGAGGACGTAGACACCCTGACACACTCTTCGTAAGCCACGCTGTAACGTCTTTCTAGATCGGAAGTTCATACACGGTGGTTCGTCTTCAGATTATCAATCTGCTTCCTGAAGAGCAGGGCCCACATGTCCTTGCACAGAAACTTGATCACATCCAACGTATCCGTAAACCGTGGCCGATCTCTCGAGAACCTGTTGATGACCATTTCCTATCAGCCATGATCCATCCACATTTCTTCACATCTGCGCCGTAGGCCCCCTACCCCTTCCCCCGTCGCAAGTAAAGATCCAGAAGAAGGCCTCACCTCTCAACAAGTCCTTGCCCAACTCTATACCCTGATGTCTCTAACCTCCGAAACGCAGCCTCTTTCTGCTCGTCCTCATCTACTACGGGCTTTACGCCATCCTGGCCAGCGATTGTGAGCTCATTGTTTAGTCTGTAAGCCATCGGGACCATCTCGATTAGGAGGAGATCCATGCATGTGGAGTTGAGGAAGGTTGCGTAAGGATCTGAGGCATTGTAGGGGGGGAAGGGTGCCTCGAAGGACATTGGGGCGGTGGCACTGAGACGGAGAGGTTTGGGAGTGTCATATGGGATGGTGCGACTTTGATATTAACGTGGGCATTCTTCAATTTGTGGAATTGTGAGGTGTACGTGTGGGAGTACTGTGGTTTGTATAAAGTCTTGGGGCTGAACTACGGGAGGGCAAGTCAAAATTACGCGGATTTTTTGGTTTCAACAGATCTGGACCAACGTGTGCAAATTCTAAATATGTTGTCGGATGCTGTCTAAGAAATCCGTAGCGAATTCATGGTTTCTGTACGCGTGAAAGCCATCCACAGACTCCGAGTCAAGTGCTAACCCTGTTATCCCCGGCGCCATCTGCTCCCTATGGATAACGCCCTTATGCTCCTGGTTGTAGAGATTACGCCCTGATGCTCCTTGAAGATGGAAATCTCTTCCTGATGCTCCCTAGACATGTTTAGTAGTTGTACAAGCGCCCGCTGTAAGAAATCCGTAGAGTCGTGCGCGAAACATTAGAAGGAAAATTGGCGTTAAGAATTGATAAAACATATTCTAGAATTCTGAATCCCAGTGCCATGTGCACCATCAGTCTTATGGGGGATTGCGATACTCTTTCGCAACGTAACTGGGCGGTGCGAAAGGGTTCCTTGGCATTTCGCCATTGACACCGGTTGGTCGGATTGGTATATTATCGATGGACGACAGTCTGGGTAGACCGCTGGAAGGTCTATGAGTCATTTGTCTTTTGGCAGGTCTTGGTGGCTCGTCTTCTTCGTCGCTACTTAAGGTCAGGTCCACTATTGGACCTGACGATCGTTTGCTACTTGCTGGAATCGGTGGTGCCGCCGATGAAAATGATTGTTCTCTCGATGAGATTGGCGGTGTCCTCATTAGACCAGGCTCATGAGTAGCCTCCTTCTTCACTGGTGCCAGCCTGGGCATGTCTTGGATCTCCACAAGGTCATCTTCGCCATCGCTACTGGTACGTCCATTTGTTCTTGGGGGTGAAGGAGCACTCCCCGTAGTCTGGGCCCATTTGCCGTCTGGTTCGATAACAACTTGATCGATAGACTTAGGTGTCGACTTGAGAATGTCATCAACGTATCTAAAGCGAAAATCAGGTACAACGATCAGCGCTTATAGAAGATTACCTACTGGTCGACGTGCAATTGACTGTATCCAACGGCCTTATTACAGACGGGACAAGTCCAAGTTGGAGCTTGCTCTTGAAGCTGGAGAAAGGACATGGCGTCGAAGCATTGGTTGTGACTGCAAATGGAGGAACGACAAGGAATATCAATCCTCAATGTCGACAAAGGGCATTTCAAAGACATGATGCTGGAAGTGGCCACAAGATCGTTGTCATCGGCCCGGCTAATCACTGCTCATAATGATCAATTAGTAGGCATATTGGCTTCTGCGATCCAAGCAACGTACTTTCCCGGATAACTTGCTCTTTCACTATCGTTTTGCCAGACTTAAGCTTAGAGACCAATTCTTCCACAGGATGGCGCTTGACTAGGTTGACGACCATGAGATACCTCTGCTTCCTCATCAGTAGTGCTCGAAGATAGTGCAACATGCCTAGCGGAGGGATCCCAATGGAGACCCCACAATGGGTCAACTTACTTTCTTGGTAAGTGCGTACGTAACAATCATTTCATTCCTGTATCCTGCTTTATGCCTAAGCAGACTAGTTATATCAGCGGGCTTTGTAGTCCCTGGTTTATTCTTTAGGCCCCTCAAATTTGCTTTTACTTCATCTTGGTTGACTTTGATCTCGAATTGATACGGGAATTCGATATCAACCATAGTGAACGGTGACATGGCGTCTGCAGCACAGTAAACCATTACTCTAATACAAGGGTCCGCAGCAAGCAGCTGAGCGGTGTCGGCTCGAAGGCTGATGGAGGCGTCGACCGTGTCTCGCGTAGTCTCTCGGACTAACACTTTTGTGATTAATCACGAATGTCAAAAGCTGGGTATTACAGTAGAAATCGAAGCCAGGTCCAACGTACTTTTGCATTCTAAGACCGAGGTTAAAGGCTCTATCACTGTAAAGAACGGACTTGATTTGAACTGCGGAGACCCTGTACGCCTATCAGAGGCTTCAAAAGCAGTGAGGGAGGACTACAGGCATACTTGGCCCAGATCCATTTGCATTCGCGGGCATACCAGGTATTCCAGGTCGGAACGTATTACTGCTGAAGGAGTTTTGATACGGAGTAGGCGCCTGGGGTGGATTGTTTGAGTACACTCGAGGCGCTGACGGTGAAGGCGATAGGCCCGCTGGGCTGGCATCTGGATTGTAGACTAGATTTCTCAGATTGCGGAAGCGTTCTATATCATGGGCCTGGGCGTAACGGTGGAGTTCTATTATTCAAAGATCGGCTATTAGCTGATTGTGTATGCCATAGAGACTCGGAAGAAGAAGGGGACGACTGAAGGTTCCATTTTTCCATGTCCTTAACTTTACATCAACCCTTGTGAAGGTAGTATGGGCGAGACTCACGGTTGATAATTCGCGTTTGCAAAGTAGCCTTTGCACCCGAGACTGGGAGTGATTCCTTTTTCAATATCATTTTCAGCTGATTATTTATCAACGTCTTCACCTTCGCAGCCACAGCCTCCGCATTGACAGGCTCCACAGAACTCATGTTTGCGGCTCCTCCAAAGAACACCCTAGAAAGTCCGCCGCTGGAGGTAAAGGCGCTTGCGCAGGGTTTTGAGAAGCCAAAAACTCATGTGGGATGTTGGGCTGGCGTTTCACTGGAGTATCAAGCAACTAGCTGGACCGGTATCTAAAGGTCTTGGAGGTGTTAAAGCGTCGGAGGTAGAATGGTGGAGCCATAGGTGGGTTGCAAGGCGACACAGATAAAGTGCGGCCAAATTCCGAACGGGAATAATTTGTTCAATCACCCGAATCAAAGTTCACTTTGCGGTTACTTGCTGCTCAGTTGAGAGTGCGCTTATCACATTACTCAGGCACACTCACCCTGGTCTGACCTGACCTGCGCTACATTATTCATCCTCATTCAGAATTTGAGCTATCAAAAGACCCGGAGTCACTTTGCAGGTCCCTTCTCTCACCAAGGGATCGCTGTCAGAGCGCGAGATATAACATGGCGAAGGGCTTACGCTCGAGTCGTAACAAAGCCAACAATTCGAAACTTCGATCTAATATTTTTGGGCCGGTCGAGGATGAAAGGAAGCAGCGCCTGTCAGCAAAATTGCTCGAATTAGCTTCGAAGCCCGCAACGAAGGCTGGGGAGGATGCAAAGATGGTCGACGAGCAAGGTTGGCTGCCCTATTAATGACGACAGCAACAACATTGTGGCCACTGTTATTAACCTTGTTGCTATCCCTATAGAGCCAACGAGTCCGAAAGAGGCGGAGGCAGAAGCAGACATTCATTCAAACGAGCAGGGTAAACATACTACCTATCATGGCGAATCTATCGCGCTTGTAACGCTAACGAGTCTCCAATCTACAGAGATGGATGTTGAACAAGATAACGGCTCTATAAAAGATGCGGAATCAAGACCAAGGAGCAGTGGGCGGATACAGAAAAAAGGGAGGGGCAAAGCGAAAGCTGCAATGATATTTCCTGTCTACAGGAAGGGGAAGAGGGTGGGACCTCATCTAAATAAAAGACAGAGGCGGAAGAGTTTGCGACCATAGAGTGATATTTGCACGGGCTATCAGAGAACGTGCGACATAACAACATAGCCAGCGTCCTTAATGTCAAATGCTTGCTCAACAGTCCACGTTCCTGCTCTGCGTTCCCCTCATGAGCTCGAGTCTTCAACTTGCACCCAAAATCCTCTGCCCTCTACCTCTCATAATACTCACACATACCTGGTGGTAACAGGTCTACTTCTCAGATGGCAGAGCCGAAATATGCACAAAACAGGCAAGGCCTGCAACGTGAGGCTTCGGCTGTGGCTGACGGGAGATCTGCAGCGCCGAGGACCTTAAATGCAGGCTTTAAATTTTGACAACATTCTCCGTCCAAGGGACTGACTGTCTTTTCCGACCTGACAGCTTTATAGGTCGATACAATAAAACCATTGTCCGCTGAATGATTATTCTCACCTGGACCAGGTCTTTCTTTATGTCTGGGTGCTAAATACGAATTGCGTACCGTGAAGCATTGAGCATGTTTACACGATGTCGCAAAGACTCTCGATACTAACGCTGACTATCGCAAACCTACTTATACCATTGGCCATATTGATTTTCGCAACAGGTTTCTTTCCTTACAAGCCTTTCATCGCTGGTAGAGCTTCCTATGGAGACGGCAAGGATGGCAAAAATGACAACAAATATGGAACGGCTCCTTTCGACAAGGTAGTATTCATGGTCGTTGATGCGCTTAGGAGGTTAGAAATCTTCCAGGCCATTGCTAGGTTGTTACTAAGACTCTCAGCGATTTTGTCTATTCCAATCACTCAGGCTTCACATTTACTCAAAGGTCAGCACGTACATCTGTCACGGTTTGGTCAAGCTGACTCTGGTATGGCAGTCTTATCCGATCAGGAGCAGCCATGCCGTTCACGGCCCATGCCACATCCCCCACAATAACCATGCCTCGAGTCAAAGCAATGACCACCGGATCAATACCTTCCTTTCTCGACGTCATCCTCAACTTCGCTGAATCTGACACAACTTCAAGCTTGGCTAACCAGGACACCTGGCTTTCGCAATTGAAGGACAAGCCGGAAGGCAAATTGGTCATGTACGGTGATGATACCTGGCTGAAGTTGTTTCCTAGTGTATTCGCTCGTGCGGATGGCACTTCGAGCTTCTTCGTGTCGGTTAGTGGTCCTTCGTTGGATATGTACATAGATGCTGTAATACTGAGAAACAATTAACAGGATTTCACGGAAGTGGACAACAATGTGACAAGGCATGTGCCTTTAGAGATGAGGCAGAGCGATTGGAATGGCATGATTATACATTACCTCGGACTCGACCATATTGGACACAAGGCGGGTCCTAGGAGGTAAAATGAAACAGGCAAATGAAGGAGAAACATATATTGACTCTTGTTGTAGTCCTCACATGATACCAAAGCAGGCAGAGATGGATGATATCGTGAAGCAGATCTACCAGGCAATTGAGACAGAAAAGCATTTGCAGTCTACCCTCCTCGTTGTTTGTGGCGACCATGGCATGAATGAAGCCGGCAATCATGGAGGATCGGCAGAAGGCGAGACGTCTCCAGCGCTGGTCTTTCTATCCCCCAAATTTCGAACCATTTCTGGGGGCTCCGAAAGCCCACTTGTTGTGCCAGAATCATCCTTTGAATATTATACCACAGTAGAACAGTCAGATATTGCGCCTACACTCGCTGGTTTACTAGGATTCCCAATACCTCTCAATAACTTGGGCGTCTTTATCCCAGAGTTGTTGGCGTTTTGGGATGACGGTGAGCCCGCCCGAGCACGACCTGTTCTGGTACACCAACTAACAGGTATCACAGATGTTAAGTTACATCTCATGCAACAGAATGCTCGGCAAATCCTAGATATTGTCCGTGGGACTTTTCCGGGGCTACCCTTCGATGGTACAACAGACGGCAATGGGTGTGCATCGTTGAATTCTGACGGAGAGACACTAGACTGCCTCTGGTCTTGGGCGACGAAGTCTTTGGACCCTCCTGGCTATGGAGACGGTGCCGAAGCACTGCGAGCATATACAGAAGTATGTCGAATGCTCGCCATCAAAAAGGCCGATGTGCTGAATTGTATGCAGTTCTCCAAGCGTGCCCAAAATGTTATGAGCAGCACTGCGAGTAACTACGATGTCGGCAGGCTTCACATAGGTATTGTTCTTGCTGGGCTGGCAACGGTGGCTTGTCACACTACAGCTTCCACCGCTCTATCAGAATCACGCTCGAGCGGGCTATGGACTTCATCGGTAATAATCCTCTATGGTGCGATGATGTTTGCGAGTAGCTATGTCGAGGAGGAACAGCATTTCTGGTACTGGGCATCCTCTGGCTGGCTTGCATGGTTATTCTTGAAACAGTGAGTCATGTTTCAAGCCTCATCCTGGTCAACGCTGATAGCGTGTAGACATAGCACTCTACCGATGGGTGGCTTCTGGAAAGCTTGGTTATCAGTCCCGCTGCTTGCTATTTTGCGTGTGATCCGTGTCTGGAATCAGACAGGCCAAAAACATGCTGGTGAGCCAGACATTGCAAAGACATTACTTCCTGCACACAACTCCATACTCTGGTTGCTTGTGCTTGCAACCTATCTTGATGTTGTCCAACGGCTGTCGAGGAGGGCTCTGCCATGGACGTCGCGGCGTGTCTCATTCGCGGCTTCGCTCGCTTTAGGCCTTACAGCTCTCAGCTTCAAAGTCGACTTCACAAAGGCAGACGCTCCGGAACTCTTGGACGGCCTTCATCTTTTCTTTTTTCTGAGACCAATGAAAGAGGCTTCCTTGATAGCCCAAGCAAGGGCATTATTCATCGGTATCATGGCTCTGCTATTACTGAGTATCTTCCCTGTGATTAACAAACGGGCCTCCCAAGCTGGGAAAGTTGAAGATATAGCACAGCCCCCAGTCGATGCAGGCATGCTAACGGACGAAGTTTCGGCCCTCCGACCTCTTCACGACTTATTCACACTATTCCTCATGACCCAATCAAGAGCTACCAACATCCCCCTATTCCTTCTGTTTGAGATACAATGCAATATTCTAGATTTAGTAGAGCTGTCTGGAGTTGAAATGACGTTGACATCTCATCTCTTCCAGTACGCGTCATTCTTCGCATTTGGAGGTTCCAACGCCATCTCCTCAATCGATCTTTCCAACGCATACAACGGTGTGGCTGGGTACAACGTCGTAGCTGTGGGCATACTGACTTTTTGTGGAAATTGGGCGGGCCCCTTGTGGTGGACCTCAGCGACAGCGCTGTTGTTGTCAAAGCGTCGCAATCAAGGTCGAAGGAGGCGGTGGTTCGAACACGTTTCGGTGCTTACAGCCTTTGTCTCGAGCGGTGTTCTTTCTGTAATGCTCGCATGTATGGCGTTGAGAACGCATTTGTTCATCTGGACGGTTTTCTCGCCCAAGTATTTGTATAGCATGGCGTGGAGCATGGGCCAGCATCTTTGTATCAATATTGGGCTCGGTAGCCTACTATATTGGGTAGAAACTTCGTAATACCCTATTCGAACCGTACAATACTAGAATATTACTTATATTACTCCAACCCTTGGAATAGGTCATCGATTATATTTGTAGACTTCCTTTTCTGCCTTTTTGCAGGCTTTTTTGGAATCTTTTTCTCTTTGCCTGCTGAGGCCCTTTTGCTCTCCTCACGTAGTCTGGGATCCGGACCTACAACTACAACACCTGCCTCCGGGCCTTCCAGAGCCCCACGTCCATCACCGGAGTCCAATAGCTCGCGCAAGTCACCAGCAGCGGGAAAGTGGGGTCCCGTATCAACATCAGATCTCGAAGTCACAGGCTTCGCCACCACTTGCCCCAAGTCCTCAAAAGCCTCTGTCAGAGCCTTGTGGCTGTCACTCGCAGGTCTCACACTTAGGTTGCCGGGTTCTTCAGCCGCCCCATCCTCAAGCCCAACGATACGCTGGATCCTAGCAAGCTCTGCGACCAGCGTGAGGCCGAGAGCCGAGAACTGGATATCATTGACGATTTGGGTGAAAACGCTGAGCCACATCAGTCTTCAACATAATGCTGAAGCATAATCCACAAAGATGACGCACCCGTAGCACCTGGGAAGCAGGAGTTCATTCATATACTTTATCCTCACCGAGGCACGTTCAACATTTCCATGTCCGATGTCTATGATGAGCCTCGCAATGCTTCGCTTTAGCATAGCCAGCCATTTCCACCAGTGACTATGGCGATGCTGATTTTTGTTTCGATGATGTATCAGGTGAAGAATCTGCGAGACTCCCTGTAATTGGCTAACATCAGTATTCATCATATACCTAGAATCTGACAAAAGTAATCTAGTTGCAGAAGCGGAGAATAAGTAGCGTAAGTGGGCAGATCATAACCCTCTACAGACAAGTTCCGAGTAATGCCAAATTGAACTAAAAGCTTACGACGAGAGCAGAAGTATCGAGCTACGGGCACGGAATGTGTTTGAACCATTAATGTTACTTTTGTCAGTTCTAGGTTCCGTGTATGAGCTATCTAAGTGCTAGAACAGTCACGTGAGCTGCTACAGCCATGGCATTATCTTTGTTCCTCCAGCGATATAGCCACCAAACATTTGAAGCCTCTTTCCAGCCAGAGCAAACTCGAACAGTGACATAAGAGACGTGAAATTTCAAAAGACAGCGGTGATTAATGTCCTCTCGAATCATTGAGATCGCCCAACTCGCCCGCGTATACAAATGAGACGACAATTCCTAGAAATCAACGAAAGCTTTTCATCATCTCCCATCTTCTCAAGAACAATCTATGCCCGATATCCATCGACATAGGCTGAAATTAGTGTGGACACCATACATGTAAGCCATCGATATTGAAGTACGAGAGCGTACGGTCAAAATCTTGCAACATCGAGACGACTAGAATGGAGGTCCATTTAAGCTCGGATAGCACGATTCGCTTAATCCTCCGTGTGATGCAGACGTGTGCAAAGAGTTGATACCGTTCTGATTGGTATATTGGTTCAAACCATACGAATCCTCGGCTTCTGCGAGCCTAGTACCGCGATCGTACTGGGAACGGCGGCGACGTTGTTCGTCGCGAAAGTTCTGGCCAGCTCTAGGAGCAAAAAGTCCTGCAAAGTTGATCAGCCAGCTTATACGTTGCACGCAGGCCTTGAAACTCACCAACGTGCTCTGCGTTCTCCACGCTTCGTTTCATCTTTGATGGATTGTCTGGCCGTGGAAAATCTTCTTCCTTTCCTGCCAGTGGACCATTGCCAGCGTGGAAAAGCTGTGAATTATCAGTATATTTATCGCTTCAGCGTTTTTCTCAATACATATAAGACGTACCTTTGGACGGAAGCCCGGGTACTCAAGCATCACAGAGCTGTTGCGGAACTTCTGAATAAGACAGTCCCTGCCTTGAATCGCTATGAAAGGTTAACGAGATACCAATGATCAGAGCCTGGTCCACGCACTGGCGTAAGAGACCTCTGCAACTTTGTCGCTGTTGTACCGATTCCTGAGACCATATGAGCGTCATTCCTATCATGCCACCACTGAGCTGTCACTAACCAGCGTCGACCTGCTCTAGCCTCCACGAACTGCAATCATATCAATCGTCAATCAATCTGTCGGCTGAAATAGATACTGACATCAATTATGGAGTATGGCTGTTCACGATTAGCATGTTATGCCCAAGGTTTGTGCACAGATGACCACTTACATCTTCGAAGTTGATGAAAGCATAACCGACACTACGAAAAATTAGACCTGTGTTTTGAGGATATCCATTGTGGATTGCCTTCAGGAGACTTACTTGCAATTATTAGCAAAATCTAAAGACATCATGTCAGTAAGGAAATGAGAACAGGTCAGCGGATAGAATACCAATTCGTAGATACATGAAGTCATATTTAGCAAAACTCGTCTCATCAACTATTTCTTTGAGCATTGCCTAGGGTGTATAAGCTTTGGGAGCAATGTTGAACTGTAGTGCATACCTGATCAATTTTATTAGGAATATTTCGTAACATGATCTACCAGACTAGATTAGCGCAAATCTATATATTGCTGCGAAGGAATCACTTACCGTTGTCCGAACATCGATACCGTCGCGAATGCGACCAACATCCACAACATTATGATGGCCCGATGGGTTGTCGTGGTATTGACGGCTACCCAACTTGGTTTGACCGCTGTGCCGTTGGCCCTGGGGCCCTTGACAATGAGATGGCATTGTCAATGCCCCTCGCTCTTGCCCAATAGCACCTGGGCTGGAAGATGTCCAGACGGGTGACTGCATTCCAAGATTTGGGTAGGGCATATATGTTGGGCTCCAGGTAGAGTTGTGGTAGGAAACTCCGCTAGGAAAGCCAAGTGTGTAGCTGTCAAGCGTTGGTGGTGTAGGTTGTCCACTGGCATTGTTGCGTTGGGGAAGCGGGCGGCTGGCTGGCGTCGAGATATGAAAAGGCGAGAACGAAGGGGTGCGCGGGGTCTGAGGGCCATACGTGTCACGGTGACTGTTGAGGTTCATGTTACCCAGTGCACTGTCCAAACCAGACTCTTGACCCATGATGAGGGGGCCAAGAACCTTCCTTGTCGAACTCGTCTCATCGGGCTCGTAGGAAGATATTATCAAGGTGCACCCCTGTGTGAGTCAGCTCGCTGCAAGTACCCGATGGGGGGTCGGAGCTCACGCAGATCTTGAATCCGTTCACGTTCAAAGCATCGTGAACTGCAGAGGTATTGTAGAACTCCGCTCGATAGGTCGATGCTATGTTATCGTTCTTGATAAGACGGAATGACAATAGCCAGCCAAAATTTCCCAAAAATTGTTTAACGTGCTCTGCAACAGCCCCGACATCCAAGGGTTCATGCATACTGTCATACTTGGCTACCACAAGTACTTGGCCTTCATAGGTGGAGACAGAAGAACAATTTGAGCTCCCCGGTTGGAGCTTTAACGCAAAGTGTTTGGGTGAAATATACCTAATATTCCAAAATGGACGGTGTGCTTTGGCTGCACAATATGCAGCTTCGGCCTCTCCAAGATCCCCGTACTTAAGATAGATCGTACCAATGGAGGGTAGCTCGGCAGTCAAGATGTGCTCTAGGGAACGAAACTTGTTCTCCTAGCATACATTAGTAAGTGCTCTTGGATTTATCATGTGCAAGACTTACGCCGAACAATCCATAGATGTCACTCATCGAAGTAGTCGGAGGAATGTTGCATAGCATGATTGCCCGAGACAACCCCTCATCAGACGAGAATCCTCTACCAATGTTCCCTCCAGCAGCAGAGGTGTCATACCGGGTCGAGGCTACCTGGATGCTCGTTGGCCGAAGTCCAAGGCCGGGAGGACCAGAAAGGGCACATTTCGTAGCTATTGAATTGTTCTGAGAAGAGCTGGGAGCTGCAGGAGACACCGGGTACTTCGGACTGGAAACATTGATTTGATGGCTTGCAATAGGAATGGGGTGACCATTGCTGCTGGAAAATGCAATGCTTGAAGCAGGGGTGAAGTTCGAAGCTCCAGGTGACAGCTTAGATACCCCAGTGGAGGGCTGCGTTAAATTATTTGACAGTGGAACAGAGACGAACGGATCTTGGAACACCGAGGAGGTGTTTCCGCCAACTTTACGGTCGGGACTGAAATTCGTATTTGTATGCAAAAGATTGAACGCTGGTGGTACGTTGGATCTGATGATGCCGTGACCTGCAACTTTGAAACTCTCAACCTTGTCCTCAGGAGAGAACGCTGAAATCTTAGTGGCCGGCGTCCCACGATGGGAGTCGATTTCTTCAGAAGAGTTGGGGCTAGCAGAAATGCCATGACCGTCCTGTGTACCTGCCATCACCGCGAGCTAAGGAGCTGACGGGGGTTGGAGCGGCTGGTTCTTGTATGGCAGAAAAGGAGACTGGGGAAAGAGAGGTCAAGACAGTTTCTGTCCAAGAAGGACCTGAAGAAAGGCTTATCACGATGACTGAGTCTTCGATAGTCTTCAACTAGACCTGAAGCATGGACTACTGACACAGAATGGGTAAAGAGTGTATGGATACTTGTGCAAGAGGAGAAGGATGGAAGAAAGGAAAGATGTTGAAGGAGGATGCAGAAATTCGATCTGGTAAGATCTAGGTGGGATAAATAAACCTGCCGATGCATTTCAGAGGTGGCAAGAGCGAAGTCGTCGTACATGACAAATATCCACTCGGACTTCGCTTCGAAGATTCCGGTGATGTTCTTGCTGGAGGGTATTAAGAGAGAGGATTTTCTTGGCAGATGGCAGATACGCGTCCGTAGTGAATTTCTCTACATCCCAATCACTTGTCGCCTCAGGAATTCCATGAGCTCACTTGTACCTCTATCACATTTCCACAGGCTTATGAATGGCAGTCATTCAAATGAAAACAGTTTTACTATTCTTGGAGGCGACGCAATTGGTCGAGTGTGCCTGCTCATTATTATGATGTAGGAGCTTACCTTAAGAATGAAGTGAGTGAGATGGGAATCTTTTATGGAATTGTTTTGTCGATTATTTGGAGGAAGGAGGTACTACTGTTAAGGGTACGAGGATTAGATTGGGTTAGCGCTATATTCTACCTTGGTTGATATTAAATAATCCTTGGCGCAGATCTACCGATCTACCGATCTACCTTCGATTGCAACTGCTGCTGGATCCTTCCGCGCAACATTCTGCTCCGCGGACCAAGTCCTCGGGAAGAAGATCGAACAATGTGCATCTGCTTGCAAATTTGTGTACCAAATGCTTTCATGCTTTCTTGAGCCTCATCTGCAGGTAAAACGGCTTTTGTCACCATTCGGGTACCTACAAGTAGTTCGAGCGGGATGATTCGCCTTGTTCTTGGCATCGTTGTCTACCTTAACATACCGCATCCTCTTACTACCGAATAAGGGAATACTGCTCAAAGTCCCAAAACTGCTGTGCGCGAGCGGTGAAGCACGCAGGGTCATGGGTCTCGTATTGAGCCCATTTAATATGCCTGTAGAATATCGAGACTGAACACCATCTCCGCTACTCCCAAGTGAAAATATACCTGCCTGTTGCCTACCATTCCACCATGCCTTCAGCAATTGACCACCGGAGGGAACTGGAATATGCTGTACAGCAGGTTAAACTCAGCCCTGAACCCTGTGCTTGTGGAACCTTATGGCTTCTGACATGCTGCAGATAATTCAGTCTCCTTCTGACAACGAGTATTTCAACCAGCTTCTGCCCGCAATTAAAGATGCCAGCAAAGGCGGGCAAGGCCAGCAATTATTGCAATCCCTGAAACAATATTCTGTGAATCGCGAGGCGGAGATCGAGCGGATATGCAATACCAACCATCAAGGCTTCGTAAGCTCGGTCAACCAACTTCTTCATGTACGGGAAGGCACTGTCAATCTTACCTCCGAGATCCTGCAACTTAATCAATCCATACAATCAAGTACCGAGAAGCTGGCTGAGCAGAAAAAGGCTCTCGTGGACTCGCGCGGGGTCAGACAGAACATAGATGAAGCAACACAGGCCTTACGTGATTGCTTGGAGGTTTTACGGCTAGCCAATCAGGTGCATGACCTTCTGGGCAAAAAGAGCCATTATTCTGCATTGAGAGCGCTCGATGAACTTCAGAACGTTCATCTCAAAGAGATCACTCAATATAAAATTGCGGAAATGATTCAAAAGTCAGTGCCTGCCACGAAAAAACTTATCGCCGAGGCCGTAATGACAGATCTAAATACATGGCTTTTCCGGATTAGAGAAACTTCTCAATTTCTTGGGGAGGTAGCATTCTATCATACTGAGCAGAGACGAAACCGGCAGAAGGAGCGAGCAGACTCCTCTCCGTACCTGGCCAACTTCAAGCTTAATTCAGCTATTGAGCTAGTCTCTGATGAAACCGAGGAATTCGATATTCTTGATAATGATGATGTCCAAGTGGACTTCACACCCTTGTTTGAATGTCTCCACATACACAAGGCCTTGGGCCAAGTTGATAAGTTCAGGGCGGAGTATGCTGCTACTCGAAGACAGCAAAAGGAGCTTCTTATGCCAGCTTCTGTGAATCTCATTGACGCAGAAGACTCCAGCCTTAATGAATTGCTGGAAGGAATTGCGGGCTTCGCAATAGTGGAAAAGGCAACAATGAAGAAGACCCCGGAACTACGGTCGGCGATCGATGTTGATGAGCTTTGGGATTCCATGTGTCAATCAGCCATCATGCTGATATCGAAGGCCTTGCACGAGGTCACTAACGCAGAGGTATTACTCAAGATTAAGGGCCATATTGCGCTCTTTATCCAGACCATGGATGTAAGTCGAGTGAGAGATTCTGTATAGGTTCCCAGTATGAAGCTAATCGACCATAGTCATGGAATTATCCAGTGGGCGCTCTCGATGCATTCCTCCTCAAGCTGTTTGAAAAGTATGCTGAGCTATTGAAGAGACGTTTCAGCGACGATTTTCAGGAGATTGTCTCCACCGATGACTACATGCCCATGCCCATCAACAAATTAGATGAGTATGACAAAGTAGTCAACGTCAGCTGGTATACGCCAGACAAGCCGAGAGAAGAGATTCGCTTCCCTTGTGTTCTACCATTCTCTCAGATGTATCCACTCTGCTGCATCGACATTCGGAACTTCTTAAACCAATTTTACTTCTTCTCCGATGATCACTTCCAGCATCCACGAGTCATCGACGAGACACTCAAGACAGCTCTTGATACCCTTCTTTCACAGAGTGTTTGTCGTTTGTTGGTCGAAAGACTCAGCTCGCAGTATCTAGGCCAGATAGTCCAGATCCTCATCAATTTGGAACATTTCGAGATTGCTTGCCAGGAATTGGAGCCGTTGCTTGCTGCCGCGAGGTCTACTGCCTCCGTCGGTGGAAGCGTTACTCTGAATGCCACGGAAGAGTTTCGCAGCAACAAGAAGACAGCCGAAAAGCGGATTTTCGAGCTAGTTAACTCGAAAATAGATGATCTCATTGGTACTGCAGAGTATGATTGGATGGCTCCTACCCTTGAAAAAGAGCCAAGCAATTACATGCAAACTTTGACGCGATATCTGTCAAACATCATGAATTCTGTCCTATTGGGTCTGCCCACAGAAATCAAAGAACTAATATATTTTGACGCATTGAGCCATGCAGCAACCATGATACTATCTCTTCCCCTCTCCCCGGAGGTGAAGCGGATTAATCCCAATGGAGTAGCTGCACTTGCCAAAGATGTACAGTACCTAACCGAGTTCGTAGACACACTTGGAAACCCCATACTACGAGAAAACTTGGACGAATTACAACAGACAGTCATGTTGATGCAGGCGGAGAACTCCGACGAATTCTACGACGTGGCTACCAGAAACAAGAAGTACGGAAGAGTTGATGCGATGAACGGGCCAATATTACTCGAGAAGTATGTATAGGACTTGCCCTTGTGCCTGTACTGAAGATCACGAGCACAAGTGCGCGGCTGACCCTCAATAGACTCACCCATACTGTCCAGACCCCTGCCAGTTTAAAAACAGACAAATTCCAGGCATTGTCTTCGCGGTTTGGCATGAAGTCTCTGCAGCGGGCTCAAGTCGAAGACCCAAAGGATTAAGGAAAACAGCAACATGAATATGATGTTGACAATGATGTACAACTTCAACATATATGAAGTTAACTGTGTGTGTGTCGCCAGCAGATAGGGGTCCGATTTGGATGCCCCAGTGCGTGGGGGAAGCGCAACCATGCTTGACACCGAGAGGCCCCGCTCCCATCGTAAATGTCTGCACTCTTCGACTATCTCAAAAGTCTATGCGGGCACAGGACCGCGGGTAGTTAGATGTAAACGAGAGTCCGATACAGGAAAGCGCTCAAACCTCAAAACTTGACAATGCACATTGTTGTGGAGGGATACTAGCGGAAGGTCGATCGGGCATGCAAACTCAGCAGAAGCACGACGCTCTTGAAGGGAAATTCTTATTCAATGCAGGCTAAGATTGCAGGCTGCTGAATTTTGTTCGTCATCTAGAAGCATACAGCGCATATGAATCAATAGCGCATAGAAGTAGCATTGCTTTGCCAATCCATCGTGCTTTGCCCCAGACTCCAAACAATGAATTCATTTCGCTCACTGGAACGTGATGAATAACAACAATCGACTATTTTGGGCTCGATCCCCACAAGCCTCATCCAACTTCATAATCCCTTTCGCCCTCAGCGTCTGCATCTCCTTCGCCTCCGTCATGTCTTTGGTACTGGTGGCCCGGATTTTGTCCTCCTGATGGATCCTGAGTTCTTTGGTTGACCTGATACATCTGAGTAGAACAGTCAGCGATCATCTCCAACACTTCTCATCAAGCTTTAAACCACTTACCTGCTGTGCTGTTGGCATGGGTGTATAGCCATACATGCCCTCTAGATAAGGTGGTTGCGGCTGGTATGCGGTTGGATCTGGCTGTACCTGTGGAGTGTACATGCCTGGTTGGGTCCTGAAATCCTGCTCCTGTGCCATCTGACGGTTGTCAAGGGGGGCATAATCTGGATGACCCATATGCTGTGGTTGCTGTTGCTGAGGGTGACCTGGGGGAGGCTGCTGTTGAACACTGTTCTGGGGCGGAATGATCTGACCTGTAGATGAGGCTTGCGCTGTTCCTGCACCCGCCCCTCCTGCTCCCTGCCCCGACCTTTTGGCGTGACTTGCAGCTTCTTCGCGGGGGACAATGTCGATCAGAAAATCAAACATGTCTGACTTCGCAAGCGCGGAAGCGATATCAGAGCGTTGTAATGTTCTTCTTTTGTTTTCCTCGGCATGGATCCATGCTCGCATTGTCAACTCGGTGATGAATATATCGCAGCCTTTGGCAAATAGTATAGGTGCTTCAGCGGAGATCATCTTGACGTCGGGGTCTGCTTTCATGACTTTCTTTATCCTTGCCAAGGGAAGCTGATGGAGCTTGTAGTCGTGGGTTTCATTCTCGAGATGATTGATAGTCTGCTGCCAATACGTCGTCAAAATATCACGATAGTTGCCATTAAGCCCTTGACTAACCTAGAGACCATGTCAGTAATTATCAATTTTATAAATAACTATGAAAGAACCTTACATTAGCCCACGTCCCCGTATAGAACTCTGGAGCCGTGTAACCTTGTTGGGCTGCTACCTGTAATGGTGATTAGCATGTCCTTGAAGCCGGGACTTATCTGGCTGGAAAAAGCGGGTTGCGGTTACGTACTGTGGCACTTGCACCTGTGATAGGAGGACACCGTCAGCTTGTTGATTCCCCACGGGCGATGCATAGACGCGTGTGACATTGCCCATGTGCCACGGCTGAAAGCCAGCATTGGGAAGCGAGAATGATATTATGCGAGGAAGGCAACATACCGTAGTGTCCCCCGTGTTGGGGATCATATTTTGTTTGCTGGTGCTGCTGTTGCTGCCCGGAACCTGGTGGGTTCTGGTCCATGGTATGATTCCGCTTAACGGGGATCTATAAGGGTGGTGGGCAATGGCAAATGACGGGTTCCGCACTCGATGTGCGAATTCGACAGGAATGGGACCCGATCTTAGAAATTTGTCTGCGGATATATGAATGAAACAAGAGGAAGGCGGTGAGACAGGGTTCGAAAGAGGAAGTGGTGCGCGATGAAGGGTCGGTTGTTGATTGGAATTACGCTATTGAGGGGGACCGGGAGTGTGGGGTAGGAAGGGTGATTGAGTGGATGGTATTGATTTCTGGGTACATATGTGACTGAGGGCTTTTGGGAGTGCAGAATGGGTAACGACAGTGACAGCGAATTGGCGCTCGAGTGAGGTGTTCGGGTGCTCCAGGTCCTCTAGCTTAGGTAAGCTTGCCTTATCATATGGTGTTACCTTAGTGTAGCTTGGGAGAAAATTACCTTACCTAGACAGTACACTTTAGGCGCTACCTTAGACAACCACTTTGATAATGCCCTGTACCCAGGCACCTGGTAGTAAGGTACCTTAAGTATGGTAATAGTGGGGCTTTGTTGATGATCGCCCATCCTCTGTTGATCACCCCACGCCTCGAGGCAACTTCGCAGAGCAAGCTGTCCTTACCGGTGGGGTAGTTCTGGCTACGATCGCTTCATCCCCGATTGAATACAGTACTGTAATTTCGAAGGCAAAACAATAATACGCTGCATGTCAACCCAATAATGTCGCCCAATGTCCACAAGGCTGCAATGCTGCCACCAAAGACCCTGTTGATATTGTGATTATTCTGTTGCAGACGTCATTAGATACCGTAAAGCTTGTTTCCTCAGCTGTTGTCTGGAGCATGGCTTGATCAAACAGGCGATGCTTCGTCTTTAATTTTGTCTACGTTCTCAAGCAGCTACCATTCGGTACACCGTAATCGTGTATGCACGTACAACGCGAAAGAAGTTGAAGGTATTACATCAGCAAAGAATGGCTTTTGGCGTCCTACCTTAAGGTAGGTACCGTTTTCCCCGGAGCAACGAGGCGCTAGCTCTAGCGCCCGAGGTGATTTTCCAATGCTGGATTCTTCGCAACCCCACACAAATTCTCATCAATAGTGCTCAGCTGCAACCCCACCTGGTCGATAACGAAGCATGGACCAGCAAGGTGACTGGGAGGACAGTGATCTATCTGACAGCCAGGTCAATTCTTTGCTCCAGCGAGCCGAGCAACGCCTAAAGAATTCTGAGACGACTCGCAACCATCCTGCAAAGGCACCAACATGGCAGAGGTATGCTACGGCAGTCTAAGACCGAATCACCATGCTGAATCAGGCGTAGGATATCTAAGCTGGAAACAGGGGTTATAACGCAACCGTATATCTCCACGATTAACAGGATAGCTCGGACGGACTCGAGTCGGCTCCTTAGCAGCCGGGACAGAGGCCTCTCAAATAGCCCTCGCAGAGTGGAGGACCCGGTCAAATTGAAGGCACGCGTTGTAAAGGTGAGTTGTTATCATGCAAACTTCTTGTTTCCTTCCCTTTGATGAGATTTTTCCATATTTCCCTTGACGCGGAGAATCCGGTCCCGTTTTGGGTACACGCTCTGCATCGCTGAGAGACTTTATACATAGTTACTCTGAGGATGTCATTTCTCCTACTAGTGTGAACTCCAGTCTTTTAATTTCATCAAGCTGACGTTCTTCACAGGAAAAGCGAGCTACTGCAGGGTCTGACTTCTTCGACATGCCTCGCACCAACCTAACTCCTGAGCTCAAGACAGACCTACGACTCATTCAAATGCGATCCGTACTGGATCCTCACAGACATTACAAGAAAACTTCTAAGGCTTCCATACCTCAATATTCTCAGGTGGGCACCATAATTGAAGGTCCAACCGAGTACCTCACTTCCCGGCTTCCAAACAAAGAGCGCAAAAGGACTTTCGTCGAAGAAGTCTTGGCGAATGAGACTTCTACAGGCCGCTTCAAGAACAAATATAATGATGTTCAAGCATCTAAGACTAGTGGTAGGAAAGCGTTCTACAAAAAGTTGAAGGCAAAGAGGTCTGGTGGCATCTATAAGCGTTAGAGATGGCTCTTTTTTATCTTCGTCCAAGTGACTACGTCAAAACGTGCTGGTCTTAGTCAGTGATAAGAGCCTTGCAAATGCCGGAGCAATCCATTGCCTCGCCATTCCATACAACCTCGCATCGCGAATCTCGGAAGCCTTTCACCGCTCAAGAAGCATGGTCGGTGTTCAGTATATCTCGTACCAAAAGACTCACCAAATGCTACCGGGAAACCATTAGTTCAATGCGCTCGCACACTGCTCTATGCACCGTACCTGGACATCCGCTGCAGCCTTTTGACCAGCTTCTAGCACCTCTTCATGGTTTGCTTTACCCTTCTCGATTGCCCTCTTGAGGTCCTGACCTCTGGAGTCTTGGATAGATGTTTCGTCACCTCGCGGTCCGGGATCGAGTACCGCGTTATTGGTTACAAGGCTCAATGCAAGGACCCTCATGTTACAGTGCCGTGCTACGATGATTTCAGGCACTGTCGACATTCCGACAACATCTGCTCCTAAGCCTCGCAGCATACGGCATTCTGCCCTCGTCTCATAACTGTCGAACATGAGTCTAATTTGAGACGCGGATAACATTTTCAATTACCTGGGGCCTCCGACAAAGGCATAGATGCCTTCATGTAAACGCCTTGTGCTAACTGGGCCTCTATCGATACTCTTCCACAATTGATGAGCGCGTCTTCGCAGATCGAGATCATAGGCATCGGACAGGGCCGGGAAGCGTGTCCCGTAACTTTCTGCGTTCGGCCCACGTAGCGGATGGAGGCCTGCGAGCCCTGCGAGGTTAATGTGCTTGGTAGCATTAGATTCTGGCCCCCAGGAAACGTTGCCGACCTACGTCGTTAAGTATTACAAGATCTCCAACAGAATATTCCGATCTCAAGCCACCAGCGGCGTTAGTGACTCGATTACGATTAGTCGGCGTGATTAGCCAGAGCCTGAGACCACTTACTCAAGAGCGTTCCTACTCCCAAACGTTTCATGACTCGAATGGGAAATGTCACACTCTGCATGGAGTGACCTTCATAATAACTTCGGAGAGATCTTAACCTCGAGAAACCTTACAGACATGGAAGACTGACTGGACTCGGCCTACCATTAACACTACCGGTGCTCTGTTACATTCAAATAGTCCGAAGAGAAGTTTGCCCGCATGACCCTGCACTACTTAATTTATCAGCGTTGCGTCGAGCGAAAAGCGATTGGGTGCATGTTATGTACCTGTGCTTTGGGGGAAATGAGGTATGTTGGTGTAAGGAATCTCAGCTCGTGGCTCCGGCAGGACGCTCTCGGCCAAGCCCCCTAATCCAGAACCACATATTATTCCAACGACAGGTGATAGGAGCTCTAAGGGAATCCTCGCGTGCAAATATTGCAAAGCCTGCTCTGCCTGCTGGGGAAGAACGTTGTCCATAGTTATTGTGGCTTTATTTCATCCACAGGAAGAAAGCAAAAGGTAGCTGCTGAATAGAAAACTCAATTCTGTCCCTCCGTTGTTAGTATCAAGTAGAAGAAATCGTTTGAGTCTGTGCGAGCCGAAGATGCACGTATGCAGATATCCCTTTGAGGGCTGCAAAGTCGACCCCGGCGGGAGCTAAGCCCTGTAGGGCTGTGTAGGCCAATTTGGATGTTTAGGGGGGGATCCCTAAAGAGCGTGCCTATATCGCCCATAGGCTGCTTTCTTTAGGCATGCTCCGGGCGTGGCCTCTAGGGGCCTACAGGGCCGAATATGCATAGTCTTGGCATGAGTGCCCGCAGGCCAATTATTTTTTTGATAGCAAGATAATCTACAGGCTTATAATTAAGATGCTAACACTACTGCCTGTGAAATTTCATAATGTAGATGCCTAAGATTAAAAAAATGTTGAGTTTTAAATAAGTAGGAATTTGGCTTTACTAGCCAAAAAATCGAGGACTAGTGTCGGATGTCGGAGCTTGGCATGGATTTATACCTGAATAGGTTTAGTTTTGGGGGGGTCGACTTTGCAGCCCTCAAAGGGATACCGCTTGGTGTGTGAGCGCATGCAGAAGAGGCGCGCGCTAACAGAAAGTACTGGGGTTTAGCCGCGGCCTTTGATAGCTCCATTAGATTTGTTTGCTACAAGTAGGTCTTGCTTGGGAACTCTCAGTAAGATTTCAGACAATGGCTACCCCAATGATTTGCCTCCGATCTCCTTTTTCGGAAATGTTATCTTCCTATTACCAGCTTCGAGTAATGCGAACATCGCTCCGGGCACGTAATAGGAAGCGTCAATCCTACAATCCTCATAAGATAACCCAGAGAGCCAGAATTTCTACCATATCCAGGGATGAAGCCAAACAGAGGGAAGGGAACAACGCCATGTCTAGCAAGCCGTTAGTGCGACTCTTTTCCGTCCTCCAATGATGTACTCACAGGTTCCTGCATAACAGGCCCAATGTGCCCGTCTGGTCTACAGCTGCAGGGCCCGGATCTACGAGGTAACCAACGCCACCGAAAGAACATTAACGCTAGCTAAGCCTAATGATAGCCCTCCTGCACAATCAGTCACCAGCGATATCAACGCGCATCGCCAGTCTTCGGAGAATGAGGAAGCACAAGCCTTTGCAGATGCCCTTCCGCAAGAAGGCACCAGTATACAACATCCACGATTACCTCGCAGCGTACAAGCTGTTTTTCTTAGGCCTTTGAAGCGAACAGCGCATTACGGATACCCCTGTT
Source organism: Cladonia borealis (assembly GCA_018257855.2). Classification (NCBI taxonomy): domain Eukaryota; kingdom Fungi; phylum Ascomycota; class Lecanoromycetes; order Lecanorales; family Cladoniaceae; genus Cladonia; species Cladonia borealis. The sequence goes on along the minus strand of JAFEKC020000009.1, from coordinate 1,171,376 downwards.
GCGATCTACAACTTCGGTCTTACAGTGCACGAAATGTGGAATTCTTCGCCGACTTCGCTCTTCGAGCTGCGTATTACCTCCATCTACCTGCCGCTGGACCAGTACCTCTGCCCCGTATTACAGAGAGATGGACAGTGCCACGAAGCAATTTTGTTTTCAAAAAGAGCCAAGAGAATTTCGAAAGAATTACAATGCGACGGCTTATTCAGATACAGGATGGACACCCAGAATCGGTGGAAGTATGGCTGGCTTTTTTAAGGAAGCATGCCTACCATGGTGTTGGTATGAAGGCCAATGTTTGGCAGCAGGAAAAGCTCGGTAAGTGCCGTTTGTGTCTTAGGACATACACTTGGTTGATGCTAGTTCTAGGTGTCGGCAAGACTATGGACGTCAGTTTGGAGAACTTGAAGCAGGCAATGCAGCCGAAGTGGGCCCATTTTGGGAGGCGAAAGACCTTGGAGACTTCGGAGAGAGCTTATGAGATGATGAAGGATCCAGCATTTCAGCAAACACAAGAAGCACCGCTTATAGGTGTTTAGGATTGTATATGTCTTTTCGAATAAGCGAGCATCACTCGGACTACTTGATAACTGTATTAATTGTTAATTTAAGCATCAGCACAATCGTGAATGTAGATAAGCCGAAATATGACCACCTTACTTGATCTATATAACGGGAAATGGCAATTGGCGGTATTAGACCATTACATAGTGAGTCCTGGCCTTGCCAAAGTGCGTTGCAAATAGTATGGTGAAATCCACCTTCTGCGATCCACGCATATGAGGGGCAGGAGGGTCCACCTATCAACCGTATACTTCTAGAAGTACACCCCTGGATTGCCCCATAGGGCTGATGCCTAGAGCCCCCTAAAGCTTGTCCCTAAGGAAACGAGTTTTGCGCTGGAAAAACCCGGCTCCGGGGACTACTCCTGTCGCCTACCTAGGTAGGGGACCAACTTTTGTGGCATGATACTTGACCACCGGCAATGAACCTGCAATGAACTCCAGTGTCTTGCGGCGCATTAAATTCCAATATTCCCGGACTGAACGTGCTACTCGAATAGTATTCCCTAACAATGTTCGCGTGCGTACAAGAGTCTGCCTCAGGCTCTACTCGTCTAAGGTTCGAGGGGATGTGATATTTTCAGGTATACAACCGACCGGCGTACCGCACCTAGGCAACTATCTAGGCGCTTTACAACAATGGACGCGAATGCAGGAGGAGGCTGCACCCTCCACTAAGCTAATATATTCCATTGTCGATCTGCATGCGATTACGATGGCACAAGATGCGGATCAATTGCGAGTATGGAAACGAGAAACATTGGCAACGCTTCTAGCTTCAGGCCTGGATCCGGAAAGATCTACCATATTTTACCAATCTACAGTACGGATTTCGGTTTTTTTAGTCTAGATTGTTATCGCTGAGGCGACTACAGGTTCCAGAGCATACGGAATTAATGTGGATCTTGAGCTGTACAGCCTCCGTGGGATACCTCTCGCGCATGACCCAATGGAAGGTGCGCTCTCAAGTTAACGCACCTGATTTGTTTGAATTCTGAGACTGAACGGCTTTAGAGCAAACTGTCGCTTCCAAATGAGGCTTCGGTGTTGGACCCAACCAGTACGAAAGCGAAACTCAAGCTAGGACTTTTTTCCTACCCTGTTCTGCAGGCTGCGGATATACTGCTATATAAGTATATATGATATTTCGAACTTGTAATTAGATGCTTACCTTATTAGGACGACTCATGTACCCGTTGGGGAGGACCAGGTGCAACATCTTGAATTTGCAAGGCATTGCGCTGACCAATTTAACACTGTCTATGGGGATATCCTGGTGAAGCCGCAGACAGTACTTTGTGCGTAAACCCAATCCAGTGCGGTCGAGTCTGCGAGCTCGCCTGTCTCTCTGACTATTTTACAGCATCAGCGAAGCGCGTGATGTCTCTCAAGGAGCCACAATCCAAAATGTCGAAATCCCACACAGACGAACGTTCACGCATTCATGTCAACGATACGCCCCAGGTCATTGGTGAAAAGATCAGACTTGCACTAACAGACTCGGTTACAGGGGTGTCATACGACCCCATTAGTCGACCTGGGGTGTCGAATTTATTGGCTATCATGTCTTATTTTGACGACCGTGGCAGAACGGCCAAAGAGCTTGCCCTGACCTACTCAGACATGGACATCCGGGATTTCAAATCGGAGGTAACCAATTCTATCTCCAAGGGCCTGGAAAGCGTTCGAGAAAGATACAACAGTCTCATGAGCGTTGAAGGGGGTAGCTATCTAGATGATGTCGCTATGAACGGTTCGGTCAAGGCGAGCGAACAGGCGAAGACGACAATGGCTAAAGTACGGCACGTAATTGGCTTATGAGTCCAGAACCATTCAAACCGGTATTCAATCCAACTGAGATATCACAATTACAACTAGAACGAACAGTAATATTAAAGATGTCCAGATATCTAGCTTCGAGAGGCTTGAGGAGGTACCACGGTCCTACATGTCTAGACCCAACACATATAACCTTTCGTACGGTAAATACCAAGAGTAGCATATCCTGATCGCGCCCTAACAAAGACCCTCGTTACTGTCCACGTTGAAGATCGCCAAAGACTGCTGTTAAGATAGACGTGTGCGTTGTGCAGGATAAAGTACATCAAAAGTATTTAGTAGCCAAGCCCCCAAAATTCGAACACGGTCATTTGAAAGGCAAGGTAGCAATCAATTGATAGATAATCATTCTAATTGTCTTTGCATAGAATAAAGTATACGTCGGCAAACCCAAACCCCTTTTTCGGCCACGGGTCGGCCTCCCGGGCAGAACAGCCAGACGGTCAACCCTGGGGAGCCCGGGGCGGGTAGCAACATGCCCGGGGGGAAATCTCGGGGCAGTCCCTACAGATAGGATGCGACCACTCTCCATTGGTAGGAATCCTATTCAACCACCATCTACTACCTATCTACCCAACAATCCCGCGTGTACGATATTGCTAATTCTGTCTTATGTAACTCCGAGTTCTCTCTCTAAGACATGTCTATATAGTTTCCTAGTCATCTTTTTCTCTCCTCGACTACCCTGTGTATGGCTTTATTTCCTCTCTTTTTGAACAATACAACGCGCTGCAAGATTGAACTATTCTACTATGATGAGAACAACGCGTACTTAAGCAGATCAGTCAGAACAGTAAATAGTACTAGGTCGATTTCTACACGTGTCTCATTCCTTATTTACTTCTGAGAAGATTGCATTTTTTAGTTACGCCAGGGTCAAAAGTGATTCACATGCTTCTATTCCGCTTTCAACTGATGTGAAGGTGCCTTTTCCGTATCTGAAGGCAACTTTTGGCTTGCCTTCAGCTTTAATGCTATGTTATAACCGCCCATAATCATTAGACATAATAGCGTCAAGGGAATGCTGATCGCTACGTATAACCACCAACTTTTGCTGATCATGAAGATTGCCTGGCCATCAGCTCCTTGGGATGTACTGAAAAAGCCCATGCCAAAGATACTGCTGACGAGGGAGGCGGGCAGGAAAAACATCGTCAAGATCTGAATGACGTGCAGTGCTCGGCTGTCTTGATGGGAAGCACGTGCGATTTGTGTGGATTCGGTAGCCATTCTAAGATTCACCTTGAAGAGAGTGTCAGTAAAACGTTGCCAAGCCGGACGAGTGCTCACAAACTTCCGCGTCTCGTTGATTTACCATTGCAAAACCTTCACTAACACCTATCTTGGTCCTCTCATTGTAAAGGTTGCTATAGGTGCGGATAAGCTTTGCTTCTCTTAGGAAGGAATTGAATGTTTCTAGGAGCGGTGCGCGCAGCTCTGTTTCATCCTGGAGAGAGGCGCGTATCTCTATTTTCGAGTTGGCCGTTGAACGCCTGTTCTTCTCAAACCATTGATACTCCCTACTCAAATGCTCGAGTGTAGCATCAAGAACGTCGTAGTCAGTAGAGACTTGTTGGATTTGTCGCGAAAACGCTAGGAAGATTTGTACCCTCTCCGTGTAATCGTTTGCTGATTTCAATTGCTGGGCTTTGAATTCCTAAATTCCCACATAGCTGGGTTAGCAGATATTGAGTATATAAAAGGTCGAGCCAGGGGAAGACTAATACTCGCCCATTCGTATAGAGGGCCTGAGAATTCCTGCAAGAAATCATAGGTCATCAGTAGAAGATTTCTAGCAAAGTATGCATGGAGGATCATTGGATGTCGCTGTAGTTGCATGCCACTTTCTCCCTGGAACACAGATTGGAAATCCCCCCTCATTGCCGGTGGCCATCCCAGCACGACAACATGTAACCTCTTGGTGGACAGGTCGTAATTAGACCATAGAGAGAATCGTCTCCAATCAGCCACTTTCCGAGAAAGATCGCGGGCTGTTTCGTCCCCGTGGACCCAATTTGATCGGATTACAGCAGAATACCACAGCTCTGTCGTGATTATCAGGGCTCATGGTTTGATGGAAGCGAAAGGTTTGCACCACTTCTGGCACCTACCATGTTGATGTGGCTTGTTCGTCGTTTGATCAAATCGTGTAGCACTTCCTGGCATGTGCTGACGAGATATAAAGCATGCAAAGCGAGGGGAGATATCGAACGTGTCGAAAATAGAGCGTAGGTCGGCTGAGGCGAGAGAGAGCCTCTCTTGATCCTTGTGCACACGATCGACAAATCTGAGGAGCACGGAAAATTGTCAGACTCGTTGAAATAAACATTATACTTTGCTCCGTCCAGCTAGGCTCTCGCTGAAGGGGCCACTAAGGTAGGTAGGTTACTTGCACGACTCTCGTCTCATAGCTCCCAGGTTGGCTATCCTGCAGCAGCGTCAATTAAAGCTTGCGCCAAGGGAAACCGGCTACCTTGCTCTAGGGAGGACTCGGGGTCCCTAAGGCAGGCCACGGGTAGTCTAGCTAACCTTAACAATCTCAGCTAATCTATCACCGCGAACATCAGACCTCATGATCCCATTGCCGCTAATCACATCGAATATGTGACCTGTGGAAATGTCCACCGAGAAGTAATCCTGCGCACGAAAAATATGCTGATAGTCTCCGTTAAGGATCAGGTCAAGCTCTCGTTGAGAAAATGGGCTTCCAGCTAAGTTCTCCGCCGCCATCAAAGAGAAAACGCTAGATAATGCTGACTTGAGTTGGCGGAGATTCACCTAGAGGCCTCTACGCGTTAAGGCTCGACGATAACAACAGAATCGGATGCTTCGAGAGCACGATGCCCGCTTTCCTTATGTGAATTTGAGGATCGACATTTACTGCCCCCCTTATCAATGCCGTCCTGCAGCAAGCCAATCAGCACACATGCCGCGGTCACCAACCAAGCCGCTGTACGCCTTTCTTTTCAGATTTCGATCCTTCAGCTCTTTAGGAGCACGCACTACCACCCGCACCCCCACTATTTCTTTTCTTGCTCAATTGGAAGCCCGGAAGCTCCCTTAATCTGTTTTTGTTTAGCAAGTGAACCCAGAGATTCTCCAACGCATTAGCATTCACTTTCCAGCTCGATTCGCTGTGTATGGCATCACACAAAGGAGCGGGCTCTACGAGTACTCTAACTGCTCTTGCCCAAAGCAAGTGCAACTACTACCAGTTACCCTACTTCGTGTGGCCAATTTACCATAGTATCTCCAGATATGCCTGAGGTTCCGAGGAGAATTACTATGTGCGGAGATCATTTCTGAATCATTGGCGCGTTACCCCTACTTGAATAATGCGCTATTTTAATCTTCCAAACGAGCCGAGATTATTTGATAGCGGTATTGGTCGCCATCGATTGTAGACTTGCCCCGATACAGCATGATATTTGGCCCGAGCGCTCTCCTATGCAGCTAATCGTGGCACTCACTTTCGAGCGAGGGGTCGAATGAATTCGACATTTGAACAGTGGGTGTTATATTGCAGTGTTGCTCAACTCATGTCTCGTACTGTGACGAAAGACGAAGCTACTCATGACCTTGGGGTTCATGCGTCAAGCACTACGATTGTCACAACTTTTGCGGGAATCAAATATTACCTTGATATAGCCCAAGCCCAAGTGATTACTCTTCGACCTCCCCGCCCCTTCGTTAGTCTTTTCAGCGGCCTCAACGGATATCTGTTTCCGTGTACAGTGATCAACTTGTCGAAAGACCAGCTCAACAAGGAAGATTTGGATGCGCTTAGTGCCAAATTTGCTCTTCAAGACGATGTTTGGACGCGCGCGTTTCTTGAAGGTGAGACTAGCTGTCGTCGTGGAATCGCGATCTCGATGTTCAACGGCTGTTGACAACCTGACACTGGTCAATAGTTGTCGTACTCCAAACGTCCCACAGCTCGAAGATACATGTTGCGCAACATGGGGCCCCTATTTCCTCAGATCTAGAGTCTACTCATATGCCTGCCGGTCCTTATGCAATCCGGCCAGCAACTGGAGAAATTTTTCGTGTTTCGCGGTGTTGGGAAGATGATTGCAGCGCGTTCATTGGAGGATCTCTCACATTCAGCGCTCAACTCAATTCTTTCCAGTGGCTCAACACAGGGGTGAGCAAATTTTATTCAATGATGGCGGATTCGCTGATATTTCTCAGGATCATATAGCTGTCCCTTCGAGACTTGGGTTGGAATATACATCTACACGGCCCTTGGCAAAAGTATGCTGTCCCTTGAAAGTAGTTTGCTGGATCGTATTTGCTGACGGATGTTAAGTTACGTTTCGCTGTCAAAGACGTTATTGATGTGGCCGGTCTTCAAACTGGGCTTGGAAACCGCTGCTACCGCGGGCTTTACCCCAGCCGGCCATCTTCAGCTCGGTGTATCGATCGGCTTATGGACGCAGGTGCCATTCTTGTGGGCAAGACGAAGACAAGTCAATTTGCTGAGGGGGAGGTACCCATACAATGGTGGGAGATCTTTTCCTCAATTTCCCACATAACCTTCGCTGCTATTCATATTCGCCCATATCAACGATCAACCAAGCTCTCGGACCGTGGATCCGGTTACAATGATTACGCACGCTACAGAAGCTGTCTAATTCAAACCGGCAAGCTTGACTGACTGGAAGCAAAACTTGTTAGCACATGCTTTGAGCAATTGGTAATTAACTTCATGACAACATATCAATCATACTTATTCGCTTCCTTAGGATTGACTACATTGCTCCATTCAATCCCCGCGGTGACTCCTACCAATCACCATCTTCTTCGAGCTCCGGCTCCGCTGCCGCTTCGGCTGCCTACCCATGGCTCGATTTCACCATCGGAACTGACACTGGGGGCTCCACTCGCCATCCAGCAGGTATTTGTGGCACGTACGGTATGCGAGCTTCCACCAACATCGTCCCTACCGCAGGCATATATTCAGTGTCGCCGCTCCTTGACAGCTTTGGAGTTTTCGCTCGATCTGCCTCCATCGTTGAAGCTGTCATTCAAAGCTTGATGGAATCATCACATCCATCCTTGGTCCCATCGAAGGCACCAGTAAAATACAAGCTTCTTTACCCCATCCGAGCCAAGAATACCAGTCCTCAAGACTCGCGTCGCTGGTTTCCCTATCCCGGCGAACCGGGCAACGCGGCAGATGCTGAAAGCCTCTTCGAGGAGACTATCCAAAAACTGGAATCACATCTCAAATGCACCCGAAGCCCATTCAATCTCGATGACACGTGGCGTGAGACTCGCCCCGCCGGACAGGATGAAAGCTTGGATAAGGCTACGGGCAATATTTACACTGTGCTCACTACCCACTCATGCGTTCGGGAGACCGTTGACCCGTTTATAGCTGAGTTCAAAGCTGCAAATAATGGCCGCTCGCCAGCTATTGACTGCGTAGTGAAGGCTCGACAGGACCACGGCCGGTCGATTACCACTTCGCAATATGACACAGCGGTTCAATCGGCCAAGGTGTTCTCGCAGTGGTTTAGAGAATTCATTCTTGCAAAGTCGGCCGAAGATGAGTTTCCCTTGCTTGTCTTCCCCCAGAGCTGGGGCATACCAGCCTACCGCGATGAACCGGATAATGGGCCCTTGTTTTTTACATCTTTCTCTATTTATAGCTTAAGCTATCTGTCAGGTTGTCCAGATTGTACCGTCCCTGTCGGCGAAGTACCATGCAAGTCACGTATTACAGATGCTGAGATGTTCCTACCGGTCTCCTTATCTATCTTGAGCCCGCCTAAGACGGACCTCCAATTGTTGGCATTGTTGTCAGAACTTGAAGATGAGGGTATCCTGCGGCCTGTCAAAGCTGGAATGCGTATGTATGCGGAGGCGAAGTAGCGCGCTGGTATGATAGTATTTGCAAGACATGGATGGAATATCGAAAGACTTAGATACTAGAGCTATATAGCATTGTTCACGGAGGCTTAACGACCCACGTCACTTGAGTCTTCTTCCATTCTCTCGTCCCCATTTGTATGGATAATGTGGTGGGTATTGCTCGGCGAATAAGTACCTTCATTCATATCGAGAAGCCATCATGATCTAGAAAATTGGTTTCTGCCAACCCGTAGACATCGTTCGCGTACAGTTACTAATGAAAAGGACGAGGCCTTTTAGACTATATTCAGTACGGTAATCTTGAGATAAAGAGTCCTCCTATGCCCCGGCTAGATAATGTTCCTTACCAAAGCAGCAGGGCTAAGCACATTAATCTGCTCGCTCGACACCCTTGGCAAGCATCGCTGACATAAACGTGCATCTGGGGCTTCTGTTGGCTGCTCTTACACTGTCCTGGAGCCATCTGAACGGGTTCGGCCTCAAGGAACACTCGCTTGCTGTGTCACATAACCTTCGTAAGGTTTCGCCGGACCCTTCCATATTGAGTTCTGAGATGAGAAGCAAAGATGGCAAGACCATCATGGTTAGGTAGGAATCCTTGGCAAGGCACGTACTTGACAATGGGCTGCGCTGTCAGAACCTACTGCTGGTGTTCTGACTAGAGGTAGACAGCCATCGCCGCTTGTACCCCGTGCTATTGGCTTTAGAAATTGACGATGATGACTGGGTTGGTATTCTATGGAGGTGCTCTGCTATTTATGCGGCTGCGCTAGGCATAGGGCTAAGAGGTGACATTTCATATTAGACCATGAACCGTTTCTAAGCTGCAGCTCCCCTGAATCCATCTTGTCTATCCTACTTTATAGCCTCCTTAAACCCGTAAACCTTACTTGTATAGGGAAATCGGGAAGAGTACTGTGGATGTTGAATGGCCTGTAGAAGGGCTTTTCTGGCTGTTGTATGGCCCAAATAAGGTAACTCCAATATGCCTTCATCCCAGCTGCAGTTGTAGCCGCTTCTTCTGACCTTGACGCGGTGTAGAAATCACCAGTATACCCCTTCTAACATCCTTATCCCCTATCCAGTCTTCTCATCGTAGGACTCATTCCTAATGTACACCTCTTGCGCATCGTTTCGGCCCGATTACCTATCATAGGCTCGTCTCTTGCATCTAGCGGAGGGTAACTGAGAAATTAGGGGTGGCATGTCGTGATCGAGTTGTATCGTGTATCGCCCCTGGGGCGTGATATTTTCGAATGTGTTGAACCGCAGCGGTGTTCTTATCCGTCGAAACATCAAATACGACGTATGGCATAGGCAGCCCATACGAAGGAAGGTATCCAGCAGCGTATTACGCTGAACTCAGGCTCATAACCCTTTAGAAATTGACGATGATGACTTGGTTGGTATTCTATGGAGGTGTTCTGCTATTTATGCGGCTGCGCTAGGTATAGGGCTGAGAGGTGACATTTCCTATTGGAGCTACAGAAATCGATGCAGAACATACTGGCTTTGTGCAACAACCTCAGAATTGGTCCCGCTAAGGTGACAGTACTATTCTGCCCCAATCTCATCCCTCTTACAGCCTAGCTGAAGCGCCATTCTACCCTGACGCGGTTGAGAATTGGGTGCGATTGGACTATTCAGAGGGGCAGAGCTTTATCAAAATGGATATGAATGAAGCTGTATTCTTGTGTATTCTTGTTACGTCTCGAGCAATCCGTCAGTCTCAAGCAACGATGCCAACACAGACGATGAAACGCATAATTTGTAACGCCAACGATCACCTCGACCGAAATTCCAGCAGCTTGAAGAGATTATCCAGATGATCATGCAACTGCGTTGCCACCCATTGGATACGTTGCTGTCTTCTCGTCGAATACAGTGACGTGCTCTGCCTTCTCGCTTGGTGTCGACGTCTCTTCATCCCGAACGCCGTCATGGTCAATAACGGCGGCATTGAAGCCGACCTTCTTCCCCATAAAGATCTCGTCGATCTCTTCCAGAGACTTGCGCGAAGTGTCTGGGTAGAACCACTATTTTCTTCATTAGATAGAAGCTTTGGACAGCGTTTTAGATCACATGTTGCTTACCCAAAGCAAGGGCACAAATGACGCGTTCAATGTAGCAAAGATGATGTAGGTCTTCCATGAGATGTTGGTAATCGCGGGAGGGGTGATTTCAACGATCTGGACCACGCTTAGCAAGTATCAGCTGTAGAGGTCAATTAATCTACTTACCACGAAAGTGCAAAGCCAGCTGAAGCTGGTTGCAACTGCAGTGCCTTTGGCGCGCAGCCTTAGAGGCAGCAGCTCCGGTGAGTACAGCCAAGGCGTCCCCATGTAGCAGGTACCATAGATGGCAATGTAGGTAAAGAAGAAGACTGAAGATTGTTAGCCTTTGCTTTGCCAAAGGACTCTCATGTACTATACCAATAGCTGCATAGTTGGTTGAGTGCTTATTTAGACTCAGTAGGACTGCTACCATGATCATCGAAATGCTCTGTATGGTTGATGCAACCATAAAAGGCTTTGGCCGTCCAAAACGATCGAGGAAGAAGATGGGATAGGCTGAGCAAAGGAAGAAGACCAAGCCGTTGAGCCCAGAAACCCATAGCGAAGTTCTGATGGACAAACCCATCGAATTCTGCAGTAAGTATGGGATGTAGTAAACAACTGCAAACCATCGAGTTAGTCATCCTCTAACAGTAGATTCGCTTCTTGGGACTTACGAGCATTGACTCCGGACATTTGCTGAAACACCTGAATTCCGATGGCGAGGAAAAAGCGCCTACGATTCTTGGTTTCGTTGTTCTGGAAAAGTTCGGCCCATCGCACAGGACCCTGCGCATGCTCAAGCTCGAGAGCCCGGACGATGTCGTCCCGGCGAGCAATAACCTCTGGCGTATTGCCGTCCGCGGTGTTGCTTTCAACCGCCGCAAGGACGCCTGTGGCTTCTTCCAGACGGCCATGCGCGACCAGCCACCTTGGAGACTCGGGCAGGAAGACCAGCAAACTCAGGCTGACAGTAGCAAATACCATCTGTAGGGCCACCGGGACACGCCACGATGCTGGGTGGTTGACGTAGCTGAGGCCGTACTCGAACCAATAGGAGAAGAAGATGCCGAATCCCACAGATGAACCCAGAGCTGATAGAAGCCGGCCTCGATGTCTGGGTTTGACCATCTCTGCTGCCCACATAGGGAACGTAGCGCCATTCGTACCCATGCCCAACCCGGTGATGATACGCCCAACGAGCATCTGCGCGGCGGAGAATGACGCAGTCTGGATGGCGGCTCCGATAAGCATGGTTCCTAAACCCAGGTACGCGGACTTCTTTCGACCAATCTTCTCTCCAAAAACCGCGCATAGCATAGCCCCGAGCCAAGCTCCAACATCGTAGATGGCCGTCACAGTTCCGATCATAGAAGAGCTAGGATGGCCCATGGCATCAAGGAAGTAGGTATTGGTAAGGACACCACTGAGGACACCTTGGTCATATCCCAACAGGAGGAAGCATACCGCCGCACATGTGATGATGGCCGCGATAAGCTTGGGCCCTCGGGCGCCGAAGAAGTAGTAGCCCGGTGAAGACATTGTGGCAGGAGCAGGACGGTTGGAAGCAGTATAGCAAACAACGATGAAGGAGTAGTGCTACACATCCTGGAAAGCGAGCGGAGAGGACGAACATTTTGTAGACAAGATGCAGCCGGCGATAAAGATCCATGTTCCCCACAATATCGCGTGGCGCGAGCGGGTCCTGGCATGATGACAGGAACAGGTAAAAAGGTTCCGCATGCTGTCCGCACCACGTGGGGAAGTCAACTTCTCCACAAAGCAACGCGGGGAAATCAACTTCTCCACAAAGCAATCTGAGGCAGTCAAGTTCCGAGCTTCCAGCACAGTTGGATGGTTATCTTTAGCGTATCCAGACTTTGGGGATTTTTTTTATTTTTAATTACTTAATTAATACTTCAATGTTGAGATTATCCAATAATATTAAGTTATTAAGTTCCAGATGGACGGATCAAGAGTTGATGCGAAGTATCCAAGGCGTAGAGTGGAGTATTTCCGAAGACAAGACATTGTACTTTAGTACCCTCTGATCTAGTGCTTATCATACTTTAGTAGCACATCTAGACTCCCTTCAACGCCTGGCAATTTCCACTCCGGGAACAAGGTTAAACGGGTTAAACGTCCTATTGAGGCAAAAAGAGCCCGAGATCGCTTAGGGCGCTAAACAAGCGGAGATCTGACTAGACCTCGTCAACACCACTGGTATGCTAACGGGCAAAGAGCTTGACATATTCTGGAAAGAGACATGACCATCCGCACCTCGTGGCCATCCGCACCTCATGGCCATCCGCACCTCAAGGCCAAATAGTTGGTTCAGCCAACGTTGATAGGATGCCCCTCATTTCTTCCCATGGTCTTCATCTGAGCGGCATAAGAAGATACCGTCTTTGGTTGAACTCTTACTGATGTAGCGCGATAAAGATCCATGTGATCCATTTATCTACTTGAGGCACAAATGGCCATTTTACTGTGCCTTAGATCGGTCTGAATCAAGGAGACCACGGTCGGTTGGGCTATGAATTTTTCTTCTATGATACCCGGAACCTGTTTCACAAGTACGGGACTGCCGATTTCTTAGGATCTGATATTAGGACATGTAAGTGGCAAATATTAATAGCGTGACGCGTGTACCACTACCTTATTTTGCAAATGAAGACATCAGAAGTCACACGACTGTCTAGGCATGACCAACGATGGCTGTCTGAATCCCATGTCTCCGATATGGAAAAGAGGCAAATCTTTCACGAGCTTAGACGGTGGCAGGGTGTATCATCAAGCAAGCTGCTGCAGGCCAGATCCTGCAAATCAACGCTAGAGGAAATCGGAACGCTACTCTGTTCTACCAAATTTATGAACGGTCTGGATCAAGACTCGAGACCTATGGCCCGGACTTGATCAATAAATCTGACCTCGTGCTTTGTGGTGCCATTTGAGGAATACTGCTTCTGTGATGCTCGTCCTAGAATCATCGTTTGGCGTTAGCGATATCTCGGGCGGGGATTGCCAAATTGGACTTCGTCACCAGCAAGCGACAACACAATGACCATAGAAGGCGGCTTCCAAGCTCAACGGCGACTAGCCGGAATTTGCACAGCACTTTAGGCCCTTTGATCCAGAGAGATTCGGTAAAGGACCTAGTATCATGGCCCACATTTATTATGGATAGGACCTCTACAAGAACCTCTCTACTATGCTACTCTCCTTCATATAGGGTCCTTGTGAGTCTCTTCAGGTCTTGAACGTCGTTACAGACCACAATGGATCACTCTAAGAATGCATGGCCGCTGTCGCCTTACGACACATTCTATCTATCGCCCAAGGTCGTACGAAGCCTCGACCTGGATGACATTGTTGCGCTCGTCATTCTAGCCTTCCTCTCCTTTGCGTACCTTTCCTATGGCTATCTTTACGCAAAGCCGGAGCCCAACAACCATCTTTTCTTTGTGTCCCCTCAGGATACGTCAGGAATTAAGAGGAGGTCACAAGATCGTCGCAATGTCGTGGAGAAGATGAATGAGTTGGACAAAGACGTCGCCATCTTCTTCGGTTCGCAGAGTGGGAGAGCACAGGGATTTGCAAGCAGCCTGGCCCGCGAATGCCGTGCACGGTTGGGCGTAAACGCTCTTGTGGCTGATCTTGACGACTACGACCATAGACATCTGAGCACCTTCCCAGCCAACAAGATCATGATCCTCATTCTGGCCACATATGGCGAAGGAGGTCCCCCAGATAATGCCAATACATTCCAGGAATACCTTTCCGGTTCACAAATTGAGAAGACTTCGAAGCTCGCCAACCTACGATACTTTGCATATGGACTTGGCGATAGTAATTATCGTCTTTACAACCGTTTTGTGGATGAGGTTGATGAAAGGATGCAGGCTGCTGGTGCTTTGCGTTTAGGCTACATAGGGAAGGGTGATGCAGCACTAGGCAATACGGCTACAGAAGACTCCTTCGGCAAATGGAAAGCCGACATGCTCAAAGCCTTGGGTGAAACTATGGGCAAAGAAGCAAGACCAATGACATATGAGCCAAGCTTGGAAGTAATCGATCAGTGCGCTGCAGAACCTGCGGACATATATTTGGGCGAGCCGAGCCCGCAGCATCTCACTGGTTCGCCCAAGTCGAATATCAACCTGCAGAACCCCTACGCTGCTCCCGTAGCACTAAGCAAGGAACTTTTCACGAGGGGAGACCGCAATTGTGTCCATATAGAATTCGACATTTCCAAAGTACCCTCGCTGAAATACGTCTCTGGCGACCACCTGGCAGTGTGGCCTATCAACCCTGAAGGCGAAGTCGAACGCCTCATTGGATTACTAGGCTGGGGCTGGACAATGCGCAATGCCTGTATCGACATAGTCGCCAAAGAGAACGGAACGCCAGTGCCTCTACCGACCCCGACCACCCGTGAGACTGTTCTGAGATACTACCTCGAGATTTGTGGTCCCGTATCTTATGACTTGGTCGGCTTCATGAAAGAACTCGCGCCCAGTGAGAATGGCAAAAAGATGCTGGAAGCACTGCATCGTGACTGGACCAGAATCGGTGAAGAGCTCTCCTCAAAGTACCTCAACGTTGCCAAATTGATGCAGCTTGCCGAACCCAACCAACCCTGGACCAACGTTCCGCTCGCCCTGCTGATCGAGTCACTTCCCAAACTCCGGCCGCGCTACTACTCCATCGCCTCCTCCCCCAGTGTCGCTGCCCGCAAACCTGCTATCACGGCCGTGGTCAACGCCATGCCCTCAATCCCGACCACTCCCAGCCCGACCGCCGAGCGCTTCCACGGTGTAGCCACCAACTACCTCCTCGCCGTCAAACGTCAGTTGCATGGCGAGCTCGACTCCCTCACGCCCGACCACCCCAGCTACGCCCTTTCGGGTCCGCGTAACAGACTTGAGGGGCCCAAAGTCCTCCTGCACATCCGTCCCTCGACCTTCAAGCTGCCTACCAACCCAGCCCGTCCCATCATCATGGTCGGCGCCGGAACAGGCATTGCGCCCTTCCGCGGCTTTGTCCAGGAACGTGGCAAGCTCGCCTCCATGGGCAAGGAAGCCGGGCGCGCTCTGCTCTTCTTCGGCTGCAGACATCCGGACGAGGATTTCCTCTACCGCGACGAGTGGGAGGCATTCCAGCGACAGCAGCCTGGTATGCTGGACATGGTAACTGCATTCTCACGGCTCGACTCAGCGGAAGGAAAAGTGTATGTGCAGCAGCGGGTACGTGAGAGAGGGCAAGAAGTGGCGAGGTTGCTTCTCGAGGAGCAGGCTTACTTTTACATCTGTGGGAGCGTGCGCATGGCTGCGGATGTACGTGTGGCGTTGGTGGACATGTTGGCGCAGTGGGGGAGCAAGAGCGAAGAGGAAGCGGACAGGTATCTGAAAATGCTGAAGAAGCTTAAGCGATATCAGGAGGATGTATGGTCGAGCTAGCTGGCTAGGTAAATGGGTTTGTCTGGTCTATAGATAATCATAGGTGGTACGGGTATATAGAAGTATTGCTACATTATATACAGTCATTCGAACGCTATAGACAGTTATTGCTACATCTGACAAATAAGCCCGCTTTGGGGAGTCTGGATGATTGTATATATGGTATCCGACGAAGCCTAGATAACCTGGAAAGGCGACTGCTTCGCATGCCCCCACTCCTCCTTCAAATCATTGATCATCGTCGCCGTCGGCCACGCGTTCTCGCTGTCGCACCTCTCCAACAATTGCAGCAGCTCCGTCTGCTCATTAGCGTCTGTCAGCCAGCTGCCGCAGGCGAGCACTCCCATGCACACCTGATACCGCGGCGCCACCTGGCCAGAACATAGACACAGCCCTACCAGCGCGCGAAAATGCCGGACCACTTCATCCTGCAGGCTCTGCAAGTCGCGCCAAAAGCGCAGACCGACTCGATCCCGGGCCGGTTTGTGGGCGAGGAGCAGCATCTTGGCGAGATGGTAGTACTGCCACCCAACGACGTGCCAGATCTGTGAGTGGTATATCTGAGGGAAGTATTTCCCACTTGAGGTGTCGCGGTCTTGGACGAAGATGGGTGCGAATGCCGATGGCTTCTTCAGGCGCCATTCCTCTGTGCGGCTCCACAGGCGTTCCCAGTCTGCGAGCGCAGCAGCTTTGTCGTCCCCGCCAGGGCCAAAGCTAAACGTTACGGTCTCTGCAGCGAGCCAGACGGCCCAATTGGCCCATTTGCAGCAGTCGGTTTCACCGGAGTCGAAATTGATTTCAACGTTGCAGGACCAGATGTCTGCTTTCAAGGGGCGCTGATTGTAGAGGGCGGCGTAGATGTCTTCGCGGATGAAGAGCCAGAAGACGGCTTCGAGGAGGCCGCCTCGATTAGCGCAGGATTCTTGGGTGCTAATGAAGGCGGAGCTACCCGTGAGGTGGCTCTCTTGATCCGTCATGGGTGAGTGGCGGACTGTGATCTGTTCGAAAAGTCGGAGGATGCAAGTTGCCGCTAGAAGTTCCGCGTCGTCGCCAACGTCACGGCTGAGAGCTGGAATCAGCAGCTCCAAGCATTTTATGTGATAGCCATCGGAAACGCTACAATCGAAGTCGGCGACACGCGCGAGGTGCCGCGAAGAGTACGCAAGAATAGCATACATGAGTATGGGATTTTTCAGGGCTCTCTCAGGCACCTCGACTGCCATTCTTCGCTCACTGTCTGTCGAGTCCATCCAAGTACCCATCTTATTCCTGTAAAGTTGAAGTAAAAAGGCTTCCTGCGACGTGAGCGGAAGGAACGAGTTGGAAGGCGGAGGATGATAGAAGTCGTCCGATTCTCCAGATCGGCCTAGGAGTATCTGGTCTGCCGCCAATAAACTTGATACATCTTCCTCGACATTGTCATGCACGACGATGTCGTCTAAGTCCACGGAACCTCGTGTCTGCTTCGTGATCTGAGGCGGAGAAAGAGAATTGGGGACAGAAGCCGACCCTTCACTTATGCTACAGGGATCTGGACGCATCTGGTAAGATCCAAAAGAGCTCCGTAATGTGGATGAGTTGGGGGAAACCGCTAGGCCATCGTGGGTAGTAGTGTTCTGGTCTGTCTGGTCTGTCTGGTCTAATGGTGAATAACGCGTGCTCTCGTATGCTGTCTCGTCAGTGTCCACTCCAGGAGAAGGAGGAAGACCTGCAGAATAGATGCCAATCAGGGTCGGAGTCTCGTCAATGAACGAAACTACGTATGTCATTAGTAAGACCACTTAGAGAGGAAAGAAAGGTAGAGACTCATACGACGTCGAGGAACGGGAGTCCATACATCGTCATCTCGGAAGAAGTCGAGCCCTTCTCCCCGCAGGCGTATGTTTGGGTTGCCAGACTTCCCTTTACGACGACTGGGATTTTGGCCGTGCTTGAATCGTAGTTGGATTTTCGGAGATTGTCTCTTGCATTCTCTTCCTGCTTTGTAACATCTATAGCAAGTCGGCTTGTTCTGATCGCACTTGACGTGTCGTAATCTGCATGTGAAGCTGCATAGATTCAAACGTCAGTAAGTCGCGCCACTGTACTGACTCGAAGCAGAGTCTCTCTCACCAGCCTGATAGAGGTTTGATATTCATAGACATGTTCGACCCTGCGCTCCTCCCTCGTCCCCCATAAAAATGAGATATATACTCACGGTCATTACCAAGAACGCTGTCAACCAAATTTTCGACGGGGAGGAAGACAGGTAGGAAGTCGAAGAATGGTCTAGACGAAAGGGGATTGTAGGAAGGATAGTTTTTGAGTTTATAAGGGCTGGAAATGCGGGGAAATGTTTTATCTAGAAGTATCTAATAGGTATGCTCCGCCGTAACACGCTAATTCCCCACAAGGACTTCGAGTCGATCTAGATCTTCGACTTCTCCGACTTGTCTTTCCTCCCATTGACAACTTGAGTCTTTCACTCGATTGCATGAAGGATTACATGATGTATTGTGCAATGTGTTCAAGCCATTCATGCCACGAATCATGCTACATGGATGTCTACATATCATAGGTTGAGAGTATCACGATCGTCGCTCGACAAGCATGCTAACATGTCACTTGCAACCTGCAATCACAAACCCTTTACTCCTCTTGCCTCTTGTTAAGAATCATTCTTTGTTTACCCCAACAATATCACGTTTCCATATCTTGATCGGCAACGCATGTGTATGTGCACTCATTGTCTCGCTGACGTTCAGGTTCCAACCTGGCTTTGGTAAGGCAAGCTCATACCTCCTGAATAGCGTTGCAATGACGAGCATCATCTCAAAGTAAGCAATGTTCCTTCCGATGCACGCTCGGCCTCCTTGCGAGAAGGGTAGGAAGACCTTTTGCATGGCGTGTGTGTCACTTTCCAGCCAGCGCTCGGGCTTGTATTCGTAAGGATCGTGGAAGATTAGCGGGTCACGGTGGACTGTGTACGTTGACACGGAAACTGTCGTCCCACCTTCGATCCACTCGCCGCCGACAGACATGCCTGACTGCGGTGTTACCCGTGGAAGACCGCCCGGGAGTGATGGACGTAGCCTCAAAGCTTCGTCGATACAGGCTCTTAGGTACGGCAGGTCTTTGACGGTGTCGTATGCGGGCACGATGCTGTCCTCCAGGAAGTTGGCGTCAAGCTCTTCGCGGAGCCTCGCCGCAACCTTTTGATTTCTGGCGAGAAGCCATATCGTGTTGGTCAATGCAATCTCATTGTTCTCTCCCGCGGCATTGAACAAGTTGCTCGCCTCGGTGACAAGCTCTCCAAATTCGAGGCCGAGAGGTTCGTTGTCTCTGTTCCAGAGCAAAGTGCTGAAAAAATCGTTGATGGGACCTTTTCCGGCCGCCATCTGTTTCTCTTCCATACGGATTCTGTTGCGCAACAGATGAATGGTAACGTCTCGTAACTCATTCCCGGCTTTGTGCATACTATGCCAGCTCGTCAACGCCTTAATCGTACTCATCCATTTTGGCGCCCAGCCTAGCGTTGCAGAGACTTTCAAAGAGCCAACGAGCGCCTTGTGAACATCGGCTTCGTATAGCTCCCCAGAGACAGTCTCAGCGGTCATCATAGTCGTGCCTCGCTTGACAAATTCAGGATTCTGGCTGAACATCATCTGTGTCATGATGTCGTACATCAGGTAAACCATCGTTGATTTGAAATCGACCATGTCCTGGGGCTGTGGCATTTCTCCAGCCTTCAAAGGAAGTGTCGTCTTCTTGTCCAGCAGCGCCACGAGTCTTTGCAGATGTTCTTCGACCCAAAATTCCAGATCAGTGATCGACTTCTGCGCAAACGCCGTGGCGAATCTCTTTCGCTTGATCGTGTGTACGCCCTTATCCTGGGAGTCAGAGACATTGAGATGCGTTGACGCGAAGGCGCCATAGAAGTTATCTTTCGTCGCCGGACTTCCATGGCCGTAGATATCCTTCACAGCCTGCGGAGTGGCCATGGAGATGTGCTGAGGACCGATACGGACGATCTTGCCATGCTTCATGTGCGCCTGATGAACTGCGAGTGTCCTCGTGTGGAAAAGTTGGTGTAGCAAGGACCAGGCGTTTGTGAAGGCTGCTACGGAGACGCTGGGAAACCGACGAAGTTTTTTGGCATCCTTGCAATAATTATACACTGGACGAGCAATGAACATGCCCAGGAGGGCGATGGCGGTCAGTTGAAACAATATGAGGCCGTACATTGTATGTCGAAATCTCTACAGTGGAGTTATGGAATTCCACTGATTCTCGGAGGCAAAGGCGTAAAATATAACGGGTTTCCCTCCCCACTATCCTAGTCGCAGCCATGTTGACGCTCGGCATTAGCAATCGCCGACAACGATCTCCAGCACTTGACGAGAAAGAGGCAACAACAAAGCGAGGAACAGAGACCCTTCGTACCAGCAGACCTCGCACATTGATTGCTCGGTTCGGTTAGGGTGGGCATTATTGCGGAGCGGCGTCGATCACAACGAGAACGGCAAAAGGACTACGAGATGACGCAATATTAGGTCCCGCAACTACGAACGGACTGAATTGGGAAAAGACACGCTGGAGGGTTTAGGAGGACCCCACAAAGAGATGACTTGTGTTGCATGGACCTCCATTTGAAAGAGCAACACTGTCAATAAAGACGGCTGGCTTCCAAATACAATAGCTCTCTCCCATGTGCATACTTGCCACCCTTGGTGTCTGCCTTTATATGGGAGGCACTGGACAGATACATTATGGATGGCAGTTGCGGTTGAAATACAAGTTGCAATCTTTGTATGTATATAGAAAGACTGTTAGACCAAATGCTCTCAGTGACGTTTTGTACTGCACTAGTCTATTTGGGCAGAGGAGGAAATTCGCCTCATGGTGTGGTAGACAAAGTGGCAGTATTCCAGTTCTCTGAAAATCGATGCAGAAGATACTTTCGGTGTGGTTTTTAATAACGATCTTCGGGCCGGCTTTTGCTGGTTTCTTAGGGCTCGGGAGCATTACTTTAGGGGCCTATTTTGGCGGTATTTTGGGTGGGGTGGATAGCAATTTTTGTTGGCCCGAAGATCGTTATTAAAAATCAAATCGAAAGTAGGGCGTCCACCGAAGTGAGAAGCAGAGCTTCCATCCTCCGCGTTGAGCAAGTCACTGAATCACCTACCATTTTTATTATCAACGCAATTTTCTGTGAACCTCTGTTGGGGTCCTTGTCACAGAAAGTCGTCAGCACATAGGTACGACTCCTGGCAAACTCGCATCTAACCAGTCTTCCGTTGCATCCACATAATCCTCGAAAGGACTATCGTAATCTCTACCTCCTAGCATCTCTGTGTTTATGATCGCTTCTTTCTCCTCGATCACTGCAAAAACGATGGACCCCGAGCCAAGGCTCTCAAGCCTCTCATGGAAACAATCGAAGCTCTCTATTAGGGCAATATCTTTATCCTCACGTTTGGCAAAAGTCTCTTCGGCCGTATGGCCCGACGATTCTTGGGCCTCTCTGTCGATGCCGAGCCCGTAAGCGGTAAGTATGTCGAGCGTTTCGCAGTCTGCATTGGCAGCGGCCATATGCAACAAAGTCTTGTCGTCTTTCGAAACGGTGCTCGCATCAGCACCACGCTCCATCAACAAGTTCAAAACCTTGTGGCTGTTATATACAACAGTGGCGTACACTCCCAAGAGCTTGTCTTGATCCAGCTTGTCAAGGATCGCACCCGCCTCCAAAAGATATTCGACATTTCTAACATGGTCGGTTAAGACCGCGCCATCGATGACACTAATTCCTCGGCGCTCGCACGCATTTACGTCTGCTGGTGGATCATGTTCAATCAGAGGTCGTATGAAATTTTCTGGGTCATTATGATAGTGGACGCACATCATGAGCGGCGTCTGCAGTCTGAATTTGCGTGCATCAACCGGAGCCCCAGCTCGTAGCAATGATCTTATGACAGCCGGGGCTTCAGAGGACTGGGCTAAGGCAGCGTAGTACAGTGCTGTGGCTCCAATATTGCTCGCAATTGTGACATCAGCTCCATACCGTATGAGTTTGTCCGCAACGGCAAAAATTCCACGCCGCGCCGCCCAGATCAAGGGCGTAGTCCCCTCTGCGTCAACACTGTCAATTTCATTCGCACCGCTAGGCATCTCAAGCTCAAGATCCAGGTCTCCTGGTACCTGCTCGAGGACAATATTATGAAGATGCGAGAAATTCCGTTTCTGCAACTGTTCCATACGCGAGTCGCTGCTGAATAACTCGATATAGAACCTTTCTGCAGCAACAGTGTCGCCTTACCAAGGATCTTGGCCCATATCCTATCCGCTGCTGTCCTAGAGGCACATGAGCATCCTACTTTGTACCAAAGGATGTATCCCCACGAACCTATGAGTTTTATCTGGGGTATTAAGGTCGGCGCCCACATCTATCAGGAAACGAACCACGTCCATTTTGTTCATGGGGTCAATGGCAGCCTGTGCAAAGGCGTGGGATTAGCGAAGATTGTACCGTCTTGAATGCATACATGCAGGACTGTGGCTCCTGATTCACCCGCAATATCATAGGGGGGTGCCAGACCGTTGTTAAACAGATAAGCTAGGCCTTGTACATTTCCAGCCCGTGCAAGCTGGAAGATTGGTGACGACTCTGGTACCACGTGCGGCAATCTGAGCGTGAACTCTGGGCCTATCGCCATTCCTATGCTGATAGTAGCTACAAGAGCGCGCGCAACGAACCACCAAGGGAAATAATATGTGATTTGGGCTGAAAATCCACGCTGTTGACGCTGGCACATCCGCAGGTTGCATATTCGTTGGCTTAGTGGCATGCTAGTGTAGCCAACGAAAAGGTTCCCAATAAAGTTTGCAAGACTGGTAGGCGTTCTAGCTCGCTTTCTGATATGGCAGGAGCAATAGCATTGTCCATGGCAACTATTTCCATAAGCAGCTGGAGTTGTCCTTATGCAAACATAGCTATTAGAGACCAGCTTTCTTTTCTCGGTAGACACGGTGATTAAACCATGAGATTGACCTCTTCCCTCTTCCAACTCACGGTAAGGCGGTGCCTCATCAGCCAGTCCGGCTTCAACGCCTGCTAGTGACAACAAAATCTCTCACATATCCGTATGCTGTATATGTAATGACTGTATGGCTTGATGAATCTGGCTCAGGCGTGGCTCGGTAGCGCTATGGAAAGCTCGTCCAGCATCGTTGATAGATTGGTAGTAGTGGCAAGCTCTGTAAGCGCAGGTTCGACACGAGTGACTCCACCTGTTGTAGAAGCTGTCAGAGCTACTAAAAAAGCTGAGGTCAAGTGTTAGAGCTCTTTCCGGATTAACTCGACTTTGCCCATCTCCCGAAGCCACGCTAGGCGATCCCGAAGGGGGTCTTTCTCGAGAGATTTTATTTTGAGCAGTCGGGAATTGATAATATACTCCAGTTCTGATAGCTTCTCCTTGGCTCTCTGATGATATCCTTCAGATGAGAAGCTCGTTCAGGGGCCAGCTGCGCCGGATTTATTTCCGTTACAGTCAAGAGGCATTTTAGGTCTGTGAGCTCGTTAATCAGGGCACAAATCTGATCGATCGCTTTTAGAGAGGATCGAAGCTTCTCTGCGCCCTTGATAACCTGGCTGGTAGTTGCCATAAGGATGATAACGCCAAGAGTAATTGAAAAAGGGTCCATGACGAGAACACAGCCAGGAGGATAGTCCTGAAGAGACGGTACCTTTACTGTGTAAGTATCACTTGGTTTTCTCGACCTCTTCGCTTTGGCTTAGTCAAAACGGAGACCCCGGGCTCTAGTGTAACTTGAACTCTTAGCGACAGAGTATGCGAACCCCGATATGATTAGTAACTCTAGAATAGTGATGACTGCTTGGTAGCCATGATTCATATCCCTCGTCCACAAGAAGGCCAATGGCACCACAAGCAGGGCTAGAATCAGTGCAATAACAGCAGTGAGAAATCCGATACGGTACCAGACCCAGATGAGGAAGGACGTTGTCGGAATGGAAGCTCCAGGTGGTAGACCTGTATCAGCCCTGATCTTTGCCATGTAACGTAGGCGGAAGCGGATGACTGAAGCACTGCGTATGAAAAGACGAAGGCCGTAGGAGCAGGTCGTGATGATGATAGCAAGAATAAAAAATGTTGAAAGAGAAACTGTGGATGCGTTGAGTTCCTTCACTTGCATACTAAATACGCTGGCTGAAAATGTCAGTGGTATGAAGAAGAATGCCAACTCAGTCAATTTTGTGACGCTCTCGGCCTCAGCGATCCCTCGCTTGCTTTCGACAATAGACATGTTTGCCATCAATGATGTGTAAGATTTCTTAGTACGTCGTCCTACAGTTGACATCTGAGTGATGCAGTCTTCCAGCAGATGAGCTGTACCAGAATTTGTACCACCATTGCTGTTTGGTAGTTTCAGCGTCTCAATGAATTTGGCAAATCGACGGAGCGAGTCTTCTAGTTGCAGAAGTTCAGTGTCAAACCTTTCCAATAGGTGTCGCCAATGAATAACCCTTTGTTGTATGAGCGTATCATCTAAAATTTGTTCGCCAATCTCCTTCAGCGCCAAGTCCATTAGATGTAACACATTTAGTGTATCGCGCTGCGCAATGGCGAATAAGCTTCCTAGTGGGCCGCCATGGCCTGGTCCATTGTGCTGACGATCATCATGCTGTATCCATAGCGCGAGACTCTTCGCTGTAGACCTATCGTTGTCCATATGCTCAGCTATAAGTTCAATGTTCAAGGTTGACATGATCGAGTCGTAGTCCACCACGGGTCCTCGAGGGATGATGCCCTCAAACATGCAGCGAGCCAGAGGCTTGAGCCTGAGCCATTTAGAGACTACTGGCTTAGCAAGAGTGTCTGGCTCTTTGGCTCCGTCAACGCCTTCAGATTTCTTACGAGTATCCCCGGTTAGTCGTGCCAGGAATTTGGCCATCCCACGGCGACTTCTAGGATCGCAATCGATTCCTTCTCTCATGCCGCGTCTCTTAGTCCCCTGACCTGTCTCAGGGTCCCCTGACTGATCAGCGTCTTCTCCAACTATCTTGCTCTGATCAAAAAGAGGAATCCAAGACCTTAGCTTGGCCGCCAGCCAGGCTTGTAGGTTGGATGATCTGCTTCCGAATTGTTCCCTGGGCTTTATAGACGTAGGGGACCTTATCTGGGCTTCGGGTAGAGAGTTTAGAGATTCCTGTGCTGGATGGTCGCCGTCTACGGCGCTATCCTGATTCTGCGAGGGTGGTGTTTGGTCTGTATGTGCAGGGACGGCCAATCTTTGCGTAGGTTTTTCTGCCCCACTCATTCGTTTTTGTAATATTGGCTGTGCTGGATGGTCGCTGTCTGCGACCCTATCCTGATTCTGCGAAGGAAGTGTTGGGTCTATATGCGTAGAGACGGCCAGTTTCTGCAAGGCTTCTCCTGCCCCACTCATTCGGTCTTGGAGTATTGGTAAAGGATCCAGCAAAAGCACGACTGGGCTGACTATCAATAGTGGAACTGTAGAAGAAGACATTGCACGCACCAATGCTTTGGCTCCCTTTCTGCCGACTCCATATTGTTGCCCTCTCCTCCCAAGCAGCTAAATCTCCTACCGCTACATGTGCCTCAGCATTGGTCTTTAAGCTCCAATCACGCCTTATTATATTGGTTAAAGGCTCCATCTTGTGCCTGACGCCATAAGGTTTGCCAGCATCGTTCGGAACTGCCTCAGTCCACGCCATCGACCGTCTTTCTGGATGTAGAATGTTTTCCCAATCAGATGCGGAGTACGGCCGTTGCAGTTTCCGTTTGACCGGCCTATACCATCTGAGTGTTGTATAGTTTTTGACCATATCATGGGTGATCCAGGTATCGGATTTGGGATCATCGTACTTGCCGTTTCGCCAACCTCCATTTAAAAGATGCTCTTCGAACGCTTCTGGGCTGACGCTAAGAGAAGATCCTAGGCATTCAATGAGTTCCGTGGATAGGTCTTCTGCAATGATAAGCCGGAGTTGGACATCTTCTGAAGGATAACTTTTCAGAACCTGATAGAGGGACACGTTCTCGTCCGTAGAGAGGTCATCGCCAAACGTTCTGCACGAAGATAGTGCACCATTCGAGTAATCGTAGCATTCCACCTTTATTTGCTTTCGACGACTCAACTTTAGGACATTGTTAAGATGTGGTAAGTGTTTTCGGAGAGACCGAGTCGCGCGGGCGTAAGGCTTGGCTTCGGCTACGGCCGAAGACGGCCTTGGCTCCTCAGGCTCCTCAGGCTCCTCAGGCTCCCCTAATGATTGTCCGTCAATTGAATCTGGTATAGCCGTAGATATAGCACATGGGTCATTAGAAAGTGGGACGTAGGCGCTAAATGGGACGTTCACGAGCGCCTCCAAAGATGTACGTTGTCCAATTCTATGCGTATCCTCTCCCCGATTATCAGCCGAAGCTGTGGAGACCAATCCACCATCATCGGGCGCACGCAAAGCACCAGAGACCAGCACGTCCTCCATGTTCTAGGTTTGGAGGTAAAGAGTCAATTGTGGGCGGGGCTGGTGTCTTGGACATCAAAGAGTCCTTACAAGATATTAGCAATAGTGCCCGGACAATGGTATTGTTATTTCAGTAAGACATACCTTACCATGGGGCCCATCGGAAGGACGAGAATCGATTCATTGGACATTCCAAGTCCACCATTATCTATCAGTGCTATATCACACAAGGGATTCTCAAATTATATAACAGCTCAACGTGCAGAAAACAATGATCATATTCTCAATGCTGAAAATTCTGAGCTGAAGCAGGTTCTCCGACATTAGCGGAGCGAAGCTTGTAGATGAGTGGACTGGGATGAGATACACTAGCCATGCTACTATCTAACACAGGATTGGCGATCTAAGCGAACTCACCAGTACTGGTATTGGGCAAAGCAATAAAATTGGCAAAAGCTTGGGAATCCTGAAAACTCCCCCCGTGTTGGTTTTCTTCCTATCAATTTTGCACACAGATCACAACCATCAATAGCAAAATGCTTTTCTGTAACTCAGCTTCCTTGATTGGGTCATTGCGAAGCCATGGAGATCTGTTACGCATCACTTGTTATGTGAGTAAATAACTTTACCTAGGCATTTCTCTGGTTTATTTATCTAAGGTTAATTTACTGTTTACTTCTTTATTGGTGCCCGACCGTCATCATTGAAATTTTTTATAGTAGTGTCATTGCCGTCTGTTATATGCAAGTTTGGTAGGAAGGAACAATCCGTGGGGCTTTTTTTTTTCGTAGCGCAAGGATGCCAAAGCTTTTCGCGTACGCCAAAAGATAAGGAAACTGGTTGGGGAGGGTTTCCCCGTAATCCGGGAGTACTCGGACACGTCTAGATACAGCAGGTAAGCTGCATCAGCCAAAGCCATATGGTCGCGATTGGCCAACATTTTGCCTAGCCGCAGGGATTGCATCCACAAGGAGTGGGGGGCTGTGCCAACCCGAGCTCTGCCATGCCCCTATTTTGAACAAATTCCTACGTGGGTATTGCCCATTTCAGCTCTCTGAGATCTGTGGAAGATACATTGCAGGATATTCAGACGCCACTACCTCTATCAAGATACAAACATGTCACTTGCCGGCATTCGCAGTACGTTTTCTACCTTATCGAATTTGGGCTTCAGAAAGATGACATTCTATAGTATCTATTCCGATAATAGGCTATCAGCATAATCTAATTATCATTTGCTTGATATGTGCAATAATTTTGTATTGTGAGCTTCATCCCACTAGCTGACCAGCAGGTTCTCTGCAAGGACCAACCTTATTACATATCAAGAATACTCACAATTCCAAGCTTTGGTACTAGCCGGCTGTACCTCCTCTTCAACCCTTATACTAAGGCTCTACCTCGTCTCCCTCTCCTATCAAGAAGGCATACCTCTAAACTCTTCATCCCAAGTAAACCCTAACATCACAGCTACTCTCAATGACTTTGTGAATGGCACCTCGCTTGAAGTCCGGACTGGTTACTTCGGCCTCTGTGTAAGCCATGCTGGCGGCATTTGGCTCTGCAACAGCAATTCCTCTGAACTTGCAAGGCAATTTCGACCATTCCAGGATCCATTGAACTTGATATGGGCAAGCCAGAAATTTAAAGATGGGATTGTGTTTAGTGGGCTAATGTACGCTTTGACGTCAATTTACCCCTTTTCTTCAAGAACCGAATTAACAAGAATTATACAGTATCGTCGCCATAGCCTTCGCAGTCATCGCCATTGCTATCCTTGTAACTTTTCCCGGCTGGCACGAAGAGCGGACCATTAAAGATGGTGGAGTTGAATATGGTGGAGTCGAATATGGTGGAGTCGAAGATGGTGGAGTCGAATATGGTGGAGTTGAAGATGATGAAGTGGAAATTAGAGATGTAAAAGAGTTTCCCACACGATCACATGTGCAGATAGCTCTCGCCGCAACCGTTGCCGCTAGTTTCTTGGCTTTAGTATCAATGGTCTGGCAACACACAGCTTCTGTGGCAGTCGCAACGACTATACAGGATGTAGGGTATGGCACCATCAATAGCAAGGTCGGCGCATCGGCTATGGCTTTGGGATGGGTTGGTTTAGGGTGTCTTATCATTTCTGCCGTTGGCATGCTTACGATGATCTTGAGTCTCAAACTTTTTACTGATCTTACCGATAAGTGAAAGTGTTAGTATATCTGGTAATATCATTACTTAGCGAATAACACGTTTTCCAAGCTTTTCTTCGCTACCATCGATATTATACCATCATGTATATTAGGTTCCCATTCCTTATCTAAGATATAGTGGTTTTCAACTATTTTAGTAGATAGAACGTCGCGAAATCCAAAACCGGCCCCGCTGGCCCCTAGACAAGGGCGTTGGCCCCGAGCTGGCTCTTTTGGCCCCGATTTGGCCCCGTTGGCCCCAAGCTGGCCCTTTTAGCCCTTTTAGCCCTTTTGGCCCCGAGCTGGCCCCTGGAGCAGCCCCTAGAGCAGCCCTAAAAATCACGTGATTTCGGCCCAAAATTTTGATGTTCGAAATCGACAGGCATGCTCGGTAGGGGTACCCCCGACGCTACCAAATTTTGATGCCTAGAATCGCGCGATTGGGCCGATTTCTACGTGGGGGGGCACCGGCAGTAATATGCTAGGTAGTGGTTGACGGGGTGGTGGATGGGGTAGATGGGGTAGATGGGGTGCCCTGTAGAATGCGCCCGGGCCCTGGAGTATCGCGTAAGGCCCTATTACCCCCAAAGCGGGCCGACCCGGCGCTATCTTAGGGCTGTAACGTCCTATCTGTGGGGGTCGCCCCGGGGGGTTCCCAAGGGGTTCCCAAGACGTTCTATTTTGGCCTGGGGCTAGCCTAGGGCCCCTGGGGCCAAAAAAAAGCTGTTTTAAATTTTGTCGGAATTCTATGCCAAGGCTAAGTGCTTACTCAGCTATATCTTGGCATCTAAATGTTAATTATATATACTCTACTCTTTCTTCTATAATTAAATAATTAAGGATAATTTAATCTTATTTTAATAAGTTATAAGTTTAAGTTTATAAATATTATAAATAAATAACTTAATAGATATCTTATTTATTTTACTTATTTATTCTATTCTTCTTTAAGAATTAATATTATTAAGAATTATCTTTAAGTATTTTAAAGACTTTAATAGATACTTTATTAAGAAACTCTAGAGTATATTCTTTAATAAGTATCTTCTAATAAAAGATACTCTTTATAAGAAATACTATTTATTTCTATTAAATAAAATAAATAATTATCTTTATTATTCTAAAGAAATATATATTAATAGTAATAATAATTAAATAGAAGTTTTATTAGTAATTTTTTAAGTCTTAGTATTAAGTACTTTTAATACTTATAAGTAAATTTAAATAAACTTAAGTAAGCTTAAATTAAATTATCTTATATTCTTACTTCTAGGTACGCTACGTAACGAGTTAGATTAAGTTAAGATTTTTTAATTTAATCTAAATCTAAATCTAACCTAAACTTATTACTAATAAGTTTAGGTTAGATTAGATTTTTCTTAGTAAATTATTAGATTAAACCTAATAATCTAATAATAATCTACGCTAATTTTTATAAGCTAAAATAATCTAATAATTATTCTAATAATTATTAGAGGATAAGTTTTTTTAGAATTCTATCTAAAATTCTATAAATAGCGCTTTTTTCTTTTATTTAACTCTATATATCTAGTAATTAATACTAGCTATAAGAGTTTTCTATAATTTATTAGTCTTTAGAGAGTTCTCTATCTATTTAACTAGTATATCTTTTTTTAATTATAGTATTTTTTATTTTAATAACTAGGTCTTAAATAAATATTATTAAAGGTATTAATTTTAGAAGTTTAAAATATTTAGTTTCTACTTATAATATCTAGTTATTATTCTATATAAATATTCTATTATCTATATATTCTTAGTTTAAATTATAATTTACTTAGTATAAATAGTTATAAAATCTATTACTAATAATTAATTAATAACTCTAATTATAAATTAAGAATAGAGAAGATTATATTTTTAAATTTTATAATTAAGAAGCTTTTAATAATTTCTTAAAGAGTATTTAATATATTTAACTACTATTATAAAAACTAATTATTATAGTTATTATAGTTAGTAAATTCTTAATAAATCTTTTAGATAAGCCTTTAAAGAGTCTCTTTAGAATAAATAATCTAACTTCTTTCTAATAATATTATATTTAATTTAAAGCTACTATTAAAGTAATTATTAAATTAATTATTAAATTAATAAATTTTAATAACTTATAGTCTAGCTTCTTATAATATCTATATTTTAATTTTATTAAGCTATATTTAGCTTTAATAATTATAAAAATAGTAATTCTTTAGAATATATTATCTTTAATATATTACTTAAACTTTAATTTTTTTACTAATACTTTTCTAGAATCTTTTCTAAGTACTTTTCTAGATACTTTTTTAGATATTATTCTAAATAGTTTTCTAGATATAATCTTAGTAGTAGAAGATACTATTTTAGTTTTATCTAGAACTTTAACCCTAGACTCCTTTAATTTTTTAGCCTTTACTTTTTTAATCTATCTATAATCTATAATTTTATTATTTTAAAGTATATTTTTAAATATAGTTAATATCCTTAAACTATAATTTTTATCTTTATAGATATAATTACCTTTCTTTTTAATAAATTAATTATTAAAAAGATTATTTTTATTATTAGTTTTAATTTTATTTATATATATCTTAATATCTTTTAGAAAATTATATTCTTAACTATAATTATAAATTAAAGATTATTTAAAGATAAAATTAATATAAAGTAGAATTTACTTACTTTTAATACTTTTAATCTACTTAATAAAAACCTTATCTTTTTTATATTTAATTCTAATAAAAGATAAATTAATTTAATATTCTAATTATTTAGTATTATTTAAGAGAGTATTACTTAGTTATTATAATAAAGTTATTAAACTTAAATAAATTAGAATTATATAATAAGTTAGAAATTCTATCTACTATTCTAAAGAATTATAATTATTAGATTAATTATTAGATTATAAATTAGGGTTAATTAACTTATATAGTAATTAGAATAGCTTTACTAGTTCTATTATCTTTATAATTAGAATTATTATATAATAAGTTATATTCTTAATAAAGAAACCTAATATTTATTAGTATAGTCTTTTAACCCTAGATTATAAAGAATATATATTTTTATAATAAAAGTACCCTCTTTATAATTAAGATTAAAGTTATAGTTTATATCTATATTTACCTTTTAAATAATACTAGAATTATTAATTTAAGAATAGAATATTATATTATATAAGAATAGATTATAAACTCTCTAAAAGTTTTAATTTAAAAGTTATATTTAATTATATATAACTTATTTAAATATCTTTAAATAAAGGGGGAGAAGTTAATAGCTTAGATAAAGATATTAAAGATATTAAAGATATATTTATAAATTAATTAGATATTAATTAATTTAATATAATACTTCTAATTAAGAAAACTTAGTATTTAATTAATACTATATAAATAAAATAAAAGAAAGAGAGATTAAAACTTTTTTACTATAATAATAAATCTAATAATTAATTTAATAATTATATATAGAAGTAAATATTAATATTTTACTAGATAAGATTTAAGAAAATTTAGTATATAGACTTTTTTTTAGAAAACTTTTATTTTAAACTTATTTATTTATAATCTTAATAAACTATAATATATATAAATAAGTAATATTAATATAAAATTAGAAAGATATTATTAAAAATAGAAGAAGAGATATTTACTAGTTAAGAATAAGATTTTATATATACTTTATAAAAGAGAAAATAAATTTAGAAATTAAAATAAGAATATAAAGTAAGAAGTAAATTATAGCTATCTAAATAGTACTAGTACTACGCTAGTATACTAGTATATTACTATTTAGAATTTCCTTACTTTAATACTTATAATTCTTTATCTTTAATATTTTTCTTATCTTAATATTTATAAATTTTTAATATTTATTTTAATACTTACTTTTAATATTTCTAGATTATTAATTTATTTAAATATAGATTTTAATAACTTCTTTATAAAGGAAAAAAAAGCTAAAGATATTAATATAGATAGAATTAAATAAGAAGAGGTTAAAGATATTATTATAGATAATTTAGATATAAGATTATTATATATAAGTAAGCTTTTTAATAAGATAGTTATTAAATTAATTATTAGATTACTAATTAGTTATAGAGAGCTATAAAACTATATTTCTAAGATATAATTTAGAATAGCTAATAAATATAAAGATCTAGTCTAACTATTAATAAATCTCTATATAAAGTAAGCTTAAGACTAAGTATCTAAGCTAATAAGTAATAAATAATTATTCTTTAAAGCTAAAGTAAGAGATACTAATATTATATTAAATTTAAAGAAGAAGTTTTTAATATTAATCTAATATTAATTAGTAATAAATAAATAAAAATAGTAGATAATAAATAATAATAAGTAGTTAGTTCTTTATAAAAGGTAAATATTATTAATTTAAATCTAATAATTAATCTAATAATTAATCTAATAACTATTTTAATAAGTAAAATTCTAAGAGAGTAATATATAAATATAATAGCCTTATAGTTTTTAATAATCTATAATACTAGCTTAATTATTAAACTAAATATTAATAATTCTAAATTACTAAATCTATAGAGTCTCTAGATTAATATAATAAAGGAGGAACTAGAAGATAACTTAAAATACTAAGTTTATCTAGCGTTTATAGACTAAGATAAATTTTAATTTATTATAAATATATTAGTAAATACTTAAGAGCTAGGTATTATTATATTTAAGGAATAGAAAAAAAATATAAAATAGATAGATTTTCTTAATATATATATCTACTAGTACTTTATAATTATTTTATTACTCTATAAATATATAATAACTAGTAGTTAGTAGGGCGACTTAGTATTAATAGTAAGCTAATATAAGCATTATATTAATACTACGTTAGTATAGATAAGTAGAATATATTATATTACCCCACCTTATCCTAATAAGCTTAAAGGGCGTATACTTTATAATAGTAGAATCTTTAGTAATTAGTTCTTTAATATAATCTAATATCTACTACTATTATTTTATATCTTTAAGTAATTCTTAGTAATTCTATTATATAGTACTAGTAATATATAATAGACTTATATTATAGTTCTAATTACTCTAATCTTTAAGATTAAAGGCTTAAAGTAAAGTAAGATAATATCTATATAAAGTTCTACTTATAAAGATATATAAAAGCCTATAAATAGATTATAAATAAACTTATTAGAATTAACTATTAATATAGATATATAATAATAAAGAATTTAGTAGCTAGAGTTATAAGTAAGAGAGCTTTAAGCTATTATAGCTAAGTAGACTATTAAAGAAATACTAAGAAATCTTAATAGTAGGCTAAGTAGAGGCTATATAAATAAGCTAGGTAGACTTTTAAGGAGAGAAACTCTATTTAATAACTTAAATAATACGTTTATATTAGTATTAAAAATAATTTACTTTAAAAAAATATATTTATATTATAGAGTATTAGAAGGAGAATATATCTATTAATTTACTAATACTAAGATTAAGTTCTTTTTAAGTTATAAGTATTTTATTATTAATAGAAATAAGATTCTATACTATATATAGTTATTTAAAGATAACGTACTATTATAATAATAAAGTTAGTTTAAACTAAAGGATATTAATAAATATATTTTTAAATATTTTTATAATTTTCTATTAAACCTAGTAATAGATCTAATAAATTATAGGCTCCTTATATATAAGTACTAGAATAGCGTAAAGTAAAATAAAAAATAAAAGGTTTCTATCTTTAAGGCTTACCTAAAAGAGTTAGAAATCTATTTAGAGTCTTTACTAAAGATCTTTAAAATAAATATATTTCTTAATAAGCTACGCCTAGATATAAAGGAAAAGATCTTAAGTATTAATAATATACTATCTATATAGAAGAATATCTTAGCTTTTATAATTATATAAGAGAGGACCCTTAAATAATTTTAGTAGAAATTTATTAAGCCTAACTATAAAAATAAATTCTTAGAGGAGTATATCTTAAAATACCTTAATAATAATAGTAGAGAGTTATTATTAAAGTACTTTAAAAAGGATAAAAATAAAAATAAAAATAAAGACTACTAAAAACTTAAATCTATTATAAACCCCTTAAATAAGTTAGAAAATAAGACTAATACCTACTTTATATATAGAGGAAAGGGGTATTAAAAGAAAGATTACTTATAGAGAGATAATTTAAATTTTATTTTAATTAATTTAATATAGTTAAAAAATATTAATACTCTATTATTAAAGTAATAGTAAGATAAGAAAAAAAAAGATTAATAAAAGCTCTTAATCCTCTATATCTTAAAGGCTAGATAATAGCTTAAAATATATCTTATCCCTTTAAGAAACTAATTAATTCTAGAGCTAAGATTAACCTAGTTACTTAATAATTTATAATATAATATAATTTATAGCTAGAATATATAGTCTTATTAATACTAATATAGTTAAGTAGATAAAATACTTATTATTATAGAGTATATTAATTAAGTTATAAGGCTACTAATAACTAGGGCTAAGAAAAGAAGTATAGCTTCTTATTCTATATTATAGATTAGAAAGATTCTAATTTAATTATTAAAATATCTATACTTTATAAATTAGGTATTATAATTAATATACTAGTATATTAATAATAATACTAAGTAAATACTAAATAGCTATAGATTAATAAGCTAGCTAAGTTTATATAAATTCTATAATAAGAATAAGAGGTATTTATTATAATTTATACTTATATTATAATAATAAAGTAATCTTAGATTAATAAGTCTAGTATAATAAATATTTCTTATTAATTAAAAGAGTTTAAGGATATTTTCTTAAATAAGAAGATAGAGATCTTATCTAAATAGAAATAGAAAGATTATATTATTAAGTTAAATAGTAGGGAGCTATTATATAATCCCCTTTATAACTTATTAAGGGTAGAGCTAATAAAACTATATTATTACCTTAATAATACTCTTATAAAGAGATAGATAAGATATTTTATTTTATTTATAAAAGTATCTATCCTCTTTATATTAAAGAAAAATAGAGGGCTATATCTCTATATAGATTATTAGAGATTAAATATAGTAATTATAAAAAATAGGTACCTATTACCTCTTATTACTAAGATATTAGACTATTTATATAGTATTAAAAGATTCTTAAAGTTAGATCTAAAGAATATATATTATTATATTTATATTAAGCGTAGTAATAAATAGAAAATAGTATTCTATATATATTATAGTTACTTTAAATATCTTATTATACTATTTAGGCTTATAAATACCTCTACTACTTTTTAAGTATATATTAATTAAGCCTTAGCTAAGCTAGTAGATATAATATATATAGTATATTTAAATAATATATTAATCTTTTTAGAAGAGTTAGTAGACTATTAATAGTATATTAAATAAATATTATAATAACTCTAGTAATATTAATTATATATAAACTTAAAGAAATATATATTTAATACTACTAAAGTTAAATTCTTAGGATTTATTATATTAACTATAAGTATAGAGATAGATTTATATAAAGTTACTATTATTAAGGAATAATTAAGATTAAAAACTTATTAAGAGATCTAGATCTTTTTAGAGTTTATAAACTTCTATTATTATTTTATTTACTAGTATTCTACTATTATTATACTTCTTACTAGTCTTTTAAAAAATAGTAAGAAGAGTAGAAAAATAAAGCTATTTAAATAACTAGATAATATAGAGTAAGTATTCTAATAATTATATTAAAGGTTTATAGAAGTACTATTATTATAATATTTTAATCTAGTATAGAAAATTAAAGTTAAGACTAATATATTAATCTTTATAATTATAGATATTTTATCTTAATCTAATAATATAAGTTATTAATAGCTTATAGTCTTTTAGTTATATAAAATAATATTAGTAGAGTAAAATTATAAAATATATAATTAAGAACTATTAGTAATAATAGATATTTTTAAGTAATAGCGCTATTATTTAAAAAGAAGCTTATATCTAATTAAAGTACTAATAGATTATAATAATTTATAAAGATTTATAAAGTTAAAAGAGCTAATATTATAATAAGCGTGCTAGGCGCTTAAGCTTATAGTATATAACTTTAAGATAATATATTATATAGGGAAAACTAACCCTACTAATCCTCTATTAAAGTAGCCTAATTATAAAAGCACTTCTCCCTATAATATAACTCTTCTACTAACCTTATAAACTAAGTTATTATTATAGTTAGAGAAGAAGTCTAAGTTATATATACACGCTAATAATAATATATTATAGATAGCTTTTATAGTTATAGATATTTAAATAATAATATTAAAAAAGACTATAAAGAAGCTTTTTAAGAGTCTTTATAAAAAGCTTTAGAAATTACTAAAATAAATTATTTATAAATTATAAGACCTTAATAAATAGATTATAAAATTCTAAAAAGGCGAAGATACTATTATAATGTAGTATTATATAGCTTATATAGATTAGTCTTTTAATAAAGAAAACCTTCTTAAATATAAAGGATAACTATATATATTAAAAGATAGTACTTTATAATAAGAGTTAATTAGTAGGTACTATAATAATCTCTTAATAAGATATTTTAGTATTATAAAAATATTAGAGCTCTTATAATATAAATATTATTAGGCTAATATTATAAAGTAAATATAAAGTTATATTAAGACTTATAATATTTATTAAAGAATAAAAATTCCTTAATATTACCCTTATAAAGAATTATAATCTCTACCCTTACTAAAAGGGCTATAATAAGAGTTAACTATAGATTTTATAATAAAATTACCTCTAAATAAATATAATAGTATTATTTATAATTCTATTTTAATAATAATTAATAGATTTATAAAGATAGCTTATTATCTTATTATTAAAAAAATAATAATAGTTAAAAAATTAATAGAACTCTTCTTCTTTAAAATATTCTATAAGTTTAGTATATTAGTAGGAGTAATAAGTAATTAGAGTATTATATTTACTAGTACTTTTTAGTTAAGTATTTATTATTATACTAAGATTAAATACTATATAAATACTATCTTTTATTTATAGATAGATAGTTAAATAGAAAAATAAAACTAAATATTAGAATACTTTTTATAGATATTTATAAATTTAAAGTAAA
This sequence comes from Cladonia borealis, assembly GCA_018257855.2. Taxonomy (NCBI): domain Eukaryota; kingdom Fungi; phylum Ascomycota; class Lecanoromycetes; order Lecanorales; family Cladoniaceae; genus Cladonia; species Cladonia borealis. The sequence continues at coordinate 1,133,775 of JAFEKC020000009.1, read as the reverse complement.
TTAATTAAGCTAAATTATTATTAATTATTAAATTTATATATAGTAATAGTTATTATAATAGTATTAGCTACTTACTATTCTTTATAATATATAATTATAACCCCGAAATTTATTAAGAAGCTAGGGATAACTCTTTAGAAGAGAAGGTACTTATAGTAAAGAAATAAATAAAGTAGTTATAAAGCTACTAAAATAAGATAGAAGTATACTAGTAATATATTATTAAAGTATAAATAAAGTATTATAATAAAAACTACTTACTAAAAGAATATAAAATAAGTAAATTAGTAATACTATTAACTAGAAACCTTAAATAAAGGTAATTTAATAAGAAGTTATTTTATTAATTTATTAGCCTATTTAGAATAAAAAATAAGGTTAGAATATAAATATACTACTTAATATTACCTATAAATTATTAAATCTATAATACCTTTTATATATTATTACTTAAGCCCTATTAATTATATAAAGGCGTAGAGTTAATAGAATTTATATAGCTCTCTAAACTTATTAATAATAAGGAATAGTAGAAGATAGAAGAAATTATTAATAAGGTATAGAATAAGGAAGGTATTTAATATAAGGTTAAGTAGACTAGATAGGGTAATATCTATAATTAATAAGTACTAGAAGTAGAACTTAATACTATACTAGTATTAAAGCGCGCTTATAATAAGTAGATATAATAATAATAGAAGCTAAAAAAGAAGTTAACTTAGATTATATAATATATTAAGCTATTCTATAAGCTATTTAATATAATAGAGTTATATTACTATTACGCTTAGTTAAGATAAAGGGATAATTATAGAGATTTAAAGTAATAAGTAACTATAAATATAATAGTATTATAGAGATAGGAGGATAGTATAGATATACTAAGATATAAGTATTATATACCTACTATAGAATATTAATACTAATAAAGGATAAAAGAATTAGTAATATTAAAGAAGTATATAGAAAATTTATAATATTATAGCTAACGTATTAGTATTATATATATAGTAAGTAATTAGTAAGTTATAGCTATAAAGGTACTTAATATTATAGGAAGAAAATTCTTATTATTAAGAAAATAGCTTTAAGATATAAATACTATTAATATTAAACTCTAAATACTAAACTCTAAATACTAAAATACTAAATACTAGAAAAAATAAAATATAATTAGGCCTATATATAAGCGGTTAGTATATATAGTAACTATATAGGAATAACTTATTATTAGGCTAGTATCCCTCTTTCTTTTCCTTACTTTTTTTTTTTTATTTCTCTCTCTTCTTCTTCTTTCCTTTTTCTTCTTTTTTCTCCTTCTCCCTTCTTATCTTCTCTACCCTCTTTAAAGCCTAATCTCTATAAATCTAATTATATTAGTATTAGACTATAAGCAGTATATACGCGGTATAATAGTATATATAGGGGTATCTCTATCTATCCTTTTTTTCCCCTCTCTTTTTTTCTTTTTTTTTATCTTTTTTTTCTTTTTTCTTTTTTTTCTCTTTCTCTCTCTTTTCTATCTTTCTTTATAGAAAGTTAGTAGTAAATATAATATAAATATATAAATAGGATAGGAAGGATAAAGATAAGTTTAAAGATAAAAATATAGAAATAATTTAGCTTATCTTTTATAATAAGTTAGTGTAGTAATATAGAATAAGAATACTATTTATTAATATCTCTACTCTCTTTAATAATAATATTAGCTACTAAGCTAACTATCTACCTAATATCCCTAGAGTTAGAGACTTATCTTTACGCTACTAAGTAATCTTCTTATAAAGACTTTTAGTATATAAAGTTACTCTAAATAATATAAAGAGGTTAATTAACTTAATAATTAATATTATTACTTTCTTAATAAAGGGTAGAAGAATCTAAAAATATTAGTAAATTATAATTATAGATTATAGTAATAATTTACTTCTTAATACCCCTAAGACCTATAATACGCCTTTTTATACTATTAGTAAGGTAGTATAATACTATAAATATATAATTTATAAGCCTAAAGATAGTTTATATATAGTAAATTATTTACTACTATATATTAGTAATAAGTAGTATATAGAATAATAAAGTACTTACTATTAATAAAAGACTTTAGAATTATTAATATTAGCTTAAAATAATATAATACTTTAATATAGAGGGTATTTATAAAATATATTTATTATTAAAGAGAGGAAAATAAAATAGAATTAATATTAATAATATATTTATTATAAATATACTATATAGTTACTATATAATAATCTATCTTTAATATAGTTACTATTATAATAATAAATAATTTATAACCTATAAGTATATTATATAATAAGATTATATAATAAATAATATTAAAATAAATTCTTAAATAGAAGACTCTTTTCCTTCCTTTTTTTATTAGGTTTTAAAGGTTTTTAATAAGCTTTATATTAATAAAAATACCTTCTTTTAGAACTATATTAGTAGTATAACTATACGTGATAGAAGCTCTATACTAGTAAATTAATATCTAAGAGAGAGGATAACTATAATAACTAGTAGCTAATAAAGTAGCTTAGTATTAATAGTAAGTTAATATAAGTATTATATTAATATTATATTAATATAGATAAGTAGAATATATTATATTACTCTATCTTATTCTAATAAGCTTAAAGAGTATATACTCTATAGTAATAGAATCTTTAGTGATTAGTTCTTTAATATAATCTAATACCTATTACTACTACTTTATATCTTTAAGTAATCCTTAGTAATTCTATTATATAGTACTAGTAGTATATAATAGGCCTATATTATAAAATAGAGATATTTTAGCTAATATAAAGTTAAAGGTATACTATAGTATAAGATTAATATATATTAGTATTAAGAGTTTTTAATAATATATATAGTTCTAACTTTTAATCTATAAGTACTTTACTTATATACTAAAGCTATATTTATATTTAATATATTTATATTTTTTTAGATTAGCTACTTTATTAATTACGAAGAAATTATCTATAATAAGATAATAAAATTAATCTAATAATTAATCTAATAATTAAGGCGTTCTACTAATATATATATACTTTTACTAGACTAAATTTATTTATATAAAAAGACTTCTTCTATATAAATATTTTATAGAGAAAGAGTATATAATATAATAAAATCTAGTAATATAGAAATTATTTAGTAATAGTAGGTAGATTAAATATCTAGGCTCTAGTAATTAATAACTTAATAATTATAACTATACTAAGTATAGATAAATTCCTAATTAAGAGCTTAGGAAGGCGAAGCTTATATATAGTTTTATAACTAATTAATTTAAGTATAAAAAATATCTAGAAGACTTTAAGTAATTTAAGCTTATTTCTATAGAGCTAATAATAAAATAAGGGGTTATTTAATAAATATAATTATATAAGGCCGCGAGTATCGCGTTAGTATTAAATTAATTATTAGATAATTAATATAATTAATTTATATCTATCTTAGTTATTACTCTCCCCTACTCTAGTAATAACCCTTTATATTATTTATATAAGTACTATATTCTTTTATATAAGAGTTACTCTCTTATAATAAATTATATAGAGATTATTTACTAGATTATTTAATAGTTAATTAAAATCTAAATATTATAAAAGCTTATTATTAAATTCCCTAATAAGATATATCTCTATTATCTCTTATAGAGCTTTTAAAGTAAACGCCTATATTTAAATATTATAGGTAGATATTTATATATATATAATCTTATAGATAATATAAGTAAATAGTCTCTTTAATATAAGTAGATTAATAGACTTTTAATATTATTTAATTTTTTAAAGAGCTATAATTAATAGATAATTAAATTAACTACTATATAAAAGGTATTAAGATAATTAAGATTAACTTACTTCTTTTTTTCTATTTATAATAATCTTTAAAAAATAACCGCGTTTTTAAATTAAACGCTTTTAATTTTTAATATTTTTTTAATATTTTAAATTAAGAGTTACTCTTATAGATAATAACTTTTTTTTACTTTAATAGTCCTAATAGTTTTAATAATATAACTATAGTTCTCTTTATACTTAAGAGAGAAGTTATAAAGCTAATAATATCTTTAATATCTATATCTCTCTATTATTAATTATTCGTATTAGTATCTCTATTTATTATCTATTAATTATCTATAATTATAGAAGATATAATAAGTAATATAGAGCCTAGATTTAGATTTAGAGGAAATTTTTAAGGAGGAAAATACTAAGTTTAAGCTTAAATTAAGCTTAGAGCTAATAAAATATTATAATATATTATAATTACTAGGTTAACTAAAATATAGAATAAATATATCTATATAATATAATTTATAAATAATAATAAAGTATTATATATTTAATCTAATTCTATATAAATATTATAACTTCTATTATATCTAAAAGTAATTTTAATTTATATCTAAGTTAATTAATAATAAATATTATCTTAACTTTTATCTTAGATTAAGATTTAAAGAAAATAAATATAGATAAGAATTACTTTTTATATAAGAAGGAGAAGAAAGATATTTTTATAAATTAGTAGAATAGAATAAAATAATTAGAAAATAATAAGCTTAAAGGAATTAAAAAGGCTAAAATTATATAGGGAGTAGAAAAAAAAAACTATCTTCTAGTAATTCTTTTTTAAAAGTATTTAAGTCTCTAAGAATAACCTAATAATAATATATTAAAGATATTCTATTATTATAAAATATTCTTTATAAAAAAATATTAGCCTCTTAGAAATAACTATATATTTAGAAAGTAAGACTTACTAATAATTAGATAAGTACTATAGATTTAATAATAAATTATACTAGCTATTATTTTATAAATTAATAAGTTATAAATTCTTACTTAAATATTAAATTAATTATTAGATTATTTATTTCACTATATTATAATTAGTTAATATTTAGATAACTAGATAAAAAGTAATAAAAATATAAAATAGAAGCTCTATAGTTAAAATCTTACCTACTATAATTAAGATACTTAGATACTCTAAATAATTATCTCTCTATAATTACCCTTATAATATATTTAAAATATTAAGCTTTAAAGAGTCTTTAAATATCTTAACCTCTTTACTAAGTTATTAAGCGCGAATACTATTAAAAATAAAGTTATAAAGTAATATAAAGAAGTTTATTTATTATTCTTAGCTAAATTCTTAAGAGATAGAACTAAGATCTCTTTATTATATAATAGCTAGTTATTAAAAAATAAATAAAGCTATCTAGCTCTTAATATATACTTTATTAGAATAGACTAGGAATACTATAAAGTTCTCTTTATATTTTAATATATTTAAGGCTATTATACTAAGTATAAGATTACGTCTATTCTTAAGAAAGAGATTATATTCTATAGATTTAAAGATATTATTAATATTATTATTATAAATAATATATTAAATAATATTATTATAATATAAGTTATTTTATAAGCTCTTTAATAGAGTTATAAACTAAATAATATAAAGAATAACTCTTAACCTTTTAAATATCTTCTATATCTTATATATATAATATAGCTTACTATTAATAAGTTAGTAAAATCTATATTACTCTAATAAATAAAGAACTTTAAATAATATAGGATAAGAATTTAAATAAGAAAGTTCTAAAGACTTTTTAAGAATTTAATATATTATTAATACTTATAAAAGTAATTAATCTAATAATTAATCTAATAATTATATTATATTAATCCTTAATTTAATTATAAATTTATAAAATAGCGATTTATATTAATACTAGTTCTTTATATAAAGAATAATTTAATACTATATAAATATAAAGAGTAAAGATAATAAGAAGTAGACTTAATATTCTAGTTTATAGCTCCTTTATAAAAAGTAAATCTAATATATTAAAGATCTTAACGCTTTTCTAGGATATTAAAACCTAGTAAGATTCTATATTATATATACTTATTTATATCTATTAATTAAAATTAAATCTTAAAGCTTTTTTTAAGAAATATAGAATATACTTCTTAATACTAAAAAAAAAGAGTAATCTTAGATAAAATATCTAATTAATATTATTAAACCTTTCTATAGATATATAGTCTATTCTATAAAGCTAAGATATAATTTTTATCTATATTATAATTTAACTATATATTACTTACGTACTTATTTATTTACCTAATATTATATTATATCTATTTAACTTAGTACTTATAGCTTATTATTATTATATATTTATATTAATCCTTTACGTGCTCTATAGATTTCTTTCTTAGCTTTATTATATTAATTATATTATATCCTTATAATTTACTTTAGACTAGTCCCTAGTATTATAATAAAGCTTATTTTACCCCTACTCTTATAAGTTAAATTAATAAGATTAAATAAATAATTTAAACTATCTATCTATTAGAATATTAGATTTCTAGTATTAAAGAAAATTTTAAATTAACTCTCTATAGAGTTATAATTATTTATAATAACTTAGAGCTATACTAATAATATCTCTATAAATATAGATAAAGCTTATAAGAAGATTCTATAAAAGGCTAATTATTATTATATTAGTATTATATTTAAAAATATAATTACTAGCCTTAAAAATACTAAAACTCTATAGGATATTAGTAATAATAGTTAACTATAGTACTAAGCTAAGTATAATCTAGTTAAGCTATTATAAATACTAAATAAGCTTTACTAGAAATAAGATACTACCCTCTCCTATATTAAAGAATAGAACTCTATAGTAGAATAGATAGATAAAGTTTATATTATAGCCCTATTAGCTTAATACCTTAAAAAGATAATATAAGAGAGAGTAAGAAATTTAAAAGAAGAAGAAGTTTATTAAGAGTACTATATAAAAAAGTTAGAAAAAGAGATTATAGACCTACGAGCTAAAAATATATTATCTAGATAGAATACTCTAAGCTTTATAATTCTAGGGATAAAGCGTTCCTAAAAGATTTCTAACTTACCCCTATTTATAGAAGCTAATAGTAAGATATCCTTAGAGAATTAAACCTAATATATTTAGGATAAGCTTACTATTAATTATAATTATTATATAGATAATAATATAAAGGCTATTTATATAATCTCCTATATTAAAGATATTATAGCCTAGTATATTTAAGCTTATTATATTAATAATCTAAGCTACTTTATTAGCCTAGAGAATATAATTTAAACTCTATATAATATTATAAGTAACCTCTATAAGAAGGATAATATATATTATAGCTTTAAGAGCTTAAGATAGAAAAATAATAACTTCTTTACTACCTTTTATTTTAGTTTCTATATATTTACTAATTATTTAAAGTTAGATAAAAAAAACTATAATTAATAAGTTAAAGAATAAGATTAACTTTTAGCTATAGAAGATTATTACTATTATATTTATAGAGTTTAAAATATTAAAATAATTAGTAGATTTTTATTAAAAGATTAATTATTAGTAATAAGTAATAAATAAGTATAAAAATTACGTTTTAGCTATAATAAATTATCCTTCTACTTATATAACTTCTAATACTATAACTATAACTTAGATATAGAGGACTATCTATATATTTATCTCTATATATATCGTTCTCTTAAAGCGTCCCTTTATTAAAGTAATAGTATCTCTTTAATCTTATTATTCCCTATTATCTTATAAAAATATCTTATCTAGATTAAAAAAGTTAATAAAGTACTATATCTATAATAAAAAAGGATATTTTATAATAATCTACCCTAAGTATTATTATAAGGTAATTATTATAATTAGAACTTTCTTAAGAGAAGGATAAATTAATAGACTAAGGGTTATATAAAGATATAACTAATAGTATAATATTTAATATAGTTAGGATTCTAGAAGACTAAGTATACTAAATAAGTTTAGGGAGATTAGATTATTTAGTAATTAAATATTCTATATAAAGTAGTCTTAGTAGACTTTCCTATATCTATATAGTTAGGGCTCTTATTTACTTTAGATAGATTTTCTTATATTTAACTTTATAATTAAATTAATAATTACTCCTAGTTTTTAAAGACTTAATCTTATATTATTAAATAAAATAAAGTTATATCTAGTTTACTCTATTCCTCTTTACTCTTTAATTACTTATTTTTAGAAGACTTTATAATATTAATTTATAATACTTTAAATACTCTTAATATAAATATATTAAACTAAAGGAGTATAACTTAACTTACTCTAAGTAAGATTATTTAATCTAGATATTATAATAGTATTAATAATAGATCTAAAGAAAATATTAAGATTATCTAACTAGATCTTTATTATTATAGATTAATAACTTAAATAGAGTAATATTAATAGTAAAATAGTATTATAACTATAAAGAAGAAAACTATCTAAGCTATTTATAGCTACTATATATAATAGGCAAGAGCTAGGCTTAATAGGGACTAGTCTTTATCTATTTAGAGTATTAGAGTACTAAGTTCTTAATACTATCCCCCCCTCTTATAATAGTAATATTCTTATTATATAGTTATAACTATATAAAATACTTAAAAGAGAACTTATATATATTATATATTAGTAATATTTAATTATTTATAGTAGCTAGATTATTAATTACTACTATAAGTTATATATTAAATCCTATATCTTAGGTATATTAATATAACTTCTTTAGTTAGTTAGTAATTTTAGTATTATATATATATATTATATCTTAATTTAACTTTATAATATTATCTCTAATAATCTTTCTTAATATAAGCTATATATTAAGTAAGTTAATAATACTTTCTATTCTTATAAAGTCTAAAATATTAGATATAGGCCTAGCTTTTCTAGATTTTTATAATAGAAATTAGTTATAAGTAAAGATATATCTACTATCTTAGTATATATTTACTATTTAGATTCCTCCTTAAAGTCTTAATACTTAAGCTTATATATTAAGTATTTTTATTATCTTATTACTAAATTATTTCTTTTTTTATCTATTCTTAAGTCTAAAACTTTATTAACTAAATATATCTTTTTTTATATTAATCTCTACTAATAATAATAATAGTATATTTTAGCTTAAAAGAGGGTTATTAGTAACTAAGTATAGGAGTTATAAGTAGAAGATAGGGAAAATAAATATTATTATATAATTAAGATTTAACTTATAGATAAAATTATTAATAATATACTTTATTATAAAAGGTCCTAAGTTCCTATAATTTAAATCTTTATTATTTTTCTTAATCTTAATATTTTTTATATTTAATATTACTTTATTATTTATCTTAAGTTTTTTTATAAACTCCCTATATTTATCTATATAGTATTTCTAAGTAGCCTAGATCTATATAAGCTTCTTATATAAATATATTTATAGATCCTTAATCTTTTTAATAAAGCTATTTATTATCTTTATCTCTTAGATTACTAATAATAATTATTCTATATATAGTATAGAGGGTTCTAGCTCTAAGTATAGAATATATCCTTTTATTACTAAGAATAAGGCTATCTTTATAAATATATTAAGACTTAAGTTAACTTTAAATTCTATTATTAAGAAGAAGTTTATCTAGTTATCTTATTAATAATTAATATATACGCGAAGGTATTATTTAAGTATTATATTAGCTACTTTAATTTAATTATCTATCTTAGAATAAAATACTATTAATAACTTAGGCCTTATATTAATTCTCTTATATAGGTATTTCTAGAAATAATTAATAAACTAAATTCTTTTATTAGAAATAATTAACTTTAAATAACTTTCTTTCTTTTAAATCTAATCTAAGAAAGCCTAAATAATAATCTTTATCTTAAGTAAGTCTAGGCTAATAAACTTTTATTTTTTAGATAATCTATTAACTATAACTATAATATATTTATATATATATTTATATTTTCTATACTTTAGTAATAAAGTAATAAAATTAACTATAATATTTTTCTAATAATAGTCTATAATAGAAAGTAGTTTTAAGAGACCTACTTTATCCTTATAATAGACTTTTATTCTCTTATACGTATAGTAATTCCTAATATATTATTATATTATATTTATTATTTCTAGCTAGTAATAGTATAAGCTTAATTTATAATAAGTTATAGTATATTTAATATATCTTACTAGCTTTAATATATATAGCTTTTTAATAACCTTTATTCTTAACTCTAAAATATTAGGTATATAAAGTTATTTAGTAATATAGAGTTATTTATTAATTATCTTATAATCTCTAAGCTTAATTTTAGTACTTCTATAGATTAGTAATAACTTATAGTACCCTACTTTCTTTATAGTTATTACTATTTATATAAGATTATTTATATTATAATTATCTTTAATTTAGAGTAATAAATCTTTATTACTTATAAGTATATTCTTAGCTAATTTTTTATTTAACTTCTTAGTATTAAGTACTAGATTTATACTAAATAATTTTTTATTTAACTTCTTATTTAGTAATTACTCTAGATTTCTTAATAATTCTTTATTTAACTCTTTACTAAGGTTTTCCTACTTATTTATATTATAGATTATTACTATTAAATTAATAACTATATATTATATTTTATCTAGTAATAATAAGATAAGTCTAGCTATATTATTTATCTCTTTATTTAAGTAAACTTATTTTAATAATATCTAATATTAGAATTTATTTTTAGTATTCTTAATTTTAAAAAATAAATTTTAAGATCTTCTAATTAAACTATTAAGCTTAGTACTCTATTTCCTTAGCCTATATATAATATAGAAGTTAAATTTAGAGAGGAATTTAGTCTAGTAAGCTTATCTCTTATTTAATTATTTTATTATTATAAAGTATTCTAAATTTCTATAATTACTAAGTATTTTAATTAGGTCTTTTATAAAGATATTAATAAGTTCTAAATACTATTCCTTAAATATATATATTATAGCTAGTAGTTTCTTATTATAAATCTTATAGTTATACTCTTAAGATAATATCTTTTTAGATAAGTATACTACTAAGTATAATATCTTTTAAAGATCTTATTAAGAGAATATAATAATAATAATATAATTTAATATATTAGTCTTTATCTATATCTCTAGATTAGGGTTAAAATATATTAATATTAGTATATTTATAAATATATCCTTAAATTATTAAAATATTTAATTCTTTAATCTATTTTATAGCTATAGATAAAGAAAGATTTTATAGTCTAACTTTATTAGATTAAATAATAGATCTATTATTTTAAAATATTTTTTAATAAAGTATCTATAGAAATTTATAAAACCTAGGAATATTTATATATCTTTTATATAGTAAGGGGGTTTCTATTATTATATAGCTTTAATTTTTAAGAAATTTATTTAAAATCTATTAATTATAATAATAAGATTAAGATATTTTACTAATTTTATATAGAAGTTATATTTATTTATATTAAGAAATAAACTTACTTTTCTAAGTTTTTTTAGAATCTATTTAATATATTTAATATATTCCTTCTCTATATTACTATAGATAAGAATATTAATAAGATATATAGTATAAAAGTTATCTAGAAAGTTACGTAGTATTTTATTTATAAATTTTTAGAAGATATCTAGAATATTATAAAGATTAAAGGGTATAACTAAATATTTAAAGAGTTTATAATATATAAGAAAAGTTATTTTTTTCTTTATTATCTTTCTTTATTCTAATCTTATTAAATACTATAATAATATTAAATTTACTATATTACTTAATTATATATAACTTTACTAATATTTCTTAAATTAGTAGTAGTATATTATAATTCTATATTATTAGTATATTAAGCGCTTTATAATCTATATATATTTATAAGCTACTATCTAGTTTTTTTATAATTAGGACTAGTACTATATATAGAGATTTACTAGGTTTAATATAGCTTTTACTAAGTATATTATTAATATATTTCTTTATAACTTTCACCTAATTATATAATATTCTATATATTTACTTTATTAGTAATATTAAGTTCTTTTTTAAATTAATAGAATAGTCTATCTTTCTATATAGTAGAAGTTTATTTATCTCTATAAAGTTCTATATATCTACGTAATTATAATACTAGTTAGGTATTTATTTTCTTAGGTTATTTAAACTTATATACTTTTTATATAACTTATAAAAGAACTTATTATAATTATTAATTATAATTATTATAATATTTATAGTTAACTTTATACTATTAGTAAAGTTCTTATTAGTATATATAAAGTCTATAATATTAAGTATTTTAAAATCTTCTAGCTATATTAATAAAATCTAGTTTTAGTTTTTCTTTATTAATTCTATAAATATATAGATACTAATTTTAATAATATTATATTTATAGAATTTAATCTAATAAAGCTCTCTACTAAGTCTTAAGTAACTTATAATATATATTAGCTAGTATTAGGGTAGATAATCTAATAGATAGTAATTTAATTATAGAATTATTATTCTTTCTATTTAATTAATATATAAATTATATTATTTAAGCTATAGTATTCTAAGAATAGTATTATATTTATTAAATTATATTATAAGTTCTTAGAGATTCTTTATATAGTCGCCTAGTTTAAAATATATATAGGTTATATATATAATATCTAGTACTAATCCTCTATTTACTAAGACTAAGTAGTATTTATTCTATAATATAAGTATTTTAAGCTTATATTATTTTATAAACTTAGAGTTAATAAATAATATAGCTAAGGCCCTTAAGTCTATTATAATATATATTAGTACGGCCTTCTTATCTATTATTATATATACCTTAAAGTCTAATTATCTTCTTTATTTAAGAATTAGATATATTACTTTAATATTAGCTTAGGCTAAAATATAAATAACTATATAGAGCTAGAGGTTTTTTAACTCTTAAATTCTATTATATATATAATTATCTCTAAATATAATTTTACTAAAGATTATTTATTTTTTAACTTAGATCTCTTATTTTTTTTAAGTTTATTATTATTTATAATTTTATCTTTAATACTATTCTACTTAATATTAATTATAAATAACTAAGTTATTATCTTCTTAAATATAAAAAAAGGAGAGTCTTTATATAGAGCGTCTAGATTATTTAATTTATAAGTAGTTACTAGATATTTAAAGTACTAGTCTTCCTTTTATACTTATAAGGTAATATATAATAATATAGAAGGACTCTTCTATTTTCTTATAATAACTTTAGTTATTTTCTTTATTATTAATATTATATTATCTCTTTTCTAATTCCTTAACTAAGATACTATACTTATTATACTTATTATATAATTAGTTCTATCTATATAAGCTAGAGACTTTATTTTAATATATCTCTTATTATATAAATATAGATCTAAGTTAATTACTTTTAAATTATTATAGAACTTATTAAAGCTTATATTTATAGAACTAACTAATCTTAATATATATAAGCTTAGTCTCTTAGTTAAGTTAAGCTTTAATAATTTAATCTTATACTTATTATTTAAGTAAAGAAAGCTAATATAATTTAGAAAATACTTATAGTATTTCTTAAAAGATTTCTTTAGATTTATTTTTATCTCTTAATTATTTACTTTAATATAAATATAACTAATAAGATTATAAATCGCGAATATATTATCTAAATTACTAAGGACTTCTCTATAATTCTAATATAGATATATATTATTAATATTATAATAGCTCTTAATAATATTAAAGATAGTACTTAAAACTAACTCCCTAATATAGTTAATAATATACTATTTATTTATAAAGTATAATTAATTATTTCTAATCTTTAATATAATTAATATCTTCTATATATTATATATATTTCTATTACTATCTCTACTAAAAATAAATATATTATATATCTTTATTATATATCTAATAAATAGAGTATTAACTTCTTATTATATTACTAGAATCCTTATTTATATTACTAGTATCTAGAGTTATTATAATAAATAGTTATTATTAGAATTATAGTTATTATTAATAAGTTAATTATAATTAAATATCTATATTTACTTCTTAAGATCTACTAACTTATTTACTAGTATAATATTCTCTACTTAATATATATTCCTCTTATATTTAAGGTAATTAGCTTTTATATTAACTCTTTAAAGATCCTCCTTTAATATAGTATTTTTAGCTATAATTATCCTAAAATTTATCTTAATAGTAATCTATTAATCTCTAATAATTTTTATCTCTCTATATAAGTATAAGATTTTATTTAAGCTTTCCTTAATATTATTAATCTAGATTATTAGATACTTAGTAATAGATTAAATAAAGGTATTATTATTATAAGTAAGCGCTATAACTTCTTTATAGCCTAAGATATTATAGATATAAAGTTTACTACTATTTCTTCCTAATAAGAATTAGAACTTTAATTACTTAGACTTTTCTTTTATATTAGAGTTCTCCTCTATTATTATAGTTTCTAGATTTATATATTATAATTTCTTTCTTCTTATAATTATTTAATCTAAGTCTCCCTTATACTTTAATATTATATTATTATTATAATTTAAGTTATAATTCTTACTTAAAAATTAGCTATTATTCTATATAACTATCTAGAATTATATTCTATAAAATTCTACTTTATCTCTTAATAGTCTAGAAATATTATTCCTTAAGAGTAGACTTAGTAATAACTATATATATATATCTAGTAAGTTCGCGCTAGTTTTATCGCCTAAGAGATTATATATAAAGCGTTTAAATTTATTATTATTAAATATAAACTTAAGTTTACTTACTTCTAATTAAGATATTATAAGTAGTAATTAATATATTAAAAAAAAAATTTTTAACTTTATAAGGTTTTTTCTACTAGTTATATATAAAGTATCTCTACTTTATAGAAGATAGTTATAATATATTATAGATTAATAATTTAAATAGAGTAATATTAATAGTAAAATAATATTATAACTATAAAGAAGAAAACTATCTAAGCTACTTATAACTACTATATATAATAGGTGAGAGCTAGGCCTAATAAGAACTAGTCTCTATCTATATAAGGTACTAGAGTACTAAGTCCCTAATATTTATTATAAAAAAAGGAAGAAATTTAAGAAATAATTAATATAAGTTTAACTTTATCTTTACTTTTATAATAATATATTAGTTAAATAATATATAGTAATTACTATTATATTTATATATAGAGATATATAGAAATAGATATAATCTTATCTATAGAAGTACTTAGATAATCTAATAGATATACTAGAAATAGTAAGATAAATAAAGAGATTTATCTACTTTAAGATAAAACTTTATAAGATATTTATATTATTTAATAAAATAAACTAAGTAATATAAATTATCTAATATATTAAATAAAAGAGATCTATAGTAAAGTATATAATATAGTTCTAATAATATATAGTTAAGATTAAATAGGATAATAATATACTTATAATAATATATAGAAGAGAGTTAAAAGAAAATATTAAAAATAAGTTAATAAAAATATAAATAAGTATAGATATATTTAATAAATTTTAGAAAAAAGCTATCTAGATTAATAATAATCTCTTTAAGAGAGCTATAAAGAAAAGATATAATAAAGGAATCTCTAGAGTTAATATAATATAATATTAGTATAAATAAGACTTTAACTCTAATTATAGTAAATAATTAGTTAATCTATATAAATTAATATCTATAGAGATTAATATAATAAAGAGAAATATATATAGAAAGCTAATAAAAAGAGAGAATAAAAAAGTACTAAAGTACTATAGTTATAGTAAACTAGACTACTTTACTAAGAACTATAGGTTAAAAAATATAATATCTAGATTATAGATTAATATAATATAAGTTATTATTATAAAGGATAAAGTAAGAATAAGTAAACTATTATCTAAGTAGAATAATCTAGAACTTATAATAATACTAGTTAACTAAGAGAATAATAATAAGTAAGTAATTACTTAATATATTAAAGAACTAGAAATAATAAATAATAAAGCTTAGAATAATTTAATAACTATATCTAAATAATAGAAATAATATCTCTAGGGATTTTTATATAAAATATAGAATAATATAATTCTATTAATAATAAGACTTAAAAATTTAGAATAGTATAATAGGTATTATAATAGGTTCTAAGAAATTAGAAATAAATAACTTAGACTAAAATAAGATAAGAAGGCTTAGAAAAAATAAGAATATAATTAGAAAGATAACTTTAATTAAGAATAAGTAAACTAAGAAGAGAAAGAGAAATTTAAATTATTTATAAATTAATTAAAAGAATAATAGAAATAATAAGAATAGAACTTCTTAATTAGAAGATCTTAAGATTATTAGTATAACTCTTATTACTAATAATATAATAAAGTATATTAAAATAAATATATAAATATATTTTATTTAAAATACTATAATATAAAATAAGAGACTAAAGAAATTATATATATATCTTAGTATTACTTATATATATATATATTATTACTATAACTTAGATATATATATTTAGTATTTAATATAGAAAAGAAAAGTAGTAATATTTCTAAGGTAGCTAGAGAAATAATATATTTAATTAAGATAAGAACTAAGAATAAATTATTAAAAGAAAGAGTATAACTATACTTCTTAGAAAATATATCTACTTCTAAATTATTATATATATATAGATAAAAAAATTAAAGCTAGATTCTATCTTATAGAATACTTTAATTTAGAAATAAAAGAAATAAAAAAAATTATTTCTTAGTAATAAGGGTAGTTATAAGGAAATAAATACTATAACCCTTATAAGAGAATTAAATTTAGTAGAATATAACTAACTTATAAAAAAACTAGTTAAGATTAATAGTTAAGAGATTATTATAATAATAAACTTAAAAGTAATAGAAAATTTTATATTAAAAATATTAGTACGCGTTTAGAACTTACTAATAGTAGGTAAGAAAAAACCCTATAAACTTTAAATAATTAATAAGTTAGAATCTCTATTAAGAAATATTAATAGGGAAATAATTCTATTAAATATTACTTTTTAATAATATTATAAGAAAGTTATTTTTAATATAGTTTAAATAACTAACTATTATATTATATTAGATATATCTTAGTTAAAGAAATAAAATCTAATAATTAATTAGAAAATAGAAATATTTATATTATAGAAGCCTAGTAATATTACTAACTCTAGATATATATATTAATAATAAATAATAATATATAAAAAGTTAAGTAGAAGAATTACTATAAAATATAATATTATAACTTTAAATAAGGATAATCTTAAAAGAGGATTTAACTCTATAAATATAAGAATAAATTAACTAATTAAATAGTATAAAAGAAATAAGAAGAAAGATATATTTTTAGATATCCCTAAAGAGTATCTTAAATATATATAGCTCTTTTAAGAAAATATAAATATAAAGATACTATCTAAATACTAGCCTTAAAATTATAAGATTAAACTTAAATTAGGTAAAGAACTAATATTTAGACTAATATATATATTATTAAAAAAAATTCTAAGTACTTTATAAATATATTATAAAGAATCTAAAGAAGGGATTTATTTAAGAATCTAAATTATTAATAAGCTATTTAATACTCTTTATATTAAAGAAAGATAAAAGCTTATAACTATATATTAATTATTAAAAATTAAATAATATTATAATTAAAAATAGATATTTATTACTAAGTATTAATAAACTTTAGAACTAACTTTAAAAAATAAAAATCTTTATAAAGCTAGATCTTAGAGAGGTATATAACTTAATTTATATAAAGAAAGATAAGGAATAAAAGATAGTATTTAGGATTTAATATAAATATTATAAGTACCTAGTAATACTATTTAGTTTAACTAATATATTAGTAATCTATTAAGTATTAATTAATAATATATTAAGATACTATTTAAATAAGATAATAATAGTTTATCTTAATAATATTCTAATCTATTTAGAGAAGGAGGAAGAATATATCTAATATATATAAGAGATACTTAAATATTTATATAAAGTAGAACTATTTCTTAAATTAGAAAAATATAAATTCTATAAAAAAAGTTAACTTTCTAGGATATAATATTAATATATAAGATATT
This sequence comes from Cladonia borealis, assembly GCA_018257855.2. Taxonomy (NCBI): domain Eukaryota; kingdom Fungi; phylum Ascomycota; class Lecanoromycetes; order Lecanorales; family Cladoniaceae; genus Cladonia; species Cladonia borealis. The sequence goes on along the minus strand of JAFEKC020000009.1, from coordinate 1,115,702 downwards.
TAGATAAACTAGAATAAGATTAAAGATATATAAAAATAGCTAATATCTATAATAGTTAAAGAAGTATAAGTATTCTTAGAATTTCTAAATTTTAATAAATAATTTATTAGAAAATTCTTAAAAAAGGCTCTATCTTTTATAAAATTAGTTATTAAAGATATAAAATTTAAATAAAGAAAATAATAAGATAATATAATTAGATAACTAAAGAAAGTATATATAAAATTATTAATATTATATATATTCTAAGTTAATTAACTAATAAAGATTAAGATTAATATATTAGATCTAGCTATAGAAGTATACTTAAATTAATAGAAGGATAGTAAATAGTATCTAGTTATATATTATTTAAGAAAGATAATAGTATTAGAATAAAACTATAATATCTATAATAAGAAGTTACTTATAATAATAAAAGTACTTAAATATTAGAGAGTTTATATAGAAAGCTATTTAAAACTTAATATCTTTATTAATTATAAGAATATCTTAAACTTTATAATAATAAAAGTACTTAACTAAAGATAAGTTAGATAGACTAAACTTTTAGAATAATATAAGTTTAAAATCTACTATACTCTAAGTAAAGAAAATAGATAGGCTAATACTTTAAGTAGATAATTAGACTATATAAATATAAAAGACTTAAATAAATAAGTAATTCTATAAAATAATAATAATAGATTATTAGGACTAAATATATAGATACTTATAATAACTATAAGAATTAAAGGACTAAGTATAATTAATAAAATAATCTAAGTCTATATAAATAATAATAAGATAAAGAAATTATATAAGGAATAGAAAGATATAATAATATTAATTTATAAAGAAAAGATATACTTATCTAAAAAATATATTAAAGAAGTAATTAGTAATTACTATAATAATCTATAAAATAAATATCTAGAAGTTATTAAAACTATAGAACTTATTAGTAGAATCTATAATATACTAGAACTTAAATAGTATATAATATAGTATATTAAAGAATATATTAGTTATTAATAAAATAAGATCTTAAGATATAAACTATATAAAGAAATATAGTTTATACTTATATTTAACGCGTTATAGAATAATATAATAATAAACTTTATTACTAAGTTACTAAGATCTAAGAACCTAATAATAGTAGAGGTATATAATATTATTATAGTTATTATAAACTAACTAATAAAGTATACTATTATAGTATTATTTAAAGAAAAGTATAAAGCTAAATAGTTAGCGTTTATACTACTAGATAGACTTATTTAGAACTATAGTATACTAAAATTAATAATATTAAATAGAGATAAGCTCTTTACCTCTAATTATTAGAAAATACTATTAGATATAATTAGAATAAAACTATAAATATTAATAATCTACTATCTATAAATAGATAGATAAATAGAGTAAGTAAACTAAATCTTAGAAATATATCTAAGATACTATATAAATAGAAAATAAAATAACTAAGTATAATTACTATTAATAGTATAACTAGTATATAATAATAAGATATTATAAATAATAGAAGTTATATAATTCTTTATAAATTATATAAAATACCTAAATAACTTCTTAATACTAAAGATAGGGCTAAATATAGATAAAGTACTAATTAAAGCTAAAGAACTAAAAAAGATTTACTAATAATTAAAGGAAATTATTACTAATTCTAATAAAAAAGTTAAAAAATAAGCTAATAAAAAATAAAAAGATAGTTCTTAATTAAAAAAGAAAGATAAAGTATATTTCCTAATAAAAAATATAAAAATAAAGAGACTTAGTAAGAAACTAGATTATATAAAAGTTAAACTATTTTTAATTATAAAATAAAGGGGATTAGTTAATTATAAATTAGAGCTATTAAAAGAATTTAAATAATACCCTATCTTCTATATATTATTACTTGAACTAGCTAACCTAAGTATATTAGTATAGGAAAGTTTTTATTATAAAATAGAAGAAGAAGATAAATATAAGATAGAGAAGATTCTAGATTAATAAGATTAGAAATATCTTATTAGGTAGAAAGAGTATAATAATATTAAAGATATCTAGGAACTACTTAAGAATTTTAAGAATTATTAGATTTTTCTATAATAGTTTTAATAAAAGTAAGAGTAAATTAATTAAAATTAATAGAAAAGTTAGAAAGTATAGAGAGATCTAGAGAAGAGACTCCCTTAGAGTATTTATCTATTTCTAACTCTAGAATATTTTAGACTTTATAATTATCTATATTACCTAACTTCTTTAAATAAAAATATTATTATTTTCTAACTTAAGTAAGCTTTTATTATAAAGTAAGCTTTTCTTTATTAAGCTTCTTAATAATATTTTATATCTTTTTATATTTTCTACTAAGAGAGACTAAGTTATAATAATAATTTATTTTATTATAAGTAGTATACTAAAAATAACTCTTAAGTATAATATACTTATTACTATAATAGAGATATAGCTTATAAGTATATATAATAATATAATATAACTTTTATTTCTTATATTTATATTATAATATTTAGTTAGAATAATAGTATTTAGTTAGAAGAAAGGAAGGTATATTAGTATATATTTAGCTTAGTAGTCTATAGAAAGCTATATTTAGATAGTTAGAAAGAATATTAAGTTTATTACTACTAAGAAATTCTATTTAAATAGTTTATATCGCTATAATTAGTAGTAATAACTATATAGATATCTTAATATTATACTATATTAGGATCCTTCTAGATATACCTCTACTAGAGTATTATCTATAGCTCTTATTAGTCTATTCTTTATTTAAATAGTACTACTTATACTTCTACTATAATTTTATTATTTTATTATCTTATTATAATTTATAGCTTTAATAGATTTATTAGACTCTTTATTTATTTAATATAATTAATATTATTTCCTATAAATTAAAATTAGTATTATTTTAATATTTTTATTTATAGTAAAATCTTATTAATAAATCTTATTACTACTTAATAATAATTTTAGTTATCTTAATTTACTAGGCGCTTAATATTAATAATAAGGCTATTAAAACTATTAAAAGAGCTAGGATATTATACTATTTACTATTATTTTATCTTATTATTATTAAATTAACCTTAATTTTTACCTTATCTTATAATAATAAATATTAAGTATTAGTAATTAAAAGTTAATTAGAAGTAATATAATAATAGTTATTTCTATTCTACTTTATACTAGTAGAATAGAGAAAAGTTACTTTTAGATAGAAATTATCTACTTTTAGTTATAAAATCTCTTACTTCTATCTTATAAAGTCTTTTTATAATTACTACTAAACTAATATAAATTAATACTACTTTATATTACTATCTTACTAGTATAGTTATTTCTATCTAAGGAAAATTATTTATTTTAATATCTAAAAATCTTATTAATAGAGATATAGTTATTTAAATCTTTTATTTTAATAAGTTTCTAAAATTTAATTATTAATATACTAGATTTATTAAGAAGTCTATTTATTAAACTATTAAATATATTATTAAATATAACTTTAGATTAATCTAAATTAGTAAATCTAAACTAATAGATAAAGCTTAGAGAATAAGATTTTAGTTTATTAAATTATTATTATTTCCTAGTAATTAGTTTATTAATTATATAGCTTTAAGTACTACCTTAAAAGACTTCTAAGTTATAATTAGCTCTCTATTATTAATAAGTAATACTCTCTCTTTAAATAAAAATCCTATTAGTCTACCTTTAATTAGGAATATCTTTTTATTAGTAGTTTCTTTTATTATAACTTATATAATCTTTATTAAAGAAGGGATTTAGAAAGACTCTTTTAATTTATATCTTAAAGACTATAAAATATTAGGATAACTATCTCTAATAAGGGAGTACTTAAGTAGTACTAGGTCTAGTAATAATTATAGAGATAATTAGTAAGATATAGATTTTAGCTAATAGTAATTATCTATACTATAATAACTTTTTATTATAATAATTATATTATCTTTACTAGAGCCTTTAGGCCCTTTTAGGCCTTCTAGCTCTTTTAGCTTTATAGAGGCTAATAGCCTTTCTTCTTCTAAATCTAGGTCTAGGAATTTAAACTAGAATATAAAAGATATTAATTTTTTTAATCCCTATCTTAATAAATCTTATAGGGAGAGAGATATTATTATATAGAGTAGTAATATTTATTACTATAATATAATACTTTTTATTAAAAGAGTTAAAGACTTAGTAGTTATTAAGAGTTCTATTATTATTAGAATAAACCTTAATATATATCTTTAAGAAGATACTTAGATTTAATATATTAAAATACTTTTAAATTTTAAATAAATTAGTTTATAGGCTAATAAAAATAGTATTAATATATAGTACTCCACTTTAATTTTAAGATAGAAGGAATTTATTAGAATTATTTTAGAAAAATTAATAAGTAAAAAATATACTCTATAAAATACTTATAATTAAAGAGAGTTAGCTTAATATATATATACTATTATTAGGTATATAAAAGGGGTGAATATTAATATTATTATTAACTAGCTTACTTTTATTTATTAAGATATAGTTTTAGAGCTTTATATATTTATTAATTTATCTACCTCTATAATTACTATCTTAGATTATATTAAGCTTTTAGAAGTTAAGAAGAATATCTAGTTTAAATAATATTAACTACTTCTTAATTTATAGCTAGTTATATAGAATTAGTAATATAATAATAGGTACTAGAATTTTTCTTACTAGTACTAAGGGTTATTAATTTATAGTTAGTAATTATATAGTTAATAGGCTTTCTCTTCTTAGTTTAATAATTAAAATACTTATTATCTATAATATAGTTAGTACTCTTAATATTTAAACTTTTAGTAGTATCTAACTTTAGTACTATTAACTAGATAATTATCTCTATTATAACTATAATTATAACTAATTATATCCCTAAGTAGATTTATTTTAATATTAGGGAATTAATAATAATAATAATAAAATCTTAGTTAAAGTTACTAGCTAAATTAAAATTAAAATTAAGGATAAGATTATTAGTAAAATCCCTATAGTTATATTAATAGCTTATTAGGCCTTTATCTAAAATCTATCTAAAGGTATAGATAATAAAAATATAGCCTATTATACTAAGAGTATATTATTAGATACTCTAGGTCTTTCTAAAATAAACGACTTAAATACTTATTAATTCGCTACTTAAGATAATATAGAGAATAAATTATATTATAGCGATCTAGTTAAGTATTTAAAGAAGTTATTTATTAGCTTTATAAGAATAGAAACCTTCTATTAAAAATATAATAAATTTTTTTTATCTAAAATACGCCTCTATAAATATCTTAAGACTAGTTATAATATCTCTAAGAAAAATAAGAACTCTATAATAGTAGTTTCTTTTAAGAAGCCTACTATTCTATTTATAAACTCTATTAAGATCTATTTAGCTAATCTAGTTATAATTAATAATCTACTATTTTAGATTATTAAATTTAATATTTTAAGAGTTAATATTAGCTTTAGTATTACTTTTAAGAAGTAGATATATATATAAATTATAGTTTAACTTAGCCTTTTTAGTAAAGACTTTAATATTTATTTAGATATTAGTACTAATATAATATTAATTAATAGAGTATAGCTTCTTTTAAAACTCCCTAATATTAAAATTTTAAAGATAGCTTACCCTATTAATATTTAAGGCCTTAATACCTTTTAATACTAGATAGATAAATATATTTAGATATCTTTTTATTATCTAGATATAGATAAAGATAGCTAAAAAGCTCTTATATATATTCGCTAAGAACTTTATAATATTAATAATTTATAAGTAAAGATACTAATTAGAAATAATATTATTAGTTTTAAGTATATTATTATAAATATTACTAATAATAAAATATTTATTAGAAGTTATAAGATAGAAGTACTTATTAAGGCTTAGTAATATAGTTAGTTTATAAGAAGAAATATTTATATAAAATTAACTATTATTATCTCTTTTTAAAGTAAGTTAATTATTTTAATCTCTTTAAAGTCTCTTTTAAATAATAAAGACTTCCTTTTTAAGCTTACTAAGATTACTAATCTCTACCTATTTATTTATATAGTTAATTATAAAATTACTAGTATACTAACTAGAAATAAGTTAAAATATTCTATCTAAATTTCTAAATACTTCTATCTTAAGTTAGTTATAAAAATAGAATATAAGAATTACTTTTTAGTTAAACTTTTTATTAAAATAGCTATAATATTATTTAAATAAATAATAAGCTAGATTAAAAAAGTAGCTAGCCTTATTATTATTAACACTATAGCTTTTACTATTATAATTAGTTTAAATTCTAAGATTCTAAATATTAAATACTATAAAGTATAACTTTTAAATAGTATTATAGTTTATAAGAATTTAAAAGAATATTAAGCTCTCTTAAATCTTATTTATAAGTTCCTAACTTTATAGGTAGATTAAGGCTTTATTAAGATATCTAAAAAGAAATAAATAAAGATACCCTTATAGAATAATTAGTAGTCTAAGATTTTAGGTAAAGTAAAAATTTATTTACTTAGTATTAAAGATAAAGAAGTAGTTAATAAAATATTTAATAAATTATATTATTAAGACTACTTAGACTAGATTACTTAAAAAACTCTATTTAGTTACCTAGTATTTATTATCTAGAAAAACCTTCTAAATAAAGGAAGAAAGGACTATATAATTATAGATATTAGAGATTTTAATAACCTTATTATCCCTAATACTTACCTAGTACCCCTATAAAGTAAAATTATTAGTAGCTTAGTAGAATATATATATATTACTATCCTAGATATATTATTATTTTTCTACTAGTAGCGTATATATTCTAATAATTAATATATACTTACTATAGTAAGTTACTATAGTTAGGAGATATTTAAGATACTAATTATAAGATATATAAATTCTATTACTTATATCTAACGATAAATTAATAAGATCTTAAGATTTATTAGATATATTTAAGCTTATATTAATAATATTATTTCTAGTATATATTTATTCTATTAATATCTTAATAATCTTAAGAAACTTTTCTAAGTATTTATAGATTTTAATATCTTAATTAGTTCTATAAAAATCTTTTTAAGTTATTTAGATATAAATCTATTAAAATAATATATTAATTCCCTTAGGCTATCTATTACTTTAGATAAGCTAAAAGCTATTAATTCTCTAAAGTATCTCTCTATTATTAGAGATCTAAAATATAATCTAGAACTTATAAGATACCTATATAATTATATCTATATATATACCTAAAAGGCTTAGGTTCTATAAAATTTAAAAACTTTAATATTAAAGCCTATCCCTATTTAGGATAATCTATACTATATTTATATCTTCTATACTAAGTTATTAAAATCTATACTATTAAAGAAAGCTTTCTTTAATTTTCTTTAATTAACTCTTTTAAAATTTATATTATTAACTTATTTTAATCCTAGTTAAAAACTATAAATTAATTTAAATATATCTAAAGGGTTTAACTTTAAAGCTATTATCTTCTATATTAAGAAAGGTATTAAGCTTAATAAAAAGTAACCTTTAAAGTTAGCTATTAAACTAATCTTATTCCTCTTAAGACTTCTTATATCTACTAAGCTAAATTACTAGATTTATATAGGTAATAAAAAAGGTTCACTATATAATTAAATTATCTTATAATCTAGTTATTATTTAGATTAATTACTTTACTATTCTTAATATTATAAAATAATTATCTATTATCTTAATATTATCTACTATCTAGATAAATATTTATTTTATTAGAGTATTCTAATTTCTAAGATAATTTTATCTAAATATTAGATATAAGCTAGATAAAGAATATATAATTCTAAATACTCTCTTATATCTTCCTAGTATAAATTATAATACTATCTTAACTAAGGAAGAGAATTATTCTAAGCTAGATATCTTATTTATCACTATCTTAATAGAAATAAGTTCTAAGTTTAGAGACTACCTAATTAAGGGTTATTTATTAAAAGAGGATAACTAATCTCTTTAGTTAGCTATTTAATTATTAGTTAACTAAGCGCCTCTTTTAAATAAAGGCTCCTTACTTACTAAATAAATTAGTTAGCTACTTAATTATATTTACTAAGTAAGATAGATATTTTATAAATAATATACTTTAGACTTAGAAATTTAATAAATACTTCTATACTATTTTAATAGATTATAAGTCTAGTCTTATAAGTATATTAATTAACCTTAAATTAATCTTTATATAATACTTTTAACTAATCTTATAGATATTAAATACTTCTTATATTATTTACGTGATATATTTATAATAACTATTAACTATTATAATATTACGCTTAGTAAATAATCTTATAGGTCTTATAAACGGCTTTATAGGCCTTATAAGCTATAATAACTATTAACTATTATAATATTACGCCTAATAAATAACTTTAGAGGCTTTTTAAGTACTTTATTAAGTTTATAAATTATAATAACTATTAACTATTATAATATTATACCTAATAAATAGCTTTATAAATCTTATAGGCTTCCTAAATAGTCTCCTAATAATAAGATATATTTATAGAATAGATAGTTATTATTTAAAAGTATTAGGGTAAGCTTCTTATCTTAAGAATTAATTATAAATTAATTAAGATTAGATTAATAAATAGTTTTTATAAAAAAGTTAATAATTATTATTAAAATAACTAATAAGTACTTAAAGTATTTATATTTCTTCTCTTTTTATTATTAATTCTTAATAATTATTAATACTATTATAGAGTTTTTAATAACTAAGTTAACTATTATTAATATTTAGATCTATTAAAGTAGTATTAAAGTAGATTTATAAATATTTATATACTCTCTATTTATATCTAATAAGATATATAATTAATTATTATTTTAGGTAGAGGCCTCTACTAAAGAGAGCTACTTTATATTAAGAGTTATAGTTAATAGAGTCGCGAAATTAATTATAAAGACTACTATCACTTTTAATCTAAGAAATTAGGGATAAAATTAATAGGATTATTATCTTTTAAGCCCTATTAATTAGTATTAATAAGTATCTAATATTATCTATCTAATAAATTATTAAGAATATAACTCTATTAATTAATATTAATAAGCGTCTAATATTATCTATTAAATACCCTAATAAAATTATTAGAGACTTAACTCTATTAATTAATATTATTATATAAGTATTATATTATATTTTCTAAAGCTTATTATTATAATAATAAATCTCTTTAGATTAACTAATCTAAATTTACTTTATAATAAGATATTAAATAATTATTAATAATAGATAATAAAGGTATTATTAGAGGTACTACCCTAGCGCCTATAACTATAATAGTTATAGGGTATTAGAGCGTCTATAAAGAGATTTATAATAGCTATATTTTCTTCTTATTAATTATATAAGTAACTTAATTAATATTTATACTATAATCTTTAAATAAGGCCTCTATCTAAATCTTTATTTATCTAACCTAAATTTATCTTTAATTACCCTTTATAAGATAATTTTTATTTAGTAAAGTAGCTTACTATCTATTAAAATTAATAAATATTTAAGTATAACTTCTTTTATTATAATTACTCCCTATTTAAATATTAATATTATTTTAATAATAATTATATTAATTCTATCTATATCTCTTTTAAATAATTATTATTTTTAAATATATTAGATTATATTATATTTAAATCTAATCTAGAGACTCCTAACTTCTTAATTAATATCTTTAGTTTATATATCTTCCTTTTATAACTATAAAGAACTTTATATCTAAAAATATATTATTAGCCCCTAGTATTATAATAAAACTACTATTATATATTATAGAGCTTAAAGAACCTAAAGAATATATTATATAGGCTTATACTATAAAATAATATCTACTCTTAGGTAACTTATAATAATAGATTATAGTACTTAATAAGCCTACTATACTTATATAAGCTCCTTCTTTTATTACTATATCTAAGGATTAATTATATAAACTAGTAGCTTAACTAGTAGAATAACTAGTAACTAAATTAACTAAAGCTTAAATAATTACCCTTTAGATATATATTCTTAATTAGAAGCTAGGCTATCTATATATCTTAAATATAATTATTAATTATCTTAGTCCTAATCTTATTATAAATTATTTTAATAAGGGGAATATATTAACTCTCTAAGCCTTTATTTAAATTAAATATAAGTCTTAAAAATTAAATACCCTTAATAATATCTATTAATAAGTTATTAAGTTAATCTTAGAATCTTATAAAAGCGCTATTAACTATATTAGTAAATTTAAATATTTATAGAATAATATTACTATAATAGTACTAGGTCTTTAATAGAAAATAAACTTCTTTATCTTTTTATTTTATACTAGTCTAGGATATAAAAATAAGTAATATATTACTTATTATTACTAAAATTATAAGATTATACTAGTTAATAGCCTAACCCTAGTATACTTTATAGAATATATTATTACTTACTTTATTTAAATAGTTTAAAATTTATCTATAACCTAAAATTAATCCTTATAAACTTTTATTATCTACTAATTATTATATTATAATAAAGAAGAAGGTAGAGATAAGAGTACTATCTATATCTCTAAGTATAATTAGAAGGGAGTAATTACTAGTAAATATAGTTAATTAATCTTTTATTTAGTTAAGAGGTATATTTATTATAATAAAAACTTTTATATTAAATCTAAATATTAGAAAAAGAATCTTAACTTATCTATCTTATTAAAGATCTCTAAAATTAATAAGAGCTCTATAAAGACTAATATAGATAATCTATTCTCTAAACGTCCTTAAACTAATAACTTAGATAATATAGATAAAGCTTTTATTATTTATATTACTAAAGTTAATAATAATAAGATATAGATTTTAGATATAACTTATTCCTAATACCTTATATTAAATTAATCTATTTTCTAAGAATATTATATCTTTAATTTAAAGATTAATTATATTAGTTTAGTAAAAGAACTTAATAACTCTCTAATTTTTAGAATATTAGAAAGATTAAGCTTAGCCTTTTAATAAATAGTTTTTATAAAATTATTATTTTATTTAATATCTTTTATATCTTTAATATCTTTATTAATCTTATCTCTTTAAAATAGCTTTATTATATTAAATACTTTATTATCTTTCTTAAGAATAGTATCTTAGTTAATTATTAAAATATTACCGCGCGATAATAATATAATAATCTTTATTATTTTAAATTCTAATAGAAGCTAGGCTTTATTATTCTCTTCTAAGCTATACTTTTATATAATAAAGCTATATTTAAAAATAATAATATTATATTTATAGAAGAAATTCTAAAGCTTTTAATACGCCCTTTAAAGAACTATAATTAAAAGTCTTTAGATATATAGTATACTTATTATAGTTATTTAGATATATAAAATCTTAAGAAATTAGCTTATATATTTATAGGAATAGATCTTATTAAAGAGATTTATAATAATTTTAATTATAAGTCTTATATAGTTACTAAGCTTAAAATTAAATAGTATATTAACTATATAGTACTTAACTACTATAAAAATAAGTTTATTTATAGTAATCTTATTACTCTTAATAAAGCTTATAATAATAATAAATACTTTATTACCTTCTTAAATAATAAGACTAAAGTCTTATAAGTAAAACCTATTCCTTATAAGGGCCCTAATATCTTTATAGCTTTCTAAGAATTTAAAGCTTAGGTAGAGTATAATAATTATAAGATCTACTACCTACGCTCTAATAATAGTAAGGAGTATTTCTTAGATAACTTTAAAGACTTTTATATTAAATATAATATTATTTAAAAGTTTATTATTTCTAGTAATCTCTAAATAAATAATATAGTTAAATAATTAGATTAAACTCTAATATTAATAGTCGCTATTATTATCTATAATATTAAATTTAATTAAAATTTTTAACTATAATTAATTAAAATTACTAATTACTTATATAATTAATAGTCTATTTTAGATTATAATATTACTTTATTTAAAATATATACTAGTATTCCTTCTTAAATATCTTACTATTAAAGGATAGAAATATAGAGTTATACTTTAGCTAGAAGGCTACTCTATAGTTAAATTAAAGGATAATACTATATAGAGAAATATTATTTAATTAGCTATAAAGATAATTATATTTATCTAGTTATTTAGAATAATAATACTATTCTTTATTAATACTCTTATATATAGTAGGGTAAAGAAAAGAAAGGTTTTTTAAAGATATCTTTTAATAATAAATACTACCTAAGTACTTTAGTAAGGGGAGAGATTTCTATAAAACCTATTATTAAAGAGCTTCTACTATTACTATTAATATTTAATTATATAGATTTAGATAATAATAATAATAAACCTATTATACTTTAATTTTCTTAAGAGAGTCTATCTTCTAATAAAATAATACTTTTATTATTAACTTCTAAAATAGTATCTATAAATATACCTACTATATCTCCTAAATTAATATCTACTAATATATTATCTACTTAGCTAGAGTATTTCCTATATCTATAAAAAAAGAAATTCTTACTAGATTCTCTAGTATTTAATAGCTATATCTATCTTATAAAAGTTTTATCCCTTAAATCTATTTAACTAAAGATCTATACTAAGGCTATATTAAATAATATAATTTACGCGAAATAGTAATTAGCTATAAAAGATAAATATTAATCCCTAATAGAAAATTAAACTTAAATATTATATTTTTACTCTACTAGTTAAAAACTACTTAATAATAAGTAGATCTATATCTTAAAGCGAGGCCCTATAGAGGAGATTACCTACTATAAGGTATACTAGATAGTCTATAGTTTCTAATAATATAAAGGCTTAGATTTTAATAAAATCTTTACCTTAATAATAAAGCCTATAAGTTATAAGGCTATCTTTACTATTATAATAGCTTTAAACTAGAATCTTAAGTAAATAAATATTAAGATAGTATTTCTTTATAATAATATAGAGAAAGAGATCTAGATAGAGTAATCTACTAGATATTACTATTAGTTATACTCTAAATAAATATATAAGCTCTATAAGACTCTATATAGCCTAAAATAATTACTCTAAGTATAGTATACTATATTTACTAGTTTTTTATAACTATATAGTTTTATATTTATTAATATTAACTTAAGTATCTTTATTAACCTTAAGAAAGGGATAATTATTACTTTATATATAGATAGTATTTAAATTACTAGCCTAAGTAAGAAAGCTATTTAAATAGTTAAAGATATTCTTAATAAGAAGTTTTAAATAACTAACTTAAAGCTATATACCTTTTATCTAGATATAATAATTATCTAAAATTAACTTAATTAAATACTTTAATTTAATTAAGTTAGATATATAAAAAAAATACTATAAATAGTTAGTATATAAGAGTATAAGCTAGTTACTATTTTTATAGAGATTATAAGCTATCTATAGCCTATTAAAGAAGATTATACTACCTTATATAAGCTCCTTAAGGCTTATTAGTTAACTATAGGGTTACTTATATATACTATATTAAGTATATATTCTAATCTAGTATTCTTAGTCTTAATTCTTAGCTAATATACTTTAAACTCTATTTCTATCTATTAGAAAGTAATTAAATAAATATTTTATTATCTTTAGACTATAGTTAATATATAATTAACTTTCTAAAGCTAAATTAAATCTCTTAATAGCTTTATTAACTTTAACTAGATAAATAATAGTATCTAAAGGTTAATTTTAGGCTATATCTTTAATATAGATAATAATATTATTAACTAGTTATTAAAATAATAAGCTACTATTATTCTATCTATCTATAAAGCTAAATATATTAAAATAATAAAAGCTTTTAAGGAAGCTATCTAGTTATAATACTTATTTACTTAGCTTTAGCTAAATAATAAAGAGCCCTAGGTAGTAATTATCTATAGAGATAATTAAGAGACTATTACCCTTATAAAGAATTTAGAATTCTATACTTATATTAAGTATATTAATATATACTAATACTATATTCGCGAATAAATTAAAAGAGGTAATATAGAGTTATAATATATTTTAATTAAGAAATAGATAGCTAATAACCTTATAAAAGCTCTTTATAAGGAGAAATTTATTACTTTTTATAATACTCTAAGCCTAGAATACTCTCTATAGCTATTAGGGAAGTAATTATATACTCTACTTAAAAAATTTAATATCTTATATCCCTATCTACTAAACTTAGGTCTAAAACTATATATCCCTAGCCTATTAACTATTCTATTAGGTCTATAGAATATATATTTTATTAAAAATTTCTAGGCTATAATATTAACTATTTAGATTAAGATTCTTTAGTTTTTTATTAATACTAAGCTTTCTTTAAATATTCTTATAGAACTTTAATTTTAATAGAGCTATATTTTTTAAAGTTTTAAGAATATTCTTTAATTATTAATTACTTAACTACCTATTTAATATTTATTATTCTAACTATATAAGTCTACTCTATAACTCTATAGATATATTTAGTACTCTATATATCTAAATATAATATATTATTTTTTATTAAAGCTACCCTATATATTTAATAGTACCTAAGTATTTTAAACTAAATTTAATATATTTAGAGGCTCGTAGTATATAATAGTTTATAACTATAGACTCACTCTATTAAGCTATATATTTCTAGAGTAACTTTATAGTATATAATATTACTACTAAGTTTTATAATATCTATTTTAGTTACTATATAATAAAACGCTTCTCTTATATATAACTCTACTATTTATTAGTCTAAAAATAGTATATATAAGTTATATATTAAATAAAACTTTTAAATAATAGTAAAATATTAAAAAATAGAATTTAGAGTTTAATATAGAAATTTTTATTTTAAAAAATTTAAAATATACTATAAAAAGAACTTACTATCTATCTAAGATATCTATTTCTATTATTTATATCTATTAGCTATATAATATAATAAAAAGTAATATAAGGTAGTCTAAAAATTAACCTCCTACTAATAAGATTTATTTATAGGATAGATAGTTAATCTAAAAAAATAATCTTAAGAGGGGGAGATATTTTCACTTATAAATATTTAAATAGATTACTTTATTCTAATATATTCTATTTATAGGGGAATATTAAAAAAAGATAACTAATCTTCTTAATTAACTACTTAGTTATTAGCTAACTAAGCACCTCTTTTAAATAAAGGCTCCTTACTTACTAAGTAAATTAGTTAGCTACCTAGTTATACTTACTAAGTAAGATAGATATCTTATAAATAATATACTTTAGATTTAAAAATCTAATAAATACTTCTATACTATTTTAATATTATTAAGATAACTTATAATAGTATAAAACTATTAAGCTAATTAATAATAATAATTCGCGCGATAATAATATTATAATACTCTTTTTTATTTATAAAAACCATTAATTACTATTAATACTAACTCTTATTTTAGCCCTTAACTAGAAAATACCTTTAATATAACTATAGAAAGCGCCTCTAATATAGCTACTTAAGATATAGAGTATAAACTAATCTATTATATTAATAAACTTATTAGCCTATAGTAGCTATATATTCTATAGAGCCTTATTAAGAAAATACTAGCTTTAGCTTATAAAGATAGGTATCTTAGATTCTAATATTATTATAAAATAGTTATTAAATCCTAATATATTTATAGCTTAACTAGAGCTTTAAGAGACTATATTATATATTATCCTAAATATCTTATTCTCTAAATAAGATACTATAAACTCTATAGTATATTATAATCTATTTCCTCTCTACTAATACTATTTTATATTATTATACTAGATTTTATATTAGCGCTACCTATTTTAAAGAAATTAAATTAGTTTAATATAATTCTATTAATAATAGATAAGTTTTTAGAAAGAATAATATTTATTTTAAATAAATCTATATACTCTACTATATAATAAGTCTCTATACTTATTAATTATCTAAATATAGCTAACTAGAATCTATTAAAGATTATTATCTCTAATTAAAATTAAAAATTTCTATTAAACTTATAGATATTAATATTTAAAAAGCTTAGTATTAATCTACTATATTTAATTATATATTATCTTTAAATTAATAGTATTAATAAAAGGACTAATTAAATAGTTAAAATTACTCTTTAATACTATATCTATATTCTTAATAAGCTTATTATATAGCTAATAGTATTAAAATAGGATTAAATTATCCTTAATTAATTAGATATAGAAGTAAGAGTAGAGTATATATAATTAATATTTAGATACTAAGGCCTTACTAAGTTAGCTTTACTAACTTAGCTCTATCTTAATACTAAATTCTAATACTCTTACTTAATCTATATACTCTATAAGCTCTATCTATTCTATATATAAGATATAGTCTATATAAGGTATATAAGGCCTTTAAGGTATATAATAGATAGCTTATATAAGGCTCTAAGATATATAATAAGTAACTTATCTAAATAGCTAAGTTAAATCATCGCCTAAATTTTAAAACTCTAAAATAATTATATCTAACTATCTAAAAAAATTTTAAAATAACTATATTAAAAATTCTATTTTTTAATATTTTACTATTATTTAAAATTTATTTTTAATATCTAATCTATATATATTATTTTCGTACTAAAATATAGTTAGATATCTTATATAGGGTGGTATTTCACGTATAAGGCCTAATTATTATTATTATTATCCCTTAAGGCCTAAATAATAATATCTAATTATTATATATTATACCTAATAATAATACCTAAATAGCTCCTATAGGGACCCTATTTCTAAATACCTCTCTTAGGGCCCTACTCCTATATATCCTCTAGGCTATAGATATATTAGCCCTTAGGTATATATTTAAGGCCTAAAGTATTCTAAAACTTAATAAACTTATCCTTTAATAGGGGCTTTATTAGCTTATTAGCTATCTAGTATTTAGTTAATATATATTAAAGATTAACTATACCTTTAATAATTTTTTCGTGTATAAAGTAGTAGTATATAGTAATATACTTACTATAAGTATAGAACTCTAAATTTTTTATAAAGATAATAGTACTCTAATTATTACTAAAAATAATAATAGCTTTAATAGCTAATTCTTTATCTTAGGGCTTAAATTTATATAAAAAGTTCTTAAGCTATATAGCTTCTTTAGCTACTTATATCTACCTAATATACTTAGCTTTATATATTAATAGGGTAATAATTAATTATTATTTAAATTACTAGCTAATAATATTACTCCTAATATAAAAAATAAAATTAGAGATTAACTAGCGCGTATTATAGTTATCTATTTAATTAGAGTTAGTATAATTTATAAAATTATTAATAATACTTTAAAATATAAATTAGTAGTTAAGTATACTCTATAGATATTAGAGGATTTATTTAATAATACTCTAATAAGCTTAAGTAAAATTTAAGGTATAGTAACTAACTACTAAGATAAGAAAAGTAATATTAGGCTAGATATCTAATATAGTATATATAAGGGAATTAATAGCCTATTAGTAATATTACTTATTATAGATATTAGCTTAATAACTCTTTAGGGTCTTTTTTAGCTTAGAGCTAGCTTCTATTAGAGTATTAGTTAATTTATACTTCTATTATCTATAATCTTAGATAATCTTCTTAAAATATATTTATTAGCTAAGATATAAAACTTATTATTAATAATTTTAGGTAATTAATATACCTAGCTAGTAGTAATATAACCTAAGATTAGTTATATAAAAATAAGAATTAAGAGCCTTCTTAACTCTAAGAATATCTTACTTATTAAGACCTATAATAAGTAAGTTATCTATATAAAGAGCGACTATTATATTTAAAAGGGTAATAAATATATTTAAGTTAATATTTAAAATATTAAAATCTAAGGTTTTAATAAAGCTAATAAAGGTATTATATTATATTTAGAGTAATTACTTAAGTCTATATAAGGCTTTATTAAGATAGTAGACTTTATTATTCTTATAATAGCTCTTAAACTACTTAATAAAGATTTCCTCCTTAACTTATTTATAAAAAAAAGCTATTTTAATATCTATCTACTTAATATTCTAATCTATAATAATTATAATAATAAGAATAGCTTTATAATTTATAGATTTAATTATTAAGGTAAAAGTTTTATTATAATTAAGTCCTTTATACTATTTAAATTCTTAGACTATTTAATATATCTTATAGTAGATAACCTCTTTATTAGAGCCTTATTTTAATATATAAACTTATTTACTTCTAAGAGTAGTCCTTTCTTAAGATAATATTATTAAGAACTATATCTTATTATTTATTAATAACTTATATTTATTATCTATTATTAACTTCTACTATATTTATTATATACTTCTTAATATAGCTTTATTATAGGTCTTTAGCTTAAATAGTTTAGCTATATTTATATATAAAAGTATAGTAATTAAGGAGTAGTTAAGGTCTAATAGATCTTTATTATCTAATACTAGGACTATAAAGTTTAGATAATTTACTAGAATTTATTTAAATTAGATAAGATAAGTATTATTAAGTTTAGATAATATATTTATTTATTATTTAGATAGTAGCTTAATATAAATTAGATTAGTATTATAACTAAGGATCTTTTACTTCTATATACTCTCCTCCTCTAAAGTAAAGGTTTATAGACGTTTAGTAGATAGAGACTCTATAGATAGAGGCGGTTATAGTAGGGCTAGTAGTAGAGGTAGTTATAGTAGGACTAGTAGTAATAATATAGGTATAATAGTAATATTTAATAAGGTAATATTACTAATAAAAGTAGGCTTTTATTCTTTAATATAGATACTAGATATTTAAAGAATCTTTCTAGTTTAGGGATAGTATAACTAGTAGATATACCTATTATCTTTATAACTAACTAGTAGATATTATTTACTTTTATTAATTAATTTTTTTTATAAGTAGTTTCTAGCCTAAATAAAGAATTCTAAGATTTAGAGATAGTTAAAGGATAAAATATTATCTATCTAAGCTTTATAAGATAACTTATTACCTATCTTAGTAATAGGGCTATATACTATAATATAGTTAACTACCTTTAAGATTTTAGGCTATAAGTCTTTATTAAGACCTAAGCTTAATAGTATAGAATATATTTTAAATATTAATATTAAGTCTAGATATTCTAATTTACTATTTTATTAAAGATTCTTAAGTATTATTAACTTATAGAAAATACTATTATTAATAAGGAATTATTAGAATTTATATCTCTTATATTTACTTTTATTATTAGTTTAAAAGTATTAAATATAATAATTATCTTATTTATAATAGCTCTTAAAACGTTAAAAAGAAGAAAAAACTATATTTTTATTTTTAATATAAAAGACTTTTAAAAAATTAATATAATTATACTTAAAGGTAATAAAATAGTAGCTTTTATTAAAGCTTATTAGCTTAATAAAGCTATAAATATTACTATAAATTAGCTCTATTAGATATTAACTAGGTATAATAATATCTTTATATAGAGTTAACTTTTAGCGACTTTATATATAATATTTATAAGTTAGTTCTTTTTTAATTTTCTTAGAAAAGTTAACTTTAATAGCTATTTAGGGTAGATAAATAATATTTTATTAGCTAAGATATTTTATCTAGATATATTAAAGTTATTAAATAGGGTTATCTAAAATATTATATATATTTAACTCTAAGGATATTATCTTTAACTTAAATATAAAGATTTTATAATATTATTTAGCTTTAATTATGTTAAAGGAATTATAAGTTAAGATATATCTATTTACCTTAAAATCTATCTTAATACTACTATCTATTAGCTAGAAGACTAATAGAAGGTTTACCTCTATATTAGGTATAAATATAATATTTTAAAGCTATAAATTTCTATTTAAAAGAGAGATTTAGATAGTTCCTATATTTATTAGCTAGACTAGTTTTCTACTAATTCTAGTAATAAATTTAGCTATTATAAGTACTAGCTAAAATTTAAGAAAGGTATTATAATTACTAAATATATACTAATTATAAATTAAATTAATAATAATTAGGCTAGCTAACTTATTATATATAGAGGAGATAAGAGAGAAGATAGATATATTATTATAATTATAGAATAGATTATTAGCTACTAAGTTAATAAAGACTAGCTTATTTTTAGGTATTATTATTAGAGGATTAGTTATTAAATACTTTTTATATTCTTTTTTTAACTTAAATTTTATAGGCTTTAGCTAGGGGTATAGCTACTAATAAATAATACTATTATACTTAGAAAATAAGTTTTTATTCTTATAGTAAGAATAAGAGCTCTTTCTTTCTTTTTAAGTAGACTTATTAACCTAATTATTATTATAATCTTAGCTAGAGATTTAATTAGTATTAGCACCTTATTTTATAAATATAGTAATTTTAAAGAGTTCTTAAGAGGCTTATAAATAAACTTCTTTATTACTTATAATATTTAAAATATTAGAGAGAGAGATAGCCTTATAATTAAAGAGATTATATAATTAAATATAAATAATAAAGAAGATATAATAAGTTTTATCTAAACTTATAAGAAATAGATAGTAAAGATAAGGCTTTAATAAATTATAGATATTATATAAATTAGTTAGCTTATTAGTAATCTCCTAAAACTTTTAAGTATAATTATTAATATCCTTTAAGATTTCTAGTATTATATTATATAATTAGTAGACTAGTTTAGTATATATATTTATTTCTTTAGGTTTAAATTTCTTTATAAAAGTATTTAAAATCTTTTAAGAGTTAGTTTTATTTTTTATTATATAAAAAGATTTTAACTCTATTTAATTCTTAATAATAATTATTAATTTAAGGTAAATAGCTAAAATAAATAGTTTAAGATTATTAAATATAAGCTATATTTCTATCTTATAGGTTTATTTAATATAGTTACTCTTTTCTTTAAGCTTATTAATTATATAGAGTAAGTAGAATCTTTTTTTCTATTAGTTATTTATAGCTATCTTAATCTTTTAAAGTAATAATCATACTAGATAATAATATTAAGACTAGAGTATTTATAAATAAAGATAAGAGTAAAAATAAATTTATTTAATAATATTTTTAATTTAAAGTAACTATTATAGGTAATCTAACTAATATATTATAAGGTATTAGTAAAGGTAAAGATATAAAAGGATATTAAATAGTTAGATTAAAGATATTAATTATATTTACCTCTAAAAGAGCGAATTTACTAGCTTCTAAGCTTATATTATAAAGTAAAAATAAGTAAGATAAGGATAGATAATTATTACCTTTAATATCTTCTTTAAAGACTTTAGTAACCTTTTTTTTATTCTTTTAATATTTAGCTTCTTTAATAAGATAAAGGAAATATTATTATTTAAAGCGATAATAAGTAATAATAAGAGGGTTTATAATTTACTTATAAAATATATTAATACCTAGTAATAATTATAGGTCTTAATAATAAGTAGATAGTTATTTAAATAAGCTTCTATTTAGAGACTTAATAACCTCTTTATATCTATCTATCCTACCTCTTTTTAATAGTAGGGAACTACTTAATAAGATAATATTATTAATTAATAGATAGAAGATCTAATTAGTAAAATAATACTATTAATAAATAGATAGAAAAATTTATATAATAAGATAAAAGGCTATTAATTAATAGGCTAGTACCCTAGCTTAATAAGATAAGATTATTAATTAATAGGCTAGAAATATAGTAATTATTTAGTTAAAGTAGTAGCTAACTAAAAATAGAATAATATTTAATAAGTTATAGAGATTTTTATAAAGATTTTATAGAGTTTTTAGTACTTATCTAAATAAAGATAATCTAAGTAGTCTTAATCTTAATAGGGGGTAATTTAAATAGTCTAAGTAGATAATATAGCCTATCTAGATAAAGAAAATCTCTATTTACTTATATTAAGAAATAGATATTATATAGATAAAGGTACTTAGTAGTAAAAAACTTAGATATTTACTTATACTTAGGCCGCGTTAATAGTAGTAAGGTAGTAAGTAATATTAATCTAAGTACTAAGTAGCCTTTTATACTTAAATAGTTAAGTACTTCCTTTTTTATTATAGCTATATATTATAATAGATAGTAATCTACTATTAAATTAATTATTTAGTTAATAAGTATACTTAGGAATAGAAGATTAATAGTTTAATAGCTCTATAAACTATATTAGTAGCCTAGAGAATAGATAGAATATAGAGTATTAGATTATTAAAGATATTTATAATACTCTATAAATCTAGGCTTATAATCTATTAAAATAAGATTGAATTATCCTTAATTAATTAGATATAGAAGTAAGAGTAGAGTATATATAATTAATATTTAGATACTAAGGCCTTATTAAGTTAACTTTACTAACTTAGCTCTATCTTAACACTAAATTCTAATAAATAGTTCTTCTATATCTATAGATATAGTTAAATAACTTTTTCTCTATTAGAATATCCCTCTTACTAAATACTATTATATATAGTTTCTAGCTAAATAAACTATTAAATTTACTACTTCCTACTATAAAAATAGATAAAATAATCGCTAAAATTATAGCTAAAGATATAATTTTATTTATATAGATAAATAATAAATACTATTATAACTATTAATATTAGCTAATATTCCTTAAAGTTAGAGAATATATAGTAGTATATCTTTATAAGAGCTATAAGATTTTCTTAATACTTAGTATTACTAAAAAATTAACTAATTAATATATTAATCTATTTAAGGTATTAGAAAAGATAGGGAACCTAGCTTACTATCTTAAAGTACTAAATTACTAAAAGATTTATTTAGTATTTATAATTACCTAACTAGAGCTTATATTAGATTCTAACTTAAATCTATATTAATAACTAAGATTAAATTATTCTAACTTAATATTTATTAAAGATAATATTAAGACTATAAAATTATAGAAAATAAAATATCTTCTTAATAAATAAGTTATAAAGAAGGGCTATAGATATACTACTAAGTATCTAGTATATTAGAAAGGTTATAGTCTAGCTTATAATAACTAATATAATATTAAGGACCTTAATAATATAGATAAATTAATTATTATATATAAGATTATAATAGTAGCTTCCTAGACTATATCTATATTATTATTATAGCCTACTATATCTATATCTTCTCTACTATCTCTAGGGTCCCCTCTATCTTCTAGAATCTCTAAGGAAGAAGTCTTACTACTAATACTAAGGAGGCCTTATAGTTATCTAAGAAAGCAAGGATATAAATAATAGATTTAAGCTCTATACTAATAGATAGATATAATCTATTATCTATTAGTACTTTACTAAGCTAGGCGTAAAATATAGTATAGACGCGTCTTTCTAATTCTTATACGTTAATTTAATTACTTAATAGTATAGTAATTACTATATTAATTTACCTAAAAATAAATATCTTCTTTTTACGCGCTATATTCTAAATAATATATATTATTATTACTACTCTTATAATCTATAATTTATATTTTAAGGAGTTATCTTATTAAACTAAAAAAATTCTTTAAATTAAAGAAGTACTTTAGCTTTATTAAGAGTATAATCTTTAGAGATAAAAATTTTATAATATACCTTATAAATCTACTAAATTTATTTAGAAAGAAGTTAATAATAAAAGGCGTAAAAATAATCCTAATCTAAAGCTTTATAATAAGCTACTCTATAAGATAGTATCTAATAATAAAAGTATCTACCTTCTATATTTTATAGATCTATTCTTAATATAGATATACTAAGTTATATACTATTTATTTATAATCTAAAAAGAAAGATATATATACTAATTAGTAATTTTTCTAAGTAAAGGGTTAATTAAGTCTAATTAGCTTAATAAGAGAGACGCGCTAAAGATTTAGTCTAAATTTAATAGATAATAAATTTATCTTATTATCTTTAATAGATATTAACTTTATAAAGAAAAGAGTAAGAAGAAATATAATATTAATTAAAATAAATAACTATAAACTAAAACTATATATATAATATATAATATTCTTAAAGATATATTATATATACTCTAAGCGCTTCTTCTAGTATCCCCTAGACTCTTATTAAGTAATTTATAAGTTATTCTATCTTTAAATAATAATATTAGTAATAATAAATCTTAGACTAAATATTAAAAGATTATTAAAGAGCTAGAAAAACTATTATTAAAATACTAAACTAAAAGGAAATCTAAGATAATATCTAAATCTATAATATCTATTAAAAAAGCGCTCTTAGTTTATTCTAAGCCTATACCCTCTACTTAAAAGTTAGTTATTTATCTTAAACCTATATCTTCTTATTTAGAATCTACGCCCTCTAGAAATACTTAGAAATAAGTTATCTATTTTAAATCTACGCTTTTTATAAAATAAATACCTATTAAAGTAAAGTCTATATTTTTATTAATATAAATTATTAACTCTAAAATAAATAGAAGGAGATTTATTATAGATAACTTAGTTTCCCCTCTAGTAAATAATATTAGTAAACTAATTATTATATTTAGATATAAAAATAACCTATATAAAAAATAACTTTTATAGATTTAGAGGAAAGTAGTAGTCCTTATAAGTATACTATATACTATATTTATTATATTATATAACTATAATAAGTATATAGAGGACTAGATAGGCTTTATATATTATTAGGAAAAGATAAAAGAAAAGAAAGATTTAAATAATATAATAAAGAGTTTTTTAAATAATAAGATAGTTAATAGAGAGTTATTAAAGAAAACTAATACTATATTTAATAGACTATCTATATTTTTCCTTATCTTAGACTAAGTTATTAAGAATAATAAGATATTTAATTAGTAGTAACTTATTATATTTAAAGCCTTAGAAAAGCTTTTTAAAAATATAATTAATAGATTAATAAGATAGGGAATATTACTTATAAAGGGTTATTTAAAAGATTCTTTAATAATTAAATTAATATAGATAGATTTTAGTTTAGAGGAATAATAGTATAGATAAAGTATTAGAAGGTTAGTTAGTTTATTAGAAATATATATTTATAGAAGTATATTATAAAATTATTTTCCTTTTATTCAAAGGAACTCTAGATTATATAATTATTTTTCTTTCTATTAGAACTCTATATACTAAGATAGTATATTTATTTTAAAGCGAGGAAGTTATTATAATATTTAGTTAGTATAATAGTATTTAGTTAGAAGAAAGGAAGGTATATTAGTATATATTTAGCTTAGTAATCTATAGAAAGCTATACTTAGATAGTTAGAAAGAATATTAAGTTTACTACTACTAAGAAATTCTATTTAGATAGTCTATATTACTATAATTTAATAATATAATAATAATAAAGAATACTATTAATAATTAATAGTATTATATTATAATAGAAATATTAAGAATAGAAGGGTTAGATTTTAGGATAAAATTCTTAGAGAGGGACCTAATATTATAATTAGAACTTTTCTAGGAAAAGAATAAATTAATAGACTAAGAGTTATATAAAGATATAACTAATAATATAATATTTAGTATAGTTAGAATTCTAAAAAACTAAGTATACTAAATAAGTTTAGAGAGATTAGATTATTTAGTAATTAAATATTTTATATAAAGTAATCTTAATAGACTTTCTTATATTTATATAGTTAAGACTCTTATCTACTTTAAATAAATCTTTTTATATTTAACTTTATAGTTAAACTAATAATTACTTTTAATCTTTAAAGACTTAATTTTATATTACTAAGTAATATAAAGTTATATCTAGCTTACCCTATTCCCCTTTACTCTTTAATTACTTATTTTTAGAAGATCTTATAATATTAATTTATAATAAAGCTTTTTTCTATATTCTTCTTACTATTAATCTTCTTTATTATTATTATAAATTAATATTATAAAGTCTTTTAAAAATAAGTAATTAAAGAGTAAAGGGGAATAGAGTAAGCTAGATATAATTTTATATTACTTAGTAATATAAGATTAAGTTTTTAAAAGCTAGAAATAATTATTAATTTAACTATAAAATTAAATATAAAAAGATTTATTTAAAGTAGATAAGAGTCTTAACTATATAGATATAGAAAAGTCTACTAAGACTACTTTATATAGAATATTTAGTTATTAAATAATCTAATCTCCCTAAACTTATTTAATATACTTAGTTTTCTAGAATCCTAACTATACTAAATATTATACTATTAATCACGCCTTTATATAACCCTTAGTTTATTAATTTATCCTTCTTCTAGAAAAGTCCTAATTATAATAAGCTTTTACTAGGATAAAATAGTAGAGAAATTATTAAATTTAGAAAACTAGCTATTCTTAAGAAAGTTATATCTAAGAATCTTTTATTCTTATTATTAGTAGATCTTTATAATCCCTTTAATAAATATTTATTTATATATTCTATTATATTATTAGCTTAAGAAAAAGAATATTAATCTAAAGCTTTTATTAATACTAATATTACTATCTACTTATTTATTAATAAAAAAAAAGTATAAATCTTATTTAATATTCTTAATATTTTACCTCTACCCTTAATAAAGCTTTATTATCTCTATAGTTATAATAGTAAAATAAGAAAGAAACTTATTATTTATACTATTTATCTCTCTATAAAAGTAGATAATTATTAAAAGTCTATTATATTTATATTAATTATAGATCTTAGTTAATAATATATTATTCTTAGAAAGCCCTAGATAAATATATATAAAGTTATATTAGATATAACTAATAATTATATTATCTTTATACTAGAATAATATAATTATAAAGATACTTTATAAGTTAGACTTTTTATTTTTAATATAGTTATTAAAATAAAATCTATTATAGCTAAGTTATTAAAGTTTATATTAATAAGTCTTCTAAAAGAATTTAATTTAAAATCTAACTTAGATCTTAGATCTAAGTTAAATTAACTTAGACTAAATACTTTAATATTTTTATTTATTATTTCTTTCTTACTTAAAAAAGATAAGGCCTTAAATATTTATTAAATTAGTACGGCTATCTTTAATATACTTACTTATTATTTAAAGAAATATTAAGTCTAGTACTTTTCTATAATTATTATAGAAATAGATTAAATACTAAGATAAGATATCTCTATAAAAGCTATATATAAAATAATAGTATATACTAAGGATTCTATTAGAAAGAAGCTTTCTAAGGAATATTATAATCTTATTAATATATTTAATAAGACTAAAGCTAAGAAATTTCCTCTATATTAATCCTATAATTATAAGATTAAGTTAGAGTTTAGTAAGAAGCTACTATAGAGTAAACTCTATTCTATATCTAGTTTTAAGCTTTAGAAGGTTAAGAAATACCTAGAAAAAAATCTATAAAAAGACTTTATATTATTAAATACTATACTATATATATCCCTAATACTATTTATCTAGAAATATAATAATAGTCTAAGGTTCTATATTAATTATTAAAAACTTAATATTATTATAATTTAAAATTATTATCTAATACTACTTATAGAGAAAGTATTAGCTTATATAGTAGATTATAAGTACTTAATAAAGCTTAATATTATTATAGTATTTAATAAGCTTTATATATACCTAGATAGTAAAGACTTTATAATTTTTATTATATTCTTTAGAGCTTTTAAATACTATATATTACCCTTTAAACTTACTAGAGGACTCGCCTTATATTAATAGTATATAAATAATAATCTTTTTAAGTATTTAAATAACTTTTATTAAATATATTTAGATAATATCCTAATCTATAATAAAATAAAGAAGAAGTATTAGGAATATATTAGGAAGATTCTATTATAACTTTATAAGATAGAATTATAAGTTAATATTAATAAGTATAAATTCTATATATAAGAAACTAAATTCTTAGGTCTTTTAATATTTATTACTAGCCTAAAAATAGATTTCAATAAAATTATAGTAATAATTATATAGAAGGTCCCTATATATCTAAAAGAAGTATAGTTATTTATAGGATTTTATAACTTCTATTAATATTTTATAAAGGACTTTTTAAAGATAGTAAAGTCTCTAATAACTTTAATAAAAAAAGATTATTTATTTATATAGTCTAAGGCTTATTAAACTACCTTTAAAGAAATAAAGTATTTAATTACTAATACCCTAATATTATAATATTATAAATAGTCTTAATTTATAGTCTTAGAAATAGATTTCTTTAACTATATTAATAATAATATTCTATTCTAAGCTAATAATAATAAAATACTTTATTTAGTAGCCTTTTATAGTAAGAATATAATACTAGCTAAATATAATTATAAGATTTATAATAAGGAACTTCTAATAATAATCTATTATCTTAAATATAGTATTTTAAGCTAAAATTAACTAATATTTTTATCTAAATCTTTATAAACTATAAAAGCTTAGAATACTTTATATATATAAAGGAATTAATATATTATTAGGTAAAATAAGTTAAAAAGCTAATTAAATTTAACTTTAAAATTATATATTATATTAGAAAGTTAAATAGAAAAGTAAATATATTAATCTATATACCTAATTCTATCTTAATAGATAAGGAGAATAAATATCTTAAGTATTAATATAAAGCCTTACTCTTACCTAAATACTTCTAAGGATATAAATAGATCTTCTTAATAAATTAAGAAGCTAAAGAGAGGGATAAAGCTATATATAAATAAATTAATATATTAATAAACGAGGACCTACTACTATATATTAGGATTATATTAGCTAACTAAGATAATAATAATTATAGTTAAATATAAGATATATTAGAATAGAATCTAATTTAGATATTTAAAGGTATTAACTTAAAATACTACTTATAATATTATTATATATTATTTTATAAGAATTATATCTAGGTTCTTATATTACTAAAACTATATCTAGAGCTTATAAAGGAAAGCTATAATCTACCTATAAATAGTTACCTTAAAAGGGATAGAACTCTAGAAATATTAAAAAGATAATTCTATTAACCTAGTATAAAAGAGAAGATAGCCTATTATATCTATAATTATTATACTTATTAAAGAAATAAGACTTTAAGGGATTAATATAATAAGTTATTATAATTATTACCTACTTCTAAGTAGTATTAGTAAGATATCTTAATAGACTTTATTATTAATCTCTCTATATCTAAAAGCTAAAATATAATTTATATACTAGTAGATCGCTTATCTAAGAAATATTATTATATTCCCTATAATATAATTAATAAGAGAACTTCTATTAAAGCTATTATAGATATCTTACTTAACTATATCTTTAAAACCTATAATCTTCTAAATTTAATTATATTAGATTAAGGACCCTAATTTATATTAATAGTATAGAAGGCTCTTTATAATTAATTATAAATTAAGGCTAATTTATTTATAGTTTTCTATCTAGAAACTAATAGATAAATAGAAAGGGTAAATTAAGATATTAAATAGTAGCTAAGGGCT
Organism: Cladonia borealis; assembly: GCA_018257855.2. Classification (NCBI taxonomy): domain Eukaryota; kingdom Fungi; phylum Ascomycota; class Lecanoromycetes; order Lecanorales; family Cladoniaceae; genus Cladonia; species Cladonia borealis. The sequence continues at coordinate 1,086,122 of JAFEKC020000009.1, read as the reverse complement.
TATTACTTATATATATAAGATAATTAGATAAAATATTTATTTATAACTAAGTTCGCTTATAATAATATAATTACTAAGGCTATAAGTATATCTCTTTTCTTTATTAATAAAGGATTCTACTCTTATATATTCTTCTTACTCTTAATAAAGCTAAGTTCTTTAGCGCGTAAAAGAACTTAAGTTATAAAAGCTAATAATATTATAAATAAGATAGCTAGTATTCTAAAGTATATAAGGGAGTAAATAGTATTAAGTTATAAGCGTATAATAAACTAAGCTAATTATTACTAGTTAGAAGTCTCTTATAAAATAAGGAATATAGTATTCCTATTAAGTAGAAATATTATAACTATCTAACTAAGTAAGAAGCTAGATAATAAGATATTAGGGCTATTTAAGATTATTACTAAGATTAAATACTCTTACTATTTAGAGCTTTTAGTAAGTATATAAATCTATAATATTTTCTACCTAAGCTTACTATATAAAGCTATAATAGATTTTCTACTAAGATAGTATATAACTCCCTTAAAACTAATAGTTATTAATAAGGAAGAGGAATAGAAATTAAATAATATCTTAAATATACTTAGTAAATAAAAAGAAACTATTACTTATAATTCTATATATATTAGAAGGATAAAGAAAGGCCTAATTAATAGTAATATAATACTAATAGAAATAAGTTTAAAAATGCTATAGATTTAGTAGTAGACTTTTATTAGTACTACTCTAATAAGTCTAGTAATCTTAATTAGTAATAAAGCTCTTATTTAAAGTATTAGGGTTAATATTTACTTAAAGAGAGAGATAATATTATAGTTTAGCTATATATTACTTACGCGCTTATTTATTTACCTAATATTATACTATACTTATTTAGCTTAATACCTATAGCTTATTAGGGTCTAATAACTTATATTTTTAAGTCCCTAGTATTATAGAGAGACTACTCGAAGATAAGGTATTTTAAATTTAAGTAAGTATACTTCTCTTAGCCTTTAGGCTATACTTAGCCTTAGCTATAGTATTATAAGAGGTGTTATACTTATTATTAAATAGGGAATTAGACTATAATAAATAAAAGGGGGGTTTAATAGCTAGGGATAGAAAAGATAATAAGAGGTTAGAACTTAAGAGATAGTAGAATACCTCTATACTAGTAAAGCTTAGTATATATAATTTTTATAATTTTTATAATTTTTAAATAATAAACTTTATAATTTAGTAATATTATATAGATATAAGCTATATCTTCTCTAATCTATATTTTAGATAATTAAATTATATTATATATATATTTAAGTAGCTTTAACTAGTATATATAATATCTAGTTAATAATTATTTAAGTCTTTATTATAAAAAGTAAAGTAGTACTATAATAATAATAATAATAGTAATAAGTCACGTTTATTTACTAAGTCTTTATATTTCCCTATACTTTTTAACTATTTATATTACTTTAATTACTATAGAATTAAAGGGAAATAGAGAGGCTAGCCTTTAAATTTAGAAAAAATAGTCTAAAAAATATATTATTAGGATAAAGAAAGTAAGGGTATTAGAAAAGTTATATTAGTAGACTATAATATAATTATAAAGAATTTTAACTTAAGCTTTAAGGCTAGTATATTAATATAATAAACTATAAAATATAGGATCTATTATATAAAGGTATTAAGATTAAAATAACTAGTACTTTTATTTAATATTTAGAGTAGCTTACTATATATATATATTAATAATAAGAAGTAGCTCTATTCTTAATTATATCCTAAATTTTAATTCTTTATATATTCTTTATATTCTTTATATAATATCTAGTCTCTAAAGTCTAGCTACTATTCTCTTAATTAATATATAGTTTCTATAATTTTTATATAATACCTAATTTCTAAAGTCTAGCTACTATTCTCTTAATAAAATAGTAAGGCTTTTAATACTACTATCCTATTATTTAAATACTCTTTTATTTATTCTTCTATACTACTACTTATTATTATTTAGTATATCTTAAAAATCTCTTTATTTAATTAGATCTTTATAATCTTTAATATAACTATTATAATATATAGACTTAAAATAACTCTTAGCTATCTAATAAGATTTCTAAGTAAGTTATAGAATAAAATAAGTTTAAGATAAATAATAAAAAGTAAGATAAATTAAAGATAATCTATAAGAAGTTAAATTTAAGTATAGTATATTAGTAATTAAAAATAATAATAACTTTAACTTCTTTAAAAAGTAGGAATATAATATTATTTAGTAGTCTACTATTTTTAATATTATTATAGAAAAAAGCTAATAAATATATTAATAAATATATTTTCTCTTTAAATATTATTAACTTTTTAAAATATTATTAATATAGTAAATATTCTTCTTAAATTTATTAATTATACTAAGTCTTAAGATTCTATTTATAAATTTCTATAAAATTAAGAAAATTCTAATAAGAAGTCTTTAGCTTTATAGTAATCTAAGAAATATAGCCTCTTTAAATCTCTTATATAAAAGTTTAATAATAATTAGGATAAGCTAGTATTCCTTAAAAATATAGTTAATAATACTAGTATATTTCTACTATCTTATTAGCCTTTAGTTTTAGATATATTTAAAGAAGTATCTTATAAATAAGTAATAATAGAGCTAAAATCTTTTATACTTACTTTTAGGCTTTAGTACTAGATATTAAGTATTATATAATATAATTACTAAAGTCTTCTTAAAGTTCTTAATCTATTAGATAATTTCTTAATCCTTAAATTTTTATCTCGCTTTATTATAATTATTAAAAAGTAGATTACTAAATAATTATTCTTACTAAAATTAAAGAAGTAGGATATTAATATTATAGCTAAATATCTATCTATATAGAGGCTAAAAGGGTTAGGAAAAGCTTTTACTAAGTCTATATACTTTTTTAATCTAGTATATCTTTTTATATCTATATTCTTATTTAACTTATTCTAGGCTAATATTTACTATAATATAGCTTATTTTATTAATTAGCCTTCTAAGCTATTTTATTTATTTATATAGATATATTTTATTAGAATATATATTAGAGAATATACTAAGACTACTAATAATACTACTATAATATTTTCTTTAGACTATATAAGATATAGTTATAGTAAATAGAATTATAAGTATATTATAAATAATAATAGCTATATTAACCGCGTTTTTATAATTAGGAAGAACTATATTAATAGAGCTAGAATATAAGGGGTAATTTAATTTATAATTAATCTATTTCTTATTATTAATAAGTTTATCTTTATTAAAAATAAATTCTCTCTAATATTAAGAGTATAAGTAAAAGAGCTTTTCCTTATAGATAAGTTATTTTAGTATATTAACTAGAATTAAATATAGATTATTAAGAAAAATATATATTTTAACTATTAATATAAAGGCCTAAAAATAAAGTATACTAAGCTAACTAAGTACTTATTTTAATTTATTATTTATAATATTTAGAATAATAATATTAAAGTTATTTATCTACTTTAACTTTTATCTTTTTTATATAAAGAGCTTAAATTTAAAATCTATAAATATACCTATCTCCTTTTATTTACTAATAGCCCTTATATATCTTTACTCTTATTAACTTTTATTAATATATTTAGTTTATATAAAAATATATATTACTTAATTCTTAGAATCTATATAATAATAGTAGGGTTATTATAATATAAATATAAGTAAAGGGTAAATATATTAGCCCTTATTTTAGGGCTCTATATATTAAAGTTTAAGAATATTATTAAAATACTTAAGCTTAGCCTTCTAATATTAGACTAAGGTATAGTTATTAATATTAATAGTATCTAGATATAACTCTATATATTTATAATAGTATATATTAGTAATATAGAGTAATAGTAAAAGAATTTAGGTATACTATCTCTTATTACTATTTAAGGATATAGTTAGTAAATATCTTATAACTAAAAAATAAAAGGTAGACTTAATATTTAATATAGTTCTTAATATTTAATATTATTTTTAAATACTAAATAAATAAAAAAAAGCTAAGTAATTATTAGATCCCTAAAAAACTAAGGAATTTCTAAATAATTTTAGTATAGTTAAAAGGTAAATACTATTAATTACTATCTTATCTATACTTAATATAATTCGTTCTTAGCTATTAGATATAGTATATTTAGAGTTTATAAGTATTATTAAATAAGCTTAGGATTATCTTATAGATACTATTCTAATATAAAATAGATAGATAGTATATATAATAGAGCTAAGATACTTTCTATTACTTTTAAGTTAAGGGTATCTTTAGTTACCTATTTACTATCTTTAGAGCTATTATATATAGAAGTCTATATACTTATTAATTATTATATTAATTCTTTTAAAGATATAGCTATAAATAAAATAAATAAAGCTATATTATCTAAGAGTAATCTAAATTACTATAATTCTAAATTTTAAGATAAATATTATTAATTATATTATATATTACTTTATCTTAATAATATAAAGTAATACTATTATATTATTACTAAGTATATTAATAGAGAATTAAAAATAGTTTCTATTTTTAATTATATAATTAAGAAAGTTATTTTAAAGACTCTTTAAATATATTATATTATCTAAGACCTTATTATTTATTAAAGAAGCTAAAGTACTCTAATATTATTCTAAATTACGTCTCTTAATATAGATAATAATATAGTTAAAGACTAAACTATCTTTAAATAGAGTTAGTTATAATAGTTTAAGAAGTCTATATTTAAGGTAATTAAGGAGATATTTTCTATTAATAAATATATATCTAAATTAACTAAATAATATAATAATTATCTCTTACGCCCTAATATTTATACTAGCCTATATATAGAGGATATTTCCTAAAATATACTATACTAAATAATACTACTACTTTCTTAGGGGAAGATAAATATTAATAAGGACTTAGTAATTATTAAATAATCTATATTTATCTATTCTAAGTATTTTAAAGCTAATATACTTTATATAAATTATCGTAATATTATAAATATACTTCTATATAATATTATAGTTCTAAAAAAACACTTTAATACTTCCTTTTAATATTTCCTTATATTATATTACTTTAGCTACCTAGCGTTTATTATACTCTAATACCCCTTTTTAATAGTTTATATTATATATTTAAATACTAGTAATTCCTTTTTTCTTTTTTTTCCCTTATATTTATCTTATAAAATAAACTCTACTCTTAGATAGAACTTTAGAATCCTAATTTAATACTTTTATACCTTACTATTATAATATTATAAATATTACTACTATAATTTAATATTAATAACCTTATCTTATTATTACTAAATTTCTAATATAAAAAATTCTTAAATATTCTTTTTAATCTTAATACTTCTTTTAAATTATAGATAAATTTATATACTTTATCTCTACTACTAAAGATTCTTCTAGCTTAACCTTTAGCCTCTATAATATTACTCTAGTTAAGATTATTAATAAGGCTATAAGAGTCTTTAAAGAAGAATAACGCCCTTTATAGAATAAATCTAATATCTAAGCTCTTCTAACTACTCTATTAGAGTATTAAAATAAGGTTATCACCCTTTAAATTAATTAAGACTAGGCTATAGAAGACTATTAAAATACTAATAGGAATATAGAGTTTTTAAAAATAAGAACTTAAGAGCTTTAAAATAATCTTAAATAAATTTAATAAGCTACTTAATATACTACTTAATAAGGAGCTTAGTAAGGTACTCCTATTACCTTAGTAATATTTATTATCATCTATACTTATTCTATAAAATATTTAGACTCTCTAAAGTTTAGTAGAAAATAAAAAGATTTAGAAGATTTTAAATTTAAGCTTTAATAAAAATTATTAATAAATAAAGACTAATTTCCCTTAGAGTACTTAAAAGTAGGCTATACTTTCTCCTAATTAATAGATAAAGCTATAATCTAGCTTTTATTTTAAGTTAATAAACTTAATAATTCTATTATAATTCTTAATATAAATAAATTTTATACTACTTTAAAACTAAGCTTTAAGAATTTAGACTAAAAAAATACTATTTAGAAAAAAATTACTAATCTTAAATAAGCTAACTATCTTTTCTTTAAATATCTAGCTAATTTCTAGTAATAAATTAGGGATATAGACTATAATAAAATAAACTAATAATTTTATTTCTAAAATAGTCTTAATAAAGAGCTTTAAAGTTATCTAATACCTATTAATACTAAATCCCTAACTTTTAACTAATTAATTACTAAATATTAGCTTCTAAATACTTATTATTACTTAGTTAGGCTAGCTTCTATATTTACGCGTATTATAATAACTATAACTACTACTACTATTATAGAGAATTTACCTATAATTTATACCTCTAATACTAACTCTAATATTATTATAGACCTTTTTATAGTAACCTCTCGCCCTTATATAAGCCTCTACGGCCCTTTTACTACTAAGGAATACTAATACTATATTAAGAAGTCTCTATACCTATACTATAATAAGCTAGGCTACTTAGCTAAGGACTATAAAAAGAAGAAATAGGCTTAGGCCACTTATAATACCTAGATTAACTCTATTAACCTTATATCTACGTCTATTACTCCCTCTAAATAGAGAAAAGTTTAGTCTCTATATATTATTATATACTAAGACCCCCTAATTATATTTAAATTTTAGTATACTCTTTAGTACTTAGTAAGAAGCTACTACTTAGAAGGATTTCTAAAAGCTATCTTATATCTAGATATACTCTTAAATATAAAGATAATAAAATTTTTATAATCTAGCTTTTTAATATTAATACTACTACTAACTTTCTTAATATAATCTATATAAAAATAAACTTTTTTCTATATTATAATCTTAAAATATCTTAATAATTAGAAGGCTTTAATAGCTAACTAGCTATTATAGGCTTTATAATCTAATATATCTAAATCTAAATTATTATTTTTAAATACCCTACTATCTTAATAACCTTTTTTTTAATCCCTTTACCTAATAAACTAATTATTTTTAAGTTCTCTTAGCTAAAATAGTATAGAATTATAATTTATCTATATTCTAAAAAAAACTTAATCTTCTTAAAACTACCGCCTTCTTCTAAGAGTACTAAGCTTAAGGTAATCCCTATAATATTTAACCCTCTCGTACCTTAAGAGCGCTTAAACCCCCTAGAAATCTAACTTATTAACGCTACCCCTTTCGCTTATATTATAAAATAGCCTAGAATTAAGCTTTTTTTAACTATTATATAAGATATTAAAAAGGCTTTAGTCCCTAAAACTTATATTAATCTAGCTATAATTCTTCCTTTAAAATATTATAACTACCTAAATATTTTCTCTTAAAATAAGGTAGATAAGCTACTATTCTATAAGCTTTATAACTATAAAATTAAGCTTTAACTTAATAAGAAACCTAGCTATAGCCCCCTTTATAATATATCTTAGAATAAGCTTAAGATTCTTAAGAAATTCCTAGATAAGAACTTAGTTAAAGGTTTTATCTAACTAAGTACCTTATTTACTACTTTCTCTATACTCTTTATCTATAAGCCTAGTAAAGGCCTCTATCTTTATATAGATTATAGGGCTTTAAACGCTATTATAATAAAAAATTAATATCTATTTCTCTTAATCTAAGAGATTCTCGCCTAAATCTACTATATAAAGTATTTTATTAAGCTTAATATTATTACTACCTTTAATAAGATTTAAATAATAATAAAAGAGAAATAAAAAATTACCTTCTAAACCTACTATAGTCTATATAAGTCTCTAGTTATACTATTTAGATTAGTTAATATTTTATTAATCTTCTAAAAGTATATTAATAATATTCTCTATAAATATTTTAATAATTTCTATATTACTTATATTAATAATATCCTAATCTATAATAATTTAAAAATAAAATATAGGGAGTATATATAAAAAGTCTTAGAATAACTATATAAAATAAGTCTTTAAGTAGATATTAATAAATATACCTTCTTAATTATAAAAATTAAATATCTTAGCTTAATTATTATTATTTATAGAATTTAAATAAATCTTAAAAAAGTCTTTATTATAGTAGATTAGCTACCCCTAAAAAATATTAAAAATATTTAAAGCTTTCTTAACTTTACTAACTTCTATTAATAATTTATTTAAGATTTCTTTACTATAGCTAGCTCCCTAACTAAACTTATTAAGAAGGATTATATTTTTAATTAAATTTTAAAAGTATTAGACTACCTTTAATAACCTAAAAAAGGCCTTTACTTCTATTTCTATTCTTTTTTACTTTAATCTAAAAAAGAAAATTATTATAAAAACTAATACCTTAAACTATATTATCGCTAAAGTTCTATCTTAATATAATAATAAGAAATAACTTTAGCTAATAGCTTATTTTTCTACTAAAATACTCTTAATTAAATATAATTATAAGATTTATAATAAGAAGCTTTTAATTATTATTTAAATATTTAAAAATTTAATATCTAAAACTTAAAAAAATTAAAAAACCTATTATAGTTATTTCTAACTATAAAAACTTAGAATATTTTATAATTACTAAGCTATTAAGTTACTAATAAATTTATTAGTTAGAATTTCTTTCCTAATTTAAATTTAAGATTATCTATTACTCTAAAAACTTAAATAAATAAGTTAATATCTTAATTTATTAGTTTAAAGATCTTTTAAAAAGAAAAGATAATAAATATTATAAATACTAATAGTAGATTATCCTAAAACTTAAAAATATTAAAACCTTTTTTTTTAAGCCTTACTTACCCCTATTAATATTAAAGTATCCCTAGAAATAATATCTAACTCCTCTAAATTAAGCCCTAACCCTAAAGATAAGCCTAAAATACCTAGCCTAGATAACTTAATTTAGGCTACCTATACTAAAAGTAAATAAGCTTAGAAGATTCTTATTATACTTATCTTTAAGAAATAAAAAATAAAAGGGTTCCCCCTATTAGAATATAAAGCCTAGGAAGAATATATCTATTATAAGGACTAGCTCTTTATTTCTAATAATAATAAGCTTAGGCTATAACTAATTTAAAAAGGCTATAATACCTTTATTATTAGCTATCTAAATAGAGTAAAAACCTATAAGATTTTAAGTTACTACTACTACTAACTAGGACTCCCTATTAATATAAAGAGGTTTATTTAAAATTATTACTCTTATTTCTATATTAAAGTCTTTAAAAAATATTATTATAGCGCCTTAAAGCTCTTAGAAGTCCTTAACTATTATTAGTTCTATATCTCTATAAATTTTATTATAGCCCTTTTATTAAATAAGGATTACTTTAACTAATAATACTCTAATATCTTAATAGTAGTTAATCGCCTTACTAAAAGAAAAATATATATTTCTATAAATTCTATTACTACTAAAGATATTACCCTAATATTTTATACCTTTATATAGAAAAACTATAGTTTACTATCCTTTATTATTATAAATTAAGGTATCTAGTTTAAAAGCTATTTTTAATATAAGCTTTATTCTTAAATAGATATTAAAGCTAATTTATCTATTATTTTCTACTCTAAAACTAATAGATAAACTAAGAATATAAATATAGTAATAGAGTAATACCTATAAATATTTATTAACTTCCTCTAAGATAATTAGGCTAAATAGCTACTTTTAGCTAAGTTTATAGCTAATAATTACTTCTTAGAGACTACTTAATATACCCCCTTTTTTATAGATTTAGGATAATATCTTTATATAAGAATAGAGCTAAAATCTTATTAAGTAGATTCTACTAATAGAAAAGACGTTTATAATTAATTCTAAGCTAATTAATTTACTAAGAAAATAGATTAGATTAATAAAGTTTTATAGGAGTAGATAAAGTTAGCTTAAGCTAGCTAAAAAGAGTTTATTAATAAGTACTATTAATCTATACTAAAATATATTATTAAAAATCTTATTTAGCTTAATATTTAAAACCTCTAGATTTAATAAGCTATAAAGAAACTTTTAAATAAATTTAAGAGGCCTTTCCTTATTACTTAAGTTATTAACTCTTATATCTACTATCTAGAGTTTTCTTTAAACTAGTTCTACTATAATATCTTCTATACTAGTCTTTTTAGACTTACTATTAATAATTCGTTTCTAGATTAAGTCCTTCTAATATTATACCCTATAACTAATATCTAAGGTAATAAGTACTACTCTATAATAGCTATTATTAACTTTAAGATAAAGTATTCCTAACTAGAATTTAATATATATTAGAAAGGTTTTAATAAATCTTCTTAAGAGCTATTTAAAAATATTTATAACTCTATAACTACCTTAAAGGCCTACTTTTTTTAGTACCCTAACTACCTAGGCTATAATATTTAGATTACTTTTAAGGTAAGATTAAAAGATTTCTAAAAATTAAGTAACTTAGAGCTAGATATAGATAACTTTAAACTTAATTCTAATAATAATAATAATAATCTATTTCTCTCTATAGATTAGTAATATTAAGCGTCTATCTAGGAGTATAGATAATAGAGGGAGGATATTATTATAATTCTAAAAAAACACTTTAATACTTCCTTTTAATATTTTCTTATATTATATTACTTTAGTTATCTAGTATTTATTATACTCTAACACCTTTTTTAATAGTTTATATTATATATTTAAATACTAGTAATTCCTCTTTTCTTTTTTTTCTCCTTATATTTATCTTATAAAATAGACTCTACTCTTAGATAAGACTTTTAGTAAAATCCTAATCTAATACCTCTATACCTTACTATTATAATATATAAAGAATCTCTCTATTAAATAATCTAGTTTATATTAGCTAAGTTATTTATTAATACTAAGCTAAATCTAATAATAATATTATTAAGAATTAATAATAAGTACTTTATATTACTTAACGCGCTATTATCTTATTCTAAGAAGATTAAAAATAAGTAAAGTAATTCTATATTTATTATACTTAATAATAAAAGATATAAAAATATTATTAGTTTTATATATCTCTAGAAAATATATATTAATTAGAAGAGATAGTTTTTATTTTTTAGTTAGTTAGTATTTAATAATCCCTTCCTATAAATATTAGAGATAGCGTATAATAAAAATTATAATTAATATTATATAAGCTTTATATATAGGCGTGGATTATAATAGTATTAGAAGCTTACTTTTAATAATAGATAAGCTATATTTAATTTATACTCTTTATTAACCTAAGCCCTAGCTCTATATATAAGCTCTACTATCCTCTCTCCTATATAATATTCTAATATAATTATTACTATTATCTCGCCTTACTTTTAGCTTAGATTTAATTATATCTTACTTACTAATATATTCTAGAGAATTAGAATATTACCTTATATTTAAAATTAGAGACTTTATTAGTATCTTAAATTAATTAGTTTATATTAATAGTATATTTATCTATAAATTATTAATAGGGACTTTTAGAATCTTTATATATATAATAATAGTAGAAGGCTTCTTAAAGTGAAAAACTAATAAGATACTAAAAACCTTATTTCTTAAGATCTCTAAAGTCTAAAGAATTATTAAACTAGTAAAAAGTATTATATCCTATATATTAACTAGGAATAATAAGAAGATAATAATATAAGACTTAAATATAGGGGGTTAGTTCTACTACTTTATTAGAAGTATAATATTTAATTTATATAGCTATATAATAAGGTCTATTTATATAGGGAATAGAGTTTATTTATATAGAGAATAGGGTCTATTTATATAGGGAGCGAGATTAGTATAGTATATATTTAAGTAATTTAAAGAAATAGCTTAGATACTACCTTATATAGCTTAGGTATCTCCCTATATAGCTCGCGTATTTATATATATAGCTTAGGTATAATAAATTAGTTATCTAGATATATAATTATACTATTTAATTCTAAACTAAGTAACTTTACTACTTCTAAATTTAGTTATTACTCTACTCTAGATAAATAGTTATAAAACCTATAATATAATAAATAGTTATAGAACTATAATTAAGCTTATACTAAAACCTTTAATATAATAAGTATATATATTAGAGAGTATAGATATAGATTATTTTAGGTAGAAGCTTCTTATAGAGTATCTCTTACTATTAAAAGTTATTATTTAGCTACTCTAAAGCTTACTATTTCCCTAATTTTTCTAAGTTAATCCTTATCTTTTATATTTAATTCCTATCCTATTATTAAATAAAGTTAAATATATACTTTTATAATTAGAATAATACTATATAATAGGTAATAAAGCTATAAAATAGTCTTAGTACTTCTACTTTATTATTATTAGTAACTTTATTTATACCCTAAATCCTAATATCTCCTCTTAACTCCTTAACCTCTATAATAGACCTAAGCTCTATAGTAGTAAAGAAGAGTAAAGAGACTATTCTTAAGATTTAGAATTAAGAGATAATATTATAAAGTTATATTTATAAGAGAATACTATATAAAGAAAAGGAGGTTAATAGATTAAAAGAGAGTAAAGCTATATATATAAAAGGGTGTTAAATAGGGTAATAACTAGCTATACTTATACTTATACTTAAATATAGATATATAATAATCCCTATTTTAAGTAGTTATTATATATAGATATTATTAAAATAAAATATTAACTTCTACTAAAAAAAATATTAGCTTTTACTAAGAAAAAATATTAGCTTATAAATATACTAATATATATACTTTCTATAAAAGTAGCTAAAAATAGGATAAATACCTAAATATAAATATCTAAATAACTCTTCTAAAATTATAAACCTAATACTATAAAGATAAGACCTTATATAATAATAAGTCTTCCTTATTATCTCTAATTTCTCTAGGTAATTTTAATAGTTTAATATTCTACTTCTATTAATTATACTATAGATATATATCTATATAGTATTATTATTCGCCTAATAGCTTTATCTTACTAGACTTCTATTTATATTTAACTACTTCTCTATATTCTACTAAGATATTCTATATATTTAGTCTATTTTTAGTCTTTTTATCTCCTATACTAATAAATATAAACTAATAATAGCGTCTAAGCTACTCTCTAGGAGTATAAGAAATTAAGTAGTATACTAAGGGTATAAAAAAGCTAGATTATTAGGGAGAAGGTAGTACTAGCTAGAGAGAGAGAATTAATAATATAGGTATTAGAGTAATTATAACTTTATATATATTAATAGGTTAAAAATAGCTACTATTCTTAGATAAGTTTATTTAGCTAAGCTCTACTAGATATATTTTACTAATATTTATATTATTAGTAATAGCTATATAAGTATTTTAGTTACGTATTATATAGAGCTATACTTAAGTATAGTTAACTTTACTATCTAAGCTCTATTAAACGTTATTTTTAATTCTCTATAATAATAAATATACTTTAGTAGTAATAGCCTTAAAATTATATTTATATAAGTCTATTTTCTAAGCTATAATAGATATTTTTACTAACTATTAATAATAGCTATAATAATACTTATACGCCTAAAGATAAAGTTAATATAAGTTATTATTATTCTAATATTATTAACCTAGCTAACACCTTATATTTAATATATAGTAACTCTTATTACTAGTATTATTTATATTATTATATAGCTATTTAGCTAGCTTTAGTAATAGGCGAGATATACTAATAATATAAGTACCTCTAATATACTAAATATAATAGATTTCCCTATACTATAGGTATTAAATAGTACCTTACTAACTTTATTTTTTAGATATACTTAGTTATTAATAATATTATACTAAATCTAGTAACTCTAATATATAATTATAATTTCTATACGCCTCTTTAAACTATATTCTAAATTTTATCAATATATATAAGGAAGAATTAGTAATTAGAGGTTAGGGAATTAGTAGTTAGAGGTTAGAGGTTAGGGACTTATATTTTATATTCTATAGCCCTATACTATACTTATTCTACTAGGTAAGATTAGTAACGCATAATAATATTAAGATATTTAGATATAATTAGATACTTTAGATAACTAACTAATAGTATTAATCACTATATATATATATATATATATATATATAAATACCTAGGAGCTAGTATTATAGCCTAGAAGCTATATTAGTAATAAAATAGTAATAAGATAAATATTTATAAATAGTCTAATATTAATATATTAATAGTAATATAATTAATAATAGAAACTAAGTTAACAAGAAAAATTATAGTTAACTTATTATTATTCTAGATTACTATTATAAATATTAACTATTAAAGAATAGATATTAGAATATCTATTAATTTATTATATCTCTTCTTTAATAATAGATATACTACTTAATATAATAATATATTTATCTTAATAACCTATTTAACTATTAATAGACTAAACTATTAGTTAAGAATATTATTCTATTAAACTTATTAATAGCGTATTAATAACTAATAGCCTATTTATCTAAACGCGCTATTATACTAAGTAATATATCTATTATTAAAGAAGGTAAACGCGCTATTATTTATTAACGCGCTATTAGTTAGGTATTTTTAGTACTAGTTATACCTATAAGATATATATCTTTTCTATATCTTTTATTTATTAATAATTTTAATATCTACTAAAATATATATAGAGTATTAAAGGTATTTTATCTAATACTCACTAATTTAAATTACTTAGAGTATAGAAAGATTATAAATATATTTACTCTAACTCTTAGACTTTATAAAATAAAGTTTAGTAATATAATAGAAGTCTTTATTAGATCTATATAGTAGTTAGATTATAATTTATAGGTTAATATTAATAATAAGACTAAATTAGTATATATATTTATTATAACCCTTCTAGAAGATATACTTTAATAGGCTAATAATAATAGGTTTATAAGATATAAAGTAGATTAAGACTACTAGATATACTTCTATTCTAAAGAGTTTAAAGGAGATCTAGACTTTAATATTATTAAGAATAATAGATATTATATAAAGATACTACTATTATAAAAGGAGGTAGAGGATTATAGTATAGTAAATTAAGTAGCCTTTACTAAAGATACTAGGATTTATATAGAATTACCCCTAATAATTAAGTTATATCTAGTATTAGACCTAATCTAGTTATATATATATAATATACTATATTCTAAATAACAAGGCTTAAGCTAGATTTTTTAGAGTTATCTTATAACTAATATCCTTAGTAAACGCGATAATATAATATATTTTAAAGTATTCTAAAATTATTAATTTCCTCTAGAATAATAATATATCTAAAGCCTAGTCTTTTATATATAATCTTAGTTACTATTAAAAGTAGGTAAAGTTATCTTACTAATACCCCTTATTCTTTAAACTTATATATTAATTAATTAATTCTATCTTCTATTTTTATAAGCTATTAAGAAGAAGATAATTAGAATTTTACCTATATATATTATTATCTAAACTTTTAGATTAATTACTCTATTAAATACTTTAATAGATAACTAATATTATATTAAGTCTATAGTCCTTTACTAATATATACTAAAGGTATATAAGACTTACTAAGACCTAATTATATATATAAAAATTATTCTAGTAGGCTTTATTAATTAAATAAATAATAATAAGAGTAATAATCTAGATATTATTAATAAAGAAGATAGGGTCTTAGAAAATATATTATTAAAGGCTATATAGTTAGATCTAGAAAAGAATATCTTTTAGTTATAATAACTTATTATAAGAAAAAGATAAGATAATAAAGGTAAAGATAAGACTAAGAAAGATAAAGATAAAAATAAAAATAATAAGTTTAAGAGACTTCTAAAGCTTCCTAATATATATATAGGGCTATACCTAGCTAAAAATATATAGAAATATAGTACTATTATAAATTTAAACGTACTTACTAATGAACTTAAGTATAAGTACTCTCTAACCCTTTATAATACTTAAGCTTTAACTAATAGTATATAAGATTTTTAAAGGAATAACTAATATTATAATATCTCTTAATCTTATAGATTATCTATTTACTAAAGATATTATTATTAAAAGATATAGAGTATAGAATATATATTAATTATACTCGTTATAATAGAATGTATTCTATTATAGTAAGATCTTTATTTAGGTACTAAGAGGCGCTTATTATTTAGACTAAGTACTCTTATACCTTAGATTTTAATACTCCTATTTAAATACTATAAGACTACTCTACTATTTATAAAGTTATTTAAGGTATAAGTATTCTATTAATATAAAATTTTAAAATATTAATATTCTAAAGCTAGGTAGGAACTATAATATTAGGTAGAAAGTATAAAAATAAACTTACTTCTATAGAATTAAAAAAGAAAGATTAATAATAAGCTCCTATTAAATAAGCTTTTATAGGATTACTACCCTCTTTATTTTAACTTCTAAATAGGCGGCTCTTCTAATCTAAAAAACTTTTAAAAGGCCTTAAACTTATCGTATAGTAGGAGCTTTATAAGGCTATTAGCTATTTATTACTCTATTAGAATATACTTTAAATTTATAAACTTATCTAAGACTTTTTCTTATATAAAATAATAGGTAATATTAATATACTTTATCTAGCTATAAAATTATAAATTTTTAGCTAGTATAATAGCTCTTTAATTATTTTTATAGATAATAACTAGCTTAGATAGCTTATTATAAGTAATTTAACTTAGGAAGATATTAAGCTAGATAGCCTCCTTAGTAGTCTATATTTTACTTATATACTTAGCCTTATAAATAGAGAGAGTAATTATTAGTTATTATTTTAATTACTAGTTAATAATAGTACTTTCTATATAGAAGATATATTTAATAATAGAATAATAGGTTATTTAGTCCCCTACCTAATTAGAATTAATATAGCTTATAAGGTTATTTAAGGGGCCTTAATAAATTAGTTACTAATAAATAGTAGCTTAAAGATATTAAAAAATTTATTTTATCGCTTCTATATAGATCTTAATAAAATTAGATAAGAAGTATAAGATTATTAAGATAGTGTATATAATATTAGGCTAGGTATTTAGTATAGTATATATTAGTAATCTTATAGTAGATTAATACTTCTTCTAATATTTTATAGGGGCTTTATAATTACCCTTTATAGATATAAGCCTTAAGGTAGTTTTTATTAGGGTAGATAGTAAGTTATACTTCTATATACTATATTACTTAAGGAAGCGCTTAATATAAACTAACTAGCCTAGATAGATAATTTAGTTTTAGTAATTTTAGATAACTATTATACCTAAATAATAGTTATAAGAGTCTAAGTTAGTTATATAAAAGTATTAGTTAAAGATATCTTTTATTTATTAAATTTTAATCTTTAATAAACTAATAATAAGTATATTATTTATATATAGAGTGACTAGAATTCTTATATAATAGTAGATAAAAATATTATAGTCTATATTAACTAGTTCTAAGCTTAACTTATCTATATAATTAGTAAAGGTCGTGTACTAAATATAGGATAATTATTTTAGATTATAAAGTACCTTTAAGAGTTTATAAATACTCTTCTTCTTTTAAAAATCTTAAGAGAGTTTTATATAAATCTCCTCCTCTACTATCTTATAAAGAAAGGTAGTTTTAATATCTATTTACTTTAAGTCCTAATTATTAGTAGTAGTAATAGTAAAGATAACCTTATAACTTATTAATTTAACTACTAAGATAAAAGTTTTATTATAGTTAACTCCTTTATACTATTTAAAGCTTCTTACTACCTAATATATCTTATAATAGATAATTTTACTCACTAGACCTCGCTTTAAAATATATATCTACTTATCTTATAATACTCTTTAGCCTAAAGAGTAGCTTATAATTAGTATTTATATCTTATTTTCTATTAGGAATTAGTACTTATCTTATATAGCCTTTTACTATTTCTTTATATTAGAATTCCTATTAATAGCTTTCTTATAAGTCTTTAATTTATAGACTTCTAGACTAGCTATATTTATAAAGTAAGTATAATAAGAGAGGGGATTAGGTAAGAGATCGCGTTATTTAAGCTTAGAATAGTTACTAAGTATAGATAAAAGTAATATAGTTCTAAGTATATTAATATTACTATTTAAGCTTAAGTTATTTATATTAATAGTTAATAAAAGACTTAACCCTAATAATAAAGACTATATAATAAGTCTTAATAATTAACTTAAGGGCTTAGTATTAGCTTATAGTATTTAAATTTAAGCTAGTACTAATAGTATAGATTAAACTAATAACTTATCCACCTTATTAATATCTATTAGTATAGAATAAGGGCGTAAGGATTCTACCCTAGGTTTAGGTATTTATAGCTATAAGTTCTCCCCCTCTAAAATAGAATCTAGGCCCTTAACCCTCTTTTCTTAGAGCTATTTAATCTTATAAACTCGCTAGACCTTATTATTAATAAATATCTAGTAGATATAATTACCTTTATAGCTTATAAGATAGCCCTTAACTATATATTATTAGCCCTTAATCTATTTTATTATAGGCTTCCTTTAAATAGCCTAGCCTTTTATTCTAAGCTACCTTATATAGTAGAGCTATAGTTTTAACCTAGTATAGGCTTTATAGAGTATTTTATCTAGTAAAATAATAGGGTAGTAATTCTAGATATAGTTAGCTATAAAAATAAGCTCTAACTAAAGGTTCTTATTAAGCTTAGTATCTTATAGGGTAGTAAATACTATACCCTAAAATTATTAGCCTAGTTATTTAGCGACTCTATTTTACTAAGAGTTAGAGAGAACTACTAACTTTTATATAATATCTTAATTAACCTAAAGATTATTAAACTTATAATTAAAGTATTTATCTCTATAATTAGTCCTTAGATAGTAAATTTTAATATTACCCTACTTATTTTAGGCTATATAATATAGATATACTTTATAAGTAATATTTTTACTTTCTAAGATTTTAATTTTAAAGTACTTATTAAAATTATTAAAGAAGATAATAAAGTATTTATCTCTTTTATAGCTATAATTATAAGATTCTATAATATTAAAATAAACTAGGTCTAGAAGATATTATCTAAGCTAGATATAAGACTTATATTTACTAGCTTTACCTTTAGTAATTATATATAGCTTATAAGAATCCTTAGTCTTTAAGGTCTTAGTAAAGTTAATTCCTTTTAATATTTTAGCGAGTAATTTAATATTTTAATAGCCTAGATAGTCTATTTAAATATACTATAAATTAACTACCTCCTTTATAATTTTTTTAAATTTTAGCTTAGCGTCTATCTTAAAATTAAATAAGTCGTTTACTAAAGTAGAAATAAGGCTATTAATTAGATTTAAGGGGCTTAGATATTTTAGATTAACTAAAAAAAGAGCTTTTAACTCCTATAAATCTAGATAATAAAGATTATTAGCTTATTACTAAGTAGTAATATCTTAATAGCTAAATTTAATATTATAAATTAAGCTCTTAAATATAAAGCTTATAGAGTAGCTATTATAATAGAGCTACTCTAATAAGATTAGATTTAATAGGGCCTCTAAGATATATATTATATTTTAATGAATAAGATTCTTTTTCTACTTATTAATAATAACTAGTAGTTATATTTTACTAATATTTATAATAGATTTATAGTCTACTAAATTCTTAATAACTAGTATCTTATCTTTTAAAAGCTTAGTATACTTAATAAATAACTCTTAGGCTATTATAATATATTATATATAGGCTAAATTAAGGGCTTATTATAGGGTAGAGTAATTAAATTTAATATTATAAATAGCCTAGACTTTATTATTAAAGTTAGAGTTATTCTTAGACTTCTTATTCTTATACTTATTCTTATCCTTATCCTTATTCTTCTTACCTTTAAGCTAGTTATTCCTCTTATTCCTATCTTTACTATACTTATTATCCCTATTTTTCTTCTTACTAATAAGATTTTTATAGTTAGAAATAATATAGTAAAGCTTCTTATAATAGGTATACTAAAGTAAGAGTTTTTAGATAGTATAGATATTTAAGTTAGAAATAGTATCTAGCTAGGCTAATAAAGTAATAAGGTCTACTAATATTATATATACTTCTAAGTATTAGATAGTAATAAAGATATAAATATTCTTATCTCTTAAAGTAGTAGGATTATAAATAGTTTGTATAAATTAAGTTATTATATATTTTAAAGTATAGGCTAACTTATTATCCTTAATTACTTTATAGATTTAGATATAAATAATAAAGTAATCCTAATATTTTTTTCTTAAGCTAGTATAAAATAAAAAGATTAAATAATTATTACTAAGCTAAAGGAGTAGATAAATATTTATAATTTTATTATAAATATTCTAAAATTAGCTTATATAGTTAATTATATCTTTATAGGATTTTAAGATAAGGGTAGTTAGGTATTAGTAGAGATTATTTAGTATATTAAATCCTATAAACTTATAATCTCTATTAAGGTTATTCTAAAAGATATAGATATTAGTTTTATTTTTAAAATTATTAATATAATTAGTTCTAAGCTATAAGATAATTATATTATAAGCTAGTTAATAGCTTTTCTTCTAGAATTTAATCTTTTCTTAAAGGGCTTCTATTACTATAATTACTATTACTTAGTTACTACTATTATTAAATAAGATAGATATTTAAATTATAGGTATATCTTTATTTTTAGGCTTAATTTACTCTTATAAATTATTTATAATAAGGTACTATTATATCTTTTACTTTTATTCTTAATAGCTCTTAAAAAATTTAAGCTCTAAAATATAGAGTAGTAGGTTTATCTTAATAGTAGTTATTTTAGCTATAATAGATATTTTTTACCTATAAACTATATAGCTTAATATTACTAGGAGGCTCTAAAGTTAACTTATTAATTAAAAAGCTAGATATAGAGAACCTATTAAGCTAATTTTTTAGTTAATAATTAGTATCTTTAAATCTTAATTATTTAATAAGAGTAGTTTTTATATAAATATAATTAAAATATAGAAAATCTTATTTAAAAAGATATCTTTAATAATAAACTTTCTTCTATTAAAGATAATCTTTTTTAGTTAAGATAAATAGTAAATAAAAGAGTAGCTTTAGTAGCTAGGAATATCTAATTAAATAATAAAGGGAGGTAGATAGTACTAGAATACTTTAAGTAGTAGAAAGATATTTAAATAGATTAATAATTTTAGGGTATTAAGTTACCTTTAGTTATATCTTTATCTATATCTCCTATTTTAAGGGTTAGATATTCTAGTTATCTTAGATATTCTAGCTATTAATAAGTTAGATATCCTAGCTATTAATAATCTAGATACTAGTCTAAATAGTTAAGGCTTCCTAGCTATTAATATTCTAAGCGTCTTAACTACTAAAGATCTTAGGGGGTTAGAGTAGCTAGAGAGCCTAGCTACCTTATTTTTAGGCCCTATAACTAAGCGTTTAGTAATAAAATAAATAGCCCTAATAAAGATAATTATCTTAGGTATATATATAATAATATTATGTTAGAATTAGTGTTAGATATAGTATACCCCTTAAAGATAGTTTACTTAGTATTCTATAGGTAGAATTAGTAATATATTACGCTAGCCTTAGTATATTTTAGTGAGTAAGCGAAGCCTAAATAAGACTCGCTAAGGCTAGTTACTAAGGTAACTTAGAGTAGTAATACCCTACTCTAACTTAGTATTAAAATTTTTACTAAACTAGTTATCCTAGCCCCTATTTTATAAGGGCTAGTATTATATTATTATAAGATATACCTATATCTTTATAAGGCTTCTATTATCTATTTCTTAGTAGATCTTTACTATCTATAATATTATAGGTCTTATTACTTATCTTATAGTAAGACTTAGTATACTAAGTTATCTCTATATATATACTTATATACGATGTTATAGCTATATCCTATAAGCTTCTAAGCTAGGCTATTAGCCTATCTAGTAAATATATAGGCTTATTATATACTCTATATATTCGGGCTTATAACCTATTAAAAGATATAGGGTATAGAATATATATTAATTATACTTACTAAGGTAGAATATATCCTATTATAATAAGATCTTTATCTAGATACTAAGAGGCGCTTATTACTTAGACTAAGTACTTCTATACCCTAGATTTTAAGAATTATAAGGTAATCTCTCTAACTTAGTTTTATAGGTATATAGGAATTTAATAATCTAAATATAATAAAGATACTTAGCCTATTTAATATATAATATTCTACGTTTATAAAAAGCTTCCTATTAATAAGTAAATAAATTATAGAAAATAATTTAAATAATAATAAGACTTAAAATCTAATTATAAATAATAAATACTACTTTATATAGTTATTATTAAAGGGTTTTTAACTTTATAACTCTCTTTATATTTAATTAATAATAAATCTAATAAGGCTTTCTCTATAATATATATTTATCTAATATTTAATAATAGCGTACTATACTAATTATAGTGTTTATATTATTAATTTTAGGCCTAGAGCTCTAAGATAGTATAAATAAATCGCGTATACTAATCTATAGGTTTAATTATATAGAGATTTAATCTATTACTAGTTAATAAAGACTTCTATAGAGATAATTTAACAAAAGGTATGGATGTAAGTTAGTTGATTAGTAAGGTATAGATAGCCTTGTAAGCGAGAATCTCACTAAGTACTAAGACGTACTTAACGGCTTACTTATCTAAGCTGCTAAGTAACGCCTTGGCCCCTAGATTTTAATATTCCTACTCGAGCTATAGGGCTATCTATCTATTCTATTATATATTAATAATAAAAATAAGCTCCTACTAGAGTATTAAATAGTCTAGCGCTAGAATAAGCTCTTACTAAAATAAGCTCCTACTAGAATAAGCTCCCCTCGTAAGGTATACTTTATTTTAACTCTAAATACTATCAAAAATACTTAAATATATTATAAGGAAGAGGTTTAGTAAGTCTATCTACTATTATATCCCCTATAGGATAGTATCTTAGCTTTACCTATTAGTTATTAATATACTCTCTAAAAAATATATATTTAGTATATATATACTTTATCTTACTATAATTAGTAGAGTTCTTAGTTAATATAATAGCCCCTTAATTATTATAAAAGATGATAGTAGCTAATATAATAGTATAGGTAGTATTAATTTTAATAGTCTAAGCTATTATAAGCGTATAGTTTTTGTTTACTTCTTTTAGGTTAATATAAGGGGCGATAGTTAAATTAGAGATAATTTAGATTAGCTTCTTAAGGAGCCTTTTAAGCTAAATAGCTTCCTTTATAGCGTTAATTTACCTTATATATTTAGCCTTATATATAGATAGAGTAATAGTAGGCTAATATTTAGAGGACTAATTAATAGTAGTATTTCTAAGATTAAAGATATATTTAGAGATAGAATATTTTATAGTTAGGTTACCTATATAGTTAAAGTCTAAGTACTCTATAAGAGGCTATAGCGATCCCTTATAGATAAGTTTAAGTTATAAAGTACTCTATAGATAGTAAAAGATCTATTTTACTACTATTTAGTAATTATTATCTAGATTAAATATATAATAACTAATTACTAAGACTATATAGGCGATATTAGGCCTAGTACTTATTATAGTATATATTAGTAACCTAATAATAGATTAGTATTACTTATAGGCTTACTTAGAGGTAATAAAGTCTTTAGTAGATAGCTATAAGTAAGTTATTTCTATTAGTATATATATAGATAAATTCTTATCTTTATCCTTAACTTTATACTTAAATATACTATAATTAGTAAGAATATTATAGATATAGCCCTTCTAGCTTAGATATAGAGTTTAGTTTAGTTAATCCCTTATAATAATTATACCTAAATAGTATTAGTAAGGCCCTAAGTTAGATATTTAAAATTTCTTAAATAGCTAAGTCTTAAGCTAAGTAATATTATAAAGATTTAGGCTAATAATTAATAAGTTATCAATATAGATAATAATAATTATATTAAGCTTAAGGTATAAGAATATACTATAATCTTTAGTAAAGAGCCTATAGCCTAGAGTAGTAAGGTAATTAAGTAGATAGTAATATTAAATATATAAGGATTACTTTAACTTATATAGAGCCTTATTAAGTTTATAGACTCGCCCTAAGCTATTATTAAAGCTAGTAGACTAATAGATATAAATATTAATATCTACGTCCCTATAAAGGAATACTATTTTAATATCTATTTACTTAATCTCTAAATTATAGACTATTATAATAGTAAAGAGAGCTTTATAACTTATAGACTTAACTATAATAGTAAATATCTTATAAAAATTAATTCCTTTTTACTATTAGAAGTCGCGTATAACTTATTAAGCCTTATATTAAACTACTATATTATTAGCCCCCTATTTATATTTATAGACTTATTTCCTATTAAGAATATTAGCCTTATCTAAAGATATAATAAATATCTATATATTATTTTCTAATAGTAAGTTAATTTTATCTTATATACCTAACTACTAATTTATCTTATAATATTAGTTAGCTATTACCTCCTTATAGATCTAGGGCTTATTATAGTCGGTAGGGTTTCTTATTAATAAGTTAGTTATAGCCTAAGTAAGCCCCTTAATACCCCTATCTTTATTCTTAATAGCCTAAGTAATAGCTAATATAATAGAATCTAGTAATTTAGTCGACTTATAGAGGTAGAGATATTAATATAAGATATTTTAAAAGTCTAAATAGTTATCTTCTAAGATATTACTTAAATTACCTAAAATATCTATATTTAGAGTATCTATCCCTACTATAAAGAAGTTATCTATATTAGAATTAATAGATTAGATTAACTTTAAAAGAGAAATAGAATTAAGTAAATAATTAATATTAATTAATTATAGTACTTTAATAGCTTAGGCTTACTTTAAAATATTAAATCTTAAGTCTCTCTCTATATAAGGTACTAATTACTTTATAAGTAAAAGAGTTAATAAAATAAGCTATTTAGATAGTTATTCTAATAGCTAGTTAATATAATTAAATTATAGAATATTATCTATTAGTATTAGTATTTAATAGAAGTAATTACCTTTAAAGTTAATAAAGTAGCCCTTTTTAGAGTAGGGTTAAAATTTAGGCTAATTCTAGCTTAAAGGGTTACGCTTCTAATATATACTATAGTAACTAAGTTATTTTAAGAAGCCTAAGTTAGGCTATCCTTTATTTATAAACTTATATAGTATCTTCCTATTCTTAGCTTTAATTATTTAATTTTTTAGCTAGATAGCTATACTAATTATTTCTAAAATAAGTTTATAAAGTAGCCTACTTTTTTAAAAAAGAGAGTAAGCTATAATTATAACTATTTACCCTTAATACTTAGTTACCCTATTTATTTATAGATTTATAAGAATAGAAAATTCCTAGAGGATACTATATTTATAGCGATAGTTATTAAATAAGTTAAATTTATAGTTACTATCTTTATTAGTATATAATTAATAGATAGGTTAATTAAATTACTTAACTACTCTATAATATAAATTAAAGCTTAATAGTATTAAAGCCGTAGATTTATTAGGTATTAGATAGCTTATATATACCTTAGTAATATCTTCTATTAGTAGATATAGATATTAGGTATATAAGAGAGCGTTATTAATAGGACTAAAGATATTAATATAGATAAGCTTATTTTTATAGTAGCTAAGCTTAATATAGCCTTAATAAAGGAGATTTTTTATTTAAGTTTTAGTATAAATTATATAATAATAGTCTTTATTACTTAGGGAGTAATTTAAATTAATATTATTAATAATTTAGAGGAGCTTTAATATATTTTACTTATCTAAGTACTTTATTAGCTAGTACTAGTAGTTTATAGCCTCTTAATTATAGGCTATTATAGCTATCGCGGCTATTATAAACACCTAAATATAAAGGGCTGTAGCTTTAAGGCTTATATTAATATAGTAGATATTAGTACTTTATAATTTAGTAAGCACCTTATTCTAACTAATAATAATACTCTTACTAATAAATTTAAGAGGGTAGCTAGCTTATTAAAGCTTTAAGGATAAAATAAGATTAATACTAGCTCTTAAAAAATAGAGGATATTATTAATAATAAGATTTATAGAATTACTAGGCGTTCTATATAGTAACTTAATAATATTTATAGCTATAGTGTCGCTATTACTAGTTATATTTATAATAGAGATTAAAGTAAGTAGATTTTATATAGAGATAAATACTAATAAGTTACTTATAATATAATAGCTAGCCCTAGTATTAAGTATCTAGAGCTTAGAGCTAAATAATAAGTTTATAAAGTAAGTTATAATATTAAGCTTAGTAATAGTAATATTAATATTTATATTATTAAAGCTACTATTATTTTTAGTAGTATAAATCTTATTCTTAAACTTATTATCCTTATTATTCTTATTTTTATCCTTATTTAACTTAGATTTCTTATTAGATTTATAAGAATTTCTATTATTATCACCCTATTACTTATTATTTTAGAATTTATAGTTATTAATATAATTTATATAATTATAATTAATAGATTAATAATAGTTAGACTTATTATAGTATCTTATTAATTTAAGAACTTTAATAGCGTACCCTAACTTATAATTATATTAGGCTTAGATATATTAAGGGGCCCTAGAGTTAATAGGTTAAATAAATGACTAGTAATTTATTATAAGCTATATATTAAATATTATAGTAGAGCTATAGACTAGTATTATCTTTAAGTTCTTTAAGTATAGTATAGTATAGCTAAGAATATATTTATTTATCTTATTATTTTTTAATACTTCTTAATAAAGCTTATTAAATTAGATAATATAAAAATTATAAGTAGAACCTAAACTATTATAAAAGTAGATAATTAGCTATAAATTATTTAGCTTAAGCTTAAAGCTAAAATATTTAATCTTATTATAGATCTCTATAAACTACTTATAATAATTATTTAAGTTACTATATTAAGTAAGGCTAAGGGACTTAAATTTAATAAAGATATTATATATAAAGCTTACCCTTTTAGAGGTAAGGTCTTTTTTAAGCTTCTTCTATAGTTTAGAGGTAGTTATAATTAATTTATATATATTTTAAAGAAATATAAAGATATACTTATTAATATACCTAATAAAAGCTTTATTCTTTCGAAGCTATTTAGCTTAATTTATATTATTTTTAGTAGATTTCTTAAATAGAGCGTTCTTCTTATTAATATACCCCTATAGAGTATATTATTTTAGCTTATTCTTAATACTTTAAGACTATTTAAGATACCTACTATAATTATTAAGCTCCCTAATATCCTTAAAGATAGATAAGAGCTTATTAAATATAATAATATAGTACCTAAGTTATATTTAATATCTAATAATATAAATAAGGGTATAGAATAAATAGAGTATACCTATAACTTATAGATATTAGTTAAGTTTAGTATACTAGGTACTAATAGTTCTTAAGAGCTTAGTAATAACTTATTAATAGGTAAGGGTAAGTAATAATAATAACTCTTTAATAGATTCTCTTTAGGTAATAACTTTTTAGGGTCTTTAGATTATTAGTAGATAAGATTTTTTAAGTATCTCTTAATAATTTTATTAACTATATAATATATATAAAAAAAGATCTTCTTTTAAAGTCTTTATTAAGTATAAGTCTATTTTAGAGTAAATTAAATAAATTAATACCCTAAAAAAGACTTAAGTAGTAGTAGGCCTAAGATTATATAGTTAGTATTAATATTATTAATAAGAATTTTAAATTAGAGTCGCTTTAAATAATAAATCTAAGATAGAGTAGAGAGATATTTATTTTATTAATACTACTTAATAGTATCTTTAAGGTATATATCTTTAGATATACTAGTTAAATTATTTAGATAGCTAGTATAACTAGAAGGACTTAGTAGTTAGCTAGCTTCCTAGCTAAAAATACTTAGTAGCTAGTAGTATTAGGTAGCTAGTATAGCTAGAAGTACTTAATAGCTAGTAGTAATTAATAGCTAGTAATAATAGCTAAAAGTATTTAATAGCTAATAGTGATAATAGTAACTAATAATAGCTAGTAAGAGGTTAGTAGCCTATATAGGGGATAATTACCCTTAGTAGGTATACTCGTTTATAGTTAGATAGTTAATAGCTAAGGTATAGCTAAGGTATTTATCTTATTAGGGCTTAGTAGTAGCTAGGACTAGCTACTAAGCTTACTAAAATATAGTAGCTAGAAGAACCTAACTACTAAGCTAAGATACGGCGCCGGAATAACCTAAGTATTAAGCTAAGGTTTAGTAGTAGGGGGTCTTAGTAGCCCCTAGCTACTAAATTTTTAATTTTATATATATTATAATAACTAATTATACTTCTTAATAGCTTATTAATAGGTTAATAAAGATATTAGAGGATTATATATATATATATATTAATAATATTAAGCGCTTATAGTATAAGCTAGGCTTATAACCTAATAAAAGGTATAGATATAAGTTAGTTGATTAATAAGATATAGATAGCCCTATAAGTAAGAATCTTACTAAGTACTAAGACGCACTTAACGGCTCGCTTATCTAAGTCGCTAAGTAATACCTTAGCCCCTAGATTTTAATATAATTATTAGTATATTTATAATATTAATAATTATATTAATATTAATAATAAGAAGAGTTAAATAGTATAATATTTCTATTATATATATAATTAAAAGAGATATATATTCCTAATTATTAATATTATAATAGAGATATATAAGAACTTAGATTATATTCTAGACCTAGTCTTAAATCTACCTATATATTATAAACTAAAGAGCTAGTATATCTATAGTTTACTAATATTATAATATAATATATTATATATAATAAATATTCTAGATAAGTTTAACTAGCTCTCTAATAATAAATATATATTAGAATATACTTAGAGGGTAGTATACTTATAGATCTATATATTATTCTATCTACTATAATCTTATACCTATTATATTATACCCTTACTTATACTATACGCTATATTTTTAGTATTATATATACTCTTACTTATATTATACTCTATATCTATACTTATATTATACTACTTATACCTATATATTATATTCTTATATATTATTCTTTCGCTTTTATTATACTTTAATACTTATTTATATTTTACTTCTTTACCTACTTTATATTATACTTTAATACTTACTTATATTTTACTTATTTACTTACTTTATATTATACTTCTTCGCCTTCTCTAATAATAGGACTATATATAGTAGGAGATAAGGTTAAGATAAGATATAAGCCTTATATTAATAAAGGGCTAAAAGACTTTTATCTAATAAGAGGGCGAGTATAAATAGAGAGTAAAGGTAATAAAAGTAAACACTAAATTATAGAGAGGCGGGGAGCTTATAATAATAACGAGGTATATCTAATATAATACTAATTATATATAGTATTATAGGTTAAGTAGTTAGAGTATTAAGAATATTAACTTAGGTTTATAATAAGATAGATTAAATCTAGTTCTATAATTATTACTATAATTTAAGCTCTAAATCTATATAAGTTTTAGTAGGGTTTTATAATTTCTTAATAAGTTAAATAACTATTTAATAACTAGCTTAAAATTAATATAAAACTATTATATAATTTACTCTAAAATAGTATAAGAACTAATACTTATATATTATAATATCGTACTAAAAAATTTAGGTTAGGTAGTATAGATAATAACTATTTAGTTTACTAGTAAAGTTAAATATAAGGAGATCTATTTAAGATAGGTAAGAGCTCTAATTATATAGATATAAAAAAGTTTACTAAGACTATTAGATTTAATAGAATTAATTTATATATTATTTAAACTTCTTATTATTTAAATAAGTTAACTTATAAATTATTTAAATTTCCTAGTTTATATATTTTAATTAATAAACTATTTAAACTATTATATAATTTATTACTAAGCTATTTTCTAATATATACTTACTAAGTATTCTTTATATTAGATTATATTAGATTATAATATTATTTTTCTTCTTTAATATCTTTATTTAAAAATAATTATTTATTCTTTATATTATACTATATATTAAATTCTTTATTAAGATTTATTTTATATTATTAATAAATTTTAGAAAATATTTATTCTAATAAGATTATATATTATTATAGTAATTATATTTATTATTATAAGAATTATAAAATTAAATTAAACTTAGATTTCTATATTAAGTATAATAAGGTTAATTTATTATATAAACTTATTTTTTTAAAAGCTAAGTTATATTATATATAAAAGAAGAGGCGTAAAAAACTAAAGGCTATTTATTTAATAATAATCTAAATTTAAAAACTAGTAACTTATTAATCTTAATTATATATTAAGGCTAATAACTTAGAGAAATAAAAGAAAGAGTTAATTTATTAAAAGCTTTAAAATATTAAAGAGCTAAAAGTTAATAAGATAATTATAGATAATATAAATCCTTTTTTTAACCTTAATTTTAAAGAGATTAAGATTTCTTTTAATTTTAATTAATTTATTCTTATTTTTATTAAAACTATTATAAGAAAATTTAATAGTTTTTAAAATTCTTAAGTAACTTTTATATATTTTTAGTATTATTATAATTCTTTTATTTAATAAAATATTTTTAACTTTATTAGTTTAGAATCTTCTCTACTTTATATTTATCTTTTTCCTTTATTTTATAATAAAAACTTTTCTATACTAATATATTAGGGTTAATTAATTCGAGAAGTAATATATAAAAGATAGGATATTATTTAGATTCTTTTAATAATTCTAGTTTATAATTAATTAATTCCTTTTATTTTATAAATGGTTAATTTATATATTTTTTGGTGTGCGATCCACTAAATTTAGCACTAACGCAGCGCTACCACAGGTTTTTTACAGGTGCGATAGGGTAACCCCGTCCCGGGCGCATCACCTTAGGTGTGTTCTTGGTGGGGTCTTGGTGGGGTGGATGGGGACGCCCGAGGCTCGTTATTAAAAATCAAATCGAAAGTAGAAGAATTAGAGAGTGTGCCTCCCAAACCGCATAGACCTGGCCGCTAGCGCATCTGAAATTCCGTCGCATCCCAGCGCCAAGACTATCCGTCCTGAATCCTCATTCGTCCATGATCCACCATACACAAGAAAAAAGGATTATGTCTTCACCAGCCATTCCATTCCAATGCCTCTACCTTACCTGTATCTACCTGGATCAACTACTACTTCTGCTGGCATAAACCTCAGGGCCTAGAGACAACTACCTTTATCCACGTTCCACATCTGCTCGAATGCAACATAGATGCAATGGAAGAGGCCGTGCCACTAGGCAGGAGAGGCGAGTGGAGGAATCCCACCGTCGGCCTGTTAAGTAATGTGGGGGATAACTTCCGACGAGAGCGTACAGCAATTGAGCAGCTAACGCGCAGGTCATTGCGAGTACTTGAGCTGACGGCTATGACAAGTTTGCCACTGGGATTATATCAGGATCTCTCGGAATGGGAAGATGTCATGAATGATGCAATGCTGGGCTGTTGGGGGAAGTCATGGCAACTGGCATGCGCAATATTCCCTGGCATCCTGAATAGTGCCTTCGGCATTGTTGCCTGGAACTTTATCTTTCCTACGCCGGTCGAATCGCTCTTGTGGAAGATCTCTACCTGTACTGCTACGGGACTTGCACTTGTGACGATGGTCTACACTGTTGTAGACTGGGCCTTGACCAACAAGAAAGGCCGCCAACAGCTTGAGTCCGTTAAGTTCAAATGCTACGCCATAACACACTCTTTCCTGCGTTTATACGACGTCGTGGAGATTTTCATCTGCTTGCGCTCACTACCAGCAGGGGTATTTTGCACTGTGGCCTGGTCTAAACATGTTCCTCATATATTCTAGGATTGGAGAGTAAAGAGATTTCATTTAACAGGTAAGTAGCCTTGAGGTTACTTATTACTAGGGCTTTCATGAATAACGGTCCCTGATTATACTATTGCTTGATATCATATAGAGCCGAAGGACCATAATTCTCTTATGGCATAGCAAGAACATAGAAATATGCCTTTTCAAGCCCGCCAATCTCTAATATTTAAAATTGCCCTTCATTTCCCCTTTTTCTTCTCATGTCAATCTCCCAATACCTAGTAGCCTAGATGTGCTTAGACACAACCCTAATAGAAGGGTTCACCCCCTTACTGTATAAACCCCCTTACTGTATAACCTTATAGGGCTGGACCTAAACGGACCCTGAACGACCCCCAAAGAACCTCTAAATCTGGTCGCCTGGGCGACGAGGATGGTCCCCAGAATGTTCCCGCTTTAGGCCAGCTTCAGGGCCCGTTTTCGCCCGCTCTAGGTCCAGCCCTATAAGGTTATACAGTAAGGGGGTTCATACAGTAAGGGGGTGAACCCTTCTAGTAGGCTATTGGACCCCAGAGATGCTGGCCTAGGGTAGTAATGAAGCTTCCAAAGGTAACACTTTCCACCGCATGGGAACGACAGAGGAATCTCGATTTACATTGCTTGTGCAGCTTTTCTCGTTCGAGAGCTTGGCTTTTCTTGAGCTAAATCTCTTACCTTTCTTGTGCTAATGAGCTCGTTCTTGCGAATTAACCTCCCTTGGGATCGATTCAGGTTATTCTTACCTGTAAGGGAGATTGATAAATCTATTAAAATTTGGCTGTAAGGCAGAGCTAAGTTAGCGAAGCTGACTCAGGGAGGACTTCGTAGACGGATGTCGACCTGCAGTTCTTATAGCTCTACGCTCTTTAATCGATTAATCCAGGATATTTTTCAATATATACAGGGATTCTACTTAAATAGATTTGGTATTGGGTAGTGGTTCTAGGGCGGAGCATCTTAGGAAGGGAGGTAATGTTAGGGGCTGGACCTAGAGTAGGTAGCCCTAGGGCATTCCTACTTCGTACCTCACCTTTTGAGCCCGTACCTTAGGTAGCTAGCCCGTAGCTAGCCCGTTATATTTCGGGGCTTATCATTTTCGCCGCAACCGGGAGCGCGGCCCGCGGGCAGCTAAGCTTTTAGATATGTAACACCGTATTTTACAGAGCTGTTGTCACACACTTGCCTCCTCAATAATGTTTATGTAGGGGTACAACAAACGCGGGTCTGATATCATGGGAGCATCAAGAGACGCCCCTGATGGCGATATCAACGCATTCATTAGTTTCGCCGGCGACCCAGGACTGACCCGCGCGCGAGCTATACAATGGCTGAAGGTCTGATTTAGGTGCTGGCATACCCTGCGGCTCCAGACTAATCAAAGTTACATCCATAGGCTCATAATAATGACCTTAACAATGCAATCAATGCATTTCTTGACAATCCTCAAAGCATTCCTGAACAGGTAAACCTTCTTCCTGCATGAAAATCCCCAGCCCTGACTTACACGGTGACAGCAAAACCAGCCCGCATGGAATGAGAACGAGTTTCATGTGGACAATGCCGGCAACCAAGGCCGTGAGTACACGACCCACAGCGACGGTGTACACAGTGCAGTGACGCTACGAACGCTAGGACCGTTCCGGCTGACATAGCCTCTTGAATCAGCATTTACAATTCATCCTGCCGACACGCTTAAGCCGAGTATGTTTGCGGAAGATGCACCTTCTAGACCACCTTCGCGAGTGAGCCAGGCGGTGGTAGATCAAGCAGACCGTGAGCAATCCGTAGCCATGGCTTACCGGCAATTCGGATTAACTGAAATCCTTCAGATCCAAATCGTCCCATCAACGTTGATTCCGACGAGGAACTAGTCAACAGAACGTTGGCAATGTCAAGAGGGGAGGCTGATGAAATGGTTCCCCAAGAGACTGGAGTTGTGGATACCCAGAGTAAGACTTTGAGACCCGCGACACGCGGCCATTACGAGCCCGCGCAATGGGCGTTGACCATTGCTGGAGCCCAGACCCAAGAGATCTTGTTGAACCCTGAACCAAATCTTCGCAAACGTCAGCGAAAAGTGCCGGCTTTCATCAAACCTTCCCCAGCCGGTCATCGTCTACCAGCCCTTGTAACGATACTGCACGCAATTCCAATGGCGAGAGAAGCGTTGTTGAACCGCAACCACATGCTACCAGATTATGGCCGCGAGAAAGATTGGTGGGATGGCACTCCCGTTAAACTGCTGAGGATTGTAAATGTGGATTCAGACGGGCGGCACATCAATGAGAACGATATCATATATGAATGTCAACGTCTAATGGCGTTTCTTGACGAGACAGATAGAGCTTACGGTAGCACTGATGTCCTGGCTGGACTTGAAGGCCTCAGTGGTTACGAAAACGATAAGATAGCCAAGTTCTATGGCACATGGCACTCTGCAACAGCTCATGTTGTAACGGGTTCCCCTTTAGCTTCAGTGTTCAAGTCTAGGGGTACAAAACGTAACAAGAGCGATCCAACGTACACTCAGTCAGAATCTTTCTGGTGCTTGAATGCCTTGATTGAGAGCGATGTAGCTGGTCAGGGTCTCACGTTATACGAGGTTATAGATCGAATTCTTTGGGAAGACAGCAATGAAGAGGAAGAGACCTACTTCGAGGAGGCTGGTGAGGTGCTCACCATAGAATTGGCTAATAAGGTGGCTGAAATTCCCGGGCTTGGAATCGATATCCCAGTCGTGTTGTACCTGGACCGTTATCTGTCCTCAGCAACTGCGCTAGCGAAAGACATGCGAGACCGCAAAGCCCAGGTGAAAGCTGATCTACTTAATAAGAAGGTGGCACGATCTTGGATGATAAATGCCAAAACCACCTCCAATGACCATGAGGTCGATGCTACTAGATTGCTCGCCATGGCAACAGCGTACTTCGAACAGACTACCTCATATCAGAAACCTTACAAAGGACGAATGGGAGCTGAGGAAGTGCCTCAATACCAGGGACAAACCCCGGGCTTGTCTACTAAGATAGCAGAAGAGCTCAAAGCTCTGACCCAAAGAATATCTCAAAAACTTCAAGGTTAGTGCAACTAGTGCCTTGCTACGTTATTCCACTTATTGATGGTGATTAGCTTTCGAGAAAGTTCAGGAAGACGCCCGTGAAAAGCTAAACGAGATTGGGCAATTATTCACAAAGCCTTCAGAAGATCCAGCAGAACCTCCCCACTTCAAGTATACGCTTCGAGGCGTTTCGACAAGTCCGCATACCACGTATGTCTTGGAGAAGACTAGGCCAGAGGACGAGGATGACATGCTCAGCACCGACGCCAAAGACTGGCAATGGTGGAAACTTGAATACGTAAGCAACGACTTGGAACCGGTAGCATGCGCAAAGTATACCGAGGAAGACGTCCTAAAAGCCGCCAGTACCGAGTCCCGAAATGCACTTCTAGTATATGCGAGCGAGCGTGCAGTAGCTTACGGGTCTGAGGATCTACCACCACAGCTGCACAACTTTATTCGCGCAGATAACCTCAACTTCAGCGCCGAATTAGAAGGCATGAGTCCTGTAAAACCTACTACACCCACCAAGCGGAAAGCTGATGACGGAGATGATTCAGATCTCGAGACGCGATTTCACCGATCTCTCCCATATGATAGAATTAGCAATGACAACTCCAACCCGAATGAGGACTATGAGATCAATACCAATCCGCCAGCATATTACCCTGACCCGTCGCCTCCGGCACTACCCAGCCGGCGCCCTGTGCCTCGTAAGTTCGGTAGTTACGATAATACGATTCCAACTGCTCTGCGCGCTACCAGACCGACGGTGGACCCTAATACTATGGTGCTGGATCAAGATGAGAAAGACGAGTACGGACAGGAAATGCAGGAACGGGGAGGTAGAAGTCTGCTGCATCAGCAACACGACAGTAATGCTAACTATGCGTTGGCAAACCTTGTACCTGGGATTAATGATGTAGATGAAGAAGACGATGAAGACTAGATAGGGGCAGGTACGAAGAGCACCCTGGTAATCGATGATTGTGATACCCCTAGCATAGCATAATGTTACTCGTGCATTTGAAGCCTTTGAGCCAAACTAATCGCGTCCACTGAACAATCTAAACCCTTCATGACCGCTTATAATAGTCGAATGTTGCATACCGAGCTCAAGGTGCAAGACTTAGAAGACCAGCTATCGTGTGGAACAATCGTAGTTATTTCGGGACACCGATACACTACGTGGAGTTTACCAGTAGCACTATAAAGTACATTAGCTATCCTAAAGTTGGTCGCCTAGATGATAGGACCAATCCCCAGAGCTTTACCCCATGTCTTGTTCTCTAGGGCAGCTTTAGGGGTCTTTCGCTTGCGTCTGGTGTTTGCCCTGTAGGGCTGTACGGTTGGTTCCTACGGTTAGGGGGTTGAACCCTTCGCGTCTTGGCAAGTGCTTAGCAAGATCTTCAGCCCTACGGCAGGCCATCTTATTTGCGTCACAAAAGTTTGGGCATTCTCCGGCAACCGGACCGTTGGACAAATCAATTGTATGGCTGGGAGGATTTCAGGCTATCGCTGGAAGCTCATAATACTACACCACTACATGCTCTCACCCGGTTGATGGCCGAATTCCGTCAGTGAAAAAAGCTGCGGGAGACTGGCACGCTGGGAGAAAGCCCAGTAACTTGTTTCGCTGGAGGAATAAGAAGTTGAGCATGCAGTCTACGGCAGTGCCACAAACAATTCTGTTGGCCAGCTCAATACAACCACAATTTTGGCCTGACTATCTTCGAGCCACCGCGCAGGACGGCAAGACACAGCCATTATGTGGTAACTACGAAGGCTGGGGGCCAATTAGCCCCTACAGATACGACTTCACACCATGCTTTCTGGACGTTTGGATCAGTGTCGTAGCGGTTTTTGGTATCACATTTGGAGCAGCGGCCATATGGTGGTTTTTGAAGAAGACTAGCCCGTCTCCTGTCAGCAGGAATTGGCACTTCTACGCAAAACTTTCAGTCATCGCGGCTTTGATGGTCACCACTGTGCTTCAAGCATGTTTTCAGATCCAGGCGCTCCCAGGAATCTGGTTCGGTGATTTCAGATTCTGGACCTCGGTCATCACATTGGGTTCTTTGACGGTCATTGGCGGCGTTCAATACATTGAGCACTGGAGGAGCCGGCAACCCAACGGAGTTGTACTCTTCTACTGGCTGTTTCTCTTGATAGCTTTCGGCGTAAAGCTTCGATCACTCATATCTCAGCAAGCTTTTCGTAATCGACTACCATACTTCATTACCTTTTGTGTGAGCTTGAGTCTTGCCATTCTGGAATTTGCTTTGGAGTATCTGGTGCCCAAGAAGCAGTCCGCATACGATGCGCTGGGAGATGAAGATGAATGTCCAATTGAATATGCCGATGTGTTTAGTATCCTTACATTCAGCTGGATGACACCGTTGATGAAATATGGCTACAAGGAATACCTCACCCAGGACGACCTGTGGAATCTGAGAAAGAGGGATACAACAAAGGTTACAGGGTCATTGCTGGAGGAAACTTGGAGTGATGAGACTGAGAAAAAGCGCCCTTCACTATGGATTGCTTTGTTCCGAGGCTTCGGTGGTCCGTATTTTCGAGCTACTGTCATAAAAAGTCTGAGCGATATCTTGTCCTTCGTGCAGCCACAACTGCTACGGCTATTGATCTCATTCGTGGACTCGTATCGAAGGGGTAAGGCACCTCAGCCTGTTATCAGAGGTGCCGCAATTTCCCTGGCGATGTTTGCTGTTTCGGTTCTGCAGACTGTCTTGCTCCACCAGTACTTCCAGCGTGCATTCGAGACAGGTATGAGAGTCAAATCATCATTGACCTCTATGATATATGCTAAGGCAATGAGATTGTCTAACGAAGGTCGAGCTTCGAAGTCTACAGGGGACATCGTGAATTATATGGCGGTGGATACCCAAAGACTCCAGGACCTTACGCAGTATGGACAAATGTTATGGTCCGCACCGTTTCAGATCATCTTATGTATGGCATCGTTGTATCAGTTGGTTGGTATTAGCATGTTGGCTGGCGTTGGGGCCATGATTCTTATGGTACCCATAAATGGCTTGATTGCTCGGATCATGAAAAATCTTCAAAAGAAGCAGATGAAGAACAAAGACGCTAGAACGCGACTGGTGACGGAGATCTTGAACAACATGAAAAGCATCAAATTGTTCGCATGGTCAACAGCCTTCATGAACAAACTCACTTTTGTGAGAAACGAGCAGGAGCTTAAAACTCTTCGCAAGATTGGAGCTTCTCAGGCGTTTGCGAATTTCACTTGGTCGACAACGCCTTTTCTAGTCTCATGCTCTACATTCACCGTTTTTGTCCTTACCAGAGATGAGCCTCTTACAACGGAAATAGTGTTTCCAGCCTTAACCTTGTTCAACCTACTCGGCTTCCCGCTTGCTGTCCTCCCCATGGTGATCACTTCCATCATCGAGGCAACTGTGGCAGTGGGACGTTTGACGAGCTTCTTCATGGCGGAAGAACTGCAGCCGGATGCAGTGCAAAGGAGAGAACCAGCCGTCAATATGGAAGATGAGGCCGTCCGCGTCCGCGACGCAACCTTCACATGGGATCGCAACGAGAGCCGTAATTGCCTCGAAGACATCAACTTCATCGCACACAAAGGTGAGCTGAGCTGCGTGGTAGGGCGAGTTGGATCTGGGAAATCGTCGTTACTCCAAGCCATCCTAGGAGACATCTGGAAGATTAATGGGGAGGTGGTAGTGCACGGAGCTACAGCGTATGTAGCTCAGCAATCGTGGGTGATGAACGCGAGCGTCAAAGAAAATATTGTGTTTGGACACCGCTGGGATTCCCACTTCTATGAGCGTACAATACAAGCTTGTGCACTCTCTGATGATCTGAAGACGCTTCCTGACGGAGATCAAACGGAGGTGGGAGAAAGAGGTATATCGCTCTCCGGTGGTCAAAAGGCTCGTTTGAGTCTGGCACGAGCTGTGTACGCCCGCGCTGACGTCTACCTTCTCGATGATTGTCTCTCCGCTGTGGACCAGCACGTCGGAAGGCATTTGATCGACAACGTCCTTGGACCGAGAGGCCTTCTTGGTGGCAAGACTAGAATATTGGCAACGAATTCAATTCCTGTGCTTTTTGAAGCCGACCTCATAATTTTACTGCGCAACGGAAGAATCCTCGAAAAAGGCACTTATCAGCAGCTTGTTGCAATGAAGGGCGAGGTTGCCAATCTGATTAGGACTGCCAACAATGATGACGAGCAAGAGACGCCATCCCCTAGTGTGGAAGATAGCAAAGACTCTACAAGCTCTAGCAGCGAGGACTCGAAGACGGTATTCGGTACCGGTACGGGCAATTCGCTGGAAGAGCCGCCAGACGAAAAGAATGAGGCACAAGAAGGTATTACTCAGCTTGCTCCGATCCGGGTAAACGGCGGGACTGGGCGTAGAATGAGCAACAACACGTTGCGGCGTGCAAGTACAGCATCCTTTAAAGGGCCTCGGGGCAAGCTTACGGATGAAGAAGGGGAGGGAATCAAGTCAAAACAAAGTAAAGAATACTCTGAGCAGGGCAAGGTCAAATGGAACGTATATCTAGAGTATGCCAAGACAAGCAATCTGGTTGCTGTCATTGTCTACTTAGTGATGCTCCTAGGCGCACAAACAGCACAAATAGGTGGCAGCCTCTGGTTGAAGCAATGGTCCGAGGTTAACCAAGAGTATGGTGGCAACCCACAGGTGGGAAAGTATATCGGAATCTATTTCGCCTTTGGTATTGGAGGTGCCGCTCTTGTGGTGGTCCAGACTCTTATACTGTGGATATTCTGCTCCATCGAGGCTTCGCGAAAACTCCATGAGCGAATGGCTTACGCGATATTCAGGTCACCGATGAGCTTCTTTGAGACCACGCCTTCAGGACGGATATTGAACCGTTTCTCTAGCGACATATATCGGGTGGATGAAGTCCTTGCCAGGACTTTCAATATGCTGTTTGTAAACAGTGCGCGAGCATTCTACACACTTGTATTAATCGCCGCCTCTACGCCAGTCTTTGTCGCACTGATCATTCCCTTGGCTGCCGTTTATCTCTATATTCAACGTTACTACTTGCGGACGTCAAGAGAACTCAAGCGGCTTGATAGCGTTAGTAGGAGTCCTATATACGCACACTTCCAGGAATCTCTCGGCGGAATCACGACCATACGTGCTTATCGCCAGCAACACAGGTTTGCTCTTGAAAATGAGTGGCGAGTGGATGCAAACCTTCGCGCCTACTTCCCCAGCATCAGTGCAAATCGATGGTTGGCGGTCCGGCTTGAGTTCATCGGCTCTTTCATTATTTTAGCCGCAGCCTCATTTTCTATCATATCTGTTGCCACAGGTAGCGGGTTGTCGGCGGGTATGGTCGGGCTAGCCATGTCGTATGCGCTGCAGATCACTACCAGTCTGAATTGGATCGTCCGCCAGACGGTGGAGGTAGAGACGAACATCGTGTCCGTCGAACGCGTATTGGAATATGCTCGGTTACCCAGCGAAGCCCCAGATATTATATCGAAGCGTAGGCCGAAGATTAGCTGGCCGGCCCAAGGAGCTGTTGATTTCAACAATTATTCGGCGCGCTACAGGGCCGGCCTGGACCTTGTTCTTAAGAACATCAATCTCCATATTAAGAGCCACGAGAAGATTGGCGTAGTTGGCCGCACTGGAGCAGGAAAGTCCTCATTGACCTTGGCGCTATTCAGAATTATCGAACCCGACACTGGTAATATTTCGATAGATGACCTCAACACCTCTACCATCGGCCTTCTAGATCTCCGAGGCAGACTCGCAATTATCCCTCAGGATGCAGCTTTATTTGAAGGTACTGTTAGGGACAACCTCGACCCAGGTCACATACATGACGATACAGAGCTTTGGTCTGTGCTGGGTAAGCTAGCAGTCGTGCACCCTATTATTAGAGCAGAGCC
Organism: Cladonia borealis; assembly: GCA_018257855.2. Lineage (NCBI taxonomy): Eukaryota > Fungi > Ascomycota > Lecanoromycetes > Lecanorales > Cladoniaceae > Cladonia > Cladonia borealis. The sequence continues at coordinate 1,045,203 of JAFEKC020000009.1, read as the reverse complement.
CGCTAACAGATATGCAAGACCACGCAAGACTTAGAGAGCATGTCTCGAGCATGCCAGGGGGGCTAGAAGCCAGTGTACATGAAGGCGGTATGCCCATCATCACGCCCCGGAATTTGTCTATTGATGCTGACATTTTGCAGGCTCCAACCTTTCTTCTGGTCAACGCCAATTGGTCAGTCTCGCTCGAGCTCTCCTTACACCTACAAACATTCTCGTCCTAGACGAAGCAACGGCAGCGGTCGACATCGAAACGGACGCTATGCTGCAAACAACTCTGAGAAGCAGTATGTTTAAGGATCGCACCATCATCACCATTGCCCATCGAATAAATACAATCCTCGACTCTGATCGAATTGTTGTGTTGGACCGCGGCACGGTGGCTGAATGCGACACGCCTTCTGCCTTAGTGCGGAAGCGAGGTTTGTTTTACGAATTGGTCAAGGAAGCCAACCTCCTTGAAAGCGTTGGACAATAATATTGCACAAACATGCAAAGAAACCTTTCGAGGCATAGTCAGCGGGGTAAGGGGTATAGGTGCATATGAGAGATTAGAATACGTGCATCTTGGTACATGGACAGTAAGAGTACAGAACTCCCACTGGCAAGCCACAAGCCACAATCCGTATGAGTATGAATATTGACAAGTGCACTACCTTGTGATTCGTCCTAAAATCGGGAAAACCGGGAACATCGTGCATTCCCCGCACCTGCAAAGATTGCCATGCGCTGCCTACCTTACCTAGGGTAGCTGTTTAAGGTACCGTGTCTCGGCAGGCGGGAGGCTGGCGACTTCTATTTGGCCTAATGCACGCTCACTAACGCGGAAACGCGACAACCTCTGGAGGCGTGCATTATTCACCTGTTGATTGGCAGAGCCCACTCTGGTGCCTCCTATCCTCCTTCAGCACTTCTCATGCGTTTGTCTGCGAATGATCTGCAATAGACCTGGAACAAAGCTTATCTTGCATCAGCGGAGAACTTCGCCTCCTATAGGACTGATATCCCACCAAATCATCCTGGACACGGCTGCAACCCAGGCCCCACAAAAAGGCTTCCACGTCATGCTAGCAGCCCCTGGACGTCTCCAACCTCCTTTACAACCGGCCTATGATCTACAACCATTCTGGCTCGTTGCGTAAAACCTTCATGGATATTCTGAGGATGCTGTGCCTTGCACAATATGGAGGTGCCAGATATCAGATTGCAGTGTTTGACAGGGAAGCGAGTTAGCGCTTCCCCGAGCTAAGAAACTGGATCTTGTCTCACGGCAAGAGTGCATGCCAAATCGAACCAGATGAAGGTCTGGACCATGGCTGAATATTTATTATCGCAAGGCCTGCCTGTCCCTAAAGCTTGGAATTTTACTTCCAGTTGTTCCCTTTCGAACATTAGAAACGTGGACTTTCAATTTGCATCTCGAAATACTTGGCATAAGGGGGACCGTACATTGATCATTCGCTGGCGTTAGAGCCCGCGAGCCTCCCCGAGAATCGTTCGGATTAAACAATTATGTATCCTGCGTTGGTGCTCTAAGGATTTTGCATGTTCAACGTGGTCAGTCCTGCCGCACCAAGTTGATTGCGTTAGGTCCATATCTTCTCCTTGTCCGAATCTCTTCGCTTGAGATATTATGTTGAACATGGTATCGAATAGCCCTTGCTCTGGAGTGCACACGCCCACCAACTCTGGTATACTGTTCTTCCTATTTTGCCGGGCTACAGCGATCACAGTCCATTTTCCTTCATGCCAAATTTACGAAAGAGTCAAAATAGGTAGTCCTACCCTTAGCTGACAAATGTGGCACAGGTTTATTCTTTCGTGGCAAGCAATAACGGGCCCAAAGTCCGAACAATGACCATTGGCACATTGCTCTTTGAGGCCTGACTACCAACTTACTGTCATACTTCTAAATGGTCCCATCCACTACAGTGCTAAAGCAACGACCTCGTGTTGGCCTTTATGCATAATAAAAAAGACAAAAAGCTTGCGCCAGCGAACGATACGAAAGAGGACATTCACAAAGTCGCTGATGATCCTTACACGAGTTCTGGGCACACATCCCAGGTTATTGACCATTCTCAGAGAAGTAGACAGGTGCGTGGAACAGCACACTACTGTACAAGGAAGAATAAAGCTGACTTTCTCGGCAGGTGGTGCGGACTTTAGCGCGTACGTACAGTAGTAGTCTAAGTGGAAAGCCCACATCAGAACCCTCTGATAAAGCTTCCTTCGTGGACATTGGGCAGCCCAAAGCCCAGAGGATCTGTCCCGAAGATCTTAGGGTTTACCAGAAATTAATTCACGATCTTTTTGGGGACCTTCCAGATGCCGGAACACATAAAGGTTAGCGTTAACACATGCCGTCATATGATATTATCAGCTAAATGAACAACTTCCAGTTGCCGATCGTGGGAAGCGCCTCGCTGCCCTGGCGACGGAGAAAACAGCCGGAGCAACGAAGAGAGCCATGTCTCATCCATCAATACCTCCTAGGAAACGGCAAAGGTCGAGTCATCCTCATCAAGTTACACTTGAGACTGATGATGATGACATTGATGATGCTGCTCCGTCCAAATCTAATGCAATCGATGATGACGGCAGAACTATTGGCGTGGAGTTGCGAACAGTCTGGGTGGATGAGATGTTCCAGGCATTCAGTAGCCTTGGACAACTAGCTTGTAGGGATATCGCTACACTTTGGATCAAATCTTGCCATCCAAAGAAACAAACCCGATGTCCGTACAAGGGCCGGTCACGTACGAGACCCGACTACTGGCCCTCTTCGGATCACTGGGAACTGGGCCTTGGATGTAGACACATCGAGCCTGCCCATCTGAAGAAATCTGGTTAGTCATTGCTCAAGTGGTCTTTTAACAAGTGCTCACTTGAAATAGAACGTTTGTATCTGTTGCGGCACTTGTTGTGCTATGGTGGGCAATTTTGCACGGACATATTAGAGGAGAGTACGAGGAAAATTCCGGTATCTGGTGCCGATCACTGGACCCCAGCCAAGATTGAAGTACTTAAAGGTATATACAGAGTCAGACGAAAGGAGATTGAGTATGAAAATGGTGCATTTACCAGGTCGCTGCTGGACGGGCTAGCAGGTCTCCACGCCAATAACAAACCTCAAGTCTGTGATACCGAAATATATCCATCAGAATACAGCTCTGAGAAAATCAAAAGGCGAAATTTACCGAGGTCTACCAACTACTCAAGTATTAACTCGGAGCGTCCCAACCGCGAGTCCAACGCCCGTACGATACTACCAACTGCGGTAGCCAATGCGAGTGTCCGACCATCAGGCACACTCATTGACCATGAAGCCGATATTGACCGAACGAACTGGGAGGAAAGAGACAAGCCTGAGCCTACCACCATTGAGGGAGTGACATCAATTCCTAGTATTCCAAAAGCAACCGAAGGCTGTGCGTCTCGGGTTCGGATGTCAATGCCATCTACAATGTTTCCAGCCCAACAACAAGAAACCCGGATCAAGTCTTTTCGGTACCAGCATAGGCGACTTCTCACCGATACCCCGTCACCAATACTCTCCTGGAAGCAATCCATTCACGCAGAGGAACATCTTTCCAAGTCGACACCTATAGACTATCAGGAGCAGACGTCGAGTGCTCTGTCATTTCATGTAGCATCGGAACTCTGGACTTCCGACGAATTGGGCTATATCCGCGAAGACAATATGGTTTCGAGTAGGACTGATCTTGGCGACTACCCATCTGACATGCCTGATACCGAAGTACAAGAGCATACTTCGCCACTTCGTCCGCTAGCGTTCAGGGCGTCTGGAATTGTGGGTTCGTCTTCGGGCCTAGCGGGCTTGGACTCATATTGGCATACCCCAATAACCGTTCCGTCAGGAATGGGCGGTCAACAGTACGACGCTGCTCATTATCCGTCCTGGGATCATGCACCAGCAACTGCAAAGGACTCATATTGGCATACCCCAATCACCGTTCCGTCAGGAATGGGCGGTCAACAGTACGACGCTGCTCATTATCCGTCCTGGGATCATGCACCAGCAACTGCAAATACATCTTTCCGCAGTGACTTCACCGACACTTCCGGAACGTGCTTTAGCAATGCCGGCTCCCAGGATTCTTATAATGAGACTCAGGACGAGGCTATTCAAAATCAGTATACGCCATACCTGAATCCAAACTTCGGTAGTTTCACCATTGACCCTACGTATCCAAAGATAGTCTCCGATGCTATGAGTGGCAGTTCGATTTTTTATAGTCAGGGCTCGTTAATGCTATAGTGACTCCACAGCCACGGGATCCCAACCAGTCCGGCAAAAGCAGTCGCTGCGTCAAGACTGCCCCTCATTTGGCTACTTCGTCCAAAGTATTCCTAGGTCATGTAATTGGTTCACTGACTTAACAGTCATTTCAGAATTTTCCATTCCTGCAGAACCTTCTGATAGGTCCAGTGCTGCGTACTCCAACTCATTTCTACGCTGGCAGGGTAGTCAATATCTATGGGCTTTTTTTTCAAAAGACGACAACGAGCTCGGAGGAAGCGCCGTTAATGATTACAGGGTATTGATATCTTTCCTATTGGGCGTCTTCTCTTGCACATTGAAAAAGTCAGTACTTACAGGACGCCATATCGGCTCGTCTATTACCTCAACATGATAGCGTTTGATCAACGTAGAGATTATTACGAAATGATCTCATCAACTAGCTCGCTAGCCGGATAGTATCTCTTGTTGCCTTAATATGGCGACGCCGACGGATGAATACCCTCCACAGTTGTGTTAGATCTCCCTTTGCAGGATGAACACTTTCCCTGGAAGATGTAGTATCCAACGTGAGACGGTACAATGACGAGTCCGGCATCGCGTTAAAGACTCGACTTCGCTTGTAATATGCAGGTGCCCAAATTCCAGAAACCCTAATCGCCGTTTCGTAAGCAAAGGGTTTCCCGGACTTACACTGCCATGCATGTCCTCTGCAAGAATATGGAATCTAGAGCCAGGACATCATCTGCAGTATGTAAGGCAGCATGTTCCTTTAACCGCGCTTGTCTCCTTGATGCAGTCGATTGGATAATGTCTAATATCAGACTTTTACATGCACGATTACAGTCACGATTCCCGTATACTCGGTTACACATAATTCAAGCACACTGTAACCAAAAGCAATCCTACACCAAAAGAAGCTTCCAAATGAAGCCCCTTTATGCCACCAACTCCGAGCTGCACGCCTTAGTCATGCATCATGCAATGACAGCGGACGATCTCGTGCAAAGGCTTGGCAACGGCTGGAACGCATACGGCAGATACCATTTGGCTCTTTCATCCACCAGGAACTAACCGACGCGAGATGATCGAGTCATATCAATCACATCGAGCATTCGACCTGGGTGGTTAATGAGAAAGGACCGTCTCAGATCTCTTTGCTTTGGTTAGGAAGATATTCCTCTCCGGTAATGGCCTTACTGCTTGAATGAGACCAGTGACTGGATTTTGACAAGTGCTGTTGACTTTGGTACAAAACATGTCATGTAGACTTCTTGGTCGTTTGTATACCGGTGAAGGATAACGATGTTCATGCTTTGTACTTTGGGTATGTGACGGTAATTCAAACCTCACTTTACGCCCATGTATCTTCATCTGACCATTTGCATTACTCTTGCGCAAGGCGCATTGCGTCTTAGGACTTAGGGCTACTCCACCCTGACGTTAAACGAGGCCTTCTGGCCACCAAGGTTCAACCGGGCAATTTCCTTGATCGAATGGACTGGAAGTAAGGAGCTACCTAGCTGAGAATGACCAGAAGGGCAAATGAAAGGCGTCCAGGCATTGGAACAGAACTGTAAAATAAGCATACACTATATTCTTATAACATTGAACTCCAATCTATCTCATTTGGGGAGAAAGAGCCAGCGCCATTCCTCGCCATTGTATAACAGTCCTGATCAAGGGTATAGTGATGACTGTTCTTTATTTTGTCGTGCACGCCCCACAAATGTACATACATACCAAAAAGTGCCTCTCAGATAGGCGCGCATCACAGCGTCAGGACTATGTACGGCCTTTATAACAAAGTACAGTTTTAGGATTTATAGGTAAGGGAATGGAGCATAAGTCATGCATGTAAAGGGGTGGTTAAAATTGGGTTCAACACTTATTAAGTTCGTATAGAGCAGCAGATATCGATATTATCAGTAATATATTATCAAGTGTTGGCTCTATTTGCATTACTTATGCCACATTCTCTTACTCTTGGAATAATTCTTACAACACGATCTTCCGTGAGGTCATAAACTAGTTCTATTGTAAGAGCCAGATTCTGAGCTGTCGATCCAAGGCACTATTGTGAATTCGTCATTGTGGTCGGCTGAGAATAGGCCGAAGCGAAAACTGCTGTCGGAAAGGTCTTGTAGGGATTCGGCGCTGGTAGTCCGCAATTATTGGTGGGCTCGTTTGTGGATGATGAACTGCACCTATGTCAATATAGGCTGCCGTGAAATAGCTTCCGGCCTTGCCAAGACCATGCATGTGCCGCATTTAGACATTCTTGAGATCTCTTATAAAGGCACTGGTTTTATCGCGCGTGAAGCTTGTCAACACAAAATCTTCTTTCACCGCAACACGAGGCCAACTCAGAAACCTTGATGTGCTCCATCGGCAAGAGACGTGGTCGCCTTTCCGACTGCTGGCGCGATGTCAGCACCTCCAGGGCCACAGGCGAGGAACAGTAGCAGAGGACGGCGAGGCGTCACGTTACAGAAACCCAGACTTGGGAGTAGAGATAGGCAATCAGGTCGGCTCTCACCATACAGTTCGACTAGAGGAACCGATCCTAGGCTTTTGAAACCACCAGCAAACACAGGTCATCACCGCGACAAATTATGGACCAAGCCCGCCAAACACGTCGCACTCACCTCAGCCATCCAGAGCCATGCGGGCAAGATTTCGGACCCGCGGATCGAGGGCTGGAGAAAGCCAGGCGTGCTTGATAGCCGCAACTACAAACAACGAATGACTGATTACTACCAAACGGTATGAATACCTTTCCCACGTATACTGACTGGAAGGCATACATAGTGACATCTTGCCTGTCGTCCTACAAATAGCTTAAGCAAAATCGGGAAAGAGAAAGGAAGGATGCAATAAAGGATGGATTCCTTGCAGATCCTGACAAGCCAACTTCCCTCGCCAATGCAATTACTCCTGTAGGGACGTGTCAGGACATGTGCCCCGAATTCGAGAGGGTGGAACGTATTGTACAACTTATGGTCGATCAAAGCGAGAAGGTGTATAAGTTGAAGGAATGCTCTTGGAAGGACAACGCTAACGGTTGGTGTTAGATATCCTCTCCGTCGGACCAAGATGTGAAGGTGCCTTCTGAAGATATCATGGTTAAGAGGTTTCGAAGATCTGCAGCGGGCTACGACGAGCAGCTCCCTTCTGATATCAGACCTCCCGCAGTGCTGCGAGATACCTTGAACTATCTGATAAATGAGGTTGTGGGAGGTTCAGAACCCTTGGCGACCGTGCACAAGTTCGTGTGGGACCGTACGCGAGGCATTCGAAACGATTTCTCTATCCAGCAAGTTTCGAAGATTGAGGACCTGAAAATTGCAATCGATTGTTTCGAGCGCATTGCCCGATTCCATATTCTCTCATTGCACCAGCTCTCACACCTCCAATCAACAAGCGGAGAGTTCGACGCCCATCAAGAACGCGAGCAACTCAACAATACCCTCCTCTCTCTCATGTATTACTACGATGACAGCCGTCACAAGCTTACGTCACCCAACGAGGCAGAATTTCGAGCGTATTGTATAGTCTTCGAGATACAAGACCAACGGCCAGACCTTGAAGATCGCGCCCAGAATTGGCCAAGGCCGATCTTGAAAGACCCACGCGTGCACACCGCTTTTAAAATATATGCAGCAGCTGGAAATACTGCGGACGCTCAAGGACCTTTGCTACCACGTACGCAATTCTTGACGGCGCAAGCTAATACCGGAGGTTTCTGGATCATGGTGCAGTCTAATGCTGTTTCCTACCTGATGGCGTGTGTGGCAGAGATCTATTTCAACCTAGTGCGGAGAACGGCACTGGAGGCCATCTGGAAGGCGTACAAAGGGAAAAGAGGAGGACCTACGAAGATGGAAGACTGGACTCTGGAGTGCCTGAGACCAGTGCTTGGTTTCGATACGGAAGAGCAAACGCAAGTCTTCTGCGAGGAGCATGATTTTCAAATAGCACAGAGAGAGGACGGGGAACTATATGTCGACCTTGGATCAGTCCTGAGTGGGAATTTAACAGGTTAGTTTCCACCATCCATATTTTCTCGCTATTCGCAAACGCAATCTAGATCAAAACCCGCGGCGAAAGCAAGCTTTCTCAAGGTACTTGGTTGAAGACAAGCGACTCGGCCGGACGTTGCCAGCTGTCATCAATGGCCTTAGTGCAAGTCAAGCACAAGCGCAAGGCCTCTTGGAGGATATGACAGACGTCGAGGATGGCTCTTTAGCCAAAAGTGAATCTCTTTTCGTCGATGGCTCATCAGATGACGAAGGAAGCCAATCAAGGGCTCGGTCGGAAAGCCCGCAAAACAGTATCAATGTGAACGGCGATACTCCCAAGCTTAAAACTGCCGCTACTGCCTCCGCTTCTTTCCCTACCCCACTCTATAGCATCTCGTCCGGCCTCGAGTCTGTGGAGAGGACTTCAACCTTCGGAAGACCAACTCCATTTTTCTCGCCAAATCCACTTCAAAAGCCCGCTGCACCCTTCGGGGTGCCAAGCTCGACTGCTTTCTCTCAATCTAGCTCAGCTGCAGGCATTGACTTTAGCTCAAAAGCTACAACTTCTCCAAAGCCTGGAATATTTGGTGGCTCGGCTGTTTCAGGTTTTGATTTCTACGCCACAGCAGACAAGCAGAAAAGCCGAGAAAGCCATATTGCTCTCAATAATCCGGACAACCGAGAATCTTCAGACTACAAATTCTTTCCATTGTCGGTCAAAGATGGGGGCATTGACAACGACCCAAAGACAGCTCAATCCGCTCCCGCGAACCGCAGTAAGAGAGGTACTTTTGGTCAGCCATCTGCTCTCCTTCCGATGAGTACGGCTACCGGATCCGCCCCGACTCCCTCCCCTGCTCTGACTACACAACCTACGCAAACCGAGAGTGGTTCTAATCAGCATTCAAAATCCACAGCTCCACCAAAATACACCTTCGCCACGTCGCCTTTTTTCAACTTTCCGGCAAAAACTTCAAGCGATAAAAGCAACCAGTCTCCTAATGAAAGCACGCTCGATGGATCAAACGGGAAAGCCACGAACACTACTGCCCTTCAACGGGACGATCCTAAACCCGTGCAATCACCATTCCCAAATGTCATGAACGGTGCGATGTCACCTCAACTCTCAGCACCAGCCATAAGCGGAGGATTCGCAGTCCTTCGGAATGATTCTCCTAGTCATCTATCTCCCTTTTCAAATGTAGCAGCGGCATCTTTGTTTACGACAAAACCATCACCGACCTCGACAGGCGCTCCATCTTTGCCACTTTTCCCAGACACCAGGGTCTCGAATACTTTGGCCGGACCGAAAATTGAATCATCTTCGTCCGAATTACCCTCATTGCCTTCGATGATTGAGAATGGCCCAAAAACAGTTCGAGAACCTCAAAAATCGTTTGCCTCAGACCCCCAGACAATTTCGACCTCTTCTCTCCCTAATGCATCTCTCCTCGCCGCAGGTGATACTCGACTAGATCCTGAAAGCTCGGTGTCAAACGAACTTGCGAACGCCGTGATGCATGACGATAATGGACTCTTACAACAATTCCTTGAATACACTGTTGGCCCTATGATCATATCTTCCATAGCTCAATTGCAGGATGAGCGGTCTTGGGAGGAAGCAAGTCAGTCTTCATTCCAGGAAGTATCGCTCGGCGAGCGGCTGCTGACGTGCACTAGGGAGATCGCGAACAGTTCTGTTAAGCAAGAAATATTTTAGAAGGTGGAGGGTCAATGCTTGGAACCTGAGCTTAATACGGAAAGGTAGGGAACGAAGAAAAAATTTTGCGAAATCGCTTCAGGCATCGGCAAGGAAGTCGGCCCACAGACACTTGAACTCAGACTCATTCGGCAGTTTGGGCAGCTTTGGAAGCACCTTAGGTGAAGAGCAGAACCGAGCCAGACTAATGCCGCCACCTTCAGAGATACCGCGTAAGCGACAGAGTCTACCTGCTGATCTTAGCCATGATCCAAGAGGAGCAGAAGCCGCAAGTGGAGCGAAACGCAAGCGAGATGATCCACTACTAAGCACTGATGAGCCCGTCTCCAGACCTACTAAAATCCATCATCGCCGTTCGCAGACTCTTGGAAACTCTGTTTCTGCTCCTCCACTTCGGCCATCTCCAACTCACAGGACTAGAGTAGACATTTCAAAGATCCCTGAGGGCTCGATGCTTTATGAAACTCTCATGAAGCAAGCCAGAAAAGCAATCCCCAATGCGAAGTCTGACACTACGCGAACAGATTACTTCAGACTTAAGGCACTGGGAATCGATCCCGACACGCCGGTTGTTCCCTCAACGAAGAAGCGAGATTGGGATACAGCCCAGTTGAATGGAGAGAGTAGGTCAAGCACATCATCATCCCTCCCACACTCCTTATCCACTCTCGGTCCCAAAGCAAGTCCTGCTCGACCCCCAACTCAGAAATTTCACAACGCCCCAAACCCAGCCCTTGCCGAGGACGAAGACGAAGCTCTCTTTGCCCAACTGCGCTCCATCCGCGAAGCTCTCGCTGAATCACAGCAATGGATGCAGTCCGAGCGCCAAAGCATAGAACGAAGTATGACGCCTCAATCCATATCCCAGTCCCAAAGCGATCAAATTCAACCTCAAGCAAACACAACCAATTTTACCCCGTCGGATAGTAATGAAACACCAGCACAGCGTAGGCTCAGAGAGGTTAGAGAAAGGGGTCATAGGCCGTCCAGGACGGAGATGAGATTAAAGGCCATGGGCGATAAGGCACTGTTACCGAAGGGGTTCTGGGATCGAGGGGATATAGGGCAGAGTTCAAACCCAAAGATGAAGCAAGATGGGGTGGTTTTTCAGGTGGACCAGCGGCGAGCTGAAGAGGGCATGGGTAGGAATCTTAATGGTCATGGCCCCGGGAAGGGGAGGGATAAGGACCTTGTGGTTCTGAATGATGACGGGGATGGTGGGAGTACGGGAAGGAATGCCTATTATCGTAGACCAGGGGAAGAAGGGAAGGAGCATGAGGTCCTGGTTGTAAACAATGATGACCAGGAGGACGAAGAAGGGTTCGAAAACGAGGAGCAATTCGAAGAGGATTATGATGAGACCGAAGAGGAATATGATGAGGACGAAGAGGAAGAGGGGGAGGAGGACTACGATGAGGAGGCGTACGATGAAGATGAAGAGGAAACGCACTTTGGAGAACAGATTGCTCCAAATCTCACGGGATTCGCGGCTCTGAATGGACAGAGACAAGGTTTCGGGAATGGCCAGTTTGGTATACAAGGGCGCGTCAATGGTAGCGACAAGGCTGGAACGAGCGTCGAAGATGCGATTGAGCTCTAGTTCACCAGGAGGTGTTCGTGCCCGCATAGCGATGGCGTTTGGAATATTGAATCAAGCCAACATTCCAGGGCTCTTGTAAATATTGCTATTGTCATACATTTTCATATGTGTATTTGGATCACACCAGGATCTTACGAGAAAGACAACAGTATATACCAATCTCGTCGGTTGCATTAGATGCTTCTCCCGTGCACGATTATGAGGAGACAGTGGTGTAGAGCGGGAGTTAAGTGCAACTGAATTGTAACTTGTTCAAGCCAGTTTCCCTAAACTGCAAAATCCCGTTCGGAAGAGTGTCCGAATGGGTAAGATCACTGCTTGCAACTGAAGTGAAAAGGGATGGCCATGGAGAGCCATACTCAATGTACCTATAGCGAGTTCCCTCATAGCTCATTTTGGAATGTTGGTCAAGTCTGTGATTGTTTCATTTGTGTTATTTTTACGCATTGGAAATGGCCAGGACTGGGTCAATAACTGTGGGGTTTCATTTGCTTGGCTCGAATCCATGTTCAAGAATTCCTGTACAGGAATGAGGCGAGTGTTCAAATCGTCCCCGGAAGCTTTAAGATGCCCGTTATGTCAATTGAGGTCAACTGATGCTGTTCGCGCCGGCGAAATATTTAGGCGGGTACTGATAACTCAGGGAAATTTGCCGGCGTTGCAAGGTAACTTACCTTCCTCAAGAGAAGGATCGTCTCTAGCACTCAGGAAGTCTAGTGTAAGAGCACATGCTTCACCCTCACCATGCCTATGGAAGTGGCAAATGGAGCTTCCTTGGGATCAGTCATAAGGAATAGCGGGCGGACTCAATTGAAATGAGTATTCTTCACATACAGCAATCACAATGTCTGTTTGTAATGCTATTAGATCTTGGTTGTGTTATTGCCGAAATTTTCCTTGAGCAATTTACAAAGCTGGTCCGTCTTGCAAAGCTTACTATGCGCTAGATGTATGCCAGCATTAGGTCCTACCAGGCGGAATAGGCGTTCCGGACGCCAATAACTCTCAGCGCCTTTGCCGTAAGTCTGAATGGGAGTTGTTATCACGGGTCCAGCAAGCCGTGCACTTGCAGAGGAACTCATGGAGGTCGTTCTCGTTGTTGGTCCGATTCGGTTGCTCGGCCTTATCGATCTGCTCCCGTTGCTCAATCAGGACACCCAGCTGAGCAAGATGAACAAGGGCTATGTATATACTAGCAGAAGAAGTCGTTAGAGCGTTGAAAGGTCGAAAGCTGGGTGAAACAAGGCTGAGCACCTTTTTGTTCACGGGGTTGGTGCGGATGGCGTCGAGTAAATGCCTGTGCCAAGCCAACAATGGTCCAACTCGTCCAAGAACCAGTTTCAGCGTCTTATATCGGCGGTCAATACAGTAATATCGGATGGTATATTACCGACCGCTTTTCTCTCGAAGGAGAATTTCTCTGCTGGAAGCCTTCCGAACCGAGTTCGGGTTCCACAAGTAGGCAAGTCTTGGAGAAGGAGTGCATACAGTTTGTCCTTGGGTTGACCCTCTTCGTCAACACACCTCCCCTTCAATTCCAGACTTCATCCTGAGTTCCCACTGAGGCGTCACTTTGGTGTCTGCAACAATTACTTGTTCTATAGCTTTTCCTGTGATTTGCCAAATTCTGACCACCCCCCTACCCACCTTTCCCACCCAACTGCTCCCCGCATACCTCACGCCCTCTTCCTCACCTATTGGATTCTTCCCTGGTTCCATCCCCGATCGATTCGCGCACACAACAATTACTTCTTTTTCTCCATCAACCAGAGGCTTCATCCTTTCAATCCAGTAGCTCAGTGTATTTAAATCAGGTTCCTCAGCCTGTTCCAGAAGGTCTTGCTCAGGCAACCGTGTCAACCACGCCATGGAAAGCACCAGGATCTCTGACTCTTTAGCTAGAGCATGTGCACAGAATTCATAAGCCTCCCACGGCGCAGTGAATTGGTAGGGATTCAGATCCATGCATATTCCAAAACTGGCCTGCACAAATTTCTCAGACTCGGTTTTTGGTGCGAATGTCAAGGGTGTGCTTAGCCATCCTTCAGGCGATTCCTGTGCCCACGTCTCATCTGTGTAGTACAAGTGAGTTTTGCGGTAGTGGGCAAGAATTTGGCCATTGGGAGCGACGGTGACGGTGGAATTGTAAGCGAGGATCTGGTTCGTGAAGTTCGGGGAGTTGGCGGAGGTAGATGGAGAGTAAAGTTCTGGGTAGCCGACGGTCACTATGCAATTGTACTGAGATGCTACGGTTTTTGCCCAGGTGGTAGAAAGGCCGGCGGAAGTCGGCTCGAGGTGCGGTAGTATAGCAACGAGCGAGGGGAAATTATAACCTGGGCAGCCTCTTAGCAGGAGTAGTAATGGAGTATTGATCCTCAGAAAGGGTCACCAGTAAATGCTAGTTCAGGGAGGACGAGAAGATCAATATCCGGGGGTGAAGCTGCTTCTAAGATGACATTCGCACGGGCAACATTCTCTGCGGGCTTGCCTAGCTTAGGACTAAACTGTAGGCAAGCTATACGCATTTTGCAGCACAAATCGGCTAGGATGGTGGGAGTGAAAGACACTCCCAGTTGCCTATGAACCAGGAAAGGATTGCCACGCAACCGAGAGTCCCAAGCGTAAGATGCATGAACTGTAATACCAAGGCAAAAGAAGAGCGGCGAAGGCACCAAAGAAACGTAGCCGTGCTTCAAGGTAGCAGACAGCTACCCGAGCAACCAGTGGATTCGCGAGTGTGAGTAAGTATTTTCAGTATTGTTTGAATGTCTGCGATACCTTCCGGCCTTCACGTACAGAATCTACAGATATTGAAAGTACGGATACCAACACGATAAGGGTAGCGTGCCAGGAATAATTCCGAACACCCAGGCCTTTGTTTGGAATCAGGGTTAGGGCTTTGTCGAAAACGATTAGCGCAATTCAAGCACAATGATGTTACAAAGAGTCATTCATACCCGTACCTTAGTAAGAACCTCTTCTCCGCTTAAAACCAAGCATTCCTTAGATTTGCACCACGGAATCCCAGGACCATTATCTTAGAAATATTGACTGTAGCCTCGAATGAGCTTCCGCCCTCTCTTTATCGCCTCCCTCGGCAATCCACCTTCAGTATACAAAAATACCTTCCATTCAGCAGGCCACACTCTTGTCTCTGCCCTCCACCGCCACCTTACTTTCCAGCCCTTCACAAAAACCCGCCTCTACGCTAATGGTCTCCTTTCCAAAGCTGAGGATTTCACGTTCTGGCAATCCCCGTCTTTGATGAACGTATCCGGCCCAGCCGTGGCCATAGCCTGGAAAGCATTCCTCAGGGAGCTACCGCAAGACCTGCGTTCAAAAGCAAAGTTGGTCGTTGTGCATGACCAACTAGAGCTCCCCTTTGGAAAAATCAAGATCAAGCATGGGGGAAGTCACAAGGGACACAATGGATTAAAGAGTTGTATACAAAGTCTGGGTGGTATGATGTTTTCGAGAATTGAAGTTGGAATAGGAAGGCCGGAGAGTAGAGAGAATAAGGATGTGGCGGCTTATGTTATGAAGAAGATGGGGAATGCAGAGTTGCAAAAGATTGAAAATGCTATAGACGAGGTGATGGATGCTTTGGTTGAAATGAGAGATAGCTGAATCAAGGACGTGAGAAGAGAGATCAAGTGCCGCTTAAAATGTGTTAGTATTGCTCTCCGGAGAGCAGTACCCCATGTACCGACTAAAGTGGTTGGCGCACCGCATTACAAAGTATCCACCGGTCCTCACCACGACGTTCACGCCCTCGGCTGAATCGGGCGTCTGCCAGCACCAATTACTTCAAGATTGATGGATTAACAATATCGGACAAAGACCTTGATACTCTACTCGCAATCTGCGGCTACAAGTCGGTGTCAAAATTTACGCTGGAGGGAGGACAGAAATACTGCCAAGCCACTGAAAGAGGCACCATGTGTACAGGCATACCTGTTAGGACTCCAACCTTCGCGGTTAAAGAGGGAACGGCAGCCTGAATTGAATCTAGTACGCAAATGATCGTTCCAGGTGGCAGGGTACTGGAATACGTCGAGATATAAACCAATATCAGCACTCAGAGTTTGTTCGATCGTACGTTCAAGACTTTTTGCAACCTAATGGCCTTATGTCCCCAAGTCCTTCTTGGATCAGTGCTTAAAGATTTCGGCTTCACACCTCTCATTCTCATCACCTTTATAATTCTTTTCCAATGTATTTCTTTGGAGATTGGATGGTGTCATTGCTATTGGACGCCATTGAAAGAGGATTCAAAGCAGATCTAATCGAGCTGCGACATCTCCCTAATGCTGTCCCAAGCGTACGCTCAACGTTGAGGGCATGAACTACGTCAATTGAAGAACCTGCCGAGAAAGAGGCGTAGTGGACACGCCTTGTCTGAAGGTCTGCCGCGGAAAAGCTTCTAGTTCAGTCTCGCAATGGGAACGATGTTACAGCCTTGCTACCGGGCAAGTCCTGCATCACATTGCCGTGCTTTGGCACTAGAGATTCCGCATTGTCCCCATGAGCCCAGGCTGTGCGAAATGTTCCTGTCAGATCATGCAGTGCCAATCAATTAGAGAAGTCATCGCCGAAAGTTTAGCATATTAGCGACTGCCATCTGGCGCTCTGGAGAGATAGTTTGGATTAGCTTGCCTTGCATCCCAGAGTGCAAATGTAGCCTGACGCCCGCCCCTTGGCATTAGATCTTCAAGTCAACGTCAGTAGTTTCAATTCCAGCTCTTGTAGACCTGTCGTGTTTAACTCGCAGGTATCTGTGGTGTTCGGCTTGCAGGGCTCTGTCAAATTCAGCTAAGCAACCTGCTGACTGCGGCACTCGCAGCTCCCTCAGCCGCAGCTGCAGCCACGAAGAACAATCTCTTTATCTTAACACGACCACCTTTCTCAGCTCTCTGTTTTCATCCAGGTGTCGCCTAGTCAATCATCAAGTCCTGTATGATGGATGGCATAAGTGTTGCGGCATCCATCATAGGAATTGCTGAGGCAGGTTTTCAAATCGCCACCAAGCTCATAACACTAGCAACCCAGATAAGCACCGCATCAGACCGTGTATCCTCCATTGGCAATGACATCTCACTTACCTCTGGAGTATTGCGCCAATTAGGCGAATTAATGAACCAGAACCAGAAGACAACTGATGATGGCATTAGTATCTTCAAAGAAGATGGGCTTGAACTTACAAGGAAGTCAGCGGCAGCATGCGAAAGGATTTTCTTAGAAGTGAAGAATGAGGCTATGAAGGCTAGTAAGCAGATTCGGGAGTCTAAGTGGCTCAGTGTGGGCAAGATGAAATTATCAAATGCCGAGAAGGCCAAGTGGCCCTTTTTACAGCCCAGCATTGAAATTTTGAGGGGAGATCTGAGGGAGGCAAAGGGAACGCTTATGTTGATGTTACAGCTTGGTAGTTTAGCCTTGTGCAAGAGGATGGCTGATATGTAAGTATTCCTACTGTGGTATGTTATAAGATGAAAGTATTAATTATGATATACAGTAACCAAGAGGCTTCTTTAAATAAGACTGAACAGCGAGATTTTATGCTTGCTATAAAAGCGCTGCTGCAAGATCAGAAAGACGCCAAAAGAGATGAACACCATGATCGAACCAAGGAAATACCAAAGGAGACGAGTAGACACAAGATCTCAAATACTACCACAAGAAGCCCCGGCTCAGATACTGACAAGTCAGATCCACCAGCGACCCTCGGAATCAACTCACCAAACCAGGTACCACTGGATCCACGCGTTTCAGAATTAAACTTACAACTACAAGTTCCAGAATCGTCCGCTCCTACACCTGCTGTTCTGAGCCCCGAATCTCCTCCTGGCACGACCAACGATAGAAAGGGTCGGCCCGGTGAACATGGTCCTCGAGAAAGAGTTGTACGTCCAAATCTTCCAGAACCCAAACTAAGGATGGGGCTCCACCTTTTCCTCCTTAAACCAGTCGTCGAGAATTTTTTCGACAAGATCGAGCTCCTATGGTTGTTGCAGAATACTCAAATGCGAGAGTCAGCCATCAATAGGTATATGGCTGGTCAGGATTATAGAGCTGATGTTTTCAACATGTTACATACATTACATCCATATGAGCAAAAGATTCTTGACGGCGTAATATTCGGCATAGACATGAGTACTGAAGGATCACTGTTGTCCTTGAAGAGAACGAAGACAACTATTTGTCATCGAGATATCACCTTCGAAGACGTTCCAGGTCTCCAATTCGTTGTTAGACGAGAACGTCGAATTCCTGATGCAGTCCCACCGAATATTCCGGAACCACCCATATCACCCAGGATGAGCTCCAGGCGGAGACGCTCGCGGCATCGACGACATCACTACTCGGACGACTCGGATAGCGAGTCTGAGTACGAGCGTGTCCGAGAAAGGAC
Source organism: Cladonia borealis (assembly GCA_018257855.2). NCBI lineage: Eukaryota > Fungi > Ascomycota > Lecanoromycetes > Lecanorales > Cladoniaceae > Cladonia > Cladonia borealis. The sequence continues at coordinate 1,027,191 of JAFEKC020000009.1, read as the reverse complement.
TCGGCCCCGGCGAGAATTTCGGTGGCAACGTGAAGATCCAGCTGAAGACCCAAGAATTGTGGCGCCACAATTACCATCCAGGATGAGCTCCAGGCGGAGACCCTCGCGGCCTCGACGATACCACTACTCGGACGACTCGGATAGTCTTTCGAGAGCACATGGTTCGAGAGCACGTCAATCGAGAGCAGCCGAGGATCACGCTCCGTCCCTCCTGCGATCTGTAGAACGTGCCATTGTTTCTTCTGATTCGGAAGACCAGGGCTACACTCACATTAAGGCTGGTCAGGAGCCGATGGCATTGCCGGAGCAGAACGAGGATGCTGTGATAGATGACATGTTGAAAAGATATACAACACTCTTTGACTGAAGAGAACATGTTAACATTTGTCACAGCTTGACCTAAGCCATCTGCTTGTTTGCTTGGCTTGCTTGCTTAGCTTGCGGATGCCCGCTGGCCGTTCTGTATATCCCTCTTTTTCTCTTTGTGAAGGCTGGAACCACTGCAACCCCTCCCGAAAAACGTCAGGGTGTATCTCATATTAGCCATGGAGGAAGAATTGAAGGGTTTGTAGAGTGGGGAGAGGGCGTGTGTCTTCAAGAGAGGTCGTAATTGGCGATAAAGCTGGAAGACATCCAGCGATTGATCTGTTGCATCAAGCCGTCCAGGGTCAGAAGCGTTGAGAAACCTCTCACACCTTCACCATCTGTATTATTAGCGATTCTGTAAGACATAGAAAACCTCCATTCTATGAAGTCCCACTATTTACATATCTGGGTATAACCTCTCTAGTCCTCATAATACACCCTCATTCTCCGCTCTTCCCCCCCACCTTCGGCGTCCAGACTTCTCTCAGCCCGCTCCGTCTCGGCGTCTTCCCATCCCACAGCCCCTTCGGCGTCGCCGCACTCCCAGTCACCTTTCCCATCAGCTTCTGAGCCGCAGGCGTCATACCGCCTTTTGCAATTCTCGGACTACTAGCAAACTTCGGCACTGGCGTTTTTAATTCGCTTTCCCTTTTCCCAGTCGCCCTTTTTCCTTTCGCGACTTTGTCCACCATACGATGATGCAACGCTTCCCGCTTGCTGCTTTCCCTGAGCTTGAAAGGATTGGATGTGCTGTCGCCACTGCCGAGAATACTGCTAGTTGAATAAGTAGGGGGACTAGGATCTGAGTCGACATAGGCGTAGCCATTTACGCGGGGGGTGACGGCACCGGAGAAGGAAGCTTCCGAGGCAGTAGGTCGAGGCCTACCAGCGATGGCCTCACGCACGGCCGAAAGGGATGGTGATGGTGGTTCTGCGGGCTCGTTTGCGTAGGTACTATTAGAGGAGGAAAGGCGAGTGTTATCGTAGACGACTGCTTTGTTAGGCGCTCGGGAGGTCTCTTCGGCTTTTTGAGCAACGGTCTGGTGAGTATCCTCAATGGAACCCGGGGGAAACATGAAATTGTTGTCTGGACGCGATATCCAAGTATCAGGCATAGCTTGTCGGGTATCCTTAGGCTCAATGACAGCAAGCTGCCTACCATTCTCCGCTTCTTCTGAAGCCTTATTAGCCGCGAGGAGTCGTTCGCGTTTACGGTGGGCTATTTGACGAGAGGATGGTATCTTGTTTCCTGCCCACATCCAGGCGTGCCTTTCTGCTTTCTTTTGGTTTTGCTTGTCAAGAAGCTTGTAAAAGCTTTCGTTATCTTCGCTCGTGTACTTTTGTTGGAAAGCGCCGAGACTCAGATTCGTGTCAATCTCTGGCTTCTCCGGGTTGGTGCTGGTAGTTGTAGTAGCCGTAGAAACAACGGACATAGGTGTATCACCCTGCCACGCCTTCGGTGTTTCCCCGCCTCGACCGAACAATCCTGTTGCGGGAGTAGTAATGCTTGTGCCTCTTCTCCCTCGTAACATCCTCCCGTCTGGACCAGGCGTCATGACTTCTTTAAGTTTTCTCCCGGCGTCAGCGATCCATTCATTATCGTGGGAGTCCAGGGCATCAAGATATTCTTGCTTGGACTGTGTTTCAAGAAGACCGGGGAAGAAGTCTCGGGCTATTATGTGTGAGAGTGCCTCTGTGTAGTCATCTTCGTCCAATACCTTGGCGGGACGCTTTATTCGCTTTGGAGGCGGCGGTGGGGCCATCAGAGATGTTTCTAGTGATCTCTTCATGAGCGCCTTTGACGGCGAGGTCGACGCCATGCTGGCTGGGTTGACGTTCAAATATATGGCCTACTGAACGAAAGGATAAGACCAGGAGACATTGAACCAGATGCCAGAGGCGCAGGCGGGCAGCCACAGCCAAGACATCCAAAGCTTGTCTAGGCGCTAATGCGCGGTAGATCCCCCCACTATTGTGGCTGGCTTGGCATCACTTTCTCGCGGTCCCTTTCGCAATATTACGGCGCACACGGCTGCCAGCAATGGCTTCGAATCACTCTGAAACCACTGCTGCAGAAGTAAATAACGGTGCCGAAACGACAAAGCCAACGTCGCATTCGTCCTCCCGCTCATTGACCATTCGCAACCCTCCTTATACCTACTTACACCTCATCCTCCTTACTTCCACACTCTCCTCCTCAAGTCAACCACCCGTGGATATCCTTACGGCGCGCACTTATCTCACATCAGCGCTAAGCCAATATCTCGGTTTGACAGGCACAGCCATACCAATCGACTTTCTGAAGGTCGAAGGAGGGAGTTTATGGATTAGAGTTCCGCGAGAGGATGAGGTTGCTCTTGTGGGGGCATTGAGTCAGTGGGTGGGGAAAGATGGTGATGTGAGCTGGAGGGTGAAGGCAAAAGGGGAGTGGCTAGGATCTGTGGTAGCAGGGAATGGAGACCATTTGTTCGAGCCTTGAAACTTGAAGCCACTGCCACGTGGCCGTGATGACACCACAACCTCTGCGTAAAGCCATACAGCACGTTCGCAGATTGATAACTATCCAGTATGCTTCTATAAAGGCTTATACTATACACTTGTACATTCTTAGCGGAGAGACTCACCAGAGCCTATGCCAACAAAGCGACAAGGAGAAATGAACGCCGAAATAATGATGGCTCGATCACTAAATTACGAATCCAGAAGGTATCAAATTGGATAGTCTTCCACTATGGACTTTTACATCATCATGGACATGAGAGAATTCTGTGCATATGCCTGGTTGGGATGGTCAGTAACTATAGACCGGTTAGGCGCAGGCTTAACATACCATAGGCTTGATATCGGGATGAGGAACAGCGTCAAATTTGTGATACTCCAATTTATAATCCGGGCCTATGTTGATGTATGCTCCTTTATTTTCGGTACTATCGCAGTACTTGGGTGCTGAGAAGACCGTTATGCAGTGGCCGTCGTGTTCGACCTCGTATCCTTCCATACGCACTTCATGGCTTCGGATTACTGCTTTCAAGCCGTTGGCTTCGCAAAATCTTTTCGTAACGTCGGGACCAAATTGCAAACCAACACCGCGTTTACTCGGTCCACGACCGGGCATGGGCTGTGGGTCTGTCCAGAGCATTTCCATCATGAGTCCCTGCTGTCCTGGCTGGCGTTGCTTATGTCTGTTCAATTTCCTAACATCGTCCAACGAGATCTTGTCGTCCGAGAAAAGACCCCCGTGTAGTGTAAAGTATTGCTTCCCTATCAGTGTCGCTAATGGCAGTGCAGAGAACGATTCTGAGAATAATTTGAATACCCGTTCCGTGTATTTGGCTTTACATTCTCCCTCGAAGCCGTAAACTCTATTCATGTCATCGGTCTCGTGGTTGCCGCGATTTAAGAAGAATGCCTTGGGATGTAACCATTTGTACGCGTAGAGAAGAAGAGCGATTTCAGTCGACCAAGATCCTCGATCTACGAAATCGCCATTGAACAAGTAGTAATGGGATTCACTGGGGAAGCCGTTCAATCTGAAAATCTCCAGAAGATCAAAGAATTGGCCATGTGTATCTCCACAGACAGTCAATTTGTGGCCTTTCTGCACCTCCATCTCTACCATGGTCGGTTCTTGGTAAACAATCTTCCTGACTGCTGCTATTATTTGGTAGACATATTTTCGATGCAGCTTCTTCCCGTTCTTAAACCTTGTAATCATGTCATCAATAAAGTCTTGAGTCATCTCATGAGCCAGTCTCGCTCCGTCGTAGTCTGGCTCTACAGCCACGGAATCTATATCCAATCCTTCGAATGCTGAAGGTTCGTCCTCTACTGCGATCGCGCGCTGAAACTCAATTCTCTTGACCATTTTCTCACATTCCGCGAGCTTGAGCTTTGCATCTTGATTCTGTGGTTCGAGCCTTACGGCAGCCTTAAAATCTTTCAAAGCCTGTCGTGATTGGAGTATGGCACCGTTTGCGACAGCTCTTCGGTAGTATGCCTGAAGAGGGTCAATATATACAATTATGCTTGAGATGTATTCAATATACCTTCGTGTATTTTGGGTCAAGCTCAATAGCTTTTGTAGCATCAGCAATAGCGTAGCCATACTGTTCAAGTTTGATATTGGCCTGCAAGCATCAGGGTCAGTGTCCCATTCTATAAGGATATCACAAAATGGGAAAATGACCTGTGCTCTGTTGCAATAAAAGGATGGATCTTGATCATACAGATCTACAGCTTTTGTGTAGTAATCTATGGCATCCAGCCATTCATGGTTGGCAAAACATTTGTTGCCTCGTGCTTTTAATTTCGCAGCTTCTTCTTGAGCACCCATAATGGGACTTGAGCGAATACTTTATCTAAACTTCCAGCCGTAATTAGCCTAAAAAACCATCAATCCTCTTATTTGACGATGGTGGTGTGACGGGTCTAGTGAGAGGATGAGGAAGGGTGATGGAAAGTCCTTTGGTCGTGGGATTGAATAGATGGGACGCTTCTCAGCCCTACCGAATATCAGAAGCCCATGTCATTACAAGGCATGCCCAAATCAAAAGATGTACGCCTATAAACTTTGAGGGGAGCACTCTAAATCATAATTCTACCATATGAAGTTTCTTTGTAGAATTGTGAAGCAGAGGGCAATTCTGTTAGTGTCCCATACAATTTGTCTGCCAGCTCTGGTGATCGGTGTCGGAATATCTTCGGGCCGATCGACACTGAGCCGCGCTACGGTAGTGGCGTTCGAGCTGCTTCCATGGGCGTCCCATTCAGCAAATCTTGTGCTACCAGATGATAGCTATCAAATTTTAGCTACGAAGTAATAGATCCATAGGATGTCATCTGCCTTCGTTCCCGGCGGTCAGCAGCGCTATCTCCGCGCCTGTATGGTCTGCTCCATCGTCCAAACCCATACAGTATGACTTTTCTACGCTCTTTAGCTAACTTCCGGGCCTCAAAAGCTTCGATTAGTTGCATACTGACTTTCTATATAGCGTTTCCTCCGCGAAGGCTGTCCCAATTGCGAGTCTTTCCTCGGTTTGACAGGTTCCGCAGAAGCTGTTCAAGAATGCACCTCTCAGGTGTTCGAGGGTCTGGTAACTCTTGCAGACCCAGCCACTAGCTGGGTAGCTAGATGGCAGAGATTGGAGGGATGTGTAGGGGGAGTCTATGCTGTGAAAGTTGTTGGAACGGTAAGCGCCTGAGTGCGTCTGGAGGATTCTCCAAACAAATCATTACTGTAGTGCATGAAGCGCGGAAGGTGAACTTAGCTATGAACGCCCACATTAACACGTGTCCGGGTATCTAGTTACCAGATGAAGTCAGGCAAGCTATTGAGGATGCAGGGGCCAAATACGTACCGTAAGCATCATGTTTCGATCACCTAGTGGATCCGGTCGCTAAATCAATCGTAGGAGAGATGGCACTGCCGATGATGATGAAGGTTGAGAAGAGTATGGGACGAAGCATTTGGCGTTGGATGGACGGAAGTATTGTGCGAGGCGCCTCGACTGCGCATTGTAAAGCGTATACCCTGAAATTAGATGCTTGAATGAGAAATTATCTATCGCCCCAATAGGACCCGTTCGCTATCATAATGCTATTATCAAATAACTCTTCGATGTTTAGCGCGTAGTCCTGCATTTCGAAAAGCAGTACTTCAAAATCCCCATGAAAGGGCTATTCTTGGGGACAGCTTCATGGAAATCAGGGTGAGTGAGCAGCATTCGGAGGCCGTCTCAGTCTTGAGCACACACCTGTCACAATCTTAATATCAGTGGCAGGCTTGACTTCATCACCCCGTAGGTTTAACTGTAACATCATTGCTGCATGGATGATTTCCGACTTTCTGATATCGTTTCCTTGGTCCAATTTTGCAATGTATGCTAGATTTAGTATTGTTCCTGGCGCGGGTCAGTGGTAGTGCAGCCCCTGTCTATGCCTTCATAGCTTCAAATGTAGGCGAAAGTAGCTACACGTTTAGTGGGTGCATTGTAGTGCACATTCGCTTGAGAACCAACTTGTATTATTATGTCCTCTGAGGTATATTTCTCAGGCAGGTAATGCTTAATCTATGTAACGACACAATTTGAATGGAAGTATACATCTTATCGATACCCAAGGGAAGATGACGAAAGAAAAGTCGTATTGGGGCTGTAGAGCGGTAAGCATCACAAGGACACGTCAACTCGTTCTGCTGGAGAAAGGAAATTTAGAAGACGTCGTCAAGAGCATGTCGAACGTAAACGTTCAGCAAGGTACTGGCGCAAAGAATGGAAAATCTCGGAGGCCCCGAATAAATGGCAAAAATTTAACCGCCCATGCTGAAAACTCGTGAGTACGTGAATATGCCGTGCTGCGAATACGCTCGTTCAAGATGTAGGACGATGGCCACCCAGTCGTTTCACGCGCGTGAAGTGCGTAGTATCATAAGAAATCGTCGAACTTAGTATGCTGCTGCAAATTTTACTTTGTGGTACCTAATCCATGGCCGTTGCTGGATTCGATGCCGCTGGGTCTTGTCCTGAGTCGCTCCTTGGTGCTGATTCATGTTGCAGTACGGAGCTGCTCTGCGTCGTCTCTGGTTCAACACGAGCAGCGTGCTCTCTCATCCCCGCAAGAAGACTTTCCCGAGCTGGAAAACCTGAGGCTTGTGTCTCTGGAATTGTGCTCCGGGTGGATTCACCCATAACAATCTGCATGTGATCCGATTTTGCTTCGAAGGCTTTACTTGTGCCTGTAGACCCAGGCACAAGATGGCCCTCAGAAACGTTTGGAGGTGGTTCGCTCACCACAGTGATCGCTTTTGGTTTTCTTGCCTTCTTCTTGCCAGCAGAACCTTCGCCCTCGATTGCAGCACCAGTTTCATTCGTGCCAGGCAGCGAGACGGGGTCGTTTACTATATTCTCCGTCGATGGTCTGGGCGGTTTGCGTTTCCTGGGTGGCGGATAGACCTCTCCACGTTGCGCCGCCTCTGCGACTCTCTTATCAAACTCTTCCTTGTTCGGGCGTCCGCGCTTCTTCCTCGGTGGTTCTCCAGGGGATGTGCCAGGAACGGCTTGAAAAGCGAATGCACCGCTAGGGCTTGGAGCATTGACGGAAGGGAAAGTTGATTGCTGCTGTTGCATTGTTCGGTCGGCTATCATGGGAGATCCTTCGGTGTGATATCCTTCGCTCGGAAGTGAACGCTTTTTCTTTGGCTTGGGGGCCGGTGTTGGCTGTTCGTACGGGATTGGGGGCCGGTAAAAGTCGATGGGCGGTCTGGGTGGAGTGCTGAGATGTTCATAGGCTTTTTGGCAGGCGGATACAGAACGTCCTGCACGAGATGAGGGTTAGCTTAGAGATAAGTTGGTGAAGACCCGGCCAGGCTCCAGCGGAGCAGATCCTCCAAGCTGGCCTCCTCGTTGACTTCACGAAGTGCCGAGGAGATTCGTCTAACGCACCATTTGGTAAGGCTATTTCAGTCCAACTTGCGTTGATTCCACGAGCTTGAATGAGGTTGAGGAGGTCGAGAGGAGCTATCGAGGAGACTTTGAGGATTTCGGCAAGAAAGTAGCGCTGTTGGGGCCAGAAACAGTGGTCAGCTTCAGCTGTTTCCAGGGCCCAAGTCAACCAGCCCAGCAGGCCTCACATGAGCGATGTTGTAAAGAAGCCCAGGGGGGTGTTACATACTAGCTCGCGGTCGTCGAAAGGCTGCTCAGCAGAAGCCATGCCGGAAGTATTCTGACGAAGCAATACCAGCCCAGGGGAGTGCGATAGGGAGTAATGTGGGAATGTAGCGATGTGTAGCCAGAGGACCATGCATTAATAAAGCAGTATGGGAGAAGGTATGACTGAGAAGCACGCGAGCGTGGAATATCTGAGATGTGAGAGCCGAAAATTATGGGCCAAACCAGAGGCATTAAAGATTGTGTGTCGAACGAACGTGAAAGTCGTGTGCCCGCATTATTGGAAATGGAAAGATCTCATATAACGAAAGCTGAGATCCGGCAAAGAAGAAGTGAACTCGCAGAAAGAAGAAGAGAGCAGGAACGGGGATTATTTCTGGCAGTAAGGATTGGCCGTCAAAAGCTCCTGGAGGCTACACCACTGCACGCTGCACAACTTGCAGCAGTAGGTTCGTCCTCGAGCCGCCTCTAATTGGCCCCTAGTTCGCCAAGATCTCCCTTTGCGAGCATGGCAAATCCCCTCCTGCAACCTGCAACAAGCAAATCCACCTGATCAACCTCGTCCTCATGCTTTATCAGCATTGATATAACGTCTTCAATCTCAGACGAGATTAGTCGCAATGGTGAACGTCTCGTCCAAGGTATTCGAGGGCAGCGACGTCGCATACTGTGCTCTGATAGGTCAACAAGGCCAAACCACTCGTCGAATCAGCTCCCAAGGAGCCCCCTGTCGCTCGCGGGGCGGGTCAGCCGTGCCTAGAAGTAGAAGGCCAGAAGCCTGCCTCGCCTGCGAGCGAGCATGAATTGCACCATGCCCAATTCAACAAATTCACTCTCATCATTGATTGTTATGCGCGACTTGCAATGGCTTCGTCGTCGCTCCATGATTGTTGATGGAATATATAAGATTACAATTACAACCTGCTCTGCTTCCTCCAGCAGGACTATATATGCTCTGCCTCCTCAAATGGTGCCCAACCAACATACCGCTTGACCAGTCTTTTCAAGACACATCATCGATGCCACGTCGTTTGGTCTAAGGTATCTAGCTTTTAAGCATTGCTGATCGCTGCCTCCGTTGTTACTACGTTGGTCAGATGTTGTCACAAGCGGCGACGGTTCACTGTCAACCTTTCTGCAGCCCTTGGATAAAGCCGGTGCATAGGCATTGCATCTTGGGGAAGAAGTCTAGAATTCTGTTTGCGCGGTGCGCTGAAAGTCTTGACGCCTTTCATGATTTTGTTGCGTCATTTCACGTCCCCCGTCTCTTTCACAACCGTTGAGGTTTCCTGTGTACTTAGATATCCACAGAATGAATCAAGATGAATTTGTGTGTGCTAGGACACTTTGTGCGGTACTTGCCGAGGGATGAATCTTGAACTTGAGCAGCGTCAAAAAGTTACCAAAGCTACCTCTCAACCATAATACTAACATCACCGCGATAGCAGAACTTGAGCCGTGCATGCACCTCGGCGATAAAGGTTAGTAAGGAGAGACCAGTAAACCTTTGCGCTTCAGTGGGTTTTGCTTCTGACTGCTGTCACTACATTAAAAGGCCTGGTTACACGAGAAGTCCGTACTTTGTCAAACTCTGGGGCACCTTCCATTCACTCCTTTGCATGACGAATACCAAAACATGTTGTATGAGATCTGCCGTTCTTAGAGCTCTGCCCTCCGCCCTCTTACCACCTCAGTACCTGCATTTGGTGTTACCCCGTTCGGAGCAGCAGAAGGGTTCAAAGAGCGACTGTGACCCGATCTCAACGCTCCCTCGAAGCTGTCCAACCAGTACAAATTTGCGCAGCCTGAGCAATTGCTAGATATTGCCATGTGGCGTGGTCCTAGTCAGAGTCCATCAATCGCGATTCACCTCAACCCATCATCACTCTCGACCCTCCTTCCCTCCCACAACCCCCCACCATATCCTCCAACAACATGACCGAGGACAAACGGTTAAGGAAGAAAAGAGTCCTGGAGGAGAGCGTAGAAGATTTACATCTAGAAAATGGGGACAAGAAAAGAGCAGGTGGAGGAAGGCGGTCGGAGAGCACTACTGCGAGCAACGGTGTGTTGACACCCAACGACGCTGCTATGAGATCAGGAACCCAGTCACCTATTAAGAACGAAAAGTTTTCAGAACCCCCCTACGCAGGTAACGAGGAGCATGAAGAGGTCATAGGTGGTGGGGTGACTGTGATGGAAGAGGCTGGGCAACCTCCAAAACTGTCACGGACTACATCGCAGAGAGTTGTCGCAAGGCCTCCACTACTGTTTGATTTTTGTCCTAGCAAGACAGAGGAAGCTAGAGGCACCTTCGATGCGATTTCAGAATGTACCTATACCTCAAAGTATATTGGTTCTACGGAGCACGGCTCTATGGAGTGCGACTGTCAAGAAGAATGGGGTAGGGCCGATCTATAATTTTCTAAACTTGTTCGTTTGTATATGGATACTGATAATCCATTACAGATCCTCATGCAAAGACGAATTTAGCATGTGGGGAAGACTCAGACTGTATCAATCGCGCGACCAAGATGGAGTGTGTCGACGACTGCGGGTGTGGACCAAACTGCCAAAACCAACGCTTCCAGCGCCAGGAATGCGCAAAGGTGACAGTCTTCAAAACTGAAAAAAAAGGGCTATGGCCTACGTGCAGATACTGATCTTGCTCCTAATGATTTCATTTATGAGTATATCGGCGAGGTCATCGATGAAGCCCGCTTTCGCCGACGAATGCTACAGTACGACGAAGAAGGCATCAAGCATTTCTACTTTATGTCACTTACGAAAGGAGAATTTGTGGATGCTACCAAAAAGGGCAACTTAGGCAGGTTTTGTAATCATTCTTGCAATCCTAACTGTTATGTGGACAAGTGGGTGGTGGGCGAAAAACTCCGCATGGGAATTTTTGCCGAGCGCAAAATCAAAGCGGGAGAGGAACTGGTTTTCAACTACAACGTTGACCGCTATGGAGCCAACCCACAACCATGTTATTGCGGCGAGCCAAATTGTACTGGATTCATCGGTGGCAAGACTCAAACCGAGCGTGCAACAAAGTTACCACAAACTACTATCGAAGCTCTTGGCATTGATGATGGTGATGGCTGGGACACCGCCGTCGCGAAGAAACCTCGCAAGAAGAAGGCCGGTGAAGAAGACGAAGAATACGTAAATAATGTTCAGCCTAAGTCCTTGGATGAGAATGGCGTCACTAAGGTCATGGCAACGTTGATGCAGTGCAAAGAAAAGTGGATTACCGTCAAGCTTCTTGACAGGATACAACGCTGTGATGACGAACGGGTCCGGAATAGGGTGGTCAAGATGCATGGATATCAGATTCTTAATTCAACTTTGAGTCTTTGGAAAGAAGATGCCAATATCGTCCTACAGATCTTCGATATCCTTGACAAGTTTCCTAGACTCACACGAAACAAAATTAGCGATTCCAAAATTGAGACTACAGTTGAAGGCCTCACATCGAGTGAAGACGCTCGTGTAGCGTCTCAAGCTGAAAACCTCTTAAAAGAGTGGAGCACCCTTGAGGTTGCATACCGCATACCCCGTAAGAAGCGTGAGGTACCTAACACTGCCAATACTTCAACGCCTGAAAAACCAAACCGCTTTGGGCGACGCGATTCAAGCCGCGAAGGACGAAAAGCACGCTCCAAGTCCCGATCGAAATCGAGATCGAGGTCACGTTCGCCCCTTGAAGCTCCCCGAGGACCAGCAGCACCCAGTGGTCCACGTTCGAATTTTCCTCAGCGTGGCCCAGGCTTTTACAGTGGCCCTCGCCCTGCCTTCCGGCCCCGGCCTTTTGCTCTGCCACAGGGTTGGTTCGCAGCATTGGATGAAAACGGTAGGACCTATTACTACGATTCCAGTGGTAAGACAACTTGGGAAAGGCCGACGACCCCAGCACTTCCTCCCCCTCCCCCTCCTAAACCTACTTCGACGAATAAGGCTTTGGAAGACATCATAAACTCGATTACGAATGAGAAGAATAACACCCCCAAGGAAAAGACCATCTCTTCCACACCGAAGGTAGCGAGTGGCCAGCCTACGAAAGATCCAAGGACAGGATCCGAGAAATGGCGAACCTACAGTGAGGAAAAGCAGAAGAAGCTGTACGAGAATACGGTTAGTCAACGACTGCGTGTTGTAACTTGTTTCTGGAGGCTAATATGGGTCAGCTCTTTCCGCATATCAAACATGTGATGGATAAATTCAAAGGCAAGCTATCAAGAGATGATCTCAAAAGATTTGCAAAAGAGGTACCAGGATCTATGTGCCAAATGATCTGTATATACTAATGCTTTATTCAATAGATTTCAAAGAAGCTTGTCAGCTCCGATTATAAAAACCACCGGGTGGAAGACCCCACCAAGATCTCTTCTCGGCAAGAAAAACAAGTGAAGAAATACGTCCACGACTATTTCGAAAAAGCTGTTGTTAAAAAAAAGGAGCATGATAGAAAGAAGTCGGAACGAAAGGCCAAAGAACTAGAAGCAGGTGGACCTCTAACTTCAACAACTGCTACGAGGGTGAAGAAGGAAGAGGAAGAGAAAAGTGATGGCGAGCACGACGTGGCAATGTCGGATGATGAGGATGCGAAGCTGAAGCGGGAATCCGCGACGCCGATAACGCCTCTTGACCCGCAGTCGAATGCTGAGGGGCTGAAGCGAAAGAGGGAGGAAGATGAAGCTGACGACTTGAAGAGAGATGATGCGACTCCAAGTAAGCGTCTAAGATCCGAAACTCCTACTCCTCCTCCGCCTCCGCCTCCACCACTAGCGAACGGTACACCCCTAGACCCATCAACCCCTTTTAATGACATTATTGAGAATGGTGTAAGCCAAACTGGTACTCCTAATCAATACCAGACTTTACCGGATAATGGAGACTATTTGCTCGACGATTCACCAATAGACAGCCATGAGGACCCACCTCCGCCTCCACCCCCTTACAAAGCTCGCAAGTCCACAGATGATGAGGTGAACATCTCAGGTCATACTCATGCTCCAGACACACCTGATATGACGACGCCTGAGAATGAGAGGAATGTCTATGAGCATGAGCAACAATTTTCGGAGCACACGCGGAACCAGGTGACTGAGGTTCAGATTCAGGGTGGAGCTTGAAGCCCATTGTGATCAGGGTCTTTTGGAAATAGGTCTGAATGCAGCATGAGTGGTTAGTCTGAAGCATCTCGGATCCCTCGCTGTTTCTTCTGTACAATAAACAGCAAGGCATAAGACGAAAGCGCAAAAGGTTAACACTCATCCAAGCACCAATCCTACTATTGCTGTAAACGATGATAAAGTCGCTCGTAGTTGCATCTGTTCTGTGCGATTGTCCACTCGGTGTATGTAGTATGTAGCCGTAGCCGTGTCAATAACCAAATTTTGCTTCCGCTGGTAGACGCGGTAGCAGTGACGCAACACTCCAACGGTCGGAACCGACTTCTAAATGCAGCCTAGCGTGGAGGCAAAGCCACTTTTCAAGCCCTACCTTAAAGGTTGCCCCGCAGCCGTTCAACGTTCAATCTTCTTGTTTGTAACTGACTTGTCTGCACGAACACACCATTGGAAAGCCGCCATACAACCGTTAAAGTAATTAAGAACAAGTATTGACTACCAGAGCACTTTTGCATCAGCTCTACGGGCGTCTTGTAGCTGGGGCGCACCGCCTTTGACCCCGCATTGGACCAAACAGAAATCAGCTCCTTCTTGATACCATTCCTACTCTTGTAAACAACTACTGCTCGATTACAGCCAATTGGACAGACGCCATTATGGCTACCTTCCTCCGAGCATCGTCCCGCCTTCGGCCTCTCAGTCGTCTTCCTGCCATCCGTCCCATTACTACAACCACCAAGCCTGCGGCCAGCGTTGCAGCCGCGAAGGTTCCTGAGCAGACTGTCTCTGAGGAACTATATTTTCCAAATGAGCCACTTAAGCCAACCGTGCGGACTGCAATCCCTGGCCCGATAAGTAAAAGAGCGATTGAGGATCTGGACAAAGTTTTCGACACCAGGAGCTTGAACATGATGGCCAATTATCAGAACAGTTTTGGGAACTACATCGCTGATCCCGATGGCAACGTGCTGCTTGACGTATACGCTCAAATTGCCTCCATACCTGTAGGTTACTGCAATCCTGCCTTACTTGCAGCAGCAACATCCCCCGAGATGGCCAGCGCCATTATCAATCGTCCAGCCCTTGGCAACTTCCCACAGCACGACTGGGCAAACATTCTCAGGAGCGGTCCTCTCAAAATTGCACCCAAGGGCCTAGACCAAGTCTTTACAGCCATGGCCGGTTCTGACGCGAATGAGGTAGCCTATAAGGCTGCCTTTATGTGGAAACGCCGGCAAGAGCGTGGCGGTCCTGACGTCGAATTTTCTACAGACGAGATCTCCTCAGCCATGAACAATCAATCTCCAGGCTCCCCACACATGTCCATCCTTTCCTTCAAATCTGCCTTCCACGGCCGCCTCTTCGGCAGCCTCTCTACGACCCGCAGCAAACCAATTCACAAACTTGACATTCCCGCTTTCGACTGGCCCCAAGCCTCCTTCCCCCACCTTAAATACCCTCTCGCGGAGCACGCCACTGAAAATGCCAAAGAAGAGGCCCGCTGCCTAGCCGAGACCGAAGATCTAATTAAGAACTTCCACAACCCAGTTGCCGCCGTCGTAGTTGAACCCATCCAATCCGAAGGCGGCGACAACCACGCCTCCCCAGCTTTCTTCAGAGGCCTCCGTGAGATTACCAGACGCCATAACGTCCTTCTTATCGTCGACGAAGTCCAAACCGGCGTTGGCGCCACAGGCAAGTTCTGGGCTCACGAACACTGGAACATGGATGATCCACCAGACATGGTGACCTTCTCAAAGAAAGCCCAAACAGCAGGATACTATTACGGCAATATGGATCTCCGACCGAACAAGCCCTACCGCCAATTCAACACCTGGATGGGCGACCCTGCCCGAACAATCCTCTTCAAAGCCATAATCCACGAGATTGAGAGGCTGAACCTCGTTGAAAATACAGCAAATGTTGGCGAGCATTTGTATTCGGGTCTCGAGAGACTAGCGCAGCAGTATCCGAACGAGATTCAAAATCTGAGGGGCCAGGGACAAGGCACGTTCCTTGCATGGGATAGTCCGAGAAGAGATGATTTCTTGAAGAGGGCGAAGGGATTGGGTGTTAATATTGGAGGAAGTGGAGAGAGGGCTGTGAGGTTGAGGCCGATGTTAATTTTCCAGAAACATCATGGTAAGTTAATGTCCTCCGTGTTGAGAAATGAGAGGATGGATGCTGACGTTCTTTGGTAGCCGATATATTGCTTGAGGCGACAGAAAAGTTGATCTCGTCATGAGCGACGGGATAGGATAGTTTCTGAATTTGTAAAAAGGGAATGGTTTGATGAATTGAACATAGTTATCGGATATGGTCACAAGATATTCGCTTTGGCTAATGCAAGCGAGCAACTTGATTTTTGGCATTTAATCGAAAACAAATTCCTGGAGAATTTACCCATCCATATCATGCAGATGCAATAGAAACAATCCATGCGTCCAATATACAATCAAGTCATCATCCCTGCTCCTCGTCCCCCTAAGCCCTCTACAATACACCCGCCTTGGTCATTGCTTTCTGAAACATCTCCCTACACCTAACCCTACTCCCCAACCTCGCACAAAGCAAAAACGCCCCACTCAGTTTCCGATGCAAACTATACGTTTCCTCCGGCGGCGGCGCTAACCTCTCCTTAATCATTACAGGAATGAACCCTCTCACCCTATCCGTAATAGTTTGATCTCGGAAATCATATATCTCCGGTGCGGTATCCATAAATGGTTCCGCGAGCGTGAGTACAGAATTAACATGCGCATTGACCATGGTTTGAGTCTCGTGACCTGTAAGGTAGCCCAGTTGGATAGACAGGTCACGGACGGCATCGCGGTCAGAGCGGGATGCGGCTAGGAGGGTGAGGATGTAAGGCTTGATGAATTTATCTGGGAAGTCTCTGCTGGCGCCGAAGTCAAGGAGTTCGAGTTTATTCGTCTGCGCGTTGTAGAGGAAATTGGTCCAGTTGGGATCAGTCTGCATGAATTTGAACTCCGTTATTTCGCGGAGGCAAAGACGGAGGATGTGGGTTCCTATCCAGTCTTTTTGGTCTTGGGTAAAAGTTTGAACTTTGGTGACCCCTACACCTGAGCAGAATTCTGCCGTCAGGACTGTGGGGCCTGAGGCTTCGGCAATAATGGCGGGGACGTGGAAGATGTCTGTTTGGTCGGAGAGGAGGTCGCGGAAGCGGGCGCCCATCTTTGCTTCGCGGATATAGTCGCATTCCCAGGCCAGTTCTGTACGGGCGTTCGCTATTGTTTTATCAAGGTAAAGGCCTTTGGGAAGGAGGCGGGAGGCTGTGAGGAGTAGTGAGAGGTTCGAGAGGTCGCTGTCTATGGACGATGCCACGCCAGGGTATTGAACCTTGACTGCTACACGTTGGCCAGTTGATTTGAGAGTTGCGCTGTGAACTTGACCTATCGAAGCTGCCGCTATGGGCTTTTCGTCAAAGGAGGAGAACAGATCTCGCCAGTCAGAGCCAAGATTGTCCGCAAGGACTCTATTGCGTTGCGATGCAGGCATGTAGTCTGCGCTATCTTGAACACGTTGTAAGACTTCATGAATCGGCGCTGGAAGCATCTTGGAATCTATTGTATGTATCAGCAGGGCCGGTATGCGAGACCCAACAGCAACGAACCTTGGAAACTCATCATCTGACCCAGTTTCAGAGCAGCTCCTCGCATACGAGAAAGCTTCGCCACCAGCCTTTCCATATTTCCAGCGCTGAGCATCAAAGAACCACTAGAATCCCCACCACCTCCACTAGCACGTCGGAAACTTTCGCCAACTGCTCCAAATGTCATAGATGCAGCTAAACCACCGTACTGCCAAAGTCTCCCAAACCGAGATGATGGTACTCGAGACTCATGCATATTATAAGGGGCTTTGGCGGACTCTCTCTCTGTCTTCGGGGATCTAAGGAAGGACTGTCAGTCAATCAGCATGACGCTCATAGGTGTGAGACATTAGATGCTAACCTCTTTGGCATTGAATGTCTTATCCTCTGTGTCTTTAGCAATGTCTGCTGCCAAACTCTGTACATCGTGCTCTGCTTCCTGTTCAGAGGCCAGTGACGTTGGGGTGTCGCTCTGAGCACTAAAAGCCTGAGATTCATCTTGTGTCGGTGTCGGCATACTGGAGTCTACCTGCTCGTTCTCTTCTGCAGTCTCACCCTGCTTGAACGGAGAGCTTTTGGCGCTAGGTAATTGTATACCCTTCAGCGTAGAATCTTGACCAGGCTGGCCCCTCATCATCTTTGCTATCCTTGGACTATGGAAGATTTCCGAATACGCTTCTTCAGGCAGCTGTTCCTGTTCAGAGACGACTTGAGATCCAGCGACAGACTGCTCCTGGTCTTTGGGGGTCGAAGAATAATAGACATCTTGATTGATCTGAGCATCAGGGACATTTTCGTCACTCTCTTGAGCATTTTCGGTAACCTTTGGCAACTTAACCCGAGGTAGAGCTGATAGGACTCGTCCGCTTGAAGTGGGTGGAGTATAGAAGATATCCTGTTCCTGGGAGACGCTAATTGCAGGATCTTC
Source organism: Cladonia borealis (assembly GCA_018257855.2). Taxonomy (NCBI): domain Eukaryota; kingdom Fungi; phylum Ascomycota; class Lecanoromycetes; order Lecanorales; family Cladoniaceae; genus Cladonia; species Cladonia borealis. The sequence continues at coordinate 1,009,485 of JAFEKC020000009.1, read as the reverse complement.
AGACTCAGGACCTTCCCTACCTTCCACTTCAGATGCCCCTGCAGGCGGAGGCTCAGCGGCCAGTGATGGGATCTGCTTTTCTGCTTGCCATTGTGATATTTTCGGCTGATCGGCCGATTGCGTTGTCTGAGAGCCAGCAGGCTCAGGGATACTTGTCCTACCAGATGATGTGGGCCGTAGACCTTGCTCCCTACCCGGCAGATCTCCCAATGGCTCTTTTACAGGATCCGCCGGTTGCAATTCAGAGTATACCTCCTTATCGTGCGTAGATATGCTCGTAATAGTCGATTGAGGAGGAACAAAGCCATCGGGCAAAGGATGTCCTCGTGCCTTCTCTTGCTTTACATTTAATGCGCTATTGAGAGGAGGTTCTGCAGTGGCATTGTCCGGGGATCTCTTGTAGAACTGATCCTGTAGCTCCCCCTGCTTCAAATTTACATTGCCACGTGCTCCTTCATTCTGACTTGGTATAGGCTCATCTTTAGTAGGAGTCTCTCTGGAAGAGGCTGAAGTAGAAAATCCGGGTCCCTGCTCATTGAGACGATCTGTCAAGGCCGATGCAGCTTTGACTGTAAGGGTAACCCTATCCGTCTGTGATTTGACAGCCTTTGCAATCGACGATGTTTTGCTGTATAAATCCAGTTGGTGCTTGCGAAGAGCGACATGTTTCGAGGCGACCCCGCGAGAAGCTTTGATTATGACAGCTGCATCTAGAAGTCGTTTTCCTGTCATGGCAAGCTACCGCTCCCCTAGAGTCTTACGTATAACTCCATATCAGCAAGGCCACCGAACCATTTCCGATTGTTAGGGGATAAGCTGCTTTACCTGGGTGGTGGAGAAATGTCGTGCATGAGGATTGATGATGGCGTCAGGGCTACCCGCGTAGGGCGTTTGTATGAGACGGATGGTGCCGCACCCAGACATACCTTACTGTCAGCTTCCACTAGCATTGCTCGCGTTGTCAACAACATTTGCCAACGTGCCCTGGCTTTCCACTGCTCTATGATAACTGTACGCACGTCCTTACCCACGGCTGGAAGTTTTCTCGTGCACACATGCGGAAGCCGAGGATCCTTGAGCCAAACTTGCAACCTCTGTCTCCAGCTTGCGCACACCATTGAAAAGGCTTCCTCATTGCCTGGTTAAACAAGCTGGCTTGTTCCCCTCATCGATGCGGCCACTCGGGCTCGTGTGTCCTAGGCTACAGACATGCGTCTTCTCCTCAGTCCCTCTCATCCTGACATACGTTTTCCCTATCCTTGTCCAGTTCCACCAAGTCGATGCCACCCATGAAGATTTGATAACACATGAAGATCACAACCATCATCGACTATTCAAATTTACCGAAGAGGTGGAATACGGGAATGATGGGGGAACTTATGAACCGGACTTCATTGGAGCTGACAGGAGCATAATTGGTAGATCTCCTACTGATGACCAGGCCTTGGTCAATAACGTCCCGGGCCAGCTGAACATCGAGCAAGGCGACGGTCAATTCTGGAGCTTTTCCAGCCAGGCGTTGGCTGGACCGAAGTCACCTCCAACTACTGGGCTGCCGTCAGCATTCCCAGACCAGACCAACCACTCTGCAAATGCCTCCTCCGATGGAACGACACTGTACATAAGCCTGAATACTTGCCTTCAGCCGTCGCCGCAGTCATCGAACACCAATGGCTCTCCAGACCAACTGAAGCTTTATGTGTCGACGTCATCAGATAATCAACAGCCTGACAGTGATGACAACGATTACGCTGTGCCCGTCGATGGGGGTTTCGCCTGGTTGAATATATCTTCAGTCAAGAGTGATGTATACATTGGCGTGATTGCCCCTGAAGTTCAAGGCTTTACCGGGGTATACAACTACGAGCTCACAGCATCCATTGACGGATTTTATGCTTCGTATTATGATGCACCTGAACTCTATTTTGTGGACAGCGACGCGACCTCGGCGTTGCTCTACACATCCAATACAACCAATGAAAATTCCTCGTCTTCAGTCTATAAAGCTTGGATGAATCGAAAACCGCCACCATTCACCCTATTTGTCCAAAATCAGAACAATCCCTCCCTTCTGGGTCTACAAAGATCATATTGCGCCTTGAAGAACCTTGCGCAGGTCTCGATGCCAGACGTTGATACCACTATGACGTCTCTCAACAATGGTCAACCGCAGCAACAGTTCCACGCAAAGGCGTTAAATGCGAATTCTAGCTACTATGCAATCCTAGCTGTGGACGGAAATTCCACTGACTCAGGTTCTGGCGTTGTGGGTGGGGGAGGGATCGTATGGGATACTGTAGATAATATCACTACTAAACAGGGTACTGCGTCATTATTCCATCTTCATTTGCAGAAGGCTAACGAATTTTTATAGATGGCAATTGCGTGCTTCTGTTCAACCTACCCTTCTGCAGCTCTGTCGCTTACGCCGCGCCTGGCAACCCCTCGAGCAATAACGCATCAATATCCAATCCCACTAGCCTTGGCCTCATTTATGACGACTATGCTCAACTTGCATGGACGAATTTCAGTTACTCGCTTCAACAAGTAGCATGCAATACGACGTCCTCCGCACAATACTCCTTGGCTAGGAATTGCACTGACTGCGCTAATGCTTACAAAGAATGGCTCTGCGCTGTCGTCATACCGAGATGTGAGGACTTCTCAAATCCAGCCCCATATCTGCAGCCACGGGCAATTGGTTACCCTTTCATAAACGAGACATATGGGAAGACATTTGATGACGATCCCACATTGTCCAGTGAGAACCAAAGCAAGGTCCATTTCAATTCCAGTAGGAATCCCATGATCGACTCGTATATCAAACCAGGTCCCTACAAGGAGGTTCTACCTTGCGAGGATATATGCTATGAGCTTGTACGGAGTTGTCCATCATTCATGAGTTTCGCGTGCCCCTTGGCTGGGCATGGTCTGAATTATTCCTATGGCAAACCAACCAATCTGTCGTCTAACCCGCCCACATGTAATTCTGCGAAAACAGGAATAAGTGGGGCTGCTGTATCCAAGCTTTTGGGACCTTTGGCCTTTTTTATGGTTTTTTGCTCGACTTTGGCGGTAATGGCAATATAATGGGGGAGCGATACCCATGCATTTGGAATGGCGTCAGTGCTAAGGCCGGTTTGCGTACACCGGAATTTCCAATATGTGACATGATACGATATTGGGGTGGTAGATCGTTATGCACTTACTGTATATTATGAATACTTTATACCGCCAATGAACGAACAAATAGGCGGAATCTAGTCGAACTCACAGTTTGACAAGCCCGAAGGCTAATGAGCGATTCTGCCTTAAGATATTTCGGGTTCTTTTTCCTGTTCCAGTATTCGAGTGCGTGTGAAGATTTTGGGAGGCGAAGATAGCGGCAAACATGGCGCATGCCCTCCACGTTCTACCATAGAAGGGGACTAGAGATTCTCTTGGCAAAGAGTACAGAATGAGATTCATGGAATTGATGTATGTAATCAAATAGAACAGCACAAGTGATGCAGAGCAACATTCCATTCGCCCTTCCACCCCCTTCAAGGAATCGGGAGAGTAAATGAGAAGTGGTGGTTCGGCAGGACTTGATGGTACACTATTTTCCCTTCATAGGATATCGGGTTTCGAACTTCTAAAGCAGAAGACCCTTTTGCAGCTATTCTGTGCAAGGTCCGGACGCGGATCCAATCATTCGGAATGGCCCGCATATGTTGCCTCTAGCTACCCTTGTGGGTGGCGAAGAGTTTGTTGTAGGGAGTTGCGACTGACGAGGGTGGTCATCACGCCGGTGCAGTCCCTGTGCGTCCAAAAGAGAAGCTGCAGTCAGGGAAGGGAGCCATTAGCATTGCAGTGATAGGAACGTACGGAAAATCCACCCTTGGATATCATACTTGCTAGGGGTATCATAACTTGTGACCCTTATGTTAACTCAATCACTATCATCATCACTCCCATACGCAACTAGAGGACCCGCCGGTCCAGATGGAGGCGCCGCTGTGCGTATGTTCCCACCATTGCTTGATGCTTGCTTTTGCAAGGCGGCCAATACCGAATTCGACAGAATGCCCTTCTCGCTTCCAGCAACTTCATCTTTCTCCACAGAACCATCCTCAACAAGATACCTCTCTTCCTCCTCGATTGTCTCCCCTTGGCCAGTTGGTGCTTCCAGCTCCCGGCTCCTAGCATACCACACTTGGTCCGGAGCTTCGTAGCCCTCCAATCCAAAACCCCCTTCAATCTTCTTCCTCCTTTTCGCCTCTGGATCTCTCCCTTCAATCTCCTTCACGAACTCTTCTGGCAAAGCTCTTCTTACTGCTTCAGCAGCCTGCTCTTCAATTTTCCTAGCTTCTCTTTTCTGCGCCATTGGATTCGGATCTACAGTCGCCCACCTCACGTTTAAAATCTCGTTGTGATCCAGGCTCTGATGTGCCATTGCTTCCTTTGCAAATTGGCTATTCGCTTCATTTGTGTACGTCACGAATGCGACACCGCGTGCAGTCAAGACTCGTATCCTGTCAATTTGACCCCATTCTGCAAAGTGTCGAGCAACCACCTCTTCAATGTCATCCGTCACATGTATTCTTCCAACGTACAAAGTCCGGTTCTGCCGCATAAAAGACCCGACGCCGCCCATATCATCTCGATAGTCACTGTGCTTGTCTCTTCCGAAACAGTCGACGTTCGGGTTGAAGGTATCAAACAGGCCTGGTAAGCGATGCAGATATTCGCACTCTTGGCCTCTTGGGCATAGCCCTTTGGCAAAGAACAAACAGAAGTAGCTACCCACGACCTTGTCTCCCCGTGTATAACCCGAGTCCTTTGCGATATTGCATCGGCCAGCGGCTGCGGTCTTTGAGAGATACTTGTCCTCGCGATCTCCTCCTGACCATTTATTGTACCATATGTTGAAAATCGTGCCCGTCTGAGGAGGCGGTTCAGATTTCATAGTAGATGGATCAACTTGCGGACGGGCTGGCCGCCTCTTCTTTCGTATTATTTTCTTCGTCTTCTTCTGTTCTGGCTCTGCCGTGTCTGGATTTGGAGCCAGGTCTGTAGTCTTGCTCATGGTCGTAAGGTCCGTTGATATTGATGGAGGCGGGGAAGGAGCTGAAGCGGGAGTCACTACTGAGGTTTCTGTTTCTACCATATTGTAAAGAGAACGTCCGAGAAGTAATTATAAAAGATATGATGGTTAAGGTTGGAGCATTTGACAAATCTGGGGCGCGGCTGTCGCGCTAGACTGATAAGCGCTAAGGCTTATCCCTGGGGCCGATCATCTTCAAAGTAAACAAATCCAATTGCAGCTTGAATTTGTGTATTTCTTACATTGATGTTCGATCTGGTATCCGGGGGGCTAGATTAACATATGCCATAAGCCTGGCCTCAGTAAAGATGCTGGACTGGATCTCAGGGTCTTCACGACAAGGCGACGCGCAAGGTAGGTTTCCCACAGCACAAGCTTGCAAAATTGAGCTCACAATTGCTAGACGAGGGCGTGTCATACGCCGGAGAACCACCTGAGACTCCCGCACCATTATTTGTTGTCCGTGCTTTTAAAACTGCAATTTTCGGAACTCCCCATCCGGTCCAGAGAGAAGCCAAACAAGCTGGGAAAGCTTCGGAAGAAGACAAAGCTGGTACACAGCGTGCAGCATCGGAAAAGCCGCAAGATAGGGAGTCCATTGAGAGAGATACAGATACTGGGAATGAAACAGAGCGCGCTGCTAGCATTAGGCTCGACACTCTAGCTTCTCCCGCTAAAGGCATCCTGATGACCCCTGGTACTACCACTACCCGTCGGAAGACAGTCTCGTTCCTGCATCTGGAGAATTCTGACGCAGGCAAGCCAAGAGGCAATTTATTTCAAGATGCAGATTCGAATTTGGACCCACTACTCACGCCATGTAAAAGTGTACCAGAAGCACAGTCCAGGGATCAACCTCGCCATTCACAACTCACTAAAAAATTGGTAGAGCTGTCAAAGCAGAAATCAGAGAGGAAAGGTACTTCAAGTGAATTCGATGTCCAGTCACCAAAATCGGGGGCCTTCATGAGTACAGCCATCCAAACGGAAAGTAATGAGTCCGCAGTCGAAGTCACGATGGATCTAAGTAAGCCACGGTCAAGATCAGGACAGCACTGGAAGACGGAGTATGAGCAATATCAGAGGCGATCGGATCGTGAAATGAAGGAGATCATTAAATATGGTCAGCAGGTTAAGTCTTATGCTGCCAAGAAGGACGCTGAGGCGGCGAACTTGAGCGAGAAATTAAAAAAGGAGTTGGCTAAAGTAGCTCGAATGGAATCGAAAGTATCGAAGCTGGCGGCCCAATTGAATGCAGCACAAGACCAAGGCCCAGAGGGAGAGAGTGAGCAGGCCAGACTTGTTGGTGAACTAGCGCAGCAAACTGCGCTCGCTATCCGCTATAAGCAGAAAGTCGATCACTATAAAGCTGCCATAAGTGAACAGAATGCAGGCAAAACTGACGATGGTGACCAAGACAACTCCGAGGCGGCGGCTAAGGGAGGTGCCAGAGGAAAGAGGCTGCTTAGCCAGCCAGAAGCAAGTGATAATCTTGCAATGATTTCGGAATTCCAAGCTCAGCTTGAAGACCTGCACAGGGTGTCCCAGGCAGCAGAAGATCGTGGCAGACAGCTGAAGGAGGAAAATCGAGAGCTGAAACGGAGCTTAGCACGAGTAAAGCAGGAGATGATGAGTTACGAAACCAGGCGGCAAGCAAGAGAGGAGAGGTTGAAGCGGAGTGAAGCCAAGCATAGAGCTGCAAGAGAAGAGTGCGAGGAGCGTCTTGCCCAACTTACAGCCGAGCATCAGGAGCTGTTACGAATGACGAACCGACGTCCAATAGCACACGAGACTCCTCGAACCCACGCTGCCCAACTCGATGGTATTGAGCCAAGATTACGTGAAAATCGAAGAATGACCAAAGAAGGGGTCGATGAGAACGCCCCACCCGCAGGCGCCAATGTGAAGACCTCCAAATCATCGTACTCCCCTCGCAAAAGCCGATTGCAAAAGACGCCCGTTGATGTATGGACATCAAACAGCCCTCCAGAGATCGCAGTAGACAAGACGCCCGCTCAAGAACAAACCCAGCTCCCACCGTCCAGTGTGAAACACGACATCTATCGAACACTGAAAGAGATCGATCAGAACCTAGTTCTAGAAAAAGACCTTAAAGAAACTACCATTCCAACACCTGTCCATGCCAACACCCACCATCACCCCAAACCACTAGCTCCATCTCACAAGTCTCGCTCCACAAGTCCACTCCTGCCCGCCAAAAAACTCACCATCGACTCTTCCACCATCCATCTCACTTCCAGCCCAGCAAAGCTCCAACCAGCGCAGTCTACTGACCTTTCGTATTCAAAACCATCATTGGCGACGGTGGGTCGCTCAGCAAGCCTCTTAACGGGTAGAGCAGGTAGCAGCAGGACGAGTACGATGGGTTCGGTGAGGGTTTCGGCGTTGCCGGCTGATAGGGCGGCGGCCGCGAAGGCGAGGTTGGCGAAGAGGTGTGCGGAGAAGAAGAGACGGCTTGTGAGTGGTTCGTAGTCTTTGGGTTGATGGGGGCTAGAGCGGAGATATCCATCCTTAGGTTATAGCATTAAAGATGAACATGTTTTATGATTCAAACCCAAATTTCCATCATAGAGCGAGTCAGTATCAGGTAATTTTTGTGAAAAATAGGAGCCATTTGGCCATATGACCCAAAAAAAGAGTAAGAGTAAGTGTAATTGTAGCTAGATTGCGAATGCTGTCCCGTACGTAAGCTATCAACCGCCGAGGAAAACCTGCCACATACCGCGTCGTCTGTGGACATTAACCATATGTATCCCATTACAACGCCCCATAGGAACGCCATCACTAGGAACTCCATGCGATGGGGCGAAAAGGGATCAGAATTCTGTTCCTACCCAGGAACCCTCCAGCGCCAAGCAAACAACACCACCCGCTATGCCGCTCGCTCGCCCGCTCGCTCCATGCCGTGTAGAAAAATCGGTAATTATCCTGCCCACCCGCTCGCTCGCTAGCATGCAACGAACCCACCCCTCTCCTCTCCATACCCAGCCAAACCTCCCTCCCTCCGCACACCTAATTAATCTTCCTCCTCCTGATCCTCATCATCCGGCAACCCATCATCCCCATCCTCATCCATCTCCTCATCCGTATCACTCCCCCCAAAATCATCCTCCTCATCACTATCCACCCAAAACTCCCGATCATCATTCTTCACCTCCGCCGACGGCTTCGCGCTCGTACTCTCATGCGTTGGCATCACGAATCCAGCCGGGATGTCAGCCTTGCTTTTCTCAACATCGGCTTGCACGCGTTTTTTGTAGCCGGCGAAATCTTTTCGAAGCATGACGCCCGCGTCGACGTTGGCGGGTGAGGAACACTCGGCGTCGTCAAGTAGGGAGATTATGGAGATGAGAACGGATTCTACGCGCTGAGCGGGGGACCAGCGTTCGCCGGCGGACTCGCCGGACATTTCGTCGTCGCCGGGGGCGTGGAGGATGGAGATGCAGAGGTTGCCGTTGGGGTAGACGTTGGGATGGTAGAGGGGACGAGCGAATTGGAATGTTGGTGGAGCGTAGGGGTATTTGGAAGGAAAGGTCATGGTGGCGAGGAAGTAGCCGCCATAGTAGAGGGAGTCGGGGTTCAGGATTATGAGGCCAACGTTCCAGGTGAAGATGTCGTCGTTTTTAAGCTGAGAGGGGGTCAGTCATGTTAGGCAAAATTGGTGGACTCGGGGCGGGATGGCTTACTTCAACATTGACCCATTTCTCTTGGGCGAGAGATTTGTACTCGTTCATTAAGATCCTTTCTGCCATGATGGTGGTTGGGAAGTGTCAGGGAGGCGGTATCGGTGTTCTGCTTGTGTTATATTTATGAATAGTCCAGGTTGCCTGGTGTGGAAAGGCTTATCGAAGCGAAAGTTTGTAATAGAAGGCGGTGTGGAATATGCGTATGCGTGGATAAGTGTGTCATCAACCCATGATTTTGTGTGAGTGTTTACGGAGTAAGAGTGAGGGTTTTTGTACGTCTTGATGTGTCAGCCTGGCGAGGGTGAGGGTGAGGGTGAGGGTGAGGGTGATGGTGATCCGATTGCCGGGACTCAGCTCGGCTATGGTAGAAAAAAGTTCCGGTATGGTAGAACGGCCAAACGTCGGCTAAAGAATCAGGCCCCTATATCTAATCCCAGACCCGATCGGACGCGCACACCATTAGGGGCATAACCCCTAGATCTTAGGGACCCCACCCCTAGGCTCTAAGGACTACCCCCCCGTAAGACGCACCTGTACATATCAGTATATATTGAGTATATACTGAGCATATACAACTCTTTAGGGGTGTCAGCCTTGAAATTTAGGGATAGAGTCCCTGAGATCTAGGGGTGAGGCCCTTAATTAAGCTGAGTTTATACTGATCTTTTTATTCTAGGGTGTGTATATTTGGGGTGTATGTTCGGGGGGTGTGTTCGGGGGGTGTGTTCGGGGGGTGTGTTAGGGGCGTGCCCCCCTAGTAGCTTGGCTGGCATAACGTCGGGTATGGTCGGATTTAACCGGCCGGACATCGGCTTACTTTCTACCATACCGGAACTTTTTTCTACCATAGCCGAGCTAGGTGCCCTCCGATTGCAGATGACGAGCAAAAGGCCAATGACCGAGGTATTGATCGACACAGGGTTTAACAGTACAACGCCTCAACCGCCGGAACATTTTTGCTACACAACGCCATTGCCACCATGCTATGTATATCTTCTAATCCCCTTGAATTGCTTCAGGCTGTCTTTGCCTGTTGCCAGGAGCGTTTTGTTGTTCCCGGCTCAGACACAGGAGGTTTCATGCCAGAATGACTGACGGTCACAAGGTTCTCTCGCTACCTCAACCTTTAAGCCTGGGTATGGAGGGCGGGTATCTTGTCTCCCCTCCATCGTTCCACAGAACTTTCTGGAGTCGCGGTTAGCACTTGAAGGAATCCACCGAACGTCTGTCTCCTCGACGGCCTCTCCGCTGTGCGACTGGTTGGATTGCCACCACCTTGTGCAACTCGGACACTGCGGTCTCACCCCTGTCTCCTGTTTATTCTTGGAAAATGACCATGAACGTGCAAGCACACATCGCTAGCTGTGAACGAACACTTCTTGGGCTTTGGACTTGGGTTGCTGAAGATGCCAAGACATCAAACCCGCTTAGTCATTGTAGCAAGACTCCAACGGCGATATCTTCCCCTGTCGTCCAGGAACGGCTCTCTACAGCGTCAAAGGGAGAATTCAGATGCATTCATGACTACACTGACCCCATTGAAGCCTTGAGAACAACCCAGATGACTGCCGTTTCCATGACGCGGGTTCTCCGTGCCGTCCCACCCCGTAAAGCTTGAATCCCCTCAATGATGTACGGAGAGGTTCCTGCATCGGCCTTAACACCTGCTTCATAGTATTTATTGAGGCTCTTCAGATGCTCAACGATTCGCTGTTTTCTTCTTGTATCTCTCCTGCATGTCTCTTGTTATCAACGTACTGTAGTCTTTCACCAGTATGAAGTTCGCATCTTTGTTAGCCCTCTGTGGCGTCTCATGTCTTGCAGCTGCTCAAGCAATCACATATCAAAATCTCTCAAGTACCAATGTACGCGTTGATACAGGCCAAACAGGCCCTGCTGTCGAGGAAGTACATTACTATTACGATCAATGGCCAATTGGCCTCGCAGTATCAAAGCAGGGCCGAATCTTCGTCTGCTATACCAGAGGCACATATGCCTATACACTTGGAGAAGTAGTTAATACTACAGCTGAGACACCGTATCCAAACATAGCAATCAATACACCTCCAGGGGGTCTTTCAACCACTATCAATGGCATTCCATTTGCGAGCAACTCCAACACTACATTTATCAGTGTCCAAGCTCTATATGTTACCCCCGATGATACCCTATGGGTACTCGACACTGGGAGGCCCAGCACTAATGAAACAGAGGATCTCACTATGCCCTATGCTCAACTTGGAGGTCCAAAACTGGTAGCCATTAACCTAACCAATAATTCAGTTGTTGCGACTTATACTTTCCCCGCCTCCGTCCACTACCCAGATTCGTACATGAACGACCTGCGCTTCGACATGCGAGCAAACGCCACGGCCTCCGGAAAAGGAATATGCTACATCAATGACAGCAGTAACGAAGGCCGCAACGGTTTTATCATGCTTGACCTAGGAACCGGCGAATCCTGGCGCCAACTAACCCAACACCCCTCCACCCTCCGCACTTTCGAAGACGTACCCTCCTACCAAGGCATTCCCTTCTACCAACGCAGCCCTGGCCTCCCCCTCACCAACATCCAAGAAGGCCTAGACGGCATCGAACTCTCCCTCTACGGCGATATCATGTACTACTCCCCTCTAACCAGCGACTATCTCTACAGCATCGAAACCCAATACCTGCGCGCCAACCCCGCCAACGACGTCCTCTCTTCCCAACGCGCCTCCAACAACGTGAAGAACCTCGGCCAGCGCGGCGGCAACGCCAACGGCTTCAGCAGCGACTCCAATGGCGCCATCTACATGCTCATGCCCGAGCAAAACGCTATCTATATTTACAACACGACGAGTTTGCAAGCCGAGTCGTTTGTCAGAGACCCGAGGATTATTTGGCCGGATAGTTCGAATGTTGGGTGGGATGGGTATATTTATTTTAATATTAATCAGTTGCCGTATCAGCCGGATTGGAATAATGGGACGGATTTGAGACAGTATCCGGGGGTGATATTGAGGGCGCCGTTGCCGAATGGGGGGACGAAGAGTACGGTTTTAGGACCTCGTGATTGAATAGTTTGGCAAGGAAGATAATTAAAAGTACGGGCACTTAATGATTCCCGTAGTGTATATAAGAAATAACGAAGGAAAATAAAAAAGACTATTAAAGAAACGAAGTACCAAGGACGATTTAGACTCGTGAAGGCGACATCATCCGGGTATCCGCATCCCATCACAACTGTTAACCCACTCCTATTCCTCCCTCTCCCACCTCCTTACACACTAACGACGTCAATGACGGCTAAATCTTCAATTTTTGATAAACAATTTCACCCTCTCAGCCCCCCCTCAAACTATAAGCCAAACACGCCTTTGTTCGAAAATTATACACAATCGCCATCCCACTCCCCCCTCCACCTCCCCCTCCTCCACCCCCTCCCCCTCCACCCGCACCTCCCCCCGCACTTTGCTCATCCGCCAACTCCCTCAAAACCGTTTGCAGCTGTCCCAAATATTTCCTCTCCCCCGGCGGCGCATTCTGAATGAATTTCTTCCAGGAATCGGTGTCTGAGAGGCGAGTATCGCTGATGGCGTCGAAGATATCGGAGGTGGTTTCGATGGCGATGATGGGGCTGTGGTGGTGGAGGGTGGAGAGGTAGAGGTTGCGGGAGTGGAGGGCTGGAGTGCAGAGGAGGATGGGTTAGTTGGGATGATAGATCTTTGGGGTATTGATTTCGGGGGGGGGGAGGGTTTAAGGGGAGTTTAGGTACCTTCTTCGACAACGGTCTTGCGGTTTACTTTTTTGCCTTTATTTTCAGAAGTGAGGATTTTGATATCGACGCCTTTCTCTGGTGTGGTAGTTTCTTGTTGGCTGTTTTGATGGCGGAGCGTGGATGGTTTCGCGGTACGACCTTCGAGGCGGTCACGCTCGCGGATCTCGCTGCGGAGATGGTTGGAGAGGTCGGAGGTGCGGACTTCGGTTTCGTCTTTGCGGTCTGTGCTTCGGACTTTGATGAGGTCTTCGGATCTGATGAGGATGACCCAATTGTGGTTTTCGGTGCGCTCTTCTGTCTTGGTGTAGGCGTTGTCGGCGGCGTCCTCGATGGTGGTTTCAGCTAGCTCGGCGCTGATGTTGTTTGCCCAGAGCTCGTTCAGAATATCGATGCCGACGGAGTTGAGGAGAGCTTGATCGAAGCTGTCGACGAGGACGTCACATCGCTTTCTCTTCCACTCTAGGTTGAGCTGGGTTTGGGGCCTCTTCTTGGCTTTCGATTTGGCTCCTTTCTTCAAATAATGCTTCATGTCTGCACAAAGACCCGTCCATGCAAGCTGGAAACCTACTGCGTGGACCCGATTTTTCTTTTGTGTTATTGGCTGGTGCCCGCGGATCAGTTGATCATACCGGCCCCCTGCAGCAAGTACGGACCTCCTCTTCTGGTCATAGAGGCATTGAAAAAGCACATTTCCACGATAGAACTTCTCGTTGTAGCTACTCAAGGGACTCAAATAGACTTTTCGTTTGACACCAAAACGATTAAGGTAAAGTGTCATTGCTTGGAGGTGAGCAAAGGTGGACTCTAAATGGACAGTATCTTTCAGGATAGAGCGCAGCTTAGGTACAGCCTTGTCCCAGACGTCTCGAAAATCAAAGCGCTCAAGTTCGTCAAGCGAAGTAGCGGGTATAGATATTGCGGGGTCGCGCAGTTCGTATCGTACTCTGCTCCATGTCCAGTCACCAGTATGCAATTTGCTGATTGTTTCTTTAACAGCAGACCATTTGGAACTTTCGATATCGCAGAATTTAAGGATAGTATCAAGTATGAACGAGTGATTGATGTGATAGCACATCTGTACTGTTGACAGATTTGGAAAAGTGTCAAGAATCTCGTCCAATATCTTCAGTACTTCGGCTTCGCGAACAGCAAGGTTGAGGCTGTTGCCAGAAACAATATCAAAGTTTGCTTCACCAAAGATCTTGGGTTGATTACCCGAAGGATCGACACGGTAAACATTGTCAAATATGAAAGTCTTCTGCTCAGGCCTTGAGTTGCCCGCCAGCAACATCGCATTTGGTAGGATTAGATCGTATGGAAGTTGCATCACCTTGCCCTTCGGGTGAAGGAATTTGGCTACCTCTTCAGAGAGGTAAACAACATTGTACGGGAATAATACAGGACTGTCTGTCCTTTCTACGGCTCCGTGGAGTTGAAAAATTGTCGTTAATTTCTGCTTGACTATAGCCTGGAGGTCTAGATCGTTTGGGAGAGAACGTGACATGGCTCGAACTTCTTCAAGTAACGTGATCGCGCTCATAGGGTTTGGCGCATTAGTGGCTGTATTATGCCGTTGGTCAGTAGTGGCTTGAGATTGAGAAAACAGGCTATTGATGAATTGGGATCGAAAATGTGAGTTCTCGTCAGCAAGGAGTCGCCGTGCCATTCGCAATGACTCGTTTTCATCCTGCACGGGAATTTGTCCACTCTCGAGAAGTTCTAAGCTGCTCGGCCTATTCGAAGGTCTCTTTTGTACAAGTGATGAGATAATACTGGCTTGGGTGGCCTTTTCCGGTACCATGAGGGCCAAAGGAAGGGTAATTTCTTCCTTGCGCACTTTTTCCAGTGTCTCTGCCCGCTCCATACCCGTGGAAAAGGCAACATTCATTTCGAGCAATATAATGCCAAGTGCATACATATCGGCCTTCTCATTATATTTCCCGTCTCCGGCAGACAGGACTTCGGGAGCAATATAAGACGCAGTACCTATGTCCTTAGTAAAACTGGTGAATATTTCTTTCGCGGGCTTTGAGCTAGTGTTATGATGATAGTCACCCGGCCTTGCAAGCCCAAAATCACCGATACGCACATCGCCTTCATCTATATCCAAGCGTAAGTGTGTGAAATATCAGGTGGAGAATATTAGATGTGGAATAATAGCGTTCAGCAAACTATTACGGAAGAGGGTGGGCGTACTATCAATGAAGATATTCTCAGGCTTGAGGTCGCGATGGACGATGAATAATCCATGTATATGTACCAGTCCTTGCACGATTTGTCGAAACAGCCTCCAAGCCTCAAGAGCGTTTGCGGGTAAACCAGAGTTTACGAGATCACGCAACGTCTATGCAAATTAGCATGGTCATGTGCATTCGAGATGGAGGGTCCTGGATTGTCTATCCCCACTAGTCCATGGATGAGGGCGAACATGCCCCCAGCCGCCAAGAACACTTATCTCTCAGCCCAATGGCTTTGGACTGACCGCATGCTCCGAATTATGAAGTGATTGGAGGACAAGCTTACCTCTTGTTTGCAATACTCCATTTGTATGTAGAGTATCGTTGAAGTCATTGGCTCGGAATTGTGAGGGTGGTGCTCAGAGTACTTTCGGCTCTTCGTTCTCGGGTCGCAGCTGTCGTTGTCATCGTTACTATGTGAGCTCTCGTCCGCATCGTCATCGTCGCTAGTTTCACTTTCATCTCCCTCCTCTCCATTACCAAAAATAATGTTCACTCCAGTTGAACTGATGAAATCGAGACCTCTCGAACTCATAGGTAGAAGATTTCTAGGTATATTTCCTGTATATGCAAGAGAAGATGAGTCGGCATCCTCTGAAAAGTCCTGTGCATCATCGATTTGACCTAGAGAGTCATCGATCCATGAGGCAAAATATCTCACTACGTTCGGATGATTCAAGCGCGACAGTACGGTAGCCTCGCTGAGTACAGGATCAAGGGCTGACTTTGAGCTCGCTTTGATCTTCTTGATGGCATAAAGTTGGCCATCCACCTTATTTCTGGCTCGAAAGACCTCTGCGAACCCGCCACGGCCCAGGCGGCCCTCCTCGACAAAATCTTTATTATATCTGGAAGAGGCTCCGCTACGGGAGTCGCGGCGTTGGTGAAGCCGCTGCGAGTCTATGAGCTTTGGGACTGAACCCTCGATCATGGAGTCCCCAATGGGCGAAGCCGCTTCGATTAAGGCATCATCATTACGAAAGAATTCGAAATGCAGCAAATCCCACGCAGACGGTCGCTTCTTAGGGTCACTATCAAACACTTGGCCGAGCATGGCTCGGAGACTCTTTGTTAAGGTAAGCTCCTCGAAGAACGCAGTTAGGGATTGATACTCGTTGAAAACGCTTAGGCCAAAAGACATCTGCAAGAAGCAAAGACCAAAGTTCCAGATATCAGTTGCTGGTATGATCTCTGCTTGGGATCTGTCATTGACAGCTTCGGGTGCAGTCCAGGCAATAGGAGATATTTGAGAGGATGTACCGCTTTTCAGCAGGTGTAAATCACGCTGAAAACCACCATCTGACAACTTAATCATAGTGGTTTTTCTACCGCCTTTCTCTGTTTCTCCTTGTACAAGAAGGATATTGCTTAGATGTAGACTTCCATGCGCAGCTCCGTGGCGGTGATAGTGTTGGAGGCCTTCAATGAGTCGGATGGACCAAGATCTGACTTGCTTGATATCCAATCTGTCGGTAATGTCCAAAGCGTCCCTTAAAGAGTGTCTCCCAGCCAATTCTAGGAGTATCATCACGTTCCAGCCACGACTGACATCAGAGACTTCGTTGCTGGTAGCACGCTGGATCTTGAAATTCAAAGGTTTCAGAACGCTTTGATGGGGCTTCAGCCCGGTATGAAAATCGAGCTTCGACTCCAGATTCTGGATTGCACGCTTCGTGGCAGCCTCGTCGCCACCCAAGGGCAATATGCGACACTCTTTCAGCAACAGGAAAGGACTCTCTTCGAGAGGATCTTCACCTTCAAAATCAACATGAGAAGCGCCGGTAATTCCACCATTTTCTTGAAAAGGCTGTACCGTAAACGTCTCGCACACAGGTCCAGCACGGTATCTAACCCTTTTGTGGACAGCATTAATGGTACTTGGTGTTCCTTCATTTGGCAATTTGACGGGACATGACGCCCGATCGAATGTGAGGACACCAGGGAAATTGCCCTCAATCTTAACGTTACTAAATGGATTATTTGACTTGGTCTCGCGTGTCTCGTGGCGAGTTATTCTTTGCTTCACGAGTTCCTGAAGGGATTTCTCTTCTTCTTCTTGAGCTTTGAGCTCCTGCTGTCTCCGTTCCTGGTCAGCTTTTTGAGATGATAATCGTGCAGCTTCTTCTCGGGCAGCGCGTTCTTCGTCCAATGTAGGGACATCGGTCTTTTTCACCCCAGTATTGTCAATAGTGTCTTGTAATGAGCTCGCGATTTCGTAAATCATCTCAGACCCGAGAAGTGACTTTGGCTTGGTTTTCAGGATATCTTGGGCTACTTTCTTCGAATTTTTGGCTATATCAGGGCCAAAGTCCAGACTCAGCCGTGGCAAGGATTTGGGATATGTAGGCGGAAATGAGACAGTAAGGGTTAGACTTCTCTCATCATCATCATCTATGGCGGGCCTAATTTTGATTTTGAAGGCGCGATCGAGGGATTTGTTCCACGCTCCAGTTTTGGCTTCTTCTTCCATAAAATCCTCCATGTAAATGGAACGTAAAGCTTCGATCTCATCACGCTGGATCTCTGAGTAATTGGTCGTGTTTGGTGCCATGGCAGCACTGCGATTCATAACATTGCTTCTATAATGGTGTGCGACAGACCAGGAATCATTCTACTTCATGTGCGGAAACTCCAATGGATGACTGGAAAAAGATGCAGCCAGCGGACCAGCCGCAACTTACTGTTGAAACTCCATACTCCCAGGCTTACTAACTTATAGATTAGGTCCTTCTGTTAAGGCCTGACCATGCGTGAGTGGTTGATAAAGGCAAGAGCTAGCTAGTTTTTATGATTTAAATTTGATATTGGCGCCTGATTGGCCGATGCACCGCTAGCTCGCTAATCCCTGATGCCGATCCTGTTTCGATGGCTCTCTTGATGATGCTAATTCATTGTTTTACATTGGACAACATCTCTTACTCAGTATTACTGGACTTTTTCCGTAGTCATCATGGTGAACATCACGGAGAAGATCAAAGAGTACGAATTTCGAAATCCTGGTTAAGTACAATGCTGAGTTCGGCAGGATTGAGGATGAGATGCGAAGGACCCAGAGTAAAACGAGATGGAATGGCTAGACCTAAAGAGTAGTCGCTAATGATTCTGACAGAGAATAAAGCTACTGGTGGGTCATGACGAACCGTCGAGTGATTGGAATTTGGACTGAGATTGTGAAGAATATCACCTGGGTTTGTTAAAAGGGTAGGTTACAACCCTTGAGTGAAGGGTCTTGGTAGAGACTTAATCCGCCTAGAAAGCTCGCTCGTCTTCGAGCCCAACTTCTTGAGCCAGCGCCAGGGGCTGGATCAGGTGGCGGCGCAGGGTTTGATGTGAGCAAAAGCGGTGATGCTCGCATAGCCCTTGTGGGCTTTCCATCCGTTGGCAAATCTACATTTCTTTCGAAAATCACGAAAACGAAAAGTGAAGTTGCTGCGTATTCCTTCACGACCTTGACGGCCATTCCTGGAGTGCTTGAGTATGGGGGTGCGGAGATTCAAGTCCTTGATTTACCTGGTATTATCGAAGGCGCTTCAGAAGGTAAGGGGAGAGGGAGACAGGTCATCAGCGCTGCAAAGGTAGGACTATACTATGATTTTTCTTCGGTCTCACCGCTGAGACACTCTCAGACTAGTGATTTGATCTTAATGATACTGGACGCAACGAAAAAAGCAGAACAGAGAGCGCTACTAGAGGGTGAGCTTGAAGCTGTGGGCATTAGGCTAAACCGAGAACCACCGTATTTATATTCAATGACCCAATCCAGTTAAATATCTACTGAAACGCCATAGCAACATATACCTGAAACCAAAGAAGGCTGGCGGGATGAAGATCACGTTCCAGTCTCCACCGAAGAACCTTGATGAGAAAATGCTTTATAATATATTACGAGACTACAAGATGCTGAACTGCGAGGTCCTTGTCAGAGATGAGAATGGTAAGTGCATCGACATTCCTTCACTACACTGCTTATGTTTTGCAGCAACGGTCGACGACTTCATTGACGTGATCATGAAGGACCACAGAAAATATATTAAATGGTGCATACTACCTGCCATCGTTCAACACCTTGCACTAACATGTGTCAAAGTCTATATGTGTATAACAAAATTGATTCGGTCTCGCTTGACTTTCTCGACAAGCTGGCTAGGGAACCTCACACGGTGGTGATGAGCTGTGAGCTCGATCTTGGAATTCAGGACGTAGTAGAAAGGTGCTGGCAAGAGCTACAGTTGATGAGGATCTATACCAAACGGTACTTAATGCCACACAGGTAAACAGACATTCCCACGCTAACAAAAGTAAAGAAAGGGAGAAGACCCCGACTTTAGTGAAGCTTTGATTGTAAGGAACAAATCGACGATCGAAGAGGTTTGTGACCAGGTACATAGGACGTTGAAAGAGACGTTCAAGTATGCCATGGTGTGGGGAGCCAGTGCACGTCACGTTCCCCAGAGGGTTGGGTTGAGTCATGTCGTAGCTGACGAGGATGTTGTGTCTATTGTTGCGAAATGAAGAGCTCCGGGTTACATGCATTAACATCTTACACTACAGCTAGGGAACACTATTGAACAACGGATGTGAGTGAGGTGTGGAGGGGTGCAGCATGGAAGTAATGCCCTCCATTCGTGGATATCTACCCGAGTAAATGGGTGCTCGGAATTACCGACAATTGTTGTTACATGCTGATGCAAGGCCAATAAAACTTCCTGTGATTTGAGAAATATCATACAATGAAGTTGCACACCTACACCTACTTAATAATTTCCTTTCCTTGTTGGAGGAAGGTAACATTGACATCCAGGGCTACCTAGGCACAAACCCTATGGTCTAACCGGAGAAGGTTCGAGAAGCTTCCACAGGCAATGCGGCCTTGTCTCCCACCCAACGTCACTGATCGCGTGGGCGATGGTGCCCTGCCCACGCTGTCACACCAGCGAAATTTCGCAACCTGAGCATCAATTACCTAGTCTCACCCAGAGCAACCTCTTAGATGCTGTCTACTTTGATGCGTCTGTATTTGGCCACTTGAATCATTCGTTTCACCCGCTAAGTCATAGACACAAGTCACGGACAAGGGTCAAGCCCCCCACGCTGGTCGAGCCTGGCTGCCTGGCCTCTGCAGGCGGATACTGCCCGTCGAGGTATTTAATTGACTTCAATCACACGGCATTAACTTCAAAGCGTACTCTACTTCCTAACGGCAACAAAATTTATCACCCAGTATGGTAGCAGAAACCAAACTCTATGATACCCTAGGCATCAAGCCCGAGTCAACACAAGATGAGATCAAGAAAGCATACCGGTAAGCCAATCGATACCGTAAATCATTTTATGTTGACACTAACATCATGCAGGAAATCAGCACTAAAGAACCACCCTGACAAGAACCCTGATAACCCCAAGGCATCCGAGAAATTCAAAGAAGTATCACAAGCCTACGAGATCCTCTCCGACCCTGAGAAACGAAAAGTATACGATCAATATGGCCTTGAGTTCCTCCTCCGTGGTGGTACAGAAGCTCCACCGCCTGGTGCAGGCGGACCCGGTGGCATGCCCGGCGGCTTTGAAGGCATGAATTTTGGAAATATGGGAGGCATGCCTGGGGGAGGGAGGTCATTCCACTTCTCAACTAGTGGAGGGAATGGAGCATTCAGTTTCAGCGACCCCTCGAGTATTTTCTCCGAATTCTTCAAGCAGGGGGGTTCTGGGATGGGCGACGACGACGATAACATCTTCGCTCAGATGAACAGTGGTAGGGGCGGCTTCGGCAGTAATGGTGGACGATCTTCGCGAAGTAACGCATATCCAAGTTCTTCAAGACGGAGAGAACGGAGTCCTGAAGTCACAACTGTGGAGAGGCCACTACCACTTACTTTGGAAGAGCTGTTTAAGGGAACAAAGAAGAGAATGAAGATTAAGAGGAAGACCTATGATCCAAGAACGCATAAGCAAAGTATCGAAGACAAGATCTTGGATATAGACATCAAGCCAGGATACAAGGTGGGAACAAAGATCAAATTTAAGGATATGGGAGACCAAGAAGAGGGTGGCACACAAGATTTACACTTCATCGTCACTGAGGTGAGCTTTTCTCCATTCGCATACAACATTGTTTGGGATACTTACATATAACAGAAACCCCACCCCGTCTTCACCCGCGACGGCGATAACCTTAAAGCGGTGATTGAACTCGACCTCAAGGAATCTCTCACAGGCTGGAAACGTACCATAACCACCATCGATGGCAGGCAACAAGTCGTTAGTCGTGGCGGCCCAACCGGACCCGGCTTCCAAGAAACCTTCCCGCATCAGGGCATGCCGAAGAGTAAAAAGCCTTCGGAAAGAGGGGACATGATTATTGAGGTCAAGGTCAAGTACCCGACGAGCTTGACCCCGCACCAGAAGGAGTTGTTGAAGGATATCTTGTGAGTGAAGCGGCTGGCTTGAGTTGATGATATCATGATTCTATGCATTAGTGAGGCGTTTTGAGCGAGATGTGAGGATTTTTCAGTTGGTATGGGAATAGAGGGCTTACATCATTGGAAGTGGCATGAGTATCATCATGACAAATATCTTGATAATCTTATCAGTGTGAGAAGGTTGCAAAGAAAGAAGATGCATATCATATCGGTCCATTTATTGCTGGGTGCGTTTCTTTGATTCTCACGAATTGATTCTTAATTGTTTGTAAAGAAACACGATAAGTATCCTACCTTATGTACAGGTTCTACCTCCTTCATGAACACCCTCCTTACGAATTAAATATCCTCGAATAAAGCAGCTCATGTCTCCCTATCCACAAATCACACATCACGACCCCCTGCCCCGCCTCCTCTACTTTCCTCTCCCAATTCGCCCCCATCACGCCCTCAATCTTCCCCCTCAACCACCCACTAGCCAGCACCTCCTGCGCTTTATACGGCCCCATCACACTCGCCCTTACAGCCGCGCTCACAACCGCTTTTGCATGACTGAAGAGAAATGTGTATGCAGATGAGTGTAGGGAAATGCCCAAGGCGCATGTCACAGCAGCCCAGACAGGTGCGAAATGCCCACTGAGGGCAATATTTTCAGCATCGTCCAAGCGAGAATTTGGGGTTTTCATAGCTTGCGAGAAGTTCGAAAGCGCTGTTGCTGCCTCTGATGGACCGGCCTCAGAGCCTAGAGCGCGATCCCATAGCGTAAGGAGTGCACGCCCCTGCGCTACACTTGCTCTCCTGGCTACGGGGCAGAGCGTGCAGGCATCTAGTTCTGCATCGAGGTCTTGCAGGTTCGGTGGCTTGGTGTATGCTGCTATGAGGTAAGGTAGGGTGCTCGTGGCGAGAGATGTTAAAGTTAAGGAGAGGAAGTGGTGGAAACGTTCTGCAGCCAAGGTGTTGCCAGGCGTGTTAGGGTGGTGGGCAAGGTAGGATTCTAGGCCGGATGAGAAGGCAAAAGAGCCGAGGGGGAGGGCGGAGTCGGAGAGGAGGAGGAGAGGGTGGGAGGGTAGCAGTGTCTTGGGGGGAGGCGGGGCGGGTTCGTCTGGTTCGGAAGGGGTGGAGCTTGAGATGAGTTGCAATTGAGAACGAACGAGCGATAGCTCGGCCTCCAGACGAGCGATCTCATCTTTCAGAGTCGACTCGTCTGCACTGGAGGTCATTTGGGTAGCATTGCTTGAGTGGAGAAACGACTGAGGAACGACTGCGGGATGTTCTCCACTCGGCAAACCTTCCTTCCGCTGCTCATACGCTACTATAATTAGTGCATCTCAATCAATGCGACTCGGCGATACCTTTGCAATGGGCAAAGCAAAGAAATCGAAGCTCAAAGCTGGTGGCCAGAAGCCATACCAAAGGTCTAACGAGCATATTCCAAAGCCGACAAGGCCCTTGCAAAAGTCGAAGCCCACTAAAATCCCACAACCTCCAGCGCCGACGATTCCCTTCTCCTCAAGTGACCGGATACTCCTCCTTGGCGAAGGCGACTTCTCCTTTTCTCGCTCGCTTCTTGAGACTCACGGCTTTACCTCTCTCATTGCGACTAGCTTTGACAAGTCATCTGCCCTTCACTCAAAATACCCACAATCAACATCCAACGTCCGAGCGCTGGAAGAAGAGGAAGGATGTCAAGTGCTATTTGGCGTCGATGCGACGAAATTAGGCAAACCCGGTGCGCTTGACGGTGGTGGTAAGGAAGTAAGACAGGGAAACTTCGACAGGGTGATATTCAATTTTCCACATGTTGGCGGATTGACTAAGGATGTCAATCGGCAGGTCAGGTATAACCAAGGTGAGTCACAAATTGCTGAAAGGCCTTTGAGGTACGACTCGCGGACTGACTCACTTCTAGAGCTTCTCGTGGGGTTCTTCAAGTCGGCACTGCCTTTGCTGGCGCCTGAAGGTTCCATCATTGTTACAATATTCGAGGGCGAGCCGTATAGCTTGTGGAATATCAGAGATCTTGCCCGGCACGTGGGCTTGACCGTTGGGCGCAGCTTCAAGTTCCAGGCAAGTGCGTATCCTGGCTATAAGCATGCCAGAACCCTGGGCAACATAGAGGGCGGTGGAGGCTGGAAGGGGGAAGACAGGCCTGCGAGGACCTATATCTTCGAGGTCAACGAGAAAGAAGCACAAGCAACATCAAAAACCAAGAAGCCAACCGATGCCAGTGATTCAGATGATGACTAATGTTCAACGCCATTGACCCAAATTTATGCTGGATGTACCCCCGCCCTAACTCCGTCGCTGTGGTGGGTGGCTAGAGATACGGATATCTTACAGCACAGCTATGAAATATACACTTTTCGAATCTCGGAGATGTCATACTCAACCGATGTTGTTGGATCCTTTACTTTCCCAGGATCAAGACCAAATTTGGCACTCATCTCAAGCAGTCGGTCACGCCCGTATACCCTCCCGTTCGGCAGCACGACGGGATCGTTTTCGACATAGCTCTTCGTGTGGTGTGCATAGGGTAGTTTGCGAGCCAGCTCATTCAACTCGGTGGAACAGATGGGACATACTGAGGTCGTTGTGGAACTTGCGTTGGCGGTGCTGCTGGCATGCTTCGAATGGCAAGAAGGCGTCTTAAGCGCCGACAATCCAGCCGAAATGGCTATGTGTAGAAGCGGACGTGCAGGGAGAGAGAACAGTTCGTGATGGGTTTGAACGAATAGATTCGCCAGATATTCCCACCGCGCGTCTGAATAGAGCATCTGCATATGTTAATCTCAAGTCGCACCGTCTCTTGTACGGGACTTACTTTGTACTCGGGTACTTGTGTATCTGGAGGGAACGCAAGCAGCCCTGCAGCTCTATTCACCTCCCTGGGGTACATGTTTGCATGTTGGGTCAAATATTTCCGAGCATGTTGCCGGGCTTCGACAACCTTTCCGTTTCGGCGGAGCTCAACACACTGTTGCAAACGAAGTGCGAACTCAAGCCGGTTCTGCATCAACGACATTAGCAGATAGGCAAAGGCTGGGTTCAGACAGAACTCACGTCGAGTTTCTTCATCATTGGCTTGTGCTCGAAGCACCAAGCAAGGCATTCTGTTGTACTTCTTCTCCTCAGACTCTCTTCGACTCTGTGACATTGTACGAAGACATCCAGATCCACCAGGTCCTCAATGTTCTTCTCCCTGGCCAGTGCTCTAGCACTTTCTCCATATCCGCATCTCAATAAATAGTCCACTAGTAATCGATTCAATCGAATCCTTGACCATTCATCATATTTGACATCTGCCAAGCTAGGTATTTCATATAGATCTTGGAGATGTTGGATCCTCCTTCTTGAATGCTGATGCAAGACCTTTTCCTCGTTGTGTAGACTTTGCATTTTCCGCTTGAGCCCCTGCATGCGGCTGATCATGCTGTCCAAGCTATTCAACGTTTGAGCAGCATCTTGGCCCGCGAATGCGGCATTCGCTGTCGTTTTGAGGGCGGTAAGAATCTCTTTATTTTCTCGCTCGACATTTTTTTGAACAGTTTTAAAATTCTTGCGTGCCAGTTCATGGGGAAGTCGGAGAAGAGGTTGATCCTATGATTTGCGTTTTGTAAGCTGGGTTTTGCTGTTGAAAACCGCAGGTCACGTACTAAGAGCAAGTGACTTTCAGCGTTGAGCTTTGTAGTTGTGAGTTCTGCCGCCATCGTAGCTTCTTTGAGAAGAGTACTGGGAGATCAACTCAAATATATATTAATTCACCATGAGAGTAGAAAAAACCTTTGACTATAGTTGTACGTTGTTTGTTCTCAGAGTTGGTCATGCGTCAGGTACTGCGTATCGCGGGGTTTCGGAGGTAACTCTAGCGTCCGTGGCGGCACAAGGCCAGACATGTCCGCTAAGGTGTCTACCAACTTCCCCACAACTCTGAGTACTCCTATTAATCTACCACTTACTATTCTCTTGATATGGCAGCATGGCTACCGATACATATATCGAAGACTTCGAAGCGAAGAGCACCGATTTTCTGCAATGGCTGCGGCAACAGCCTGGTACAACCATCAGTCCAAAGATACAGATAGCGGATTTGAGAGAAAAGCATGCTGGTCGAGGAGTCGGTAATAGTGCTTGATCGCTCTCCCAATTGCTCATTGGCTAACAGGCATCTAGTCGCTGTGGAAGATATCGAAGAGGACGAAGAGCTTTTCAGCATTGCGCACTCGGATGTACTGACCGTTCAAAATTCGGGTTTACACAACGTGAAGCCCGCCATGCTCGAACATCTTGATGCTTGGAATTCGTTAGTCCTAGTCATGATCTATGAAGATGGTCTAGAAACGAAGTCTAGGTGGTGGCCATATTTGAACATATTGCCAAGGCATTTCGATACCCTGATCTATTGGTCGCCGGAGGAGCTCGCTGAGCTGCAAGGCAGCGCCGTAGTGGACAAGATAGGCAAGAAAGACGCCGACATGTCTTTCAAGAAGTCTCTTTTGCCCGCGGTAACACAGGATCCGCAGCTCTTTGGCCGACATGCACAAGCATTCGCTGGCTCCGATGCAGAGAATGCACTGTTAGGACTTGCTCACAGAATGGCCACGGTAATTATGGCATACGGCTTCGACTTGGAATCAGGATCCACTTCATCCTCCGAATATGGAGAGGATGATGGAGCAGATGGTTCTTCTCAAAACGCGTATGAACTCAATAAGGGGATGGTACCTCTGGCCGATCTCTTCAACGCCGACGGTGACTTGAACAATGTGGGTTGCATTTGACTTCAACATCTCGCAATCCATCTAACTGAAGCAGGCACATCTACTGCAGCAAGAAAACTCAATGACCATGATTGCTCTCAAAGACATCCGGAAAGGAGAACAAATTTTCAACGACTTTGGTCAGCTACCACGATCTGATCTGCTTCGAAGATATGGCTATGTTACAGACAATTACAAGAAATGGGATGTTGTCGAAGTAGACATCGAAGATGTCGTACAAGCTGCCGGTGAATTCAACAAGCTTAGTGAAAAGAGGAAAGAAGACAGGGTACTATTATCCTTCAGAGGTTGAGCTCTAGTCGAGGACTTACTGACAGGACGTAGCTCGAACTTGCGGCAGATTGGGATGTGTTACAAGACGGCTATGATCTTACCCGCCCAATGCAGGGAATGCCCTTCGAATTTGATCGGGCTCTGGTTCTTACAATTACCGCCTTATTGTCTGAGGACGAAGACTTTAAAGAAGCCCTGGAGGACCCACCAGGTCGGCCACCCTCACACTTACGGATGCCCTTGGCTTTAGTCCTTCGGAAGATCATTTCTTCCAGGCAGAGCGCTTACAAAACAACCATAGCCGAAGATGCTGCGCTGTTGGAAGATGCTACAGTGCAAGGACGGCGAAGAATGGCAATTGAGGTGCGCCTGGGCGAAAAAGAAATCCTGGCCTTGGCAAGTGACGAAATAGAGAAACGGATTGTCAAATATCAATCAGCAAATGGAGAGGAGCAAGATGTCAGTCAGTTCAAGAGGAGGAGATTCTAATTTCGTTGGTCGATTCCTCACTTCAAGATTTCCTGCTACAGGTCTTCCAAAGGACACTCGCTGGGGTATGCTACATCCGGTCCTGCGCCAACATCTAATGCTGCACAAAAGCACGGTTCACCGTTCCTTAAAGTTACACTTCCCTTCGCATATGGTCCCTCCATATGCATATGGCATACCCTGTCCTACGCATGCTGCAGCTCGACGGCTTGCAAAGTCTCCGTGGACGGCCGGTGTTGCTCTGTGTCTTGGAGCCGCTCGAGCTTTACGTCGTCGCCAACACCAAGTATTTGCCCGGCAAAGGCGGAAGCACAAATATCCACTCTGTCATCTGGCTGGTCATCCATCGGATCCGGACTGTCGCAAAGATCTAATCGAAGGATTACCCTGGATCGCTGCTTGCGCGGCTGCAGCTGCTTCCAGCTGGGCGCGCCTGGCTTGTATCTGTGCCTGGCTTGGCGGTGGAGGGAGAATTCTAGATCGAAACAGCAGGCTCTCTGTATCAAATGGATCGACATAGTAGATGGGCCTTTCGTCTTCATCCTCGTCGTCGTCATATTTGTACCGATCTGCTGTGGCCGGATCCATATTCTCCTTGGACGGCATGCGCATGCCTCTACGATCAATCCATAGCCGGCCTCCTCTCCCATATCTACGCCGGAACGAGGGCTGACTATGACAAGGCCCGTCATAGGATGGGGACGCATAGCGTACAGCTACGGATTCTGGCTTGTTCTGACTCACGGTTCCGAAATCAATCCCACCGTCACCAGAATGTTCCGAAGAAATTGATGCAGGTGGTGTAGGTAAGTATTCTGTCGTTGCGGTACGAAAAGTCGATCCTGTGCCTGTCTCCAGAGGGGGCGTCAATGGCGCCTTTGTTAAGTCGACGTAGCCTTCGTTCCATTGCTGGTGCTGTTTGATCCTCTGTTCGATCGCCAATGACATTTCCCTTTCGCGCTCTGCTAACCAATCAGACAGAAGAAGCAGGTCGGCTTCTGCAGACCTGCCATCCGATCTCCTAGGTAATTGGAGTTGACCACTTGGTAAACGCTGAGTAATATCCAAGGCCTTTTTCTTTTGCTGCCAGAATTGTTAGTTCTGCTACGTTCGTCTTGGTCATGACTGATTTTACCTTTTGAGTGATGAGTAGGTCCTCGTCACCTTCCTTATATTGATCAGGAAGATTCTGCTTGACTGATATTAGGTTATCTCGTTGGTCAAAGAGTGTCTTATCTACTGCGAGCTGCTCTTTCTTCCAGATTTCTCGTTGTTTGATCATGGCGAAGAGTTCTCGAGCCTCCTCAAGCTCCTTCCGAAGCTTCTTGAGCTTTTCGGCACTGTGGGCATCCCTACCACGAGTCTTCCGAATCTGCCGGACCTCTCGTCTCCGGAAACAGACGTACGGGTCAGCATCATCGGTATCTGCGCCGGTCTCAAACTTCGCATTGTCAGCGTGTTACGGTGTCTTGAGGGCATACAAAACTGACCTTAAGGCCTGTTATTAATTGTTTATTGGCAGCCTCTAATCTTCGAGCTTTCCAGTGTTCATAAATGTCTTTGGCAAATTGCCTCGCATGGTCATCAAGGTAATCGTCTATCGATGACTCGATCTCATCATACGAGAGCACAGGTGGACTGTCTACAGCCGCGAATGGTTGCTTCGCTTGGGCCGTTTCTTCGAAGCAGTTCATAACTTCCTCGAATTGGAGCTCAGAACACTGAGTCGATGCATTACGCTTCTTGTTCATTGACTTCAAGAAAGCGTCATCCTCTTCGTCCATATCATATGGACAACCGACGCAATCCTCTACGGTGGAAGAAAAGCGAAGATATGACGTCGGCTGGGAATACTTAAGAGGGTAAAGCTTCTCATATTCGATTTGGCTTTGGACTGCATCTGGAGTTGGAATGTAAAATGTGGCGCTTTTACCACCGATGGCAGCAGCCTGCGAGGCCGAGAGCGCGGCTTGTAAGTGGTGTTCCCTGTTTGGCAATATCAGATCACGTGTTTGGCGGTGATCGCGAAACAATACTCGCGAGTTGATCGTTGATCCAAAAATAAGAACATTATGAAAGGAAAAGGCGGATTATGGGGGAAAACTCACTTCTCTTCGACCTTCTCAACGCCAGACTCGACATGGGGTACATTTCGTTGGGCTTCATCATCAATAGCCTCAAGGTCCTCTTCCCGAACAATGGCCAGGCCACTTTTAGTGCTTAATTTACGTTGACGGAACCCTTGGAAGAGATCAGCAGATTACGATTGAAAAGATCACAGGTATTGGAAGAGAGTATGTGGTTGTGTTGAAGCAACCGTGATGGAAATTTGCTGAAAAGGACTCACGCTGCGAGCCCAAAGCCGCGGTTTGCGCACGGGTCATAGTTTCTGTAGGCTACCTTGTTGAAATCTGGCAACGATGGCAAGGAGAGCTCGCAAGGTCGTATAAACACCATGATGTATTTCTAAGCGTCTAAGGTGTTGCGAAACGGGATAAACATGATGGAATCGTGGTTATTTTGATGCATTTGATTACTATTTGATGGATGCCTTTCTGATGGGGTCGATTTGTTCTTTCGAATTCGTGTTTTGCTCACGGGGGCCCGGGGTGACGGAATTATGGGGAGCCTAGCGCGCCACGCTTTACTGCTTTTCGCTTTGCGGCTTGACCCCTCCAGGCATCGTAATCCGTCCCTGAGATTTGCAGGTAGTTGTAGCGAGTGTAGCTTCAGCTCCTAACCCTTCGACTCACTACCTTGCTGCCTGCCTCCATTGCGCTACCTCTGGATCGTACTCACAACTTCATACGCGCATAGAAACAATACACAACAAAGTAATGCGCTAAATTCTTAATCGACCCTCCGTACCTCTGTTGAGGCTATTTAAGCTAGACTCGCACAAAGAAGCAACAAGCACGAGGACATCTACAGACAACCATGGCCGACGCAAATGACCCCAATAACCCCAATAATGCAGCCCTGATGGATGCTAGGCGGAGAGTGGGTTCAGGTGGCCAACTGCTAGACAGCATCATACAAGGGTCGAATTGTAAGGCGCCAGGTTAGGGAGGAATCCAAGGTCAGGCACTGACAAGGTGATGAACGCCGTAGTCGACCGAGATGAGGTTGACAGATTACGCAAAAGATTTATGAAACGTAAGCAGACCCTTCCAGCCCCTACGGCATGTCTAGTTCGCAGCTTGATACACGTCTAACAGACAAAGGCTGACTGTGAAATGGTGTAGTTGACAAGGAAAGACTATGAACGGCTAGAGCTTGAGAATGGTGTGGGCTCATTGCGTATACAGGACAACTCAGGCACCATAGAGCGCGACGAATTCCTTTCCCTCCCCCAAGTCTCTTCAAATCCTCTTGCAACTCGGTAATAACCCAAAGGCTACCTCTAAGCCTACCTTAAAACACCCTGCGTAACCCTCAGACTGACCAGTCTGTTCCGACTACAGAATGATCGCTATATTCGACGAAGACGGGGGTGGTGACGTTGACTTCCAAGAATTCGTTTCCGGCCTGAGCGCTTTCAGCTCCAAGGGCAACAAAGAAGAAAAACTACGTTTCGCATTCAAAGTATATGATATCGACCGTGATGGATATATAAGCAACGGAGAACTGTTCATTGTACTGAAAATGATGGTGGGAAGCAATTTGAAGGATATGCAGCTGCAGCAGGTGGGTCTTCCTTGACCGACTCAACTGCCCAGGCATTAGGAGAAGGGTACACAGCGTATGGTGCAGGCCGTTTGAATGCAGAAATTATACGTGAATACATGGACAAAGGCTACGAATAGCTGTTTGAACGTTGGCTGACTACGTGTGGAAAGATTGTTGACAAGACGATCATGGAGGCGGACACAGATCGGGATGGCAAGATTAGCTTTGAAGAGTTCACAAAAATGGTAGAGAATACCGACATTTCTATGAGTATGACTTTAGGTACGAGGATTCCTCCCTTCTCCCAAGCTAACGAGGTTGTGCAACCCCAAACCGAGGCCAAACTCCATGGGCATCATCTTCAAGTCCTGGCCAAGCGGTATCTGACTATCCCACAGATCAATTCTAAGGTAGTCGATACCCTCAACGATCAAAGATCTGTTTTCGAGGCGCATCTTTGCAGGCAAAGTAAGCGAAAGAATCGGGTCACGACGGAACGCCATTCAATCATGAAACCTAACATCAAGAAAACGAGGCTTAAGGGAGGCTTTGTGATGAAGCAAGCAGGTCCGGTCTCCGGTGGACACTTGTCCAAATCCCAAGCCCACATCATCATCACCTATTAGTGGGGTCTCAAAAACCCTGTAAAGAGGGGCGAGCCAGCGAGGCGAAGGTAGTCACTTTGATTTTCGAAGCTGTAATGCAATGACAGAGTATATACCATGCATCATCCATCACCTGACTTGCTTCTTTGCATATCTGCTTACCCATGACCCGAAACATTCGAAAGCAACTCTTTCACCAATCAGCCCTACACACGCAGTCTTATCACATGTGTTTCATTTATATAGCTATTCATGCCCAACATGCACTCCTCAAAGAATCTCTAATCATCTTACGTTTCACCTCCGTTTCAAAAATCCCCGTCACACAAAGTCATAACCATCCAAAACAAATCCAAGTAAATAGCCCGCTCGCGTGCCCCCGCTGTTGCACAGACCAACAACAACACCACCCATGCAGCACCAGCAGCACCAGCACAGCCACGTTTCCGCTATCTTTAACGACCACTTCATCCCCCTGCAGCCGTTGAAAAAACAACCTCCAGCGCACGCAGGGTTACATTCCAAGTTTATCACACACATACATACATCCCACTGTTTGAGGATCTGCACCTGCAAATTCATGACAAAAACATATGTGTAGATTTTTCCAAGTTCCAGATTATGCGAAAAGTGCATCATCAGCGCGTAAAACAACCCAGCTCATGCATATGAGTCCGTGCTCGTAATTTTTGCACAGCCTTGCGGGGGAGGGGGTAAGTCGCTTCGTGAAGCGAACAATGACTATGTGCTTTGCGGTTTTGCCGATCAAAAAGCGGCAAGTCTACACGCACGCAAAGCCACGCGATTGTCGATCGCTATCTATTAGTAGTACATTTACGTCAGGCTTGCTAGAGTAGGGCGACGGGATGATTGTGATGGTAGTCAGGCTCGCTACGTGTAGTGCAATAGTGATTGTGATTGAGTGTGTGACGGGCTTTCCCATTGGTTGTCAGCGTGAAGGTCCCGTTTCAGTAAGACATAGGGGCTGTATGAGCGAGGCTGTCTCACTCTTATACCCGTTGGTTCTACATTCCATGAAGAAAAGCTGCCTCGCGGCTCATTCGTGGATCTGTTCTGTTAGTATTACCATATAGACGCAGCCATATTAGCTTATATTTATACTTGTTGATCCGTTTAGTTGTACGTCACACGGTCTCCGCTTCTGATACTATGGGGAAGCGTATAGCTGGATACTTTCCTCTATTTGATTGATACTTGTGATGTTTGGTGCTAAGGTACCTCTGCAGTGTCCCGGGCTCGCATTCGCCTTAGCTGAGTGTCATGCGAATCCAATGCAACATAAGAGGCTTGCTTTGGTACTTCGACCATGGTTTCCGTTCCTTGAGGTCGCAGCTCGCACCTGGGTTTGCGCCCAATTAAGACCAGTGCCAGCTCTAGTCCCATGGTGAAACTTGTAGATCTATTTCCCCATTGCCAATGTTGAACAGTAAGAAATGCCTGTCAGGCGTGTTATGGTACATATACCAGGCGCGATACAATGCAAAATAAAAATGACGATTGCCTCCCAGGGTATTTTGCCTAGCCTTTTTTGATCTCGAACGCCGTGTGTCCGGGTTGCCCTAACCTATAATTCTAAGCCGTGATGCATGCATGATATAGTGTCGTGATGAAGAAAAGTCGTATAATTTATACTGATTGGAAGGTGATGTGTGGTTGACAATGATTCGTAATTAGGTGGTGAGTGATGAGTATTGGTGGTATGGTGAAAGTCCCAACCCAAGGTTGCTTTACAGATCCATTAGTATGTCAAAGGCCATTATATCTGAATTACGCAGAGAGAATGCTATCATGTGCAAACCTCTTCACATTGTGCGGAACAATATGTTGGCATTGAGATGGAGATCTCCAGAACTGAAGAACGTCGAGAACCAAGGGAAAGGCTCATCCGTTGCTCATGTTTTGAGCTCAGGAACCACCCACTTCTGCCTCTGGAACATCTTCCTCATCGGTGCTAAGGAGATCAATGCATTCACTCAAGACTATCATAATATAAGCGACTGGCAAGCTACGCACATTAAAATGGTCCAGCTTGATGCTTGGCTTACGTGTAATGATTTCTTCTTCTGCAACCCCCATTTGGTAATCGACTAGTCCAAGTCTCTCTAGTTCATCAGCGTGTGCCACTAGATTGTCACCCATTCTCCTAAGGGTGTCTATTGGCAAAAGACTTCGTGGAGCACGCGGTGATCTTCCCGAATCGAGCATCTGCTGTGTATCGTCTTTCTGCCGCTGAAGCAAAGCAAGCCAACAATTGTTGAAATTGTCCCATAGTTCGATTCGTTGTGCATGCAGTGTTTGGTCGTCTCTCGAAAGACCTGTCAAGGGTCAACCGTCGAACGATTGATGCTTCTTCTCGGACACATACCCAAGCCGGCCGCGTGCGTCAGCAGCCACTCTGAAAGCTTTTCCAGTGACACAGCTGCTACAATCAGCCTGCCTCTGGAAGTGCTCTCATTTGTCTCTCGCAGAGCTGTCTGGTAGTTTACAAATTGTTCAGCTCGGGTATCCGGCTCCTGTTCTGGCTGGGCCTGCTCCTCTGAACTCTCGGCCTGGCTGTAATCTGGAGCTGTTGTAGGATATGATGATGCAAGGGTCGAGCGCCCAAGAGCACTTGGAGCATTATATTGTATTGGTTGTTGATATGCCGCTGTCTGGTATCCTTGCGGTATTACTGTCGATCCGGAGACAGTAGAGACCTCGCCTTGATTGTAGTATTGCTGTGGCATTCCGAACTGGCTTGACAATACCTCCACAGCCGCTGGTTGTCGCGGCTGGTACTGTCCAACAGGCTGATAAGGAGATTGCTGTGGAGGTTGTTGCGCAACGTTGTACATTATCTGAGATTGGTACTGAGGATAACGATGCCTTTGAGATTCTTGTAGATAATCAGACTGGTACGAGAATGACGTTGGCTGCATTGGTGTTGTAGCGTACTGCTGTGCTGGCGCATAGCCAAAGCTTGCCAGCTCATGTGAGCCTCCTGTACCCGCGGCGAGAGATGCTGATGACGCGGGTCGGGTCGTTAACAGCTGGCCTTGTCTGAATCGCTCTGAGCCATCGCCTTGCGCTGGCCCTCGAAGTCTCTGGGCACTTGTACCTTGCCCTCCGAATGCCGGAGCGTAGCCTCTGGGGTAGTTTGATTGGTCATACTGCCCTCGTCGCTGTTCATCACCATCCATGCCACTCGCTCGTCCAGATCGAGACTGGCCAGACGGTGGACCGGAGGTCCGTACTTGGAGCCACGCAGGCGAAGCAGGCGGCGTTTTGTACACGGCCAGGTTGTCGACGTCGCTGCCGCTGCGTGGAGAATGTTCTTGGATCTTTTGGTGCGCCTTGAAGAGATGCTCGCAGGAGGTCGATTTTTTGTGGTATAGGTGCTACATATAGTTCTACGACTGAGAAACAGTCAGCTCACAATGCGTTCTTATTCAAGGGAGTTGACTTCCGGCTTGTCTAACTTACGATTCATACGGCAAGGTGACACCGAAGTGACTCTCCAGGGGATTCATAAGCTCATGTGAGGCTTGCTGACCAAGGGAAAGGATAGTGAATGTATGTGAGGAGGCCGTTTTTGTTTAAAGCAAGGGTAATTGCCGAGTAATAGAATAAATAAGGCCGCTGAAAATTCTAAAATAGAAAATGAAAGGTCACAATAGATATAAACAGAAAACAAAGCCTGTAAGGGAAGGAGCGAGGAACAATGTTAGAAAGTGCGTAAGGATCGGGCCGGGAGGAGGGGACTGCAGTTTGTTAGGGAGCGTAGCATGCGATCCTTTTTCGAAGTTTGACAACCGGCATCCAACTTCTAGAGAAGCCAAACACTGTCAGGTCACAATCATCATGCCGTCAGATCAATTGGGGGTTAACGGAGATGATGTGCGCTAGGGTTATGGATGCAGTGAGGCTGCGTTTGCCCTATGCACCTGCAAACGGTCAGCTTAGGTTTCGCGTCTTATTATCTGTTGGGGCGAGTGATCGTCACTTGGGCACCCACACAATGCGAGGGTAGGGTAGGGGAAACCCAGACGACAGTCCAACCGAAGTACCTAATGGGCTTTCCACCTGACCTGCCTTTTACAGGCAGAATACTTTTCCTCCGGCAGTCTGAACCAAAAAGACCGCTGAAAGCCGGTTTCTCTAAGGCATCCAATACATCCAAAAATGGGTTATTGGGTAGCATGGAAATATAAAGAACCGGTAAGCATTGCGCAAGGGTCCGATCTCTCATGATCTGAACTGCCTAGGGCCTATGGGAAGGCTCTAAGGGCCTATAGGAGGGCTGCGAAAACTCTGTAACATATACTAGTCGGAGACTACTGTAGGAACAAAGTCTGTCCTCTACTCGCGCCTGTTACGTATCATATTGAAACGCGGATAAGAAGCGCTGTGGCTGTAAAAGAGCAACAAGCGCGTGGCAGTGTTGAGGAGTTGATGTTTTAGGATGACACTATCTGTCCACCGGTCCTGTGGCTTTGACCGCCTGAGCGATATATCCAGAACACATCGGAGGCCAAGTCCGGCAATGAGATTAGATCGGGTCCTCCGCGAGCGAACAACGTGGGCAGGCCTGTCAGAGGTCGCAGGAGTATTAAGGATCGTACTACGCACGCCATGACTCGAGGAGATGAAGGCCCAAAGGGAGGATGGAAGCTAGAGAGGAAACTCTCAATCCTAGCGTCTCTGATAAAACGTTCCTTCCTCCGCCATGAGCCATACTTTTGACAAGTCCAGACCCCAAATTGGGGCAACCAGACCAGCCCTGGTCGTACCCATATTTGCTCTCCCTAGACGCCGGTTTCTTGGGCAAACAAGTCCGGGGGAAGCCTTACTGTGATTGGTCTTCCAATTGGATACTTTTGCCGGGATTACTGTATCATTCTCTGTTTCAACCTTGTACTCGCGTGACTCCTTCGTCTCGCCTAATCCAGCCTTCACGTTTACTTATTAGTACACCGTATACTTGCTAATCAGGGAGTGGAACCAGGATTGGGAGTAGGGTAAGTGGAACGACACGACCTCATCAATCGGCTTGTTGGTAATCCACCACTGCCGTCCAAGGGCTGTTAGAAAGTCAGCTCGCTTCCTAGCAGAGATAACGAGTTCCAACGCATAGCAGCCAGGGTCTGACAGTGGTTCTCGGAACGGCTCTGCCTCCGCTATGGATGCCATGATTGCTAGGGTAATTGCACCTGTTTGGCTTGTCTTGCCACCTGTATTCTACGGACCCCAACTGCTCAAGTCAGCTGTGGAGTGACCGAAGCTACGAGGTGTCCAGGTGCTGCTCGCCACGGTCAGATGCCGAATTTGCAAGCAAGTTGGCGCAATATGGAAAGTTGCATCCATTGGCAGCAGCTGGTACGCCGGATCAGTGTTTTGCCGTCTCTCAGGATCATGACGGGCCAAAAAGCTCCAAGGAACGAGATCAACATCAGAGTCCTATTTTTATGCGATTCGCGTTCACTGTAAGGAGTAGCGATCATCATCTCAGTGGCCCTTGGCTGGTGGTTATAGCGGAGGCGCAGGGTGCATACTCCCGGCGCAAGCCCCAAGACCGCTGTCGATCACTTCGCCCTACAAAATCTCGAGTTCCATGGGGAGACACGGTCACCTCGAGCCTCACAAGAGCGTCTCATTGGCTGGCGAAAGGAAAAGGCGGCCAATCAAGTGCTGGCGCGTTGTCTCCTCCAACATGGCCATCTTGATCCAACCTGTTATTGAATTGAATCTCCACAGCTTCAGCTTGCTTCGACGCGACTTCGTCTTCACCATCAGCCTACTGCGTACGAGTGGCTGTACTATGGTAAGGTAGGTCCGATTGGCTGAAACGCTACTGCAGGTACCCCAAACTCTAAGCGTGGCCCGGGCCAATTCTCGAGAATCTTTGGCGTTTGGGGGTTGGAAAATGATCACATATCAGGTAAGGTCACAATCGTATGAGTACCGGTCACTTTTGTAAGTTGATTGCCAGAAATCGAGATGACACATCATATACCCTTACTGACCTTATCAATCATCAGAGTTACCTTCTCGGCCCCTGACAGAATAAGCAATCAACATGTCGAAATTGAAGGATTTTTAACATCATGTCGCATAGTTGGGGGCCGCCTCAAACTGTTGGAAATTTCACGACCTTGACCTTCCACTGCGGGACATAAACAGGTTTTCAGCTGTTGCCTACCGTTGACTGCACATATGGTTCCCAATCATTGCGAATTTCGGGACCCTTACTGTCAACTACTGTCAACCTGATCGCTTCCCCGGCTAACATTTGCGCATTTCGCCATCGCCGATAGCCGAAGAAGTTGCAGCTTATTGTCAGGTTACGTGATTGCCCCTTCAACACACAGCAAAACTTTGTGTTGGTAAGCAAAGCGAAGAATGGAAGCTGAATGAGCCTTGCCGGCACCCCAAGCACCACCCAATTAAAGAGCGCATGTTGTCTACCGGACAACGGCGCCCCCAGAGCAATCCAAAAAAGAATCACCGAGTCCGTTTTGAAGACACGGCGCATCAAAGGGTCGTAAGCAATGCCTCCGATAACTGGGCAGATCGGGATGTCAATTATGGAAACCCGCTTATGGGAGACGTCACCTTCCCGATCCCATGGCCTTTTTATTCATGACATTGTCATTGCTCATATATTTATTCAACGTGTGATGGGAATTGGCTATCATTGGTATGATT
This sequence comes from Cladonia borealis, assembly GCA_018257855.2. NCBI lineage: Eukaryota > Fungi > Ascomycota > Lecanoromycetes > Lecanorales > Cladoniaceae > Cladonia > Cladonia borealis. Next base: position 971,757 of record JAFEKC020000009.1, on the reverse strand, counting down.
CATATGTAAGCTGTCGCCGCTTGCTTTGACACCTTGCTCCTAGCCGTGCATTGTGCACGGTCTTCCCCTCCAAATTTTTCGCTTGTAAGAGTATGATCGGATGCACTGACTCGTAACCAATCCGCTATGCGTTGTGCTCCGCCAAAGGCGGACGAATTTTGCCCCAAAGCCACCACGGTTCAGACCATATGGTCTCAACCTTCCAATATTTTCTGGAGAGACTCACTCAGATGAGCTTGGACGGAGGGTATTGTTGTCCAGTGGCAACTCTTGTGGTCGAAATGCAAGGTCGGAGTGTTATCCGACGTTGTATGGAGATCCCACCCGGCTTTGTTAGGACGTTCCCCACAGGCTCCTGCGTCTTAGGGTTCACGTCACGGAGCTCTTCCTGAATTCCTAGTCTTCACTTCGAATCCTCTCAAATGAACAATGTCCAGATGAGACTCGCTGTGCAGTGTTTTGATACACTTTGACCCGATTTCTTCCTTCCTTATCTATGAACTCGACCACGGCAAGCAGCTGGCATTATGAGGGAGCCCAGTCCAAGTCCAGAACGTAGGTTGTGAGTGAGGAGTCGCCCATTAGTGACATCCACTCGATAGTGCCATCGGTGACCAAATGTGTGTACGTGGCTTTTCGTCAACCCTTTAGGGCTTCATTGCGAGAACCGGAACCGAGAGGAACTCAACACTGTCAAAGGTGCGAAGTAGTCGATCGGACTGGAATATCTTGTGAGTGATTTGGACTTTCCCGATTCATTTGGCCACGCTCGCAACTCATTGATGCTTGGCTACATTTGTCGATACAATCCGTAAGTTCGATCATCACTCCAATAACCGAGAATGGAGCTCCACAGTAACAGTAGGCAGACTCGCTAACCTCAGGATCATCTCGTTAAAGTCGAGGATGGCAGTCATGGGGAACAACCCACGGAGCATACGCGTTGAACTTGACACTATAAAATCGACGGAGGAAGTTGGAATTACCCGGAAGATCGAGCGGTTCGTTATCTTCTTTAGGCTGTTGGCGCCGTTGGCTACGCGATTAATGCATGCCACTTGGCGTAAGGCTGCAGATATACGTAGATTTGCTGAACCAATCCTTCTTTCATTACGATTGTTCTGCGCTTTGCAGACACAATACGATTCTTTGACCAAGACCCGCTTGCTCCACTCCGCGATTGCTTTGAGTGGAGGATTGGTGAAGCCTGCATCTCCACCTCAATATCCTAGCCAATCGCAGTCTCACGCCGGCTCATTGGACGCAATGAGTCGCTTCGGCGCTACCTCTCGGGTGATATTCGCATTTGACCATGCCGTCTCTGACGAGGATGACTTTTAATGGGTCGGGGTGGAGGGTCTCATGACCTTTCTTAGCCGACACCACTCAAGCTATTAATGGCAGTTGGTGGCAATAGTCATCTCCAATTCCGAGCGTCTCAAAGAGATTCTGGATATGACACACTGGGTGTGGTTTGCCAACGGGAATTCCGGTTGGTGTTCAAACGGAGCGGCATTGATATTGATCCTTAATATAAAAGGTAGGTTCGCCGCTTTGCATCTAACACTTCAACGTAGCTTACTAAACTTTGCAAGCAACTCCGTGCCATAGAAATTTGGTGACTAGGCTTAGTCTGGAAACCAGGGACCGGTATCTCCTTCCGAGCATCTTGCACAGCTGGCTAGAGTGTCCAGCTATTGGGTGACGCGGAGAATTTGTCCCTGCTTGCCCACACCAGTTTCCATCCCAAGGCATTGGATAAGGATCCAGTTGGTTGGTTGTAAGATATCGCACCAGAAACCAAAGATTCAGGAAGAAAGAAGGTCAGTCAGTACTGGCAACAAATTGAGTCCTTGATCAACTTAGGGCCACCTCACTTGAGCTGGGTCAAAAACCGGATCGAGCAATAAGGGAAGGAGCTCCAGATGAGATATTTCTTTATAGCGGTATGTTATCTTGAGAGAAAGGAGCTGGATCGATTGCCCAAATGACAGGAAATATAATAACCATGAACGTACGCAAAATATCGGTGCTAGCGGTACAGAATTTTTCACCTCCAGCACCCCTCTTCTTTGTATCATCTTGTGCTTTACCAATCTAGAGCTACAAGAAAGTTGATTGGCTGTGCTAGGGTTATCTTTGTTGATCTATATGTACCTGCCTCAACTTTAGATTCCACATCGCGACTTCTTGAGAATCAATCCTTCAACATCATTGCGAATTTTGCAATACCTAAAGTCAATAGCTAGACTTCCAAACTTGGACGCCCAAATGTGTCTACTGTCAACAAGTGAAATATCACGCGAGCATATCAGGTGTCACACAGTCTTAAGCTATCACATATCAGTTTTCCAAGAAGACTGATTTACTAGTCTTACAATCATTCTCTATTGCTTGTGATCCACCTTCTACATTCTTTCTTTGTTGAGCGAGCACGCTTTAGCTTTATCACATCCTCGCTTACAGCAAAATGGTCTCTCAGCGCTATTCCTGGCTCACGCTTGCCGAACTGAAAATAAAATGTGCACAACGAAATGTCAGTTCCGAAGGCACGGAAGCTCAGCTTCGTCAACGACTTATAATGTGGGATGAGCTGAATCCAGGAGATATGAGAGAGTAAGCAGGAAGAACCTTTACATCCAGAAGGAGAAGAAATTATAAGTATCTGACCATATAGACAGATTCATGGATCTTCCACCAGAGATACGTGCGATGGTCTACAACCTTTGTGACAATCAAGCGGTGGACCCTGCCGGTAAAGAATGGGGCTCCAGTTGGAATAAACACAACCACGGCATGGTCTACCAGCCCCCAATATTCCGGACCTGTAAAGCAATCCGTTCCGAGGGGCTACTTGATTACTATAAGCGCCAATCATTTACGTTCGGCGTACACTATGAGTTGGACTTTTGGAAGATTCTTTCCTGGTTGGAAAAGATCGGTGATGCACCAAGACTGCACATTCGAGATATGACCATAACTTTAGTGCCAAGTTGGTTCGAGTTATCATCAGCGAAGGCTTTACTACGGATCCACCAGGGACTGTCGGACGCGGCCACAGTGAGATACGAAGGGCCTTGGCATTTGATGGTTTTGCTTCGGGACTTGTTCACAGTTGTCATTGGACGACACATGGATCCACCAAAGATGCCTCGTCTGCAACACTCAGGTCCTCAACGGTTTGTGCTAACGTTTCCTCCTGGGCAAGGTTGGTTTGGACTACTTTGCAGAGCTAGGGCGTTGAGGACGGCGTCCAAACTCTGAGAATTAACGAGCGGTCGCGACGAGATTATGAGAGCTGTATATCAATTTGGGCAACGGGTCCATCAGGTCTGAACAATCCAGGCGGAGCCTTATCGTCTTACCTAAACCATCATGCCATTTGGGCTTGTCGCTGCTGCTGCTGTATGTATCTGTACCTGACTTTAGATTGCAAGCTGTAGCAGAATGACAGAGCAGAGGATAAAACACTCTTTTCGATTGGTAGTTTGGAGCTTCGAGCAATGCAGTTTGCAGCCCAAGAAAAATTGCAAATTAATCCGTATTCACTTCAATGAGGATGAGCTCAAGGTGAACAAATACATCGCTATGAGGAATGTCCTTGTCCAATAATGATACAGCCCCCTCGAAGTCCGCGGGTAGCGTTTTCAGCAGGTTAATGAACAAGCCATCTGCGCAGACAAAGCTGAACTCAGCTTCCCAATCTCTTCATGCAGATGCCGCTTAATCTCATTTACTCGCTGTACAGATGTATGATCTCCACAATAATTATCTATCTCTTCGTCCAAGTAGGCATCTTCCTCGCCTTCACATGTCCCGGCTTCTTCCTCTCTACCCGTCTGGGATCCCTCGTGACACAACCAGCTGGACAAAAGATTATTAGTATTCCCTCACCCTCGCAACTAACAAAACACCGAAGACTCACCTCTCCTCAACGCCGGCTTTAACGCCGGTTCAAAAACCATCAACGCCTTCGCCGCCCCCAACGTAATCGCCTCTGCCTGTCCCGTAACACCCCCTCCACTCACCAACGCCCAAACATTATACTTATCCAACCTTCCCGTCGCCTTAAGCGCCCACAGCGCGCTCTCCCGATCATGTATCCGTCCAAACACATTATTTATAGCCTTCCCATTCACTAGCACCTCCCCCTCCCCCTGCACAAGATACACCTTCGCAGAACTGCTCTTCCTTCTTCCGACCCCGAACGCTCTTCCATCCTCATCAATAATTGCTGGCCGTTTCTGCACAGCGTAGGGATCTACTTCGCGTTTATACGTCTCCATTGCCGTCGACACCTCTGCGGGTAGGACCGAAGGATGGATTCTGTTTAACCGCTGGAGAACTTCGATGATTTTGTGGTATTTGGATGCGCGCACGGGTTCGCCGACGAGTAGGCGGTATTGGATGAGGGTTCTCCAGGCGACGCGGGGGGCTTGGGCTGGGGGAACGGTAGGGAGGGTTTGGTAGCGTCGGAGAAGGGAGATTAGGCTTAGGTACTTGTCTGTTGAGTCGGGGAGGCCGGTGAAGTAGGAGGGGGAGGCCGGGATGATGCGGGCGTTTGAAGCGTTGGGGGGAGGGAGGTTGTTGAGGTCGATTGGGGGGGCGGCGATTCCGGCTTGTTTGCTGGCTGTGCTGTGGAGGGGTCGGCGGTTGAGACAGCGCGGGCAATGAATTGAGGAGCGGTAGGCAAGACGGAAGGGGAGTTTAGTTGCCATGGTTGGCAAAGTGGGAGCGTGCCAATGCCTCTGGGGAACGATGGAGATGTAGGTAGTAGAGCAGAGGAAGCTTCAGATGAAGATCATTGGATGGCGCTAGCGAAGCGAGGTCAACTTCTAGCCGCATCAAAATTTGGACTGCAAGTTCTGTGACAGCTCCGGATTTACAGTAACACATAACACGTCACAACAGCGATAATAAAGCCGGGCTTGCAATCATGGCTTTTGGAAAATTGTATACCCGTGAGGTAAGCCATCTACCCTGGAGAATATTTTCTGCTACGTATGCTAACACAGCCTTTGGCAGCTCAACCCACGGTCTACAGCCATTCGAGCTGTAGCTAAAGCCAACAAGCTCGACCTCGAGATTGTGGAGACAGATGTTTCCAAAGGACCTCTAAGCGCAGACTATTTGAAGATCAACAAGCTTGGAACTGTACCCTCTTTCGTGGGCGCAGACGGCTATGAATTGACGGAGTGTATCGCTATTGCAATTTACAGTATGTTTCTTGTGAACGCCCTGGACCTTCCTGCTCTATTCATACACCTACGGGATGAGAAATATTATCAACTACAGTTATCCCTGTCTGAAGACTACTGTTGAGAATTATTCACACTCTGATACCACATTGCACCTGCTGGAATTGCTCTTAAACACCTATGACTCAGAAGAGTAACTCATAGTTTACAGTTACCTCGCAGAATGAGAAGACAAGCCTTTTGGGCAAGACCAAGCAAGACTACGCCTCTATTCTCCGATGGATGTCCTTTGCCAACTCCGAGGTCCTGCCGCCTCTCGGTGGTTGGTTCCGTCCCCTCATCGGTCGTGATCCTTACAACAAGAAGGCCGTCGATGACTCCCAGAAGAAAGCTCTCAAGGCTGTCAAAGTGCTTGATGAACACCTTTTGGTCCACACCTTCCTCGTCGGGGAGCGCATCACCCTAGCAGACCTCTTCACAGCCGGCATCATCTCCCGTGGCTTCCAATTCTTCTTCGATAAGCAATGGCGCGAGGAGCACCCTAGCGTAACACGCTGGTACGAAACCGTCTACAATCAGCCTATCTACTCCGCCGTCGTCGACAAACTCCAATTCATCGACCAAGCCATCGAGAACAAGCCCCCAAAAACCGACAAGCAGGAGAAACCAAAGAAGGAGCAGGCTGCCAAGAAAGAGCAGCCAAAGCCTAAAGCGAAGGAGGTTGAGGAGGAAGAGGAGGAGGAGGACAAGCCTGCTCCTAAGCCCAAGCATCCTCTCGAAGCTCTACCCAAGCCCACCCTTGTCCTCGATGACTGGAAGCGAAAGTATTCGAACGAAGAGACTCGCGAAGTAGCCCTACCCTGGTTTTGGGAGAATTACAACGCAGAAGAGTACTCGCTGTGGAAATGCGACTACAAATATAATGACGAGCTAACCCAGGTCTTCATGACTGCTAATCTCATTGGTATGTTCCCTTCGCAACTCCCCTGCCCTTCAAAATTGGTTTCACATCACTAACCACAAACCACCAAAATAGGTGGCTTCTTCACCCGCCTCGAAGCCTCCCGCAAATATATCTTCGGTGCCGCCTCCGTTTACGGCGAGAAGAACAACTCCATCATCAAGGGCGCCTTCGTCGTCCGCGGCCAAGAGGCCGAGCCAGCCTTCGACGTAGCACCCGATTACGAGAGCTTCGAATTCACGAAGCTCGATCCCAGTAAGCCTGAGGATAAGGAGTTTTTGAATGATCAGTGGGCTTGGGATAAGCCGATTGTTGTTGACGGCAAAGAATATCCGTGGGCGGATGGGAAAGTGTTCAAGTAGATGGTTGGGGGTTACTGCAGAAGGGCGGGGAAAAGGGAGGGACGAGTGTATGAAGTGGACATGGATATGGACATGAAAAAGCTAGCGTTGCAAATGTGAAAACGGAGCGTGTCTGTTAGCGATGCATTTGTGGCTATAGCAATCATGGGCACATTTGTTGACTAGACCGTTCATCATGATAGACGTAGCTGTAGCTTACAGATGCAAAGATCCAATGAGCGCATGCATGCATTATGAGACTCTTTTGGTGCTGGCTGACCATCTGATCTTGGTCATTGAATATTATTTCCTATTTATGCTAAGCACAGCTTCGCAACAACGAAATATTCTGGTCTATGATTATCATCACATAGCCTTTAGAAGCCAAATGTAAGCGAACCTTTCGCTCAAACCCCCATTCCGGGTCTCTTCTAGAGCACGCTCAAGAGACTAGGGCCTAGATCCTTATCCAGGCTCGTTCCAGCCTTGCATCAGGAACATGGCCACCTTTTGAACGCCCTGCAAGCATGATATTTGGCTTGGAAAATAGCAGCAACAGGACCAAGTCCTGTTACGGGGTACCGAGCTTGTTGACCTATTTTCACCTCCCTTGGCGCCTTATGGTGTAGATCGTCGAAAGATGCCGACTTAATGAATTTTGGAATACGAAGCAACCGACTGCTTGGATGTGTTCTACACAGGCATAGCCATGGCCCCTTCCATTGGAGCCGGAACCATTGAAGGATTGAGGACACTCTCCATTCCCGGGAAGAATGAATGCAGAGCGTATACTGGGCCCTTGGACTCTTCACCGTCGAAGAGAAGGAAATTCTGGATTGGCTGCTCCCTTTGACCCAGGACATTGATCACATCCTGTGCTAGCTGTCCACCGAGGAAGGCCGTGACTGGCGCGATTTCGCTGCCGATGTTTTGAAGAAAGCTACGAAGAAAATCGCTTTTTAAGGTTTCTGTGGGCAGCTGAAGTTCTTTGTGTTTCTCTGTTGCTAAACTAGTGAAAAGGGCCAGATCAGCGTGCGAGTGCGAGGGTATGTTTCCCGATATAGTGGAGAATTCCCATAAAGCTCTTAAGCAGCTTAACAAGGGAGGAACCTGCAATTTGCGTCTCCGTGAGTTGGTTTGCTCGGCAGGTAAAGGTGAGCTGTTTGCGAGTAATAGTGGCGAATATATTTCTCGCTTCGTTACCATCTCTATTACCTTTCCGTTTTCCTTCTTGATGGTAGACGAAACTATGGACCTGGTGAATGTTTCTTGCATAGGGACGGTTGGACGATTGGACTTTTCACGCTCTATCACATAGTCATGTGAAATCAAATCCGCGAAAATGTAGCCGTAGAATCCGTGGGTACCTGAGGCATAAAATGGTCTATTGCATAGCCGACACGAGGCATTGATGGTTGAGAGAGTTTGTACGTCAAGATCAGTGGCGATTATCATGTCAAATTGTGCATAGAACTCTGGCTGCTTCATTTGAATGTCTTCGGTGTCGACCTGAAGGGCTACTCTGGGATTAAGCTTTCGTATTTGGGGTGCCGCTGCTTCTGCGCGCTGTGAGATTGTCAGTATAATAATTCTTCAGGATTCTAAAGTTCTGGTCGGCATACGTTGTGGCCTATATCCTGCTCGGAAATGAAGAATTGTGCCCCGAGGTCGTCGTCAGTCACGATTGAGCTGTCCAGGACCGTGAGAGAACCTATACCGGCGAGCACGAGATTTTTGGCGATTTCATTCGCAAGAGCTCTCATATGAATAAGAAGAATTCTAGCTGTTCGTAATCTACAACATATTAGCCACTAGCTAGACAACCTACGAATGCAGCCCGCCATACTTCTCTTGAGCTTTGACACCCCAAAGTCGTATCTGCCTATCATAAAGCGCAATCTCATCTATTCAAATAATGATCAGTCTGAGGCTGTAGAGGGTGCTGGCATGTATTGGCTAACCTGCGCTGATTGGTTGGGCTTGAGGCTGAGCTTCAAATGATTGAATGTTATACTGATCCTGAAGCGGTACCTGGGCAAAATCCTCGGCTGATACATTCAAGGCCCCATTGCTCAAGGACGCGGCTCCATTAGTGACTGGAGCCTCAGGTACTGGCAGGTTTGAACCCTCCATCACGTAAAGTTGAGTTGTGCTCTGCGAAAGCTGTAGAGCAAAAAGTGAGAGACCATCTATGTACAAGTAAGGCCCAATGAAATCAATAAACGCTTACTTAAGCTGCATGACTTCATTCTAGCCGACTTTAGCGCCCAGCATGCTAATCGATTGCTTGGCGGCGAGGCTAGGCACATAATACCACTCATATCACGGAGAGTTGTTGCTATCTTCCGTACTACTGGCTGCTACATTCAACTCTGATTTGCTCAAATATCCTTGTAAAGAGCCGCCAGTCATCTCCAGATCGATCCCTCCTAGCCTCATGCTGATAAGGCAAGCTTGTCAATAACACGACGATTCGCTTTCCCCACCATGGTAGGTGTTCGAGAGGTTGCAACTTCTTGTTCGAAGGGGGCTCTCAGATAAACCGGATACTTCCGCTAACAGATAACAGTCTGGCGATTTCGACTTCTCGCCTGCACCACGACAAGCATCTTTTGAAGAAGCATCCAACATCGTCCAAGAAGCACGATCCCATCGCAACGTTCTACGTCACAGACTCGATGAAGTTGTACGTCTCAGAGACCAAGTAAACAACTCTGACGAGCGGCGAACTCAAAGAATGGAACAGTCTGCTCTACGGGATGAGATCAGGCGTCGCCATGCGGCTCAGCGTGCAGATACGCCCGGGACCTCGGCGAACGATGTTCAACCTCCCACTTCTGCACTGAGGACTCGCTTTTCTGCTCATCGCTTGCGTAATCGTCCATCTCCTTCGCGAAGTGGGAATAATCTACAGCAAGCTATAGAAAGCCTCTACGAAGCAAGCCCACTTAGTTCTCTACTCGACCAACCCATCCCCAGGATAGGATCCCCGGACATGAACTTACGTGAATACTCGGGCGAGGCCGAAGTGAACCGCAGACGAGCAAAACGCAGGAAGCTGGATTCTGATTCTCTCTCCAACGGTCATCTTAGGGGGTTCAGCTATGGGTTTCGAGGTCAAGTCGTGCCTGGGCCTTTGAAGATGGAGCTCGTTAGTTGTGATGGAGGTATACACAGTGACGCAGTCATGCATGGCAGGGAATATTACCCAGAGAATGTGCTTCGTAACGACAAGAGCGTCTACTGCACGGACAGAAGTGAATGTAACTTGATCCTACAGCACATGGGCCAGACTCCCTTTACCTTGAAGAAACTGGTCATAAAGGCTCCCGAGCGGGGTTTCACCGCACCGTAAGCGTTGACACTTTCCTCAAACAGTCACTAAGCTGACTTAACCGTGATAGTATTCAGGAGGGCATGATCTTTGTTTCCATGGAATCTACAAACCTCCTTGCTCGCACGTCTTGCTACCGAATGTACGAGCCCCCCGAGGACGACGAAGAATTCATAAATTTCATTTCCGATGAATTGAGCGAGAATCGGCCTCTTTCTCGCCGCCGTGACTCTAACGCTCACCGTACAATTCCGCCTCCAGTATCCAACTCAGTTCCTCGCAGCGTGCGTCACAACAACGATACAACGAGTACCAGCTTTAGTAGCAATCCTTCCCCACTCCTCGACCTTGACAGTGACTCCGTTCTACCACCACGCACCATTACGCCACCCGAAACTTCTGGTTTCAAAGTAACAACGACTTGCGACTCCCCCTCTTCTGACGAAGAAGAACCTTCTAGTGCTGCAACTCTTGCAGATCTCTATCGCCGAGATCATTTTCCTCCCGCCTACCATATCGAACCGCCGGATGAAGAATTGCAAGACGACCTTGATCAGGCTATGCTGAGAGCCCGTGAGTTAGGTCTCCCCACGAGCCATCGCCACAGGAGAAGGCGCAGAGGAAAACCCAGTAGGATTGAAGCGATGCTCCCACCTGGCTCGAGCAATACGGATATGGAAGCGCAACGGATACTACCACCACATGCAAAATTTTTCATTCAGAGGGAGAAGAGTGTAGTTAGTGTCAAATTTGATCCGCCGGTGTAGGTTTCCTGACTCTCGTCTATGGTTTTATTTACTTTTCCCCTATAATTTCTAACGTTGGACCTATAGTTCCGGCAGATTTATTCTGATGAAGTTATGGAGCCCTTCCAAGGATCAGAACATCGATATTCAAAGTGTCGTAGCACACGGCTTCGCGGGACCCAGGTTTTTCCCTGCTATTCAGATGTTGTGATAGCATGTCTTCATGTCAACCTCGCAAATAACGAGACACATGCGATGTTTATTAATGGGATGTCTCCGGCCGTTATGGGCGGAGTTGCATCAGGGCGCCGCCCGTTCAACCCACTATAGAGACTCTCCTGTTCCCTAAAACAGGTCGGATGCAGTGCAGGCTTGCCGGTATTCTGAATCATTAGCGACTTTCGTCCAGATTATGGCCATCTTACGAGAAGCAGAATTATGGAACTTTAACCCCATGAGGCGGAACTTTGGTGGAATAGACTTATACCCCCAATAGTCAATAATAATTGAAAGGCTTAGAACATAGTTTAATATTCTAATTCAATCAACTCGAATTGATAGACATCTGTTGCAAGCGTACACTCGGGATGACGCCTCGCTGTGGTATCCTAGCTCTAAATACAACCCATACGAAAGGAATGAAGAGATAACTCTTCCAAAGGATAGGATGACGAAGCGCCGCAAGGCCATATCCTGATAGCTGAATACTCAACATGACCTAACGGCAAACAAATAAACGTGGACATTGGTAATGACCGCGGAAGCGCCAAATGATTATTGCACCCTTCTTTTCCTCCATATACCCTGGTACCTCAATATCTTACGCTTTGCGCCTTCGTATCGATCGTAACGTATGCCGTTCCTCGTATGTCAAATCGGAGCCAAAAGGAAAAGAGGTTCATTCCACTAGGCTATTCAATAGGAGAAACCGAAGCCATCTCAACATACAACCACGTCCGCAGGGTCTGAGCCTCCATTGACGCCGCTGGATACGAAACCTCCATAATCGGCAAGGCTGCGCATAGGTGTATTTGGAGGGAGCTCCAACTCCATGCCAATACCGCTATCGTCGTGTTGCTCTGGCTGCTCCAGTTCGGGGTGCTTTCCCCGTGGTTGAGGGAATCCGTCTTTTTCATGGCGTGTCCCATTATTGGTGTGTGCAGGCCCATCCATCTGAGCAGCTGGGGGTTCGGAGTAGGCGCCATTATGCAGTTGGGGCTCGAAATGACTCTGCTCGCGGTGGAAACCGTTCCTCAAATCAACACTACCATACCTGCTTGGTCCCTCAGTGGCCTCGCTCACACCAGTTCTTGGCCTTGAACCAGGGTAGGTGTCGTCCCTGTGGTCCATACTGAACCCTGCATCGTAGGCAGATCTCTTCTTTGGTCTCATCTCTATGCTGCTTGGTCTGTGCTCCAAGAACCCCCCCTTTTCCGCAAGCCATTGCAGCATCTCATCAACCCAAACCTTGGTAACCCACCATGAACCGAAGCTTAATGCCTGTGCCATAGTGATATCTCGGAGGGCGGCGGAACCCACCTCGCCAACGCAGTGAAGTAGCATGCGCGCGTCAATACCAGGGAATCGGGAAGGTAAGTCATGAAGGAATGTCGTCCAACGATCTAGTACGCCAGAGGTAGAGCTATCATCCAGTTCAGAATTTGCGTGGCGAGAGTAATTGTGACCGGCGTTGTATGCAGCAGCATTTGCGTAGATGGGTTGCATGCCCTGGTAAGAAGCGGACCTAAGAGGTCCAAGAAGCTCGCGGACTTCGTTTGTCAGAATCTGTAGAGTACGCGTGTATCCGCCACCAGGAAGACTGCTCTCAACAACGCTGACGGGCCTGACATAGCAGATCCAGTCATGCCACATCTGGTCGCGGTTGGCATCATTGGTAAGCATATTGGCTGCCGCGTGAGCCGTAGCATTGACACGCAGAAGTCGATCGATAAGCCCCGCAAATATCGTGGCTGGACCAAGCTTCGCATCGCGCATATGCTGGGGATGCGTTTGGAACGTGTGATTAATGTGGTTGCTTAGTTTTAACGATATGTTTCGAAAGGTATCAATGACTTTCGGTGGCATGACTTGGAGAGCCAGGGGCGAAACAAATCGGATCATCTTCTGATACATGAGCCAGTCACATTCTGTGATCCAGGCTGCAATGTCTGGATGTACCAGCAACTTCTGGACTGGAACTGTCAATGTTCCGTGGAAGGAAGTAAAATGGTGCCAGAACATCTTCTCTTTGCAGAATCGAAAGCAGTCAATAACGGAGATACAATGTGTCCGATACAAAGCCACCAGTGCATTGGCCGCATCTAGGTCTGTTCCAGTAGGTAAATAAGGTTGCAGGCTGTGAAGCTCAATGGGTTCGTCCTGATTGTAGCTCTGTTCTTGATAAACGGGGAATTTGAGCTGCCGACGGACCATATTAGGAGCAGAAGGGCCCTGTTGAATATCTGGCATAGCGGGATTGAGATACAAGCATCCAGCTGCTTTCGGATTCGACATGCTGGCATGCGCTGCATCGGAGTTGAAGGGGACGTTTGGAGAAGGAAAATCAGCAGTATCAGCTGGAAGCTGTGATCGTGGTCTGTAGTGGAACTACGCGTCAGAAACAAATATCTTGTGCAGAACGCTTCGGTGTGGTGGCAACGGCCGGACGATAAGTGACGGGACGAGTAAAGCATTGCTTACCTCCTACCAGCCAAGGTTTCCCCTGCTTCGCCACCCTCTGTAAATTGCTCACCAATTTGACCCTCGATCGGATCATCGATCAAAGCCAGATCAACGTAATGATATTTGGATTCACCACGCATACCAAGCCTCCGAGTCTGAATGCCAGGAAAGATGATACGAACGAGCTTCCCAAAGCTAGCTGGGTTCAAGGGAGGCACTCTCTCCGTACCGCATCTGGTTGCATAAAGCGAGAACACTCGGCTACGAGGTACCGAACTGTTGCTCTTTTTACAGACTGAATTTAGCCTATTATAGTAGTCAGTCAACGTAATCTCGAGGCGGTTTCACTTGCTGGTGTATCAAGACTAGACCCGGAGACTAAAAGTAAACATATTAAGGGTGCAGACGAATATGAATCGAAATTCGTTCGGTATAGTCATCACCGCAGGCAATATGACCACCGTAGGTAAAGGGCTGCCTTACCAATTCATTGCAAAGATTTGTTTGGTTTTTTCTGATCTTGGCCCTCTCTCGTTTGCAAGTACAGAGGAAGCTACCTCTTTTAAGGATCGATGATGGTTCTCCTTGAAAAGCCGTCGAAGCTCCAAATCGTTGGCAAGGCTTGAAGCAGAACCCTTCTTTTTCCTCATCTCGCTATCGTCTTGGGTCTGCTCATCATTGAACGTTATGGGGAACGATCCATCCTTGCCATCAAAGGACTGGGGATGCGGCATGATAGGTCTCATCCCTTCCGGGTGTCCTGCGTAGGCATGATCCACGCTCATTGATCGTACTCCATTGTGGTGCTCCTGAAGCGATGGGTCGATTACATATTCCTGATTGGGATTCGTCAATTGATGCTCAGATCGCGATATCATTTCTTCAGGTGTGTACTGGACGGTATCGCGAGAAGGTGGTGGTGGGTAGGTGCACTCAGAGACATGGCGATACGGCTGCGCAGGTTGTGCGCTTGGGGTGTTTATGCTTGTTGTGGATGCGCGGGATAGTGGTCGTGGACGGCTGCTTGTCGTGGAGCCTGACGTGTTCGACCGTTGTCTAACAGGCCCAGGACCCATGTTGAGTCAGATTGCACTGACTAGCGACAGTTGAATCTTGCCGATGATGAGCGTCACAGGGTCAACTTGTTTATGGAAGTGGCTGGGGGTGAAGGTCGTCGGCGGGACCTGCGCCCTAGGGGTTGAAGGTTAGAGAAGGCCGACTATTAATCTATAACCTAATCTCAACGTCCAAAAATGGCGAGAACAGCCCACAAGGGACTGCGCGACTTTGAATGATTTTGTGGTGGTTGTCGACTTTTGGGGTCGATTTCGTGTAAACAACAGGTCGCCGGGTCAATGAGAAAGGTGGGAATCCACTAGTGCTAGAGCGGGACTAGGATAGCCTAAATTTACATCATTGCCTGCCTACGAAATTCCAGCCATCGTTCTCCATCCAACAGCTATTCCAGAATCATCCAGCTTGCTTCTCCATCGCAACCCATCTACATCACTGAATTCCTCATAATCACCTAAAGTCGTCTAGCCGTCACTTTCCTACCGTCGAGATGTCGTTCCAAGACCGTACACAACACCAAATCAATCAGATAGATAAGGAGGTACGTCGCATGGACGGCTTTCAAACAGCTTCTTGGAGTCCTATGTCGACTTCCGAAAGCATTTACTGATCTGGGAATATCGTAGCTCTCTAAGTATCCTGTGCTCAACAATTTCGAGAAGCAAACTTCAGTGCCTAAGGTCTATGCGTTCCTGGGTCTAGCCGGGATTTACTTCTTCTTGGTCTTCTTCAATATCGCTGGCGAATTCCTAGTAAACGTTGCAGGATTCGCCATCCCAGGTTACTACTCCCTTGATGCGCTATTCAGTGCAAGCAAGGTCGATGACACTCAAGTAAGCCTGCTGTGGCCTTTGTTCGAAGCCAGCTAACCATTCCACAGTGGTTAACCGTAAGTCAGGCCGCATAGAGGCCGTATCCGTAGTTTGAGGTCCCAAGTGTTAATCTACGACAGTACTGGGTCGTCTATGCCTTTTTGACCGTATTTGAGAGTGCCGTAAACGCTGTTTACTGGTTCCGTATGTCTATCCCCCAATACGCGCCTGGACTTGCTTCTAACATGGGACAGCTTTCTACTATACCTTTAAGTTCGTCCTCGTCTTGTGGATGGCTCTTCCTATGACTGGGTATGATAGCATCGACTTATACCCTCACTTGAGCACGTGACTAACTGCGTCGTAACAGCGGTGCCCAAATCGTCTTTCGTTCCTTCATCCAGCCAGTCTTCTCTCGCTTCTTCTCCCAGTCGGGGCAAACTGCTGCGAACCTCCGCTCCCAGACCGACCAGGCGGGCAAGCCCCACGCTATGTGAAGCGTTCACATACAGTTACCTCGGACGTATGGTCTGGGCACCCATGGGAAAGGGAGAATTGCATGCAGTTCTTTCTATTAGCTAGGCAATATGCACCGAGGATCAACAATAGATGAAGTGGATGGGGGTTTCTTGGTTCGTAACCATTACTCAGTGGTTGCAGAACGGGTATGAGTCTACAGCGAAATATTGATCACCGATCATGTCTACAATAGCTTTCGCTTGTGTATAATACAGCGCCGAAGCTGGTAATGAAATTTTTATGCATGGTGTTATTTGTGGGTTACTGAAATGCTGTGCGAAACAACTCGAACCCCTTCTTGCCTGCCAAAACCACTCCAAGAATCGTTGATCCAAAAAGAGATGACATTGCCATTGGTGATCTTCGAGCATGCGTCGCCTGTCAATGTCTATACAAACTATCATGCTTAACCAAATCACATATACAATGCGGTTAGAGCGTCCAATCCCACATTCATTTAATATATTCCGATACTCCTCCCCCAGCCTTCCACTCTCGGGTTCAACTGATGACACGTAAGTGAAGAGACATACCAAGTACGAATATCTCACAATACCTCTATGTGGAACGGGAATAAATTTGTCTCGCTCTGCGTTAATGGTGGTATATGCTCCTTATCCCTATTCACTATGGTAATGATTTTCATTGCCGTCTTCTGCAACGTCGAGCCAATGGCCTTAGTAACTTTTGTTCGCTCTAGAGTAACATGAGCAATCTGCAATAACTCTCCAGCACGGGAAGCCTACCAATTTCTGTCTTTGGCGTAGCAAGAGTCACTTCCAGGCACCAAGATTCCCAGCACACCTCTTCGTCTCCCTTCCCAAACCATCCCAAGCCCCCGCCCTTCTTCTTTCTCTTCTCAAAGAATTCAACAACCAGCGAGCCTCGTATGCTACTTTTAGGTGAGGAGGTAGAAGTGAGTTGTCTTATCAGCTGTCCAACGCGCGTATCTATGAGGGTTTCGACGTCTGGATCCGGAATGACAGGAAGGGTGAAGTCAAGGATTTCGAGGTATGAAGGTCGTATTGGGGAGAAGTAGCGGTGGAAGCAGATCGTGTGTAGAACTCCTGGAGAAGTCAGCGCATGAATTCTACCAGCTGTATTATTCTCGTACCTCGAACAATGTCTTTGACACAAGTGGGGTCCGCAAACACTTCCAGGATATACTGCGGCGGTTTTTGCGCTTCCATAGCTCAAGGACCGGGTTCAGTCTTTCTGCCCATGGTTGACGCCTCTTCAAAGCCTCCAGCGCTCATATGCCATCTTATCGGCCACAGGTCACACATCGTGGACAAAGCGTGAAGCTTAGGCCAGTAGGACCCCCACATGATACCTCGGCTACAACCACAGCGTCTCCCGCGCCAAACACCAGCCACACTTCGCGTTGCCATCCCCAACATCTACCGCCCGCCTTGTATATCAGAAGATCGTGATCTAACTGGGGAATTTGAGCGGTGATATACCGTGAGCTTGCAAGAGTGATGATAGATGCTACTAGGAAATGGCTTCGGCGTAATAGGACGAATTTTGCTATTGGCTTCGGGGTCATTGGCATAGGATATATTGCGGGTCAATATGTACTCTCGAAGATCAAGGAAGCGCAGGAGCGCATGGCGGGCGACCGCATTGCTAAGGAGAAGTAAGTACCTCTGGAGCTCCCCAGATTGCCCAATCACTGACTACTCGTAGCTTACGCCGACGATTCCAGCAAAACCAAGAAGATTGCACTATCACAGTCCTGGAACTGCTGCCAACAGTGTCCGAGAATATAATAGAGGCTTTACCCTCAGAAAAGATCTTAGATGAGCTGCAGCAGAAGAAGGCGCAAAGGTTGGGAAGAGGTACAGGCACATCCGACGTTGCGCAATCAGATCTTTCTTCAGGAACTCCCAGTGCAGTAGACGAGGATGGCAAAAGTATTTCTAGCGAAAGCTACGTGCATGCAAGTCAGATGGTGCCTTCAGGCGTTGGCAATGGGGAATCTAGGCCAGCAAGGAGCAAAGCCCAGCTATGGGGCGAGCTCAAGATCAGCTGTACGTCATGTATCGCTCTTCTAGTTGTACAGATACTGAGTTCTTGCAGCTATCACAAGAGTGTTTACACTACTATATACAATCTCTCTCCTCAGTCTACTGACTCGGATACAACTTAATCTCCTTGGTCGAAGAAATTACCTTTCCAGCGTGGTCGCTCTGGCTTCTCACCCTCCACAGGATCCTACTATCAGTCTTGAGAACCGTGACGATGATAATGTCGAACGAGCCTATGGCAACGACTTCGAAACTAATCGCAAATATCTCACCTTCAGTTGGTGGCTATTGCACAGAGGATGGAGAGACATAATGGGGCGAGTTGAGCCAGCGGTCAAAGAAGTTTTCGGGCCTCTAAATCCAAGAGAAGACATCTCGCTGGAGCGATTGTCTAGCCTAATACTCGATGTCAGAAGGAAAGTCGAAGGGGCAACGCCGGAAGAACGAAGGTACATGTGCCCGCTTTTTACGCACTTGCCTCTGCTAATACATCCCAGAGTCCGTGAATGGCTCTCTTTGATCCTTCCACCACGGGACCAGGAAGATGCTGTCCTTCGCGACTCCGGCATGACTACCCCACCGCCTTTACCGCAGCAGCCACCAACGCTCCAAGACCCAACATCTATAGCCTCTCCTCCGACTTCACCTACCTCTGCTTCTACCATATCCCCGCCTCTCCGACGCCTTCTGGACGAAACGTCCGACCTCATAGAATCTCCAATGTTCACACACGTGCTTACTGTTATTCTTGATTCTACCTTCTCGCAACTTGCCGATAAAAAGCTCCGTTCGGAAGCTTACAAGCTTCCTCCTCTCACACTAGAACCATTGACCTCGGAAAGAATCACAGATATAACAGACACCGACCCCGCAGCTGCTTCGGTGAAACTACCAATCATCTTGGCTGTGATGGTTAGAGAAGCACATAATATTGGAAGAGGAGTGCCTAATGAGTATGTGCAAGCTATGGAGAGTGTCAGTGAGCTAGAAGGCTTTGCAGCTGTTGTCTATAGCAGTAACTTCGAGTTTGAAGCCGGCGTCGGCGCCGCCAACGGTTCTGATATTGCTGAGCCTAAGAGCGATGATGACACAGTCGCCGAGGAGACATTCCTAGAAAGTCCAGCTGCTGTCGAAGCAGAAGAGACGACAAGGGTGGGAAAAGGCGCCGGAATTTTGGACAGAGCTACTGGGGTTGTGGATGCGGCATGGGGAGGCTTCGAGAGTGTCTGGGGGAGAGTCACGGGAAGGGGCGGAGATTCGATTACGGGGTGAGCGTAAAATTTAACATGAAAGATACCCGAGGCTTCGATATCTGAAGCGATCTACCACTGTGTAGGCATTGATGTAGAGTATCGAAATTTTACTATAGTAGAGCGAGAAGTCATCAAACCTTTGTAAAACATTTGGTACGGCCACAAGCTCGCAATATGTTAAAAATTCAAGTCTTATCTTATTTTTTTGAGCCTTATTACAGCTTTACGTCCACAGTGGATGTGCGCTACTGTTACCTTTAGTTCGGGTCGTTGACTGTTTACGCGCTAGCGCTAGCCCGTTTCAGCCTTACAGGCCCGAAAAAGCCACGACTTAAGAATTTCTGTTGTCCCAAAACTTTTTCACCTCTACACCCTCGTCACGACATTTATTCTCATCTAGACTACAGATATGGATGCATTTTGGGCGGCTCCTCCGGTGTCAAGGTGAATCCTGAGTACCTCTATGCCTTCTTCCCTGCGAGTGGTACATGGTCAGAGGTTTTGATGCTAATAGGGTAGGACTTTGACAGCTTTGACAGCCGTGCAATCCATACTCGTCTATGGAGGGATACTTGATGGCCGTCATATCGTTTTCTACTTGCCATGGATCTTCAAATTTCCTATGCCAGAAATATGGCGGTTTGGTACCTCGTTCTTTTTGACGGGTGCTAATTTGAGCATACTCTTTGACACATATTTCTGTAAGCAGCCATCGGGACCCCTGAAGTATCGAATTCTCACATGAGATAGTATGGACGTACTCAAGTGGCCTTGAGAAAGCGTCAGGCCGGTTCTCTCAGCCTGGAGACTTCTTTATCTACATTATCTTCATTTGCCTGATTATTCTGGTATGTTAAGTCAACAATTCTCCAACAGTCAAAATTGCATTCGTCTTCCTTCTCACGTTATTACTTGTATTCATATATAATTTCCTATCAAGCACCTCACATATCTGCCCGCCCAGCCATTTCTAGCTGAAGCGGTTCCTGGAGATGAGGGAGATTACCCTTGCATTTCGCGTGGGCCCGTCATTCGCAATCAATCCTTAAGGGCCTGCGTGCGGTGTGAGCATGGTGGAGGTGAAATTTGAGAATAGCCAACGTGACCTTCGGATATTTACGTTTGGTGGTTTTTGCTTCCTACATATAATCCTCGACTTTAATTTTTTTGCAGACCCTACATATTTCGAGTCTTTTACATACTTGCATTGCTTCTGCATATTGACGAGGTGTTTTTGAGAGCATTGCTGACTTCAAAAAGGCTGCTGCAGGAGGTGTATTGGGTGGCGTGGTCTTTACACAACGTAAACATCCCTGCCTTAGATTTTTGGAAACGTACTAATCTTCGCAGCTTTGATCCTCGCGATCGCATACACCTATGCCCAAGAAAACAAAGGCAAGAAGGTCTCGTTCTTCATCGTCACTTTCAACGTCGTCTGGCTGCCATGGGCTATGCTTCTGATGACGTTCGTCATGGCTGGACCAGGTGCGGTATTGCAACAAGCTACGGGAATCGTGGCAGCCCATCTCTATGACTTTCTCACTCGCATTTGGCCAACATTCGGTGGTGGGCGAAATTACATAATCACACCTGCAATTGTTAAACGGTGGTTCGGAGCTGATCGCCCAAACATCCAAGTCAGAGGCTATGGTACCGCATTTAGACAAGCAGCTCCAGCGCCAGGCCGTGGTACGTCAAGTGGATTTGGATTCTCTAGCGCGTGGGGTACTCGTGGGCAGGGGCGGCGTCTGGGAGGCGATTGAGTGGGCAGCATCAGCATCTGGAAGCAGCGGCGCATCTTGTATTTGTAGATGAATGAGATGACTTTGTACGATACCCAGCATTGGAAATACTCTAGCTGTTTGGCCGCGTAAAATTACCGTTCTAATAGAAAACCGCGCTAAATTGGCCTTCCCGCACAAAAATTGAAAGAAGCTATGCAACCCACAGCTTGAGTAGAAAGAGTATCTCAATGTTTGACCACTCAAGCAACCCCAAGAGAAGGAAGTGCTCCTGTGCTGTGGTCCACGCCTGAGAGCGTTACTTCCCAAAATGGCGGTCGTGCTTGCCAAAGGCGAGGAGCTCGACTATACCATCAAACCAGAAGCTACCACCCCTGTCGTTGACACAAGTGAATGGCCATTGCTCCTCAAGAATTACAACAGACTTCTCGTTCGCACTGGACATTTCACTCCTATACCAGTGGGTTGCACGCCTCTCAAACGCGACCTAAATTCGTACATCAGTTCCGGGGTGATCAACCTTGACAAACCTTCCAATCCCTCCAGTCATGAAGTCGTTGCTTGGGTGAAGCGCATGCTCAGGTATGACATACATGAGCAAGCTTTTGTATAAAGTATTGCTGACAGAAACAGAATCGAAAAGACTGGACATAGTGGAACCCTCGACCCCAAAGTTACAGGCTGCCTCATCGTATGCCTCGACCGTGCAACTCGTCTCGTCAAATCGCAACAAGGCGCAGGGAAAGAGTATGTCTGCGTAATCCGCCTCCACGACAAGCTACCAGGTGGCGAAGCGCAATTCGCCCGAGCTTTAGAGACCCTCACCGGCGCACTCTTCCAACGACCCCCATTAATCTCTGCTGTTAAAAGACAATTGCGGATCCGAACTATTCACGAGAGTAAACTATACGAATTTGACAACGATAGGCATCTCGCTGTTTTCTGGGTGAGCTGCGAAGCAGGGACATACCTTCGAACATTATGTGTACATTTAGGATTACTACTAGGGGTAGGCGCACACATGCAAGAGTTAAGGAGGGTGAGGAGTGGGGCTATGGATGAGCAAGATGGGATGGTAACTTTGCACGATGTGCTGGACGCTCGATGGATGCATGACAATCAGAGGGACGAGGCATATCTACGGAAGGTTATTCGACCTCTAGAGAGTCTTCTTACAACGTATAAGCGTATAGTTGTGAAGGATAGTGCGGTCAATGCCGTCTGCTATGGTGCGAAGTTGATGATTCCTGGACTTTTAAGATACGGTATATTCAAGCTCTCAACACCAATGGTCTGAATAAGCTGACTCCTTTCGCAGAGGCTGGTATCGAAGTGCACGAAGAGGTCGTCCTTATGACGACGAAGGGCGAAGCCATTGCCCTTGGTATTGCTCAGATGTCCACAGTCGAACTTTCTTCATGCGATCACGGCGTCGTTGCAAAGGTTAAGCGATGTATCATGGAGCGAGACCTGTATCCCAAACGATGGGGCATGGGCCCCGTAGCCCTAGAAAAGAAGAAGATGAAATCCGATGGCCAGCTCGATGTACGTGACTCTTGCCAACCCAAATGGCCTGTGAGGCTCAACTAACATTTGACAGAAATACGGCCGACCCAACGAAGCTACGCCCGCCAAATGGAACGCCGAATACAAAGACTTCACCGCCCCCCTCGAATACGTCGGCCCCGAAACCACCCAACTCAAGATTGAGCCAAAACCCGAACCAGCAGAAGAAGCCCAAGCTGCATCCACGGCGAACGCTACTGTAGGATCCCTCCCAGAAAATGGCGACACCAAAAAAAGGAAGAGACACGATGGCGAAACGCCGGAGGAGAGGGCAGAGCGTAAGCGGAAAAAGAAAGAGAAAAAGGAGAAGAGGAAGTCGAAGAAAGACTCGTCAGATGATGGTAGTGACTAAGTAGAAAAGAAAAGCTTGCTATGATAGGATAAGACGGAGTGCTTGGATGGGCGCTCTCCCTGCTGCTTTGTATATTAGCTCCGAGGCGCGGCGCTTGGAATAAGATGCTGCGGAGGCTCCTGTTGCAGAGTCAATCAAAAGAAAATTCATCAGATGCTGGTTACGTCTAATTCATCGACTGAAGCCTTGTATCTTTTTGAAGTGCTCCTCTGTATTGTCAGTCCGAATTTGAAGCGTGGAGCTTCGAAAGTCCGTAGGGGGGAAACTTTGAATCGAATACCTAGAATAGATTCAAATAAAGATAGTTGAACACGACAATACTCCCTCGAAGGAAGGATAAATCTCTATTGCTACGAACGCCGTTTCCCTAACCAAGAACCTCCCTACGATATTCGTATCATACAACGCCGCTCCCCATCCGCAAATGCCATGAAAAAACCCCCTCTTCCAAAAGAAACCCCCTCAATTCGTCGTTCTCCCCGCCTCCTTCCTCCTCCCCCCACCAGAAGAAGACTCCTCACTAACCACATCCTCATCATCATCACTCATCAAACCCTCCAACTCGAATTCCTCTGCATCCCTAACCCTCCTCTCATTATTCGGCAGTACATGCCCATTACCATTTGCAGTGAGATTTTGATTTTTAGTCGTTTGGTTGGTGTTGAGGGTTTTGAGGGGCCAAGCGTAAGAAGCGTAGAGGTGGAGGAGGATGCAGACGAAGAGGAAGAGGAGGAAGGAGATGGAGTAGAGGAGAAGGATGTAGGAGACGTGGGAGACGTGGGCGGTGGCGAGGAGGGCCATTTGTTCTTCGGTGGCGCCCATGAAGAGGAAGCCGGATGTGTAGAGGAGCTTTATAGGAGGGTGTTTGTTAGTGGGGAGTGTGGGGTGGGGGATGGCGAATCGGGAATGGGGAACTTACGAAGGGGGTGAGGTATTGGAAGCTGTTGGTGTCTTCGGCGTCGGTGTCGGAGATGGAGTTTTGGTCTTTCAGCACGAAGGCTATTTCTACTATCCTGACGGCGCCGGCGGCCATGAGTGTGTACCCGAATACGGTGTGGACGTGGGTGCTGAGTTCCAGCTCTTGCGGGTGGGCACTCATACCCCAGCCGGTGAGCATGATGACCACAGCTGGGAAAAGATTCCTTTTTGGTCTGCCGTCTCTTTTCCGGGATAGCCATACTCCTAGTAGGCCAGCACACCACCAAACGATTCCCATGCTTGTGTGCTGTAGATCGTTCTTCACCCATGGTCCACCCCATCTGTGCTCGGTGAAGGTATTGACACAACCCCAAGCGGCAATCAGCAAGCTGTCGAAGAACTCTTGACTTCGTCCGGATCTCTTTAACCAAATTTGTCCGACCAGGAGGAGTATAGTGAGGATAATTCCGTAGCCAATGAACGCACTACCCATGATGAAATGCGCCAGACACTGACCCAGATGATCACCGCGGCAGAATCCCAGCGCCGTAATGCCTCCAAACAGCATCTGCACCCAGCTGGCAACAGGCATTGCCTTCCCCATCATTCCGTGCATCATGATCGTGTACCGTCGTATCCTGGCATGGATTCCCTTTTCTAAATGCAGTTTGAGGTATACGCCTAATATGACTTGCACAAGGAGCATGAGCATGAGCATCGTGGCCATGGAGGCGTGGACGTTAGGAGCGAATTGGCGACCGCCGTGCTCGTGGCCGAGGAAGTATCCTACTATTGCGAGGACAGCGCCGAGCGTTTGGAGGGGAACATGCCAGCGTGAGCGGACGATCTGATTATAAGTTAGTGTTGCAGGTGGAGGTAGTAGGGTAGGAGGAAGTGTACTCCAAGGACCATGCCGGTTGGGAAAACGATCCCGAAGGATAGTATTTGGATTCCTATGTGAATCCATAATATGGTATCCTGTCCTTTGTCAGAAATGTTGCAGGTACGGTCAGGGGATAATGGCGCACTATAGGCTCTGCAGATATTCCTTCGCCTTCCGGTATGTCATCCATATGGTGCTCGTGTGTAAGAGCATAGCCGGCGAAGCAGAGCAGAGCAGCCAAATTCAGTGGCCGGAGCATGGCTGATGTTCGCATGTTGTAATGGGCTGAATTGGGAATTGCAAAATGCTAGGGTAGCAGTCCGTTCATGATCTCCTAAGGTACGAATAGATTCAATGTGGCTGGTAGTTTCCTAGGTATTCAACGGCAAGCAAGAGGCGACATTGAAGATTGTTGTCAGCAACGGTGGAGTCGTAGTTTGGAGAATGTGAAGGGGGGCAAATGTTCGGCCAATTAGCGGAGAGCAGTGGAAGCACGCCCTTCCCGCTGCCGAACCTCCGCTCGAGGCCAAAGGCCCCGGAAAAACCCCCTGGAACAAACGCCGATGTAAACACAGTGCTGCTGCGAAAAGAGTAGCACCCCCAGGCTACTACGACTTTTGAAATATAGCCAGAGTATTGAAGCCACTTGGTGCCAACACTGTACCGTGTCAAAATTACTTAAGGAATATCTCAAACCTTCAAGCTTCTAATAGTATGACATCTGAAATTCATATCCAATTAACCAGAGGAACAATTGGAAACCAAAACCCATAGATATCCAGATCATCTGCATCTCAAGAGAACTTTTACTCAGTCCGATCCTCATTCCACATAAACCTCTCCTCCATCCCATCTCCCAATCCCCCATCGCCATGTCTATCCCCTCCTCCTCTCACCCCTCACTCCAAAAACCAGCTCCAACCTCAAACCCTCCAACATCAAACATCACCACAACCCCCACAACCACGTCCCCACCACCAACCCCTCAAACCAACCCCCTCGAAGCAAAAAAAATCGTGAGTCCATCCCCTCCTCCAAAACAAAATCACACATAACCTCTCCATCGAACTAACTAACCTTCCCCCTACCATAGGCCAGCCTCCAAGCAAAAATCACCGCTCTGCAAGTCCAGATCCAGGAAACTGAAGAGAAGCAGAAAGAGGTAGATGCTAAGCTCAAGTATACCCCCTTATTCCTTTTCCCTCCTCCCTCTTCCCCCCCCCAAAGCCATCGTATCAAGATACCATCCCCTACCTATATCCAGCAAAGTAAAATAGACGCTTCATCTATCATCAACCCCCTTTACCTTTCGTTATGATTGATTCTCATGTGTCTGACGCATTCTTTCCCATTCGCCTTAGACATACAGACACTCAAGCAACAGTAAAAGCGCACATCAAGCTCCTGCACGATTATAATGAGATCCGGGATGTTGGGCAGGGGCTCATGGGTATTATAGCCGATACGAAGGGCGTGAGGGTTCGGGATGTTTATCAGGATTTTGGTGTTGGGGAGGGGGATTGAGGGGGGGGTTGGATCATAGGTCACGACAATGTGGAAATGTCATGAAATGATTGCAAGGAGTTAGAAGAGTGTTGCTCTATCTCTATGTAACGTGTGTATACATTAATAAAACAGGTAAGGAGACCATATATTCCCATGGTATAACCAGCTAACTCAGCTAACCGAGTGGGGTTGCCACATAGCCAGTCCAGCCAAAACACCATCGCTTTACCCAAATGCTCAAAGTACGACACGACGAACAATATAAATGAAGCGCATGATCGCCGCCTTGTACAACGCAATCAATGTGTCTTCCCCAAACTCTGCAAGTTGACCAACTCATAGTACTTGCCTCGAACTCTCAAAAGCTCAGCATGAGTCCCGTGCTCCACTATCTTTCCCTGGTCGAAGACGTAAATCATATCCGCCTTCTGAATAGTACTCAAACGATGAGCCACAGCAATAGTCGTCCTGCCACGTGCAGCAGCGTCAAGAGCTGCCTGCACCACCTTTTCTGACTCCGAATCGAGAGCGGAGGTCGCCTCGTCTAAGAGAAGAACTTTAGGATCGCGAAGTAGAGCTCGGGCGATCGCAATACGCTGCTTCTGGCCACCGGAAAGCATGCTGCCCTTCGAACCAACAACGGTGCCGAAGCCATCCCTATAGGATATGTCAATAGTTGCCCTAGACAAAGAATGATGGGTTATACGTACGGAAGAGAGATGATGAAATCGTAAATATTGGCATCTTTGCAGGCTTGCACAATAGCCTCCTCGGGCACATCCTCCCTGTCCGCTCCCAGCAAGACGTTCTCACGGATTGTTCCTTGATAAAGAGTTGGTTCTTGACTGACGAGTGCAAGGAAGCCCCTATAATCGTTGAGGTGCAGGCTAGAAATCTCCTTCCCGTCAACATAGACTCCTCCAGCCAATGGGTCGTAGAAGCGCTCCATGAGGGCTATGGTCGTGCTCTTCCCGCAACCGCTCGCTCCTACTAACGCAACGTACTGGCCCGGCTTGACAGTAAGGTTGAGACCCCTCAGCACTGGCTGCTCAGGCCTTGTCGGATATCTAAAATGTACATCGCGAAATTCAATGTTGCCTTCCATATGTTCGACTCGCTCACCATCTGGGGACCAAGAGTCAATTGGCGGCACTCTATCAAACAAAGTCTTGAGTTCTTTAGCGGCTTGCTTGGCTTTGCCCATATCTGGGGCGAAGGAAAAGATTGTTCCAGCTGACTGGGCACCGAATATGATGGCGGAGAAGCAAATGAAGAAGTGTAGCTCCGATATTTCCCCGTTGGCGATGAGTGTTCCGCCATACCAGAAGCCTAGGGCTGTACATAGGAACATAAAAGACTGAGCCGCAGCGTAGAGGACTGAAGATCGAAGGATGGATTGCAGGCTCTTTTGCTCTTGCGCAACGATTAGTTGATGATAATGCTCCCAGACATCGTCTTCTCTTGTTAATGAAGCCACGGTGCGAATGGCAGCAGTGGCTTCGCATGCATAGCTTGCTGAGGACTCATATGCTTTCTTGGCTCTAGCTTGGAACCTCGCCAGCATCCAGAACCTGAGAAAGCCGCAAGACAACAGTATTGGTATGGTAGCTGCGCACACAAGGGCGAGTTTGTAGTTGAAAGCGCATGACAATGAGATGGCCGCGATGAGTGTCGTGCACACGACAAGGATAGTGCCTAGGGTAACACCACTCATGCCTGCAAGATGTGTTGTCTCTGTTGACAAGAAGGAGGTCAATGTCCCAGCTGAGTTCTCCTCTTTATCGAAGAAAGCGATATCCTGCCGTAGCATCATCCGGAAAGCTTGGTTTCTCGCCCGATGCACCAAGCGTTCAGAACAGTACGCAAAAGCTATACCCTGAATACTGAAAGCTAAGATTTGTGTGAGAGCAAGCATGAGGTACATCAGGGACCAGAAATCGGCACGAGATCTGAGCGTAGCGTACATCGGTGGTGGCAATGAGAGAGCGACGATTTCCTCGCCGAAGAAGACCGCTTGTGTTGGGTTACCCCCTCCAGCGATTATGCAGAAGGCAAGCCCAAGAAGCATGATAGGAATCTCCGTCCTATTGAAGCTGCCAACTACCTTGATCAAAGTCCATAGCGAGTATTCGGGTCCAGAGTTGTTAGGCCTGTTTGCCAACACCGCGCTGGACACTGACTTTCCCGTAGCCAGACGCTCGAGCCCCTGGTTGGTGGTTGTTTTCTGGAGAGAGGCCGACTTCGTTAGTTTGGCGTCCGTCTCCTCTTCTGCGGCGCTTTCTTCCTCATCTTGCTGCCTATTTTCTGCAGATATGCGCTGTGCATCTACGAGACTATAGTAAGCTCCCTGCTTCTCGAGGAGTTCGTCATGAGAGCCTTGTTCGACGATTCGCCCTCGTGACATCACCACAATATTGTCGGCTGTCTTTATAGTAGAAAGGCGATGAGCAATAACAATGGTCGTGCGTCCCTGGGCAGCTACATCGAGGGCAGCTTGGACCACCCCCTCAGATTTCGTATCAAGCGCTGAGGTAGCCTCGTCGAGCAGTAGGATCTTGGGATCGCAGACCATAGCTCGTGCAATTGCAATGCGTTGCTTTTGCCCGCCTGAAAGTAGAAACCCGCGCTCCCCAACATTGGTCTGGTAGCCCTCTGGTAGCCCCGTGATGAAATCGTGTGCATTAGCCATCTTAGCGGCGTTTTCGACGAGTACTTGCTGCTCTTCCGGGCTTTCATGTTCGTGCTTGGTACCGATGAGCCCGTGTCGGATATTCCCGAATATGGTGGTACCAAATAACGTGGGCTCCTGACTGACCAGAGAAATTTGTCGGCGCAACCACCTCAAATTCAGCTTGCTAATGTCATGGCCATCAAGATATACATTGCCGCCCACAGGATCATAGAAGCGCTCCACAAGGCCTACAATGGTAGACTTTCCTGAACCAGATGCACCAACAAGGGCAGTAGTCTTTCCCGCTGGAACCTTAAGACTCACGTCTTCCATAACCACGACCTCCGGCCTTGATGGATATATATGCTTGATGTTCCTCAGCTCGACGGTTCCCTCCACATGCTCAAGTATTTCTCCTGCATCGGACGTCGGGTCCAGAGGCGAAACTCGATCAATGGTATTAAAAATTTTGGCTGCCGCAGCTATGCTGGTGGTAAAAGCCTGAACATTTGGCGCTACATTTCCTAGCGAGAAGGCTCCAATCATGATAGCAAGCATGATTGTCAAAACCTGAGAGAGTGTCATTTGACCATCGGCAATGAATTTTGAACCTTGCCAGAAGGAAAGACCGTAATTGAGGTACAATATGCCCATCATAAAAGCGATCATGACTGCCAGGACTCTCTTGAGCTTCGTACCCCATTTTTCAGCTTCCGTCAAATGCACGTCATACTGTCTCGCAAGCTTCTCCTGTGTACCAAAAGCCGTTGCATTTCGGATGGAACTGATGACCTCTTCTGCCACGGTGCCGCCTAATGCATACGACTCCAGTGATTGCTTATTGTACTTGATGATGAATCTGGAACCGATTGACCCAATAGCACTGATGGCAAAAACCGTAGACGAGAGAATCAACGTCAGTTTCCAGTACTTGACGAACCCAATGACGAATGCAGTCACAAAAGTGGATAATGCAGCCAATGTGAGAGATATCTTTTCGGATATTCCATCCTGAACAAGATTTGTATCGGCTGTGATCCGTGTGGTTATCTCTCCTGCTCCGAGCTTGTCGAAGAAGGCGATATTTTGGCGTAGTATCGCTGCCAGATACTGCTCACGAATTTTGCCGGAAATGTGCTCGCCGGTATAGATGAACCCCACGGTACAGGTATAGATGGTGACAAACTCTCCAATGGCAAGATAAACAAAGTAAAGCGTGAAATGTCCTAGCTCGTGATTGAAGTATGCACGCGAAAGCGTTCCGTTGAAAAAGCCTTGAAAGATACCAGCCAGTTGGCCAAAGATAACCTATACGTCGTTAGAAATCATGATAAGGGCACTGTACTCGTGTACTAACGGTCATTAATGGCATAACAGCCCCTCCTGCAATAGCACATACACAGCTGACCGCAATAATGATCAGATCCACTGTCGTAGCATATCGGTACAACGTCCTGAAAGTGACGGTGACTGTTGGTATATCTAATTGCCTTTTGACAATCTCTCTCTCATGAGGTGGGAGATGCTGGTATGCTTCATCTTCTTTCTTAACCTCAGGAACCTTGACGATATGCGAATCGAGTTTTTCTAATTTGGTAATGTCTTCAGACGATGACCCTGAGGAGTGTAGGTCCTGCTCTTGCTTTTCACCCTCAACTGTCTCTTGAGTGAACGCGGCATCACTCAGGCCCTCGTGCGAATGTTTTCTTTCAATTTCTGCATCGAGTTCTTTCGCGGCATGGTTCAGGTCCCCACCAGTGCTATCCATGACCAAGACTTCAGGGGATGGCGGCCTATTGAAGGAAAACCAGAAGGGCCGAAACGAAGAAGCTGGTAAAACTCGACAAGGGTATCAAATATGAAATATTGGATTAGCAGCTCATGCTATGGGCGAACCGAGCCGACGACAATATTTTGCCCCGCAAGTGGTCCAAACAAAGGAGAGGCAAAAGGTGCTGCTCAGGGTGCGGAAGTTAGTGAGAGGAAGAATTCAAGCCTAAGGAATGTCAGGCCAAAGATGGAAGAGGAAGATAGAAAAGGCGAAATATATGTGAAGGCAGCAGCGATTGTACATGATAGTAGTCATAGACCTGGGCCTTATTGACTTGCGCCTTGCGCCTGCATAGGAATAATTCTGCGTACTCGGAGCATGATGATCCCGGTCCGCGTAGCACATACCATAAAGGGCTTATGGCGTACGCTAGTTCTGCAAAAGCGTGCGGGATGTCGGCTACTTCGACACCGCTGAAGGTGTCATCTTACCTCGGTTACAGCGTACTGTGTACACACCTATTGCAGATCGCCGTTTGAAATAGCAACCTCGTGCAATGCTGTACCTAGAGAATTTTCCCCATAATAATGACCATTGTCAGACATGCATCAAACAACATTGGTTCTTCTTACCGCTGGCAGTGACGGGTTTTCCTCTTTCTGAGTCGCCGGCACGTACTCGTTTCCGTCGAGTCATCGGCAACCATGTTAGACACCGCTTCTTATGACTACATACCTACGGCTGCAACATAAGACTCATCACATCTTCCATTCGCAGGGAAACTGAAAGCGAGATCCAAGATGACTTCTCCTGCAATGACGAGGAACGGAGGAAAGATATCAACCGACGTCCGGTAGGGCAACCCGCATCGCAAAGACTAGAACTACCTTACCCTAAGAAGGCTAGAGCACATTCAACCCGATCACAAGGCAACAGGATATGGATGAATTTTCATGGACTCTGTACCAAAATAGTACGCCATGCGTGTGAAGAAAACATAATACGGCTACAAGATTGGGCTGTTGAGCGAGGATCATATCTTCACCCCTGCTCAGGGAGCTGAGAAATCCTCATTCAGAGTATATTCTCAAGCTCTAAAGATCAATATCAAGGGACATTAAGGAAGATGTATGCAATTTCTGACATAGAAAACCCAGTGGAATTGGAAGTCCAGCTGTGACCTTCGAGAAAAGAGCAACCATATTCTAGCACCCCTCCCCGCAAAAATGATCCTCTACTTTCCTATATCGCAAAACTCCATCGTAATATCATAGAATCACCCAGTAAACCCTCCCATTCATCAACAATCCCTCCACCCAAACCCGCCAAGAGATAACCCTGCATCACGTGACCCCACCACACTAAGCGACCCTCCGCCCACAACCCGCTAAATTTACAACACCACGACCACCACCACATCCATCCTCCCCATCACCTCCCCTCTCAAGACATCCACCACGATGCCTGTAAGCCCTCCCCTCCCTCCCTCCCCTCCTCCTTAACGCACTAACCCTCCACTCCCCCCCAGTCCCACAAATCCTTCCGCACAAAGCAAAAGCTCGCCAAAGCGCAAAAGCAAAACCGCCCCATCCCGCAATGGATCCGTTTAAGAACTGGGAATACAATCCGGTACGTGTCTCCTCTACAACTTATTATGTCGGATGTGTGGATGGGATACTAGGATGGGCAATGACTAGACGGGACTGGACTGACGGGAGAAATTTATTGCTGCAGATATAATGCGAAACGAAGACATTGGCGTAAGACGAGGATTGGTATTTAGATGGGGAGATTTCGGGGTTGTTGGGGGACGGGGGAAGGGGGAAGGGCTTGCATGCATTCATCATGGAGTGGGATATGGAACAATGATATCTCGTGTGGTGGGTGGGTTGTTGTCCATTGCAGAGATACATTTGGCTTGTGAGGGATACGATATCTAAGAGCCAGCGCTCTGGAGCAAGCAGTTGAAGAAAGGACCAAAATATGATGCATAATCCCTTGAGTTGGTTGTTGCCGTGACGTTTTAGAAAGTGCTGTGCTGTGCTGTGATGTCTGACTTGCTCTGGGGTTTTCTTTGTGATACATGTTGAATAATTGCGCGGGAGTTCTAAATTCCTATTCTCGCTCTGACTTGTAGTAGGATTCTCTGATGCCAGCGAATGCGGGAGTAAGATACAATGCCACATCTGCCTTTCCTATCCATTAACGATACCTACAAATTTTTTACGGTCCGAGCGACTTGCGTTGGTGGATGCAATGCTTGTGTTAATTGTTAAAACTTCATGGACCGATGGATAGAAGTAATTATTCTACTTGATGTTACCGAAACGCATCAAATGCATGCAATAAAGCAGGACTGGACGGAAAGGCACTACTTAGGTGAGTATCTAGACAGAGCACCTGGCAGAGAAGGAACCTCTCTGAGTCCACTCTTGTGTACGAAAAAGCAGCCTCAACAGAGTCCGACCACAATCTGAACGCCTTGCCATTGCATCAATCATTAACCCGTATGCAAATTTTTGCCTCCGACCACCACAAGTGCATTCAAATTGTAGCACTTGGCCAAAATATTTGATTGTCGAGGCGTGATGAAGGCGGTCAGCGGCTATTCTGAGATTAGCAGGATGGCTGGCATCTCAAACCAGAGAATGAACTTACTCCTCGGCCCACTCGTTTTCACGACGGATTTGATCCTCCTCCTCGGGGGTAAAGTCGTTCTGGATGTTAAATGTCTTACGGATCTCCTCTGGGGACTTGCCCTTGATCATATTCGCAACGGTCTTGCACCCGACATCCAGCAGAGCCTTGATGTCTAGGTAGTTGGAAGCCTAAGTAGACACAAAGTCAGCTTAAGAAGCTTGTGTCGCATTTTGAAGACCACCTACAAGGATAATCTCAAACAACATCTCCTGGTCTACCTGCATAAATTTTTGATCCCACTCCTCAATATCTGTAGTCTTCTTCCGCGAGTCGGAATCATCATCGTTCGTTGTTTGAGGATCGGCCTTGTGGTGGGCGCACCACTCAAGAACCTTGTTCAACACTGCCTCGTTGACCTAGCGTAGACGAGTGAGTTTTAGGCGATAGTAAGAAGGAGGTAATGAGAGCTTACATTGGGAATGGGAATAGCTTGGTCCTCAGCTTGTTCACCAATATCCTCCATCATGTGCTTGATGAGGACGGAGCGCTCAGCGACATCACGATCTGTACAAGATGTTAGTGCAATCCAGGACGAAATGCTTACGCATAGAGCAGCTGAAGCGACGCAGGGATATAATACGTACCCACCACGATTTTACGACCATCGTTGCTCTCGAGTGTAAGGGTACCTCGCGGAGGGGCAGTCATGTTGAAGGCTGTTGGAATTTCGAAGTGTTCGATACGATAAAGGTAGTTGTGAGATGTGAGCTTAGTGATGATGGCGTTGCGTTTGAGTTGACTTGAGAGGTTTTCAGTGATGAAGATTGAAAGGATGGATAGTTCAAGGAGGGAAGGAGAGATCTGGTCCGGGGGGGGTCTGATTTTCTAGAAGGTGTGACAGGTCGATTATAGGGTGTCGGGAGATTTAGTGTCCAAGAAGCTCAGCCTTGAAACGGAGGGCCTTACCGCCTGGTGGGGCTGAGTGGCGTTCAACTTTTGTGTTCCCCAGGCTGCGATTCTTTGTCTTTAAAGTTCGGTTTCAACCTACTTCTACTCTCCACAAAGTCTTGTCCAATCATATTGCGCTTTCTGAACTGGTGAGCTTGCATGCAGCTGGCCTCTCCTTCACATGTCTTATTGGCTAACATTACGATTCAATTGGAAAATTCCTACCTAGATTTGAGTGAAGGAGCTAAGCGATTGACGCCTATGTTGCTGCAGGCCTTTGCTTTTGGTGGCCATTATGCGGAAGGGGATCATGCTCTCCGGTCTATTCATAGTAAAACCTAATATGTTGATTGTCTCTGACCGATTGCTGCACAAACGCATAATTCTGTTTACTTCGAGTCTGAAATGTATACTATATATAAACTGTGCCCCGGTCAGGTAGAATCAAATGCAATATCAAAAAATGTCCAGCGCTCTTGGCCATCATTTTACCACCAGATCGACCCCTTATCATAGTAGGATCTTTACTCTGTGAACGCCTCGCTACGTGATTCCATGACACCTCCCATCTGTGCATTCCTCTAAGAGTGCCTAAATACTTCGTAACGCTACCAG
The DNA here is from genome assembly GCA_018257855.2 of Cladonia borealis. NCBI lineage: Eukaryota > Fungi > Ascomycota > Lecanoromycetes > Lecanorales > Cladoniaceae > Cladonia > Cladonia borealis. The sequence goes on along the minus strand of JAFEKC020000009.1, from coordinate 937,195 downwards.
TAACCTGTTGAAAAGACATCATGTTGTACTGCTCGTCTGCTCATTGCCATCATTTTCTGACTTGTCCGTGTCAGGCTTGTCACCCTTGGCAGCTTTCATTCTGGCTTGCTCCAGCACCTTCGCAAAGCCCGTTTTCGGCTTCGAATCTTCAAAGTGTGCACCGTCCCCTTTAACCAAGCCTTCGTCATTCCGATAGTCTTCCCTCCCCTCTACCCTTCTATTCAAGAAAAGTGTAGCAGATCTACCCTGTTCCGCTCGTATCCGTTCTAGCTCCAGGTGGTACGCAGTTTCATAGATATTGGTGTCCGCAGCTGGCGGCGACTCGCTGACTGCTGGGGGTGAAGGGGGTGCAGAGCTACCACCAGGGCCAAGTGCAAGGTACAGATGATCAGATAAAGGGTCATGCGCTTGGCCTTTGCCATGATGGTCGAACGGAATGGGTGCAGTTGCAGCATAGACCGGTCGATGGTCCTGAGGGTGCGCATGAAGATCTCTCTTCGGACTTGAAGTATGCCCAGATGAGGAGGATCCCTGACTATGATCGGAATGTCTTTTTGTAGGGGTGGTTGGTGAATAGGTGACAGCAGTATCTTCTCGATCTGGTATTTCTTTCTCGATGCTTGCTAGATTCGCAAAGTCAACGTCTCGATGCACCCCTTCTGCTACCAATGCTTGCTCAAGAGGTCTCCGGTCATGAATGTCTACGCTTCGAGTTTTGTGGTACAGTGGTGGTTTCTCGGGTCTGTCCATTGACAAAGGTGGCTGTACCATTCGTGTGTCTTTTCCCAGAATTCCTTCCATTCCAGGTGGCCTCTTATGAGAGATGGCATTCTTGAACTTCTTCACCGCTTTCATCTGTAGATCGTCAATGTTAGACCTGTGACATTGAACAACAGCCTACCAGTACTAGAATGTTACTGAGATTGCCAGTAATAGCTTGATTGGTTTCCTCTTCCGTTGGGGGTTCGATTAGGTTTGCCGTGTTCTCCTCCTCCGACAATAGAGGATCCTTACCGCCCTTTGTCACCCATGGATGTTCCTATGGTTTGTCAGCTAGACGTACGATTGAGTCGTAACTGGCGATCATACACGAAGCTCAGGCATCTTGATTCTCTTCGCGGGATCTTTCTCGAGAAGCTTGTGCAATAGGTCCTTGAAATTGTCGTCAATAGTATCGTCATAGCTCAAGTCGATTGGATCATTTTTGATCGACTCGTATAACTGTAAAACTCCCGGTTGTTCAAAGGGAATTTTTCCGAAACGAAGACAGTACAGCGTAACGCCCATCGACCAGATATCTGCGGCCTTACCAGATATACCTCCATGTTTCGCAACGCACAATTCAGGTGGCAAAAATGCCGGAGAGCCAGCTGACTTAGCTGTCATCATTTCTGAATGCTTTTCGAAGATCTCCGACACTCCAAAATCAACAATCTTGAGAACATCGTCTTCTGTCAAAAGCAAATTGTCAGGCTTGATGTCCCTGTGTACTACGCCTTGTGCGTGCAGATACTCAATGCCCAGTATAAGATCACGGAACCAGCAGCGACAGCTCTCATCGTCATATGGGTCTGCCCTTTCGTCCATGCCCACCTTCATCACTACACCTTTCTTGCACATTTCAAGAACCATATATAATGAATCTTCGTCTGGATCATCCAAAACTTCAATGAGGGACACTAAATTGGTGTGATTGAGCTTTTTCATAACAGCAATTTCCTCTTTGATCAAGAATAGCGGATTACCTCCCTCTTCCTGGTCAATGACATCTGACGACGAGTGCCTATGCAATGGAGAATTGAAGCTCAATCCCGCGGCCAAGTGACCAGGTCGTCGTGCTCCATGAGGTCGACGCAGGATATTTGACTGCGCACGCTTCCGCAATCTAGACTTCGAGAATTCTTTCACCGCATACTCCGTGCCATGCTGGTCAACAGCAAGGTGGACGGCCCCAAAAGAGCCCCTTCCTAGCTCCTGCTTGATTATATACTGGTTGATTCGATGTACTGCCCCTCCATCATCTTGACTATTTGAATATTCAGAATGCGCATGTAACGTTTCTTTCACTTCGCGAGCACTTGATTGTTTACGGCGGTGGTGTCTCAACGGGCTTTCATAGGCCGGATTGGACCTGTAGATAGTGAGCTAGCTATCACACATTGAAAGACTGCTTTCGCAGTACATATGTCTAATGTTTGACGGTCTGTCCCCATCTCCTGTACTTGGTAGATCAATGGAAATCCCATGGGAAGGCACAATCCCCGCTCCATCTTCCGCCGAATCCTCCTTCTTAAGAGTTGGAGGCATAGTGGCGGCATATACGATGAAGCAATGAGGGCCTGCAGTACATATTTGAGACGGAAACTTGGAACACTAAGAACTATAGCCCTGGAGGGGCAGCGATGTTTCGTTCCTTCCAAATGTCACACCGAGCTGTTCGCCAAGACCTCACCTACTCGGCCGAGACTTTGCCGTTGTCTAGCCTTGTAGGTCTGGACTTTCGCAAGATAGATACATTAGCTCTAAGATTACTGTGACCAGGTCGCCATCATGGTAGTATATTCCTTCTACGTCTTTGATCGCCATGGTATGATACCTTGAAATTCTTGGAGGAATTGACTGATAAGAAGCGCAGCTGAATGCATATACAAGAAGAAATGGGCGCCTCGACCAGACTCTTCGTCCAAACTACCAGTCTCCAATGGTGTCTCGGACGGTCAATCGCAGCCAAAGGCTCTCAGCGCTGAAGATGACGCGAAGCTTATCTTTGGAACGATATTCTCCCTGAGGAACATGGTCAGGAAGCTCGGAGGTCCCGAGGACAGGTATGAAGCTACGATAACTCATTGGTAATTGCCCGGACTTATTACTCGTGTCATACAGCTTCATATCATACCGAACAAGCCACTACAAACTACACTACTACGAAACTCCGACATCACTCAAATTTGTTATGGTCACGGACACTAAGACCAATAACCTTAGGATTGTATTGCATCAGATCTACGTTAGTCTATATGTCGAATATGGTAAGCATCATAGGGCTTGCCTTCCGGTGAAAAGTACCCTGTTGATCACTGTACAGTCGTGAAAAATCCTCTATCTCCTGTTGAGCATCCTGGAGGAGTCGGAGTCAACTGCGAGCTATTCGAATTGGGCGTCGAGCAATTTGTTGTGAGTGGACCAGACAGTGCAGTTGTGCATTTTGCAGTACTGATTTCTGCTATTGCAGACTGCATCTCTGCAGAACTGATCGAGCTGTGTAAATACCAAGCACGCTGGCGCACAGAACTCATCACCTCGAGGAACCTTAGCATAGGCTTTGGAATGCATACTGCTCAAAGGCCATCTGCGGAGGTCGAAGCCCTTGAAAGAGCTGTCGCTGTAAGGGCCATCAATTCTGTCACAATGCTCGTTCTATCAATAGAACGACTCCACCATGGTATCCTTGTGCGTCGTATTGATGGTCCCCGGAGCCATGCCCTCACCCAACCGAAAGATACTCTCGACCACGCTCAACTCCGTCGCCGTTGTATCCACACCCGTCACTGCCATCCAATCATTCACGACCATCCCTGCGCCCACAACTGACGAGCCTCTATTAACGCTACCCGCCACCAACGGGACTTGCAGCAAGCTTGATAGCTCATCCTGATCTTGTATCGAGGTCTTTGGATGTACGATCCCACCTTGGTTCGAAAGAGACATATACGATCCCACGAGAACATTATCTGCGATTGTCTGACGGAAGACTTCCACCCCCAGGACATCTGCGATGATTTCCTCCGTCTCCCGCTCGATATCTGGATGAACCAGTGCGACATGGTCATTCGTACATATTACATTCCCGAGCGCTGATAATCTCTCTTCGATCCGCTGTATTTTGACCTCGTCCGGTATCGAATTTCGAAGATGTTGCAGCTCTTGATCTGTAGTAGATGTGGGTACTAGGAGGCCTTTGCGATTGCTAGGCATCTTAGTCGGATGGTCAAAGAAGATAGCCCAAAATATATTCACCCAGCTGTTAACCTTCCAATAATCCGCGTCCCGGCAATTGTAGCTCTGCAGATGGGTACTACATCCTGTAGCTCTGCCTCGAACACGCTGTAGAAGTTCTCACTGGCGCCGATGGCAACAAGAGCATAGGCATTGGTGAGGGTGGAAAAGACGCCAACCCTATTGATAGTGTTATAAGCTGTGTGGACCTCATGCTACAAGTTGCAAGACAAGAACATACTCATTCGAGTTCTCAAATTGGGCTCGCACAGCCATGGTGGGATAGTGAGTGCGGGTAAGGTGTGGCTTGAAGTCTAGGCGGCGGGAAGAGGAAACACGTGAAGGTGCAGCGTGATAAAAAAAAGGTTGGATGATCGGTTTATGGATTTACAATTGCTGAAGAGAAGTGAGGAACAAATGGCTGGCTCTTATAGAGCTTCGTGGGGCAAGACCCTCGGAACTGATGCCAAGAGTTTCCACGGCCCGACGCCGAAGGACTGAGTCAGAGCATGATGACTACATACGTATCTGCACTCATACATGCATTCGTTATTCATCTAGACCGGCAGGGCAATTGACTTCTCCCGTGAAGAAGGTATTATACCCGGTAGATAAAACCCCGCCATGTTCCAAATTGAGCAATATTGGCATGCAATATTGGCATGCAAATAGAGTCACAAAAGCCCAATATGTCTACGATAACTTTGGAAGGAATCAATCCCTCTCCTGAAAACAGAACACCTCAAGCACGATACCAACCCCGCCCCAGCCCCGTAACTAACTCTCCATAACTACGCTGTAAACTCACCTACCCACGCCCAAACTCAACGCTTCCTCCCCAACTCTACCTCCCTTTCAAACCCTTCATCATTCACTCCCTTCCCTCCCCTCCCCTCGACCAAAACCACTTCCACCCAGGGGTTAGGTCGGGTTAGCGAGTACTTAACCACTCCCAGTGTTTAACACCCTGAGGACAACGACTGAAGAGCATCAATTGCCGACACAATCAGAGAAAATATCGTTCTTAAGAAGGATAGAAACGAAGTAATATCATAGAAAGACATCTTAAACGTGGGTTGATTGTTGGAAAGGGTAAGGAGGTGGTATGATTACTGATACATAGTAGGGCAATAATTTCCTGGAAAATAGAGTGCAGAGATTCGTAGACTTATGGAGTTGTTAATAAATGCGGCTGCTTGGCAAGCAATAAGAGGGAAGGGGAGCGGAATGCAGAATTTGATAGATGAGATGTAGATTTGTAGGTTTGTAAGGTAAAGAAAAGGGCAGAAACTGAAATAGAAGAGGTAGAGACTATAGCGACGAAACAATTGCGATGATAATTATTTATAAAGAAGAAATGGTGATGGACGTAAAGATAAGTTTTTGGAGTAAATTGTATTGTTTCTGTTCTGTCAATAAGGGCATCTCGATCATCGAGATGTGTTGTGGTGTGATGTCACTCCACTTCACTTTTATGACTGCCCAGCTCACTAGTCCCATAATCCCAGCTGGAATGCCCATTACCTCTATCCATCCCACCTACCTAGCTTTTATACCCAAAGCACAATTCCAATGCATGCATACTCGTGACTCCTCGCTAAAATAATCATAAATCGTAAGGACCGTGCAGTCACCGCCTCATCATTTCGTAATGACAGTAATAGCCTCATTTCAAGATGCATGACTCAAAGCTTGCCGACCTCTTCCGTTGATGTGTACGACTTGGATTTCGGCTGGGCAGATGAGGCGTAGGCATGGTATCTATGCTTGGAGAGAGCGGTGTGCCCGTATTCCGAATGTCGGAAGAGCTCAATGATCGTATCAAGGGACTGGGGCTGGCTGGAATGCTCCCTGATCTCATGCGCTTTAGCGCGCGTTCGCTGACGAGCACGCCCGCGCCGGGAGCAGCATTGACGTTTGTGTTTACTGAGGCGCTGGGAGGTGGTGTAGGGCTGTCGCTGCGGAATAGGGGGTGAATGTTCTCTTCGGCTGAAGGGGCTCTTGAGCGAGAGCCAGTGTTTGAGCGTATGGGGCCGGATTGGGAGCCTGGGCGGGAAAACTGTCGTTGGTGAGATGGCCTACTGAATGTGGGACTGGAAGGGGGGAACATGGCAGAATAGTTTGGAAAGTCGATTGGGCTGGAGGTTGGAGAGTTCTGTCGCGAGACAGATGGTTGTGGGAGTGGGCTAGGTGGAGGGCTTATTGATGGGCTTGACTGGAAGAAAGGCCCTTCGAGTGCTTTCGCTGGTGATGGCGAGCGGCTTCCAGGGATGGGTTCTAAGCCAAAGCCTTTTTCTGTTGGTTTGGATTGGAGAATGGTCTCTCGGATTTGTGATGATACCGCAGACGTGTCCCAAGAGTCAAACCCCTCGTCTTGAGACGGTCGACTGGATGGCCCGTCGGTTGAGGACCTGACCGAGTGGCGGGTGTAAGAATTTTGACGAATTACGAAGCCCTTCTTTGAAGATGGAGGCCGTTGCACTGTTGAAAAAGATGAGCGTAGCGAGCTTATGCCATCAGAAGCCACCAGCGAAGGAGGTGAAGATGGTAAAGATGGTAACTGCTCGTGGAACGGGTTGGACTGTGCGGAGGCTGCTGTTGTTGGTCGGCTTGGCTGGCTCATGAGCTGAGGTGTTGTCTCGCTAGCAAGCCTTTGGGATGAGATGACAGGACTGTTGGTATGATTCCAAGCAAAGGTCGCATAGTAAAGCATGTCTGCCAATATCGCAAGACCCAACACAATGAAGCTAATGGCCAGGAAACTCGAGAGCTGAGTTCCGGCTATCAAGAGGTTCTTGCTGATTGTAGACGCTTCACACCATCCCAAGGCGGATCCGACAACAGCATGAGCCACCACCGACGGCAGCACACCTAACGCCGATGCAAGCACGTATCGTCGTCGGCTAGGTTCGAGTAGACCGTTCTGCGAGCGGTCTCTATCAGAGCGAATCTTGAGCAAGACAAGGGCCGTCAAGGAGCAGCAGGAGATGATCTGTAGAATCGCCGCTACCAATGGCAAAGCAAATGGTTCTTGGTGTTCCGAAGCCAAAGAACCAGTCAGTACAAGCATTAAGACAGCATTGGCCACGCCCACTAAGACTGCAGCAAGGCCAATGAAGGCAGAAACAAGTGTGCGAGCCATTGTAGTCAACCTTCCTTCTGTCTTCTTTTCGGCGGCGAACTGTGTGGTCACCAATACCCCTGTGCTACTTGTTTCTTTAGACGGCAGTCATGATCACCGACATGATGGTCAAGAGAAATGGATCGTCGAAAATTGCAGGTATAGGGGTACAGAGATGGCGATTAAGGTTGGCCAATGGCACCCTTGGTGAACAACTACTCGTTGTGTTAGACGCCAACAACAACCGCGCGGAGTCGATGAGAACTTCAGTTGGGTTGCGGTTATGAGGTCACGATGGGCACGAAAAGAGAGGCTCGGTCGAAGTCACCGAAGACTTGAGCGGAAGGCGAGAATTCACGGGTAGGCTGACCGTGTTGTTGAGAGTGAATAGGAAAGATAATGTAGTATGAAGGAGTAGGAGATCGAGATATGCCTAGGGTATTTGCAAGGCTATGGGCCAAGAGAAAGGTCGGTTGAATGGGTCATAAGGAAATTTGTTGCGGATGTAGTCGGGTCAAGCCCGGCCAAAAATTTTGACGGAAGGGCAGAAACATCAATTGGGCAAGATGGTGAAAGGAAAAGTCAATTGAAGGTCGAGATCAATTGATCGGGGACAGATGGTGACACGTCGAGAATTGAATGAAGGAAAGAGAAAGACAAAGGGAAAAGAAAGGATTGGGGCAGAGGGAAGGGAAATTTGTGATGTGTTGCAGGATGAGCGTGTCTGCCCAAGCGTCGACGATTTTTTCGCGAATTGGCCAGCCCTACCGCACTACTCACGCGTTTTCGCAAGACAAGGCTTGCCTAGACGATCCAATCATCTCCATCCGGCCGTGTCGTGACCCTCTCTCCCAAGTTCTGGAGACGAGCTTTCTCACACGCCCGTAACAGGCATCAATCCCTGCAACATATAACATAACCTACCTTGGAGTTTCATTTCCAACATCTTCCAATTCCCGGTTGTTGGCTAGTTCTGTCCATGAGGCTCTACCATCGCCAATTCCTAACGCTTGGTTCTTGCTATTTCTGGTGTCATAATCTTGTTGTTGATGCTAGATTCCCGGTCAGACCCAGTATCCATTCTAGTTGCTGAGCTGAAACTCGAATCCAAGAATAATCTCAGTGCCTTGACCTTACTCTAGTAGACTTTTCGTTCGAATCGGGCAGTCTGATGCCACCAATGCATGCGTTGTTGACTGCTCAAGTGTCTGGAGGCTGGAGAACAGCGAAGTGGCGCGAACGTGTACTAATGCCCTAGCAAGTTCACCGCTTCATATTGAGACCGGTGAATACCAATGCACCACAGATGCTGGTAGATTGCTATCCGAACCGCAGGTTACGCGCGAAGTATCTACCATCAACAGATACTTTTTTCAACGTTCTGTCATGGTGGATGCTGGACTTGTAGACCAGGTTATCGAGTAGGATTGAGACTGTTGTCAACATTAGTTGCAGGTTCGTTGCTGTACGTTGCAAAGGTAGGTTAATGACGATCATTGCAAGCGCTTCCAGCATCGATGAGATATCAAGGAATAACAGACAGCGAGTTCCCTATCATCTCCAGGCAAATTAGCAGGCATATCGGTGTCTCCTCGCAAGCAGCCGGGCAGGCTTCTTCCCAGTGCAACTCTATATGGATATCCCCCCATAGAACCGTAAACGAAGATATAGATTGCATGATGCTGCGTTTTATAAGATATAGACGCCATGACGGTTTAATTTGAAGAGATATGATCTCTAAATGTACAAAACGGTCAGGCTGCAGGCTTCACTAGTCAGCCCTACCCGAGAACGCCAAGACCCTGAGGCAACTGAATGATTATGCTCCAGAGCTTTACACTCCGTTCAAGATCTTCAGATTTCAACTCCAACTCTCCTGATACCCTTCACCTGCCACTTTGCAACTCCAAAAGTTCAAGGCCTAAGTCATCGTATTATATACTTTTATTGCGGGGAAACAGTGAAAGTTTCAGGCAAAGCAAAGGTGGTGGGGCAAGATGAAGCTGACCTTCAAGGTGTGTCACAATACTATGGTTAGGAGTCACGTAGTTCGGTGAAGCTAACAGGCATCTTAATTTCAGGATTTGAAGCAGCAAAAGTTCGTCATCGAGGCTGAACCATCAGAGACGGTACGCCACAACATCTAACAGCAGGGCAGCCTTCTGTTCACTCGTGATATGCATTCGAGAGCGTATGGACTGACTTTGTGAACCCGGGATAGATTGGCCAAGTCAAGGAAAAGATATCAAATGAGAAAGGATGGGAAGCTAGCCAGCAAAAACTCATATACTCTGGTATGCTTGAGGACGAGGAAGCCCCAGTATCCACTGTTTTCGAATCATTATGATCTTATGCTGACTGTTATGCATCTCGATAGGCAAGATATTACAAGATGCAAACACGGTCGCCTCTTATAACATCGAAGAGAAGGGTTTCATTGTTTGCATGACGTCTAAGGTATCTTATCAAACTCCATGAGATTGCATGGCTAGAGAGAGCCTGACACTTGCCAAAGCCCAAAGCAGCGCCCACAGCTTCATCTTCATCCTCGAAAGCTCCATCAACTCCTGCACCTGCAACAGCACCGACTCCCGCCGCTCCTGCTGCCCCAACTCATCCCACTGGCCCTGCAGTGAACGCTCCAGCCACTCCTTCACCCGCTCCATCGGCTCCATCTGCTCCGTTAGCAGAGGGGGCAACTTTCAATGACCCCTCAGCGCTGACTTTAGGATCGCAACGTGACGAAGCTATTGCAAATATGGAGGGCATGGGGTTTCCCAGAGCTGATATCGACCGGGCAATGAGAGCAGCTTTCAACAACCCCGACCGCGCTGTGGAGTACCTGCTAAATGTACGTTTTGATTGGTCCAGATGGCTGAATGTGTATCCGTCTAATCTTACATAGGGCATCCCTGAGAGCGTACAACAAGAACAAGCACAAGCGCGAGGTGGTGGGGCGGGTGAACGTTCAAGCGCTGCTCCAGCTGCGGCTTCTCCACCTGCCGCCACAGGTAATACTCCCGCTCCAGCAGCAACAGGAGAGGAGGGCGACCAACCTATCAACCTCTTCGAAGCAGCCGCACAAGCCGGCCGCACTGGTGGTGCAGGTGGAGGAGCTCGTGGCTCGCGAGGAGCCGGAGGGAGTGCCAACCTCGCAGGCCTCGGTGCTGGAATGGGAGCAGCAGCCGGAGCAGGTGCTGAAGGCCGTCCTGGCCTGGGTAATCTCGATTTCCTCCGCAATAACCCCCAATTCCAGCAACTGCGCCAGATTGTGCAGGCTCAGCCGCGTATGCTTGAACCTATCCTGCAACAGGTTGGCGCTGGGAATCCAGACTTGGCTCGAATGATCGGAGAGAACCCTGATCAATTCTTGCAACTTCTGAGTGAGGACACTGGCGAGGACACACCATTACCACCTGGAGCGCAGGAGGTCAGTGTTACAGAAGAGGAACGAGACGCTATCGAGCGAGTGAGTCCCCCCCTCTCCCTCTTCCTAAATATTCCCATCATACTAACCAAAACCCAGCTCTGTCGTCTAGGCTTCGACCGAGACATGGTAATCCAGGCCTATTTCGCCTGTGACAAGAACGAGGAATTAGCCGCTAACTTCCTTTTCGACCAGCCCGACGACGAAGGCGAAGGGGGGGCCTGACATTTATTTCCTATCCTTTGTTTTTGATGTTTAACACACAACGGAATCCTATCACAGATAAGATGCATGCATAGTGCACTGACTAAGGTAGTGCTTTATCATTGAGACTATGGGCGATGAAGAATGAGGGAAGGAACATATGGGCGATTATGCTTTGCACCTACGCTATTGAATAAGAATTCCCATGTATCCAGGCAAAACAGAGGCTTGATGGTTAATATGGAGGGGATATCCATTCGCTTCGATTGTGCCTGGTATCCGTAGATGCAGAATGTATTACGGAGTCCTCCCATGCTAATCCATCCCACTTAAGGTCATGAGAACTACGGAAAACAGAAAATCTGCACATCCATGAACGTGGATAGTATTAAAATTACCATTACCATTACCAACCCTATCCATCTATCTATCTTACAGCTTTTCCCCACTTTCCCTCTACCAATCCCCACCCAACCCTCCTCCTCCTTGCCCACCACCACCATCCTGACAAACCCTCCTAATCCTCCTAACAACCAAACCCCTCCTCCCCACCACCCTTCTCACCGTCTCCCACATCCCCTCCCTCCCCACATCCAAATCATCTAAATTCAGATGCCTATTCCACCTCCACACCTCCTCCATCACAATATCCCTATCCGTCCACTGCTCGTCTAATTCCATGCTCGACCACGGCGCCACCAGTCCAATGCTTCTATTGGAATTGCATTCCGGGCCTAGTGCGGCGTCGACGTGGGATTGTAAGGCGGGAAAATGGATGCCCATTAGATCGGTAGTGGTGATGGGGTTGTGGTCTAAGAGCCAGATTGGGGGGGAGTAGGTGCGCCACCAGATTATTTCGGGGATGTGGTGGGGGGAGAGGGGTTTTTGATTGCCGAGATAGGATTGGGTGGGGATGACGCCGCCTTGGTGGTAGATACCCATTAGGATGCCCATGGTGGCGTTGAAGAGGATCCATGTGGCGAGCCAGTAGCGGGTGAGGGTTTTTGAAGAGGGGAGGTGGAGGGAGGAGAGGATGAGGGGGATGGCGGGGAGGAGGAAGCGGGGTTCTTGATGGGGGATGAGGGATAGGAGGAGGGTGGCGGAGATGGCGGAGAGGAGGGGGAGGGTGGTGGGTTTGGAGAGGCGGATGGAGGGGAGGAGGGAGAGGGAGGGGCCGAGGAGGAGGGGGAGGGAGACGAAGATGTGTTGGTAGCGGGGGTGGAGGCCGTGGGTGGCGAGGTTGGAGGGGTTGGAGTTGTAGAGGAGGGAGTTTAGGGGGGTGAAGGTGGGGGATTTGAGGAGGGTGGAGAGGAGGGGGCTGGTGGGTTGATGGAAGGATGTGTCGATCGCTATGGCGAGGAGGGTCGTGAGGAGGGTTGTTGTGGTGAGGGCGAGAAGGGAGAATGGTCTGTATGTGTAAGTTTGTTTTTTTGACAGACGTTGGAGGAGTTTTAGAGAGTCGTACTTGCGGAGGAAGTGCGGTACAAGGTAAAGGCACGGAACGAGGACGTAGGCAGGGAACGTAATGCGATTGAAGACTCCGAATGTGAGGAGTAAACCGAGAATGGCTGAAGAGAGTAGAGAGTCTCGTTGCTGAAGAGCTTCATTAGATGGTTTTTCGGCTGATTATGGGCAGCATACCTTATTATCCAATATTCGCTGTATCATAACCAAGCTCCATAAGACCACCAGGGTTTCTACTGAGTTGGAGAAGGTATGTGTTTGGTATGTCCAGGTGACATAGGAAGAGGCCACCAATGTGACCGCCAGCTTCCTATACCGGGGCGACTGTACCAGATCATGGATTGCCCAATCTTCCAGAACGAAGCTCAAGATAAACATCAAAATGCGTAAGGTATAGTACACGACCTGGGGAGGGACCTCGTCGGTTCCAATGCCAGACCAGATCCAGTGGAGGACCACCATGGGAAGGCCGTAGACCGGCCATAGTGGAAAGACACTCCGTACAGGCTTGTCCGAGGTGAACTCCCATGTCAGATGGTGAGGAAATGAATAAATGTTGCCTGTCTCTAAACCTCAGCGAATGCGATATGACCTAAAACGCGGTAGATGGCGACGGAGAAGGCGTGCTATGCCATGCTAGTGTTATGCCCCGGCATAAGGCGCTGAACTCTGGATGCACACCGCTTTTGCGGGGACCTCCTTTCGTCCTGGCAGAGGCATATGGGTGGGTGGAGAGGGAAATGATTCGAGAGACATACCGGCAATGACTTCTGGACCTTGGAAGTTCTCATCGGGATGGATGTAGCTTGGCGCAAGAGCAAAATAGATTCGCACCACCAACAGGAGTAGATATGTCCGCGTCCACATGGTTTCGAAGCGGTATCTTCATCCAGAATATCTTGACGTTGGTGGTTGGTCTTCGCATTTCCATTACTGTGGTGTTGTTCACGGGCATGAGAACAAAGGTGTTTGTTGCCGCGTGATGGGAGATTACAGTCTTCGTCACTATCTACCTTAGAACTACCATCTAAGCCGCTCAACTGACGCATCCACGGGTCATTGTGAAATTTGATTCTGCCAACCTCTCTTCGATTGAAATCATTATGGATACGGCTTACTCCATTTCATGTTGCCCCAGTCGAAAGTTGGTTGCAGTTGATACAAAGGGTACAGCAGCACATTCCCTAACGGGAATGGTTTCTAGACCTCAATTCAATACGAATCCATGTGAAACGTACGAGATAGGACCACTACTTCTTCCGAGCTCGGATAAGCACGAAGGCCAACGAGATTCTTGTTCTGGAAGAATGCTGTCAACCACATAAGTTCTTGAATCTACCCTCGTGCCTCTATCGGTCGTGCTTATATAGTACTACTTACTCAAAACCGGACCCGCATTGCCTATAGGAATCATACCCTTTGGGCGCACAGTCCCCAGTGGAGAGATTGCCATTTGTAGCCATCGCTTCCCTGTGTCGCTGTAGAACGTCCAGCACGTGCTCCTCCCCGGGCTTCTACTCTGGCTTTCAGCATTTCATAAATTATAAGCTGACTATGTACGACCAAGATAGTATTATATTCGGCCCGCTGTCAGAAGCTGATTTGTACATTGATTGGACGATGCACCTCAATCACCTGTGGATCCAAGACAAACGGTGAAGGATGCAATCGGATTAGAAAGGTTCGCTGCGAGCCTTCTCCGCTTAGATGCTCATCTAAATCGCGTCTAAGACCTGCTACGGCGCTTGTCCGATATAGGAGGATACCGTATGCACTCATGGAGCAGACTAGTTGGCAAAGCTTCTTGTAGTCGGAGTGGCACCTGGACCACATATGCTGTCCTCAATATCGACAACTTCGGAAGGGCCATCCGCGGAGACAGTCGCTCTCTATCACTGTATCACGTCAGACTCACCAAGAGGCCAGCCTCCGATGGACCAAAGTCCAAAGGGGTAGTGCGACAGAATTTTGTTGAGAGATGATGTCGTCCTTGGGACACCGGAAACGCTCAATATCCATTTCGTTAGGCCATTTTTCGATGACTAGATATCATTGCCCTGTTTCACAATGCTATCACAATGCTAAAGTACTTTGCCGTTATCTATCAATGCAAGGGCGGGAACAAGCGGCCAGCTACGGTGCCAGTACTTGATGCAATGCTTTCCTTGGAGCTACTCCAAAACTTAACGCCGATGGACGTTTCGGCGAACTTGCAGGCATGAAACTTACGATGGCGGTCCGATCGCGTCATCGCCCTTCGGGATGTATAGGATTGAGGTAATTAAGCAGCAAGGGCCTGGCAGGAGAGCATCGAGAGATGCCTAACGCGTGGCGTTTAAGCTCTCTCGGCTGGTTGGTATCCTGTGGACATTTTTGCTTCGCTGGCCACGCTATGTACGGGGAAGAAATGGGAAGGCGGATAAGCAGTGCATAAAATAGCTGCATATGCACAGCGAACCTCTTGTGGACGTCTGCCGTGAGACAACGTCCTCTCCTGCATAGCTGGAAAATATGGACGATGGCGACATTCGAATGCGAAGACGGCCAGTAAGACGACGCACGTGCCTATGAGATAAGAATAGCTGTTTGTCCCAGAGATCTAGCTCCTAGAAGGAGGGAAGGTGGAGGAAACCGGGTGAAGTGTGACCTCTGCTTACTACGGTACCTGAGTACTTCGGTGGTGAGTTGGGTGGGGAAAGTTGGAGGTAGGATGGCCTGAGGCGTGAGGGATTTATTGCACAACCGATTTGTTAGGGTAAAGGAGATCCTGATGATGATGCAGCATACAAAGAAAAAGAAAAAGAAAAAATACGAAATAAAATGCGCCACTACTGTTGAATTGATCAATTGCATGCTCCAGGGGATGAAGAATGACAAAGGACGTCAGACAATACTGTATCCGGTATCGCGAACGTAACATCCAAAAGCGGATATGAAAGCTGGGGTCAACTCCCGACCCTTTAGACTCAAGGTAGGTCAACTTGGACTGTCGCGTATCATGGTGGCGGGGGTGGCTTAGTAGGTGATGGGCGTGATGGGCGTGATGAGCATGGTGGGAGGTGTGGGTAGATAGTCGAGTAGGCGCAAGTAGCTGAAGTAGCTGCATGTCTTTGCGCCGAAGACAAGGGAGATAGTCTCAACCTACCTGCGGGGCTCTCTCCCTTTGCTTCGAGTGAATCAGTGAGGACAAGGAAGGACGTTGGCTCATGACGACGACGTTCGGAGGGGCTGCGTGATTGTTCTACCTGCAAAAAGTGGATAACGCTATTTATATTATTATCGTGTTGCCCGTGTCACAACAGAAATAATAGTCCCCACCCACTACCAAGCTTTCGAAGGATACCTTACCCACGTTTTTTCTAGCACTCCCTTACCACCCAGCACAGAGTCTGCCACATTGGTTTGCTTGATATTCGATGATTCTACAACACACGGGAATCACTATGCCTGCTGGTCTTGCCCCGGAGGAGAAGCACATACCTCTTCCCCTCAGCTAGCCACTGTGGTAAATTAGAGCACTCGAACTCAAAATCTCCCCATCAGAGACCAGACCAGACCGCACATCAACGTCAGCAACCCAAAATCCATACCAGTCTACCAGTTTCCCACTCTCCTGCCTCACTTGTCTTCCACGCAACACAGTACAAAGTGCCTCGTCTCCGTTTGAGAGGAATCAGCTTGGCCCAGGTTTAATCGCCCACTTTTTGCCTTCGAGAAGGGTCCACCTCGGTTTGCAAATCACAAGCCAGCATTGGTCATCCATTGTCAAAGGCAACTGCTCGCCTCTTACAGTCATTCTAGGCACTATAAACTACGATTTCCTTCTATTTGTACCCTTTCTGACTTCGCAACTCCCTTTTCTGTTCCCATCCTCGGATTTTGAGCTTTCAACGCCTTTGTGGGCAGGGCGCTGCCCGCCTGGACTGAGGTCCACCCACACCAACACACCATTCGACTTTCGTCCAGATTGCCAGCCTTCAACTACGAGACATGAGTGGACCGACAAGCACGCTTACCCATCGTCCAGTAGTAACACCGTCTCCTTCAAACTCAACATCTACACTGCAATCACATGATGGGAAAACGAGTTTCCTCCAACCCCCCATACCCGAGGAACCAAAATCATCGCCTAATGGCCCCGACCTTCCAGCCGCTGCGCCGGATGTCGCTACAGCCTCTAAAAAACCTACAATAACACATCGCCTCACGCGGATGTTCTCCGCGGCCAAGGTCCCCAAGGAACCTGAAGCCAAAGATGGTCGCGAAAGTGGCGCCTCAGACCCTGAGAGTCTCAATGGCACAAGCACGCAGACGAAGAAGCCACCATCGAGGCAAGAATCATATTCAGACAAGAAGCCTCAGGGTTCCGTGGACCCCGATCGGAAGTCCAGCAACACGAGCAACGGCAAGAAAGATTATAAAGATGTCGACCCTGCCCCTCAATACAGAAGGTTCGAGGTTCTGCCTGACGGCACCCACCAGCATTACCTCAAAAGCGCCAAGCGTCAAGAGAAATTATCGGACATGCTGCGCGAGATGCTAGGGGGCAGGAAGCGAGAGGAGCATGGTCAAGACGAACATCAGCAGTTGTCATTAATGTCAACATGGGTGGATCAGCTAAGGAACGAGCGGGAGAAGCTTGCTGCGGACAAAAAAGGAGGGCCGAACGCAACCGCAACTCTTGTGCAAAAGTATGGCAAATGCCAGGAGATTGTGGGCCGTGGAGCTTTCGGCATTGTTAGGATTTCACACAAAACCGACCCAAAGGACTCCAAGCATGAGCAACTGTACGCGGTGAAAGAGTTCCGACGAAGGCCCCAAGAGTCGCCAAAGAAATACCAGAAGCGCCTTACGTCTGAGTTCTGTATTTCGTCTTCCCTGCGTCACCCGAACGTTATCCACACTCTCGATCTGCTAAAGGATGCCAAAGGTGACTACTGCGAGGTCATGGAGTTCTGCGCTGGGGGTGATCTTTACACCCTGATTCTCGCTGCCGGCAAGCTGGAAGTTCAAGAGGCCGATTGCTATTTTAAGCAGCTCATGTGCGGTGTGGAATACTTGCATGAGATGGGCGTCGCTCACCGAGATCTCAAGCCAGAGAACCTACTCCTGACCACTCATGGTTCCCTCAAGATTACTGACTTTGGCAATGGCGAATGCTTCCGAATGGCGTGGGAGAAAGAGGCTCACATGACTGCTGGACTTTGTGGCTCTGCACCCTACATTGCTCCTGAAGAATACACCGATAAGGAATTTGATCCTAGAGCTGTTGACGTCTGGGCTACTGGCGTCATCTACATGGCTATGAGGACGGGCAGGCATCTCTGGCGTGTGGCTAAGCGGGACGAAGACGAATTCTTCGACCGCTACGTGGAGGGGCGAAGAGGTGATGATGGTTACGGACCCATTGAAACACTTCATAGGGTGAGTTATCCCGTTCGTGGGAGTCTTCGTAAATGAACTAACATCTTGGGCAGCGTCGGTGTCGCAACGTCATATACTCTATTCTTGACCCGGACCCGAGCCCAACACGCCGTCTCACAGCCTCAAAGGTACTCAAATCGGAGTGGGTCCGGGAAATTCAGCTTTGCAAACCCGCTCTCGAGGGTTATTGATCACGTCCAAGAAAGGCGGAGGCGCAGGTAGAATGATGACTGTGAACATGACTCACGAGACAACGGATTGGTCCATTCTTTATGATTACGTGTTTATGCATTCCCTGTCTATGAGTATTCGGTGCTGCATACCCCCCCAGTCACTTCGGAATTGATCCCTGTTGAGTTGGCTGGCAAACAGAAATGGCGTTATTAATCAAGGTTAGAGTGGAAGATATCTAAAGTGGGAGATAACTTTGCAAAAGATTGGAGGTCATCGATCGTTTGCACCGATAGCATTTATTACTGTTGATAGTGGCTTTGCACAATGAATACGCGTCACAAGCATGATGCCTATAATACTCATTGAAAGGTCTAGTTCTAGGCACCCCGGTGCAATGTCAAATTCCGCAGCTGGAGTCTAACTTGTGGCGGATACCTAGACACTGTTGTGGTGGTTCATTTGCCAACGTACAGAAAAGATACCAAACCGCTACCAGCGCCATTAACAAATCGCACTTAATAGGATTAAACGACGTGCGGTTGCGGTTTCCGCTTCGGTGCGCCAAGATGACACAAGAAAGAGCCCTGGCCGGGGATTGGGTGAGTGCCCGCGCGCTGCAGGCACGCACGACGTGGGGTGGATACGGAGGTAGGAGCTGCTGCCTAATTTGGAAGATACTCAACCCTGAGAAACTATTACGGTTTTAGATTCAACTGGGACTATTGCGCGTCTGTATATTTGACGCTGAGTAGCTAGCTCAACCTCTGTTTAGGATTTACGGAAGTAGATAAGTGAATGGCGCATAAGTGATGCACATAGAGAAGTTATTGAACCTAGATTCCAACACTTACCAAGGTACTTCAAAGCAGTATCTGCCTTTATTCAAAAGCTCGTTAAGCTATATTTAAAGGTTAGGAGCCTTTAATGCTATAATCTTGAAGGGCATTATTACTAATGACTTATTAGGTGTCAGCTCTATGCATGACTTATGCTCCATTCTCTTACGGTGGTGGCTTTAATCATCTACTCCGAAAGCGACGATAGCCTTTCTGTACGGTTATCCGTAAGGCTTGTGGTGCTTCTACTTCTTCTTGTGGTTGCGTGCTAATTATGGGAGTAGGGTTCATTGACTACCACCGTATTCAACCTACCTCCAGTGTAGGGGACCCGTCTTCTCTCGCACAGCTCGCTTTAAGTGGCGAAAGACGACCGTGGTCCACAAGAAAGCCAGGCAAGGGATACCACAGAACCCCGGTATGGATTCCAGCACGCAAAGCAATGCCAATGAGAGCGGTTTGTTACGAGAAAATATCTGCATGCGATGTTGGGATGCATTTGACGATAGTATATATGCTGAGATGTAGCTTAGTAAAGACAAGCATGTTTTTTCTGCTGTCAGCCTTGAAAACCTTGGGATATCGACTCAAAACGGATGTACCTGGTGTCGTCTACTCAGAATTGCTGGATCAAGGGCTCTATAGGAGGATTGATGCGATAGATCTTCATGTTCTAGCTAGGAGGTGAAGCTATACCATATAATCCATGTATAGTGGTAGAGGGTTTGAGAACCGTCAAATTGCTGGATCCTTACCTGGCGAGGCAAGGCTGTAGTATGGAGAAGATCTGACTAGAATAGCAGCGAAAAAAAAAGGTTTTCTCCGATACTTCGACTATGCTTTGGTATTGTTTCAACATAAATGTACGTTCCCTATTAAGTGCTCTACTAGCTTGATAGCCATATCTTCTATTGACTAACCATTAGCTAAATCCTCAGCCTCAGAGTCCTATACTTCGCCACTGCAGCCCCCGCGTTGGTAAGAAGCCATGAAATAAAAGGTATAAAATTATTACCATCATTATTTTTTTATTTAAAGTATTAAGAACGCCAAGATAAAATCTGTTGGGATTCTGAGAACATGAAACTTGATTTGGCGGAAGAGCCAGTTGAAGAGCCAACTGAAGAGTCTGTATGTTTTAGGTCCAAACGCCTTTTTTGGCGTCGGTAGTTGCCACTACGTAAAAAGGCCTCGCGCAACCATCGGCGATTTGCTGAGGAATTTGCCTAGAGGTAACTCGCTTCGAGCATCTTTGCTTCCAGTCAGCTTCGTTCTCGTAGCGAAACCCTCGCTTTGTCTCTCAATGAGAACGAGTCCCACACGCCACAACAGCAGTCAAAGCACACGTTCTGCCTGTTCCTCTTCCAATAAGTGTTTATCTGATGGCCCGGAACCACTGTCCGGGTCGAGACGATGAGGGGCCGCCACGCTGATTGGCAAAACAGTCAGATCGAGAAAATTTCACAGCAACTTCAGCCAGCCACAAGTTCATGCTGGGCCCGTGCTAAATTCACTACAATTTCGGCCAGCCTCGATTTCACGCACATAAATCATATGATCACATACTCCTATGCATCCCAAATCACCCTTTGCAGCCTACTAGTAGCCTTTTTCGAATGTATAACCCCCCCCCCCCCCCTCTCTTCTCTCTTTTTGCAGAGCCTACTCTTCTTCATCACCGTTGTTCATAGTCTACTACGTAATACATCTGCATACTTTCAGCCCATCTCGCCATTTGAGTGGGGAGATTGTCTAAGTAGGCGGCGAACTCTTCTATGTTGCATCAACAGTTGCTGCAACAAGACGACAATCGACCTCACGCACCCTAATCTCCATTTCATGTAAATACACCCTCTGCGCTTTAGCCGGTCTTTAAGCATTTCTTCAGCCCCTCTCCTTTGCAGCGAGCCTACCATCGTGACTAACCAGTCCAAATGCTCACACAAAAAGTAATAACTGCTGATGAAGCTAGCTTCGGCTCGCTAACAATGGAATCTTCGCGTCGCCGCACAAATCCTGGTGCCTATGTCGCGCACCCACATACATACTCAAATAATGGCTACGAAGATCACACGGGGGTGGATGATGCTCCGAAACTTCTTGGCACAGTTTTGGACAGCCTCCCACTCGGCACGGATGAGGAGAACAGCCGCCTTCTAAACTTGATTGACAAACTTCGGGAATGCAGGGTCGATGAGTACATCGATCTGCCACAGATTATTGTGGTGGGAGACCAGTCTTCTGGGAAAAGTTCAGTGCTTGAGGCCATTACGGAGATACCCTTCCCCCGCAAGAACGTCAGATGCACCAGGTTTGCAACACAGATTAGCCTCCGCCGTGCCGATGAGGTCAAGACGAGAATCAGGATCCTCCCGGCCAAGGGACGTACAGCTCAAGAGACGAAAGGGCTGCTTGATTTTGAAGAGATAAATCATGAACAAGTTGATTTCAACACCGTTTTTTCACGCGCAACGCGGACTATTTTCCCTTCAAGCGGTATAGAAACCTTTCTGTCGAGAGATATTTTGAGCATTGAGTCCTCCGGGCCGCAGCGGCCTCATCTTACTGTCGTTGATTTGCCGGGGATCATTCACTCTGCCACCATGAGCCAGGCAGAATCAGACGTCCGAGCTATTCGAGATCTCGCTAGAGAATATATGCAAAAGGAGCGCTCCATCATCCTCCCAATAGTGAGCGGAGCTGTCGATATTAGCAATCAAATAGTTCTTACCGAAGTCAAACGAGTTGATCCGGATGGCATTCGGACATTGCCCATTATTACCAAGCCTGATAAGGCGGCTCCTCCGGACCAGGAGATGGAATTCATAACTCTTGCTAGCAATAAGGATGAAAGGAACAAGTTCCGGCTGGGCTGGCATATCCTGCGGAACAGGGACAAAGATGAAATGGATTCCACCCCAGAACAACGTAGGATGACGGAGAAACGATTTTTTGCAAGCACCCAATGGGGCGCGAAGCTGGAGCCTAGCCAACTTGGCGTGGCGGCTCTCCTTAAAAGACTAAGCACTCAGCTAATCCGCCATATCTCCGCCGAGGCATTCAAAGTGCAGGCTGATATTAAGCGAGAGCTGGGGAAGTGCAAAGCCAAGATCGAGGAGTTGGGGGAATGCAATGAAACGGTGGAAGACATGAGAGAAGAGCTCTATATATTGTGCAAACGATCAGGACAATGTACACAGGCTGCTGTTCAAGGTCACGGTACGAACCCTACAGGAATAGATAATTGCCCCTCTCCTAATGATGGTGGAAATAATGCTTGGAACCTCCGATCTCGTATTGTAAAGCAGAACAAATCCTTTGCTAAATATATGGAAACGCGGGGCTCTGCCTGCCTGGTCCTGGGTGACGAAGAAACGGATGACGAAGAAAAGGATGACGAAGAAACCCCGTCCAGGAACTTCTCTGCAGAAGAAGGAAAGAAAGGAGCAATGCCGACGATGAAAAGGAGTCAATATATCAAGACAGAAGTCGTTCCACTCTTGCGAGATAACGCTGGAATGGAGCTTTCTATGGATAGCAATCCTCTTCTTGTCTATCGACTGTTCCAATCCTATTCAAGGAAGTGGCCAGAGGTTGCTAATAACCACATAAAAAACATCCACAAAATATGCGAGGAATTTTTGTCCGAAATCATGTTCGCTTTTTGGCCCACATCAATTCACAACCGTATCTGGTCGGGTTTTATTCAGGATGTAATCGGGGCAAGATTCAAGCAGTCACTGTGCGAAGCGAATAAGCTTAAACAAGATCGCATGAGAACTGTCACACCATATGAACTTCAGTTTGAGAGTGATTTCTATGAGTGGAAGCAAACGAGACAAAATAACGGATTTGATGCGGCTGAATTGGCTAATGAGATATATGTAGAAGTATTGGTAAAAATGCTTCTTCTTTACGAGGTAAGTATCGTGACCGCTATCGTATTTTAAACGTGCCGCATATCTAGCTAATTGTAATACCTTGCGTAGTCGAACCTAAAGACATTCATTAGCAATATCATTGTCCAAGCTGTTGAGCGGCACCTTGTCGCTGGTCTTGATATAATATTCGACGAATCTCGTGTCAGACATCTAAGCGACAACGAGGTCAGAGAGCTTATCGAAGAAGACTGTCAGGTCCGCACTGAGCGACAGGAGCTTCGAGCAAAGGAGAAGGCTTTGGAACAAGGGTTCGCTATCTGTAAGCAGATTGCCAGGAGGCAAGATCTGGGGCCGGTGAGTGAAATTCCTCTTTACCCACCTATATTGTACGCTTCTAGAGGACGTCCGCCTTTCCTTACAAATGCCTAGTATCAATATCAAGAGCCCGCCCTAAAGGCTCGAGGGCCTCAGAGGCTGCACCACAACCAAGCAAACGGCACTTTTTCTCATCCTTCGACCGGATCATTCTCAAGCCCGCCTTTGGAGAAAACAAACTTATCCCGCTCCCAATCAGCCGCTACGCCTATAAAGCAGCAAGGAATTCCTCAGGATAGCAATTTTGCGGCGCATTACGACCAAGCCGTACCACATTCGCGACCTGACTTGGCAGCGACCACAGGCTCGAGTAGTTCCTAATGATACTTCAGCAGATATGGCGTACTCGATACCTCAAAACCCGTCAACTTCAGGACAAAGGGATGGTGACGATTGGGGCGTGCATACGAATGCGACAGGGAAGTCACAGAAAAAGCTAAGCAAAAAGTGAGGAGGAAGATTGCCGTGGTCAAGGGGTACCGGAAACCACCAGGACGACTAGGAGTAGCCGGTGGGCATGCTGAAGTGAAGGTGGGACATGATGGACCCAACTTGCTTTTCGAGCGAACTGCATGAATAATGTTGCTGAGTTTTTAGACAGTTCCCTCCTGGAATGGAATTTCCCAAGTAAACCCCATGAACTTTGTTGTACTCATCTACAAGAGCAGCATTCGTTATTAGTAGTCTTTCTTAGCACACATTAGAATTGGGCGATTATATCTTCTAGGTAGTGTGTATGGCTTATCGCACGTTTAAAATTATCGCAAGTTGATGTAGAAACCTGTGATACTGGCCAGTTCTAGGGATCCTTATGTGCACCACTCGTTACGCCATTTTTTCATAGCCTCGAGCTTGCTTGGCTTGGCTCCTTGCTCTCCATGGCTGACAATCGACCACTCGTGACGCCTACTCCTGATTGAATTTGTGGTGGCCCGGCTTCCATGGATAGAAGTTGGGCGAGTGTGGAATTGTCTGACTTTCAATTCAACACAAAAGGCACTTAAGAAAATTTTGATAACGGTGTTGGTCAGAATGACACACTTTCAGTATCCTAGTCAGCCGTCCTGTAGCGACACATTGGGTCCTCAATGGTATACTATCGAGTTTGATGAGTGCAACATTTACTTGAACATTACGGTGGTACGGTAAGATACCTAGAAGAGTTCACCCCTCAACCGTATAAACCCATCAACCGTATAAGCCCTATAGGGCTGGACCTAGAGCTGCTGAACCAGCCTCCAAAGACACCCCCGAAGGTCCCCGTAGAACTGTCCCCGGAGCGTCCGAGCTTTAGGGTATCTTTAGGGGCCGATTCCAGCTCTAGGTCCAGCCCGGCTTATACGGTTGATGGGTTTATACGAAGTACGGTTGAGGGGTGAACTCTTCTAGGGCTGTGTTGAGATGCCAAGACATAGGAATCAGTAGCAAACGAGCCACTCGTAAAACATTTTATCTTTCAAACTAGTATCATAATCTTCCTCCGACTCTGCCTGCTTAAACAAGATTTTCCACTTGTTCTCCCGCTATTCTCTTTCTAATCTAGAACTGTTAGAGCACAGCGACCGCCAAGATGTCATGGGCAGGTATGACTTCTTCTCTGGCTGAGCTATACCACCGATGAGGGCTATGACCATTGATGGCTAATACTTGTCCCTCCAGGCATCAAAAAGGCTGCCAATCGGGCAACTACCCAGGTCATGATGAAGACCGGTGCGCTGAAGACCCTCTGCTGAAGCAACGTGACACAGTGGGGCTCATTGCAATACTATAGGGCATGTGGAGAAAACCAGCGATCGAGATTACGAAGTAGAAGAGAGGTTCGAGATCCCTATGTGAAGTGACAATCAGGGCTCTCTATACACAGCAGAAGGGGCAGGGCTAACATACTCTCCAACCCATCAGGCGGTTCCGAACTATGGAATCAGCAGCAAACAGACTACAGAAGGAAGCAAAGGGATACCTGGATTCACTACGAGGTAGGCCTAGATGCAGGCACGCTATTAGGAAGCATGAAAGATCTGATATTGGTTGAACAGCCATGACAGCATCACAGATGCGAATCGCCGAGACAATAGACGCTTTCTACGGAGATGCAGGGGCCAATGATGGAGTGAGCAGAAGCTACAAACAGGCAGTGGAGGACTTAGATGCAGAGACCATCAAGGCTCTAGACGGACCATTCCGGTATACCCTCTTCAAATGCCAATGTGAAGGTGAAGGAAAAGAATTGACACTTCGCTCTCTCCCCAAAGACAAACAGTCCTGGAACCAATCTCACGGTTCTGCGCCTACTTCCCCGACATCAACGAATGTAAGTCTCCTCCGCATCCAAACCAAACCAACCATTCCTCCATCCCAACCTCCCCACCAAACCCTCACTAACCATACCCCCCCAGGCATCAAAAAACGCAACCACAAACTCCTCGACTACGACGCCACCCGCGCCAAAGTAAAAAAACTCGTCGAAAAACCCGACAAAGACCCCACCAAACTCCCCCGCGCAGAACGCGACTCCGACCTCGCCAAAACCGCCTACGAAGCCCTCAACGACCAACTCTTCTCCGAACTACCCCAACTAATCGATCTCCGCGTGCCGTATTTAGACCCCAGCTTTGAAGCGCTGGTGAAGATCCAGTTGAGATTTTGTGCCGAGGCGTATAGTCGGATGGCGCAGGTGCAGCAGTTTTTGGATGCCGATACGAGAGAGCAGTATGCGCAGGGGCATTTGGATAGTAGGGTTGAGCAGGTGTTGGGGGAGATTAGGGAGTTGAGTATTGCAGGGACGGTTTGAGTAGATGTGCTGGGGGGTTGTGCATGGATGGATGGATGGGTGTGTATGGGTAATGGAAAGAAGGGAGGAATATAGCATAGGAAGGGGGAAATGGCGCCGTTTAATCTGGCGTTTTGATGCTGACGGCGTAGGTTGCATTGCAGGCATTTGTGATGTTCGTGCAGATGAATCAGTTGTTGTATGCATTGCCCTGGCGCTTGCTTGCTTAATATTTCTGCATGAGAGAGGGCAATGATACTGTAGCCTTACAATCAAAATCATAAAGTGGCACATATTCTGCTTTCTACTCGCCTTTTCCATTCTTACTCTAAGAGCCTGCTTGCTTGACCTACATCACGAGGACCGAAAAGCCGTACCAGCTAGCCAAAGAATCTCGTTCCCTTTGCTAGAGCTCGTACAAGAAAAGCGCTCAGGAAAGACCTCCATTGCCATCCCGTTCCATTCCATACTATAGAACACTTCGCCACGAACCTGAAAACCCCTTGGCACGACCTAGAAGCACATGGGATATATTTCGCTCCCTTTGCCAAACCCACATACCGTAAGCCAGAAAATCGCTGATGAAGCGAATTCCCTGCCTCCACTATCCTGATCGCGGAAGCCTTGCTTTGCCAGAAGACATGATTAAGAAGAGAATAGATAAAAATACAGGAGAGCTTGCTGATTCAGCATTAGTGCGAAAACCAGGCTAAAGGGTGATACGCATGGGATCATTGGCGCCGAAGGACTTGTTGCAATTCGGACACTTTCTGGAGCGCGAGGTTGTTCGTTCCTCGACGCATTCTTTGCAGAAGACGTGGCCGCAGGTTTTGATGACGGTGTTTTTGAAATTCTTGTGGCAGACGGTGCAAATGGCCATGATCTGGTGGACGAATTAGTAGTGAATAAATGGGGCGAAAATGAAGGGGAGGAATCTTACGCGAAGCATTTCGTATTCGCCACTTTGGTTGCCCAAGCCTTTTGTCTTCCATGATTCCAAACCCTTCCGCGTCTCCTCCAGACGGACCTTGAGTGTCTCGATCTCTACATCGGCTTCTCGATAGGCGGTTGCTGTGGCGCTCGAAGAAGCGTCTTTTGTCTCCAGATTCTTCTTGAGTTCCTCGACTTGTGATTTCAGGCCTTCAAAAAGGATATTTTTCTCTTGCAGTTGCTGCTGTGACAATCGATACTTGCTCTCCAGGGTATTAAGGGACTCCTTGAACTCGACGATTTGCTTCTCGAGATTCACCTGCAAAGCCCGGTTCGCCGCCTCCGAATCTTTGAGCGTAGATACCATTTCAGAGCTTTTCGAGTTCTGAGCCCGAAGAGTCCGGACTTCTTGCTCCCTGGCTTCCTTGGCCTTCATTGCTGCGAAGTACTTTTGATCGGCCCTTGATTTATCCGCTCCCAATCGCATCAACCTGTCCTCCAAAGATTGAATGTTTGCGATCTTTTGCGATGCAGCTGCTGTCGTCTTTTTATAGGCATCACCCATGGACTGGAGCTCATTTTCCAGCATAGAATGCTGCTTCTCTAGACTAGAATACCTGGCATGCAGTTCTTCCGTACACAGGCCGTTCAAACTTGATGGTGTGCTTACAGTTCCATTAGCTTGCGTATTCTGTAATTTCAGTCGTGCAATCTCCGATTCTAAGGCCTTAATTCTCTCCTCCTTGGCATTGGCGAGCTCCTTGACCTGCTCAATGGAAGTGCGCTCCTGAGCCTGTGCAGTCTTCCGCATTTGTACGTCGGCTATCAGTTCGTCTCGTCCCATTCTTATCCTCGCCAAATCGGTTTCTGCTTGTGCCAGCTGAGCTTCCCGCTCAGCAATTGCCATCTCTGTTTCTTTCTCCAACTGAACTCGGTACGCAGTTCGTTCCGCCTGTAATCGCTCAGCTTCTTCCCGTAACTGGACATTGGTAGCCTCCAGATGATTGATTCTCTTTATTACATCCTCGTGCTGAGATTTAAGGTGCTTGAAGAGGTCCGTCCGGCTGTAGTCGTCGTCTGACAAACGAGACAGCTTGATATTCAGACTAGTGATTTGAGATGTGAGTTTCTCGTTCTCCGCTTCCAGAGTTTTTAGTTGTTCTTTCTGTTTGTTAGATGCAGCTACAGCGACTTTTCGTGCCTCTTCCGCTTCGATTAGCTCTTCCCCACTGTCGGTCTTTCCGTCAGGTTGTCCGTTGGTTGTTTCTTGCCCATTGCCGGCAGAGCCAGTGCCAGTGTTGCTGGGTCCGCCAGCAATTGCCTGTCTTTCAAGCTTTTGTACTGTTGCACTTTTCGAGCGGTCGAGCTTCTTCTCGGCAATCATGTATCTTAAAGAGGCATCCTCCAGTCGCTCGACCAGCTTTTCCTTCTCTATGCGGCTTTTCTCCAATTCAATGATATGGCCTTTTTGAGCTTCTAGCAGTTGAGCAATGCGGCCTTGGAGCTCGGAAACTTCTGGGTCTGCCGACGGTGCTTGTGCAAACAATTGGGATATTGCGGACGATATCTCAGCTGACCTGGATTTCAAATGCGTCTTAAAAGTAGTCGAATCCGCTGAAAGTAATGTAGAAGGGAACGTATAGAACTTCGTGTTGCCATCAAGATCACCAACTAAGAGTCTTATTTCGTCGATCAACTGCGCACAGACAATAAGCAGCGCATAACGATGAGGACACTCTATTAAGGGGCACCCACCTCGTTGAACCAGGCATCAATCGTCATAAGGTGTTCATCATGATATTGCGCGCTTTTGGTCATATCGTTCAGTCGACTTTCTAAGCTGTTCCGTTCCCTTTTGTATTCTTGCATTTGCCGTAATATAGCCTCTTTCGAAAAGCGCTAGATAGTGACACGATGTCAGCAGAGAAGTTCAAAAACGTAGTAACATCTTGAGGGGCTTTGCGATCGTATGGGTAGGGAAAAGGGACATCGTAAATGATAAGGCTTGCTAACCTCAAGATCATCCTTCCAGGGCATGTCAGCGTCGATATGGCTTTTTGGGGCGCCGTTAACAGATGTAGCATGCCGCTTGAGAGGCGGTTCAGATCCATCATGATCGTGTGAGGCAGGTCTCTTCCTCTCTTCCATCTTGATAGGATCAGAAGAAGAAAGGGAGACTGCTCTGCCCTGAACGAGGGTCATCAGTGCCACAGACCCTAAGGTCGATCGATTCAGTCTTATAAAAAGGAGCAGAACATGTAGACGGCCTTCTGTAGAGATATTCGCATCAAGTGGAGAGGCAGGTCGTGTGGTAAATAGGGATGTGAGTACAGGAAAAGATCTCTTTAGGAACCGTTCGGCTAAGCCTCTTTGTGATTAGCTCCCGGTCTAAACGATCTTGCGGGTGAACTGGGATAGCAATTCACAGCAAGCTAAGGTATCATCCATATATTGGTCTGAGGACCTAACTTCTTATAAGAAAGTTGCTAAGAAGGTTGTTATCTAGCGCTTCTTATGCAGCAGCTTTCTATCAAAATCACATACTGCATATGTATGGATACGTTAAAGTGCGGAAGCCATAATTTGGTAGGGGCCGCTCTTTCACCCGCGAGACGATCTACTGCACGCTGTACCTACTAAAGTATGCTTTGATGTAAATAATCAAACAACACGATCTGTCACGTTCCCCGCAGCAGACGGGATGTCGGCGTTGGGGAGCTCGGTCATCAGTATGTAACGCCCAAACGGCCCTTCCTACAACTGTCACACCAGACTACTAACTCAGCAATAGACAAGTCGGGGAAGAAATTTGCGCCCAAAGCACCTGCCAGGCGCCCAGCTGCCCTGGTCTCGACGCAGACTTCTGCTAGACCAAGTGTTGATAGACAGGTCCAATCACAGACTCCTCAGCCTCAATCTATAGCTCAGCGTATTGCAGCATCCCCTACACCCTCTATAACCTTGCCAACACCCGCCCCGACTCAACAGCCAGTCACAACTGCTCAGGCGCCGCCTCCAGGGCAAGATGCTACTACGCCGATTCCAGCTCTCTCCCGGGGCCCAACTCCCCCAAGACACCGTTCTCCAGGGCCTGTTGTCCCCCAGAAACGACCGTCAGTGCCTCGGGAAAGCCTCCGTCAACCTACGCCAGTCAACCAGATAATAGAGACTATTCAGACCCCAGAAGAACCGAGACCGGTGGCAACACAGAACGAACCCGATCTTTTACTCTCTAACTTCAACTCTACCTCTAGCCACACAGGTGCTACGCAGAAGGAAGGTCCCGTTTTAAGCACTAATATTCGATCTAGTACAGCCGCTCGTGATCATAGTGTTGATACGCCAAGTACACAGGCTATTCAAGATAATACTGGAGCTCCAGTTGCCAAGCGTCGAAGAACAGCGAAGAAGTCAGCGGCTCAAGTTTCCAATTCGAGCGCGGATGCAAACATCGCACTGCCTACCACGGAAACCGGCGAAGTAGTGCCCGAAGCATCAAGTACCCGGGAAGCATTCACTGTATCTAATCAGCCTCCAAAAGCAAAGAAACCTAGATCATCTGCGCAGGCTAGACGTAAGCAACAGATCGAGGATGCCGCGGCTGCAATCGTGGAAGCAGCGACTGGAAATCCATCAACCACGACAAAGAAGCCAAGAAAGCCCGCAAATAGGAAAGGTGTGGACGGAGATGAAGCAGAAGTACCCGAGGAAAGGACAGACGCTGCTCCAGAGTCGGCCGGAGCAGCTGAAAGGGCTCAAGCGCCTGCTAAGCCAAAGCGGAAGTACACTAAGAGGAAGAGCAGACAAAGCCTTGAGGGCGCAGCAGCTGAGATTGTGGAGGAGGCCGTAAGTGGCTCATCAAAGGATCCAGCCAAACGAGGGTCCAAGAGGAAGCGTGCAGCGACGCCCGATGGTGCAGACACCATTATAATTTCAACATCTGAAGTCAGAATGGCGGATCTTTGCAAAGATGGTCGCACAGGCAGGAAGTCTGAGCGAGAGAAGGAAATAGTCGAATATGAGAGGGCGGAGTTCGTTCGTAAGAAACAAAGACAGCTTCAAGAAATCATGGGTCAAGCTGAGCCAGAAGGCCAAGGTAGTCCGGCTGAGTCCGCCGATGCGAGACTAGAGCGGTTAGAACGTGAAAGACAGGAAGAGAGTGTAGCCCAGAACGTGCCCAACACGATCATCGTAGATGGGCAAATTCGAATAGATGAGGACTCTCTTCAGATCGATCGTCACGCTGCAGCGGCCATCGAGCGCGCCGCGGAACAATTGGAAGCCGTTGATGAGAGCGATCTTACGCGGAAAGTCAATGCTGGTTCCTGGATGAAGCGAGATAGAAGTGGTGGTTGGAATGCATTACTGACCGAAAGATTCTATGATGGACTCCGCATGTTTGGGACTGACTTCGAGATGATCAGTAAGATGTTTCCCGGCCGAACTCGACACAAGATCAAGTTAAAATTCGTCAAAGAGGAGAAAGTGAATTACGAAAGGATCAGGGCTACGCTTCTAGGCCAACCTGTACCAGTTGATCTGCCTGAATATGAGAAAATGGCTGGTACAGAGTTCGATGATCCGCAGGAGCTAGAGAGAGAAATAGAGGAAGATCGGAAGAGACTTGAAGAAGAGACTGCTACGGAGAAGCAGGCTCTGGATGATGCTATCAGAGAAAGGGAGGAGGCAATCGCTGCTGAGCGTGCGACAGCAATCGCCGGCGAGGAGTCTTCGTCAAAGGAGAACAGAGGGCGCAAAGGCAAGAAGAAGCAGAAAGGGGAGAGACGAAAGGCGGGTGAGTCCAGGAGGAAGGACAAATATGGGGGAAGATCAAGGACAACGGGCGGGGACAGTGTTGGCAGAGAGCTTGGTGAAGCAATGGGAGCGGAGAACTAGGCTTGAAGCTACGACGGGTAGCTACGGCACTGACTTGCTCAACCCATGATAGCATTCCCATTATGTGGTGCATCTTGATGCTAGCTAACCTCAATGACAAACTCTTCAAGGGTGAAGGTACCTCCTCAGTTCTGGAGATAAGACGTCCGTGAACAATAGCAGTGAAAGTCTGGTTAGGGATTGCCATCCCTCCAAGAAAACCAGAGCCTCAGCCATCGCATGATGTTCGTTCCAACGGTTCCCAATTGAACTAAACGCGTCTGATTTTCTCTATTATACCCCATGACAACCAACATTCACCTCCTACTCGTCCCCCCAAAGCCGGAGCTCTCATGCCTACTACCCCCAAACCCAGAGCCAGAGCTAGAGCTCCCACTCGATCTTGGGCTCGCCCCACCACCCCATCTCGAACTCCCCTCCCCATTATCGTACCCTCCATAACCCATAGTCGGAGGCTGAGCTCTAGGTTGCTGATTCTGCCCTCTATTTCCCGCCATATATCCCGCCGCCGCACCACCCAATGCTCCAGTCCAGAAGCCTGGTCTCCATCCCTCTTGAGCTGGTGCATTAGGCGCTCGCGGTGCTGCACGTGTTGAGCTTGTCTTAGGCGGAGGGTGGTAATCATATGGAGGCGGCGGATCATCATTACCGCCGCTACCGCCACCACCACCTCCTCCCCCTCCTCCAAAGAAGCCAGGGCGATTATTGTTGGCTCCGGGTCTTCTTGGGCCATTATCTCGTAAGAAAGCAGAATATATCATCCAGCATATCACAGCGATAAAGATGATCCAGAAGAGCACTGGTATTACACCTCCAGCCGGACTCCTATCATCGTCATCACCATCCCATAGCTTCTTGCCTTTCTTCCCGTATTTCTCTTCTCCAAGATCCGTAAGCACCAATCTATACTCCACGCCACAACTGCCCTTCAGCACATACGGATCTGCGCTCGACGTAAACCCCTCACATATCACATCCGTACTCCCAAGCTTGAACTCTGCTGGTAAAGATGCCGTGCATGTCCATTGGATATCCTCGTCACCGTATGCGGAGCCCTGGTTCTTACAGCGTAGAACGTCTATTTCGTAGAGACCCTTTGCGTTGCCGCCTATGCATTTCAGTTGCGGGACGGGGGAGACGCGGTTGTGTGTGGTTTTCAGATCTTTACGGAGGGTGAGGGTTTTGACGTTAGAGAGGAGGACTTTTTCGGGGGTTTTGCGGGCGAGGGTGGGGGTGGGGGTGAGGAAGAGGATGAGGGGAAGGAGGTAGGTGGGGAGGTGCATATGTAGTGTTGACGAGGAGGTGAGGGAACGGCGGTGGGTGTTTTGATGTATATATGGATGAAGTGGTTCTGGGTCCCTCTTAATACACTAATACATTCTGGTTTTTGATATTGGACAGGTGGTCTCTTCTGTAAATGTCCCGCGCGAGGCTGCGAATCTTTGGATCTGGACCAGACCCACTGCGTCATCCCGCCGCCAGTCCCGATTGGACCAACTTTAAAACTAACCCAATATGGATGGCGGCAGCATGTCGGCCGTGAAGCCCCAAGCGGGCGATCATTGCAGTCTCTTGCAGCGTGAATTGTTGACATTGCCTTCAGTCTCACAAAGATTCCTCGCATCTGCTCCTAGGACCATGAAAGAGCGGATTACTTTTGTCCACGGGGCAGAGGATGCTTTCAAGCCCGAGCAGCTCCGAATTGAAAAGGACACCCTATATGTGAAGTCTTTGAAGGCTGCCAGAGAAGATCGCGTGACAGCGAGCTTGTATGAGCTTCCTCAGGAGGTAGGAATGTCTCAAAACCGTTCACAATTTCCATTGCTGAGAAGGGCAGTTATGGAGGGTATTGAAACAATGCCATGAACTGCACATACGTTGGGTCTCCGAAAATTCGTTTCCCTCTATATCTCCCTTCGTCTCCACGATTTCCCCGGGATTACATGTCTTCTTCACTCCACAGAAGAATAGGTCTGCGTATGTAAGCAAAATTGTTGGTTCGGTATACCATTGCTGGCTGCAGCGCTCAAAATTGGCAGTGATCTCTTATGTCCATTGCTACACAAGACATTCGGCGGAAGCGCAGAATGCACGTTCCCAGAGGTACATTGGCTGGCACTGGGTTTGTCTCTATGCTTGCTCAGTTGTATAGGATACCTTCACCCGCGTCCCCATGGTTTCCGAGCGATTTGCATCCTCCGCAGCATACCAATACTACAAGCGCCTCCCATCTCTGAAGGAACTAGTGACATACATACAACAAAAAGTTTGTGGTCAGGATGATTCATGTAAAGTCAAAGCGAACACGCTAAACCACGCCGACTATCTTGACATGGATTACGATACTATATCACAATCGCTGGTCTTGAACGCCTTCTGGCACGTAAGTCCGCATTCCGATGCCTGGGAGGACAAGATCAACATTCGGCAAGAGTCAACAAAAGTAGAGGTCGGTGTACTGGCGAATGAAAAGCCAACGCAGCCGGAGGAGCTATCATTAGGCGGCTTCTTAGCAATACTTGGAGAAGATGCAAAACCCAGTACGCAATATGATCCCTCTTTCGCTAATGGGACTAAAGCTTTTCAGATCCCACGCTCTTCTCCTTTCCCTCTCGTCATCACGTCTCCCCTTCAACTTCCGGCGCCAATTACTCGACTACTTTCATGCAGCCAACTGGCCTTCATCCCGCCCTTCGACTGACGTTGCCATCTTTGACGGAACCTCCATCCCAGGACTGCGCCCTTCACACGTATCTCACCCTCCCGTCGTCTCTCTTCCCAGATAAATATCAGTTGTCAGCTCCCAATTTTCTAGCTTCTAATAACCTTCACTCAATCCGCTCTCTATCAGGTGAAACAGACCTCGAAGCTCCCATCTGGGCTGTATCGAAATGGGGCTCGGCTCTCCTGCTCGAGCTTGCTCCTCCCAAAAACGAACCCACGCAATGGCACGCAGACATCCCCCTCCACCAACGGTATCTTCGCCCTACTCCTGGTGGCGAGACACCACTGTTTGTTCCATGGCCCATTGTCTTTTGGGCTTGCTCCTCGGACGAAGGTACTAAAATGAATAATAACCCATTCGATAGAGTCAATCTTGGCTACGATGGCTTGTTTGGCCCAAGGACTATGTTTTATCACCTTCAGCCTACGAACAGAGCCAAAGCTCTTGTAGAAGAGCTGAAAGGGCCCGTCTTGGATTTGGACGGTCCGAATGTGGGCTGGGTGGGTTATGGAACCGTGATCATAGTGCTCTTGGGGGTTTCGTGGGTCTGCTTGATCCTGGTCCGCGTGGTTTTAAGAGATCTTGGAATTGGGAAGGCGAAGGGGCGTAGGAAGACAGATTAATACTGGTAGCTAAGTCTACTATTGCTAAGAAACACCCGCTTAGGACCCAAAAGATCCAGCCTAGATTGCCCATTCAAACCGTTGGTAAAAAAAACACCCGCTTTGGACCCAAAGATCCAGCCTAGAATTGCCCATTCAAACCCGAGAAAGGATCCTCCTCTACTTCACTGGCCTGGCATCTTTCTTTTCGAAAACCCACCAGCCTGACTCTGCACTCATCGTATCCAGATATCCGTGCTCACTCGTTGAAGCCTTAATCCCCACAGACCCAGCAACCATCATTGCATCGAACTCATCTCCATTATCGTCCACCTTCACAGGAACCGAAGCGTAACCTGGCGGTACCATATCCGATTCGATCCAATGATAAGCCACTCCATCAAGAGTCAAATGGTTCCTCTCCTCCGGCTTTCGATGCATGCACTTCCCCTCATCATTCCAAAGACAAAAAGCCGTAATCCATCCCGAATAATATGACGGCCCACTTTCCCTCTCTACATAATGGGCTATCTGTCCCCAAAACCTCATCATCTCCTCCCCTTCCGGCTCGTCGAAGCTCCTAACAAACCTCTGCAACACCGGCTTCAGCACCCTCTCAAACAACCCCGGCTCCTCCCCCCACGAACTCAACTTCCCCAACCGCCCCAAAATCAGTTGCCAATCCTTCTTCTCCCCCAGCAGCGTAACACGCGGCAGCCCGCAACAGAGTCTGCCTCCGAGACTGAAATACGTCTGCATACTCGCCATCATCAGCACACTCGCGATAACCTTATCCTTCTTCTGTGTCGTCGAAAATGCCGGCATCATCCACTCCCTCAATTCCGCATCCACAACATTCTCCTCAAGCTTGTCACAAATCTTCTGCGCAAAAAGACCCCAGTCGATACTAGACCGGTTCCCGTTATCGAATGTGACTTTTATTTCCTTCTTTCCCTCGTGCGCAACGAAACTCCCGCGCAACTCTTCTGCATGCGCGTTGATGAAGAGACTTAGTTGGGAGAGGATGGTGTGCCAGACGTCATCGGGGCGGATGGTGAGGTTGTGATGCTGGTTTTAGGCTATAATGGCTGCGTGGACGAAGCCGTTTTGAGAGGGGTAGGTGACGCCGTTAAGCGGAGTAGTGAAGGAGGATTGGAGGAGTGTCTGGCATTGTTCGGCGTCTCTACGGGAGACGCGGGTTAGATGGTCGAGAGGGGAGGTGATGGCTTTGAGAGGTAAATTGATTGGAGAGCTGGAATGGGTGGAGGGATAGATCGTGATAGGCATGGTGGAAGAATATGGGGGTTTAATGGATTTTTCTTTTTTGTTGTTTAACTTGGGAAGAGGATGATGTCGAATGTATGACTTCAAGTCAGGTGTTTGTGAAGATGTTTGTGAAGATGTTGTGTATGAAAGATGTTGTTTGTAAAGATATGATGGAGAAAGGTTGCCTTTTTAAAGAGCAGGAAGATGTGGTACAACCCTAAGCGCTGTTGCCTACAACTTCAGCCTCGCTTAAGTATTTATACTCTGAATTCTACAATGAAACAGCTTCTGGTGGCGATGATATTCATCGTTTCAGTTCACCAGTGCCTGCTACAATATTACCCACCAATGAGACCGTGGATGGGTAGATACTTAATCATCTTCATGAAACTTTTCTCACCATACATTCCCATTGTTATCTGTTTTCAAACTATTGTTGCTCCATCTTTCGTTTTGGCTCGACCTAGTTGATACTCATCGTGTTCCATGCAAAGAGCACCAGCCCAGTCCAATCACACACAAGCGGGCCAGCCTCCCACCTCTAGTGCGGTTCAGCCTTAGAATACCACCTTTCCCGATCACTCCCCCGCCAAAAAGACGAGAGTGATTGACAACATAGGAAAGCTATAAATGTATCCATTTAAATCTATCCCATTAACAAATACCAAAATACAATGCCCCCATCCCCTCCCCCTAAACGTCCCCACCATCCCCTCTCCACCCTCCCCTTAACAACAACCGTCTCCCTCCTCGGCTACGCATCCATCTACCGGCGCAATACTCTTGGCCCCATCCGCCGTATTATTAATACCGTAGACGACGATGAGGCGACGAAAAATGAGATAGAGCGCTGGTGCGGAGCTAAGGTTAAGGAAGCGCAATATGTACAGGTTGCTGTTAGTGAGCATCATATGGATTAGTTATCTGTTTTCTTTATCTATCTATCTATCTATCTATCTATCTATCTATCTATCTATATGCCAGTAATAATTGAATCTGATTTATGTTCTTTGTGGATTGATGATAGGGAGCTATAATGTTTGCATCCACGATATCCTGCTTATCATGGAGCACCCTTTCCTCTTCGCATTGGTCCGGACCCGCGCTATGGTATGGCAGTATAGTCCTGGCGTTGATGGCGGTGATGCTAGGCGCACAGCAGGTTATGTTTTTACCGGATAACTTCGATCGGAATGCTGCAAGGGCGTTTCGGAAACGGCTTATGGTCCGTAGTAGGGAGAAGATGTCGAGAGCGGAGTTGGAACCGAGGCAGAGTGTGTTGTTTGCGTGGCAGGCGCCGCTGATGTGCTTGAGTTGCTCGGTGGTGTTTTTTCATGCCGGGCTTTTGGCTGTGGTTGGGAGTCCGCTGGTAGGGAAGAAGGGGTGGGGAGATGAGGCTAAGGTATGTGGGATGGTGAAGTCTCGAGGAGAGGATTTTTGAAAAGGGAGGGGAGCTGATATGGGTGTTGTAGACTTTTGTGTTGTATATGGTTGTTTTGGTGTTTACTCTTGGGACGTTTGTGGCTACGTCTTTGAATGTGCATGACTTGTTAGAGGGTCATTTGGGGGATGTGGAGTAATGAGTTTGTTCCGAAGTGGAGATAAGAAGCCTGGAACTCAGGTGGGCACAGATGGGAGCACTGAATGTTTAAAACAGCGGTTGGCGTCTGGTATGAAAGTACAGTTGTTCCATAGTATGGTTGACACTTTGTGCGGAATTAGATATTAGAACGAAAATCAGACGGAAAATATATATTTAGCATACCTCGTTATTCTAGCTTGATATCATACAACCCATTTATCATAGTCCATGTGCCGTGAGTTGAACTCCACGCTTTCATAAATTTTCCTAACATCCATAGCCCTTATACAAATCTCGGTCTCTTGGGATTCGTATCGGGGCCACGGCTAAATCCTCTCTTGCCTTTGTTTTCAATCTCCTCCTGCATGATCCGCGCTGCCTCGCTCAATGGCTTCGTTGGCACATCCTTGGCTGGACGTTTCGAGCTAAGGGCGTTCTTTTTCGATATAGCAAAGACATTCTTCGGCTTCTTATTCATATTCAAGTCCATCTTCAACGACACTGTCTCGGGTGGAGGCGTTGGTACCCCTGTTGAAAGCGACAGTGACTTCGAGTCTTCTTTGTCAAACTTCTCCAAGCCTTCGCCTTGCATACATTCCTCTGTAGCTGGGGGAGATGGATCTTTTGCCTCGACCGCCTTATGACCAAAACTAAGCTTTATCTTCTCGCCATCCTCTCTCTTCAGCTCGCCCGCATCGTCGCCTCCTTCTTGTTTTGCCTTTGCTTCAGCATCTAATCGCGCCCTTTCGATCTGCTCCTTGATCAACTTTTGCTCCCTCTCCTCGTCGCCCTTATCCTGCCTCTCTTTCTTCCTTATTGCCTCCTGTCTCCGTAAGGCCTCTGGAGAATTGTCAATCCAGGCGATATGAAGTCCTTTTTCCTCGCTATCCTCCACGCGACATATGCCCTCTCTTCCCAAATGCTTCGCAAATTCTGTGAGACTTGGCCATCGGGTGGCATTCATATGTACGTGCTGCTTGTCTGCGATATACTGTTGATAGAAGTGATTAATTTGCACTGATTTGGTAGTGTGTGATGTTCGTAACAGCTGTAGGAAATCTCTCTGAAACTGTTGACTGTAGTCGTTGATGACCTTGTTCGCCCCGGTTTCTCCGATTACTTGCATTTGACGGGTGTGGCTCTCGCTGGCGACGTGGCACTTGAAACCATTCTCATCTCTACACTGTTTTTCGCATACTTGGCAGTACCACCGCAGTCTCTGAAGACCCTTAGATTTCAACTTGTTATTGAGATCTGGCAGTAATTCAAGTTAGCACTTTCTGGTCCTATATACAAAGACGGCTTGTGGAATGGGTTCGACATGTTTCATGGTTTGGAAGAAGTGCAGGAAAGGGAAGTTTGACTTACACTTGGTCGATCCTACTTCCGCTTTAGGCATGATCGTAAGATGTTAGGAACAGATATCAGAGGCAGCAGTTTCTGGGAAGGTGAAAAAGTGAGAAGCCGATGTTAGAAAGCATCCATGCGGCTCTGGTGGCTGGACTTCCATAGAACTGGCTGACTCATCGATCTAATCTCTTGGCATCAAATCTGACAGCACCTCGTCAGGCTTCCTTTCGCTACAACACCACAAAGCTCTGCACAGCGAAAATGCATCATTGCAGAGCGAGAATATAGCACTGCTTGCATTATGAAAGTCAGATGATCATGGTCATTTATTTTAGGAAGATTTTGGGCCGGTTTACACGCAACGAACTCACTGTTATTCAACAAGCCGACATATTTGCGCCATAGTTGGGGTGGGAATTAGAACTCCTCGGCTTTCATTTACTTAACAGTTGCGGATCAAGCTATGAGTAGTCATCGCCTCGAATGAGGCCTAGCTTCCGACGGCCACCTTCTTGCATTACGGATGCAAAAGCCGGCTTCACTCCAATCCTAGTGTTATGTCTCGGCTTAATCAAGCATTGACCCAATTCGAGAGCACTGACGCTTCATGTGACTTCAATTCGGTAGGCAGAGGTGTTTAAGACACCGGTAATACTGTTCTCGGTGATGGTAAGTTCTCTTTGGCGTCACTACCTTCATGCAAAACTTCTCGGGTCGGGGAATTACCTCTGAAGGCTGCTTAATTTATTGAAATGGCACCTAACTCCAGGGTGTGGTCGAGCTTACATTATCCTTGACAGTACATGTCAAATTGCTCCCTTTAATGTGATTGTTGAATACGCTCATACTTGATATACCCATTAAATTACCGCATGTTCATGGATGCGTCCATTTCGCGATGATAAGAAACATGTTCTCCTTCAAGTACGTTAGGTATTGACTTGTCTTCCACGGAGAAAACACTCAATTCGGAGTTCATATCCGCTATGTGAAGAGGAACCCACCACGCTTCATGGATGTGGCCTGCATGACTGCAGCCCCGCGTGTTAAAAATTCCCGTTGCAACTGCCTTTCCGCGTTCAGTTGCCGTCAGGAAGACGATTGGGCCAAGGTCCTCCTCTGTTGTTGATGATAGCGACCACGCTAGTTTGCCCATCCTCAACACCAAACCTCACTTTCTATCCTCCACAAAATTTCCAATTCTTACATTGATCCTTCATTAGATATTTACAACTTCAGACAAACATTACTGAAACATATTCCATTCGCCTAAATCTATACATTGGGTGTGAATATCTGCAACGTGACTCATCAAATTGCAACACGTGCTCCGCTACCCGGTGTTACGGGTCTCAAGTGGCCAAGACTCTTAGACATGCTACAAATCTCGCTTCTTCTGGCCGCATTTATTGGTTACTTGGCAATCGCTCTTGCTTTGCCTCTTGAGAACACGATCAATCATGCTTTCGTTCGAGGTATGTATACAGCCGAAGTACGTATTCGCCCCCGACTGACATATTAGGAGTAGAAGCTTCTGATAGGCTTGACACTTATGGTATCTCTTTGACTCAGAATGCGGTCATCAGAGGTGCGTTCACAACCAGAAAAAATGTAATGCGAGCTAACTGACCGTCTGTGTAGCTCGCGATAGCTATGACACTTCTCATCGTACACCCACAGAAGGGCACGTTATCTATGCGGCAGTGGGATTCATTTCTCTTATTATGGTGTCTAGCATGCTTGGTACGGCTTGTGTCTATACTCTCACCTTAAAACTCCGCTAGTTCCTTGATACTGATCTAAAGTTATCAGCGACTCGTATCCGGATCTTGACCTCAGGCATCACCAATTTAAGGGCGACAAATCTCATTCGTGTCTTGACACTACTGATTTACATCCTCGCCATGGGCTTTATCGTCTCAGCAGGCCTTCTTATTACAGGATGGGATTTTGTCACCGAGGGCCTATGTCGTGCAGCAATAGACTTGTGTCTCGTCTTTTACGTTGGGGACAAAGTCATCCTGTACCTCTTCTTGGTCGAGCGAACTCACCAGATCCGCGGACCCAGCTGTCCTCGCCATCAAGATCCAACGTTCTACTTGAGTGTAGCAATCGTCTTGGGTGGCTTCGGAATCATTGCCGTGTTTGCCTTCCTGTACCCCGTCACCTCACTCTCGAAGATCGATGGAAAGTGCCGGATCGGATTACCCCTCAAAGTAACCCTGCCTCTGCTGGTCTACGATATTCTGATAAACATTGGCCTGACCGCTTTCTTCTGCTTCATTGGGCACCAATATCTTCGTGGACGAACATTCAAACAGATGATGACTGTCTTTTCGGCCGCACTGCCTTTTACCCACTCGAAGAAGCTGGATACACAGGAGAACCTGTTGATGTTCATGATGATAAAAGGGACATTGGGCGCACTTGCCATTATCATGCCTACAGTTGCCAATCTGGCCATC
The DNA here is from genome assembly GCA_018257855.2 of Cladonia borealis. NCBI lineage: Eukaryota > Fungi > Ascomycota > Lecanoromycetes > Lecanorales > Cladoniaceae > Cladonia > Cladonia borealis. The sequence goes on along the minus strand of JAFEKC020000009.1, from coordinate 895,707 downwards.
TTGTTCAAGCTCAATGGTCACGAACAGGGCTGGTTGTGCTTCACAGTCTGCACAATTGATAGTACGTCTTCTCCAATCCGTTTCACTGTCCACTCAGGACTAATGAGGTTACAGTCACTTGGAGCACAGTTATTATTCACTGGCTTACTTCCACTCCTCCTGACCTCGAGAATCGTCCAGTGATTCATGCCAGTTCTAGTTACTACAGCAGTGATACTATCTCGCGGGTTCCTCCAAGTCGTCAAGGTCAATATGTCGAAATGATGTAGGGACGAAGGGCAACTATTTACCGACCTCAACGGCTTTCCATGACAGTAATGAGACTAATGAGACTAATTTGAAGGGATGGATTGGAAGATTTGTTATCTAAATGTATTGCTATTCGCAGTTTCTTACATGTACATGAAGCGAGTGGCGACTTGTCGCCGTATCGCCACATAAAAATTGTCAATATATTACAGGGGAAGAGACACTATGGAGAATAATGTCTTTCCATGAACATTGACTGGGAAGGACGAGAAAAAAATCTTGTACAGCCTCTGATCAAGTCGGAGGATAATGTCTTTTCAAAAATAATGACTGGGAAGAACGAGAACAAAATCTGGTACAGCCTCTGATCAAGTCAGATAATTTACAGCTCATTGGTCCAATGCAGTGAAGATTATATGGTCAATCCCTCCATTTGACCAAAACCTCATCCGTCCTAAACCTCTGCGTACACGTACTATCCTCCAACCTCGTTCTAAATCCCGTCTCATACGCCAACAACCCCGCATGCGCAATCATGATCCCATTATCAATACAAAACCTCTCATCCGTAGCAAACACACTCCCCCCCCTATCCCTCGCCATCACCCCCATCATCTCCTGCAACCGTTCATTACTCCCCACCCCCCCCACAATCAACACCTCCTTCGCCCCCACATGCGCCATCGCCCTCTCCGTAATCTCAACCAACATCGCAAAAACCGTCTCCTGCAAACTAAAACACAAATCCTCCCTCGTCACCCTCTCCCCCCCCTCATCCCTCAATCCTCCCTCCCCCTCCCCTTCCCCCGCAATCCTCCCAGCCAACCCCTCCACCGCCCCCAAAATCCCCGAAAAACTACAATCCATCCCCTTAACCGCATACGGCAGTTCCACCAGTCTCTCACCCCCTTTCGCCAACACCTCAATATTATACCCCGGCGCCGGCTCATTACTTATCCCCAACACCCTCGCAAACCGATCCAAACAGTTCCCCACCGCTATATCCAATGCCTCCCCAAAAATCCTATACCTCTGCTCCGCATACGCTATCACCTGCGTATTCCCCCCACTCACATACAACACCACAGGATTCTCCGCGCCGGTAATCGAGCGCCCCATCTCGATATGCCCCACGCAATGATTCACCCCTACTAACGGTTTATTCCAGAGTAAAGAGAGGGTGCGGGCGGCTAGGGCGACGGATTGCAAGGGGGCGCCCATGCCGGGGCCGCGGGTGTAGCATATGCAGTCGATGTCTCTTATGGTTATTTTTGCGTCGCGGAGGGCGGCTTTTATGATGGGGATTAACCAGGTGCGGTGGTGTTTGGCGGTGTCTTTGGGGAGAAAGCCGGAGCCGGGGGGGGAGTTGTAGGTGTGGCGGATGTTGGAGAGGGGGATGGCGGGGCGGCCTTTTGGGGGGTGGAGGATTAGGCCGATGCCGAGTTTGTTGGCGGAGCCTTCGAGGCCGAGGGATATCATTCTGGGATGTGGTGGAGGGAGGGGGGTTGTGGTGAAGGGGAGTTTTTTGGTGGAGGGGGAGGTGGGGTGGCGGGGCGGAGAAGAAGGCCCCGGAGATGGGATCTTGGGCGGGAGTAGGGGTCCCCGGAACTTGCTGATCTGATTGTTCTAGCGGTGTGTGTGCGGGGTTTAATGGAGTGCGTTTAGCACGGTTTTAGGGACGTTGGGTTCCAAAAGAGCACTACACATACACGTAGGGAGTTGCCTCTCGTTGGTTTGGTATGCAATTGAGCATCTAGTTCTGCTAATGTAACTGTCTTACCATGCTACCTGTTGAAGCAATCATTCTCAAATCCTAGTCCTGTCATTCTTTCCTGGGAGACCCCTATGTCCAATGATCTAGCTAAAAGGCTCTGGGGAATTGCTGGCAAATCTTAAAATTCATTACAGGGTCATGAAGGGGGCCAGATGCTTTGCTCTCGATGAAAGACATCCGACTCGGCTGGTGTGCATATGCAGTGTTGCGGGTGGGTAGGATTCACAAGGGTGTTTTCAACCTATTGAATCCGTGGGCTTGTACACAATCGTCGTGACGTACTGGTGGGAGGTAAGCATATCGGTAAGTCCAGGGCGTTAAAAAGTCTTGGTAGGCTTACCTTTCGTTTATAGCGAGTAGTTATGCTCGTAGCAAGCACTTCGTTCTTGATACTACTCGTGGCCAGATGGTTGAGTACAGTGTGGTTTGGCATATTCAAAACACTGCTATCATCTTTCATAGGAGTAGTCCCATTAAGTATGGACTTGCCAAGGAACAACGGCAAGCCAGGAGGCGTTGGAAATTCTGTCACGCCTCGCGCAGCCCGTGCGTAGCGTTTTGAATGTTCAGGAAGGTCAACATCCCGGAGATACTTGGGCACTTCCTTACCCCAGAAGACCGGTTCAGCTTTAGGCTCTCCTTCGACTAGCTGAGTCTGACCCATTGACTGAGGTTCATGGTCTTTTGCCTCAGTACCTGCTTCTTGGAGTACCTGGGGCGGATAGACGCCCGGCGGAACGTGCTGTTCTGGCTTTTGTTTTGGAATGTCATCGGCGCTTACTTCGACGTAATTGACCAGGATGTTTGTGAAGTCAACGGCTGTAGGTAGATCCTTTGAAAGCTGCATCTCTCCATCGACGATGAACTTGACATGATGAGTCCCAGGAGGAAACTGAATGATTGCCGAAAGAATACCATTGGCACTGCGAAGAATGTGAGATTAGCAGGCTCCTAGGTTGTTTCAACCTTGCGTTACAGAGCTGCTAAGCAAAGTGAAGTTGTGCATGAAAGGGTTGAATGCCAAGACTTAAGCAATAACGAAACATAGTGTCCGGCAAGATGCATGTAAGATGGGAAGATACAGCTTTAGTTCAGGCAAACAAAAAAGAGCGGCTACTTACTCTCTGTGCATGCGGAACTTTCTGCTCCATTGAATAAAAGTCCCGGTAACATATACTTTCTCGCCACCCTGCTCCTTGGGCCATTGCAATAAAGTTGGTACTGTTCCTCTTGGGGTATCGTATGGATATGGCTGAAGCTCGTCGCCCAGAGCATCATCTTCAAGTGTTGTACTACTAATGGTGGAAGACTGGCGGGGTAGTGGGCCTTCAATATCTTCCTCGTGTAAAGAAGAAGAAAAGCCCTCCGCTGTGATGATAGGAGACCCTGGGGCGTGAATTTCTTCTTCAATCGGAAGAGGTAGACGAGGAGGAAAATTGAGGTTTGAGTGAGGGATGTAATTCGGGTCGCGAGGCGGACCGGACGGTTCAAACTGCGAATCAGGGCCCCTCTGCCGTCGAGGATCGGATCCGCGAGGTACTTTTACGGGTGTCGACTTGCCAGCTGACCTGCTCTTATCCTTCTTGCGTTCGTCAATCCACTTCTCTTTTGAATGTGCAGAACCCATAGTGTTGGTATCATCTATTCGGCGTGGATATGTGGGAGAGGAATGAGGGTTGGATTGAGGATGAGAGTGAGAGTGAGAGAAGGTATTCGGGTGATTATCAGTATGGGAGGCCTTCTCGGAGGGGAGGGGGGCGACGATATTTGCATTGTGTGACCTCCGTGGAGCAGGTGGAGCTTTAAGCTCTTTTCGCGAATTCGTGTTCGATGAACTCGATGAATGATTGGCAGCATTGCCTTCGGCCGGCTTTGACGACTGCTGACCCATTTTGTTCTCTTCTCGTAACCGTGACACTTACATCAGTAGAATTCTTACAGTCATTTGTGTACTAAATTTTCCAAAATATGCAAGAAGATCAAGCAGGCTATATTGCCCTAGATATGTGTTCGTTGACTCATAGACTTCTTATGTTTATCGAGCTCAACAGTAAAGTAGGTTGAAGTGAAGCTCGGATGCGGTCTACAATTCAGCCACCGGAGCTTTCCCCGCTCCATCATCCCTGCAACCTACCAGTCCCCTTGCATCAACTTTCAACAAAACAATTCTTTTGCCCCTCCACCATCACACCATTCCAGGTTGTTGCCGTCAATTATGCATCGCATGCCGTCATGAAACATTCAGCTTCGCAATGGACTACCTGTCCATCGCCTTGACTGTCCTCTACTACATTGTCTATCCGATTGTCTTTATTGTGACCCTGCTTCTCTACGTCCTGGGTACAATCACCGCACCCTTGCTGCATCTAGGCCATTACTTCCTTTACGCGCTTTGGTACCCTATACATATCCTCGGCAAATTCGAGGTAACCAGTTTTAAAAAACGTTGGTCCCAGATGCCGCTAATTGGTCGGGTGCAGACTCTCTACATCTTTTTCGGCGTCGCTGTACTTGTCGGCGCTCTAACCGGCACAAGTGTTCATTATGTCTATAGCTTCATATCGACCATCTTAGATCTGGAGGGTCAACCTGAGGAGCATCGAGGGAGGACTTTGGCTTCCCACCGGAGGGAGCGGCAGCAGAAGGCAGAGGATCCGTTGGTCAAGGTCGAGACTAGAGGAGGCGGGTTACCAATGACTGATGTGACACCCAAAGAGGAGTACAGAGATTGGGAATGGTCCAAGCAAAGTCGAGGGAAAAAGAGGAATGGACTAATAAACACGATACTCGAAGAGGACAGCACAGATGACTTCTGATACAAGGCACAGGAGGGACTTAAAAGATTCTATTCCTTGCTGGCCCGGGCAGGGTTGATCCATCGAGCTGGAAAAACAATGGAATAAGAGTTTTATGAGGATAATGAAGGTCATAACAAGCCTTTCATGCCATCCAACCCCTTGCTTATCCTCCTAACCAACTTTAAACAAAACCCAACGCCTCAAGTCATGCAATCTCATGGTATCATAGCGAACGAAGCCTCAATCCGCAGACGAACACCCTCGACAGCCACAGCTCACACACTCAATAGTCTGATCCTCCTTCAACTGAGCCTGCGGAACCCGGCATATGCAAGTCGCGTTAAAATTCGTCTCTTTCGTCTGTATGCATCGCAGGCAGCACAGCTTCTCATACCCTTGCTTCTTCCACTTCGCAATGAGGTTTCCATCTGCATAGCCATTTTTGAGTAGCCAGTCGTAAAGCTGTTTTGAGATTGCTTCCTTGTCGTAGTATAGGTCGTAGATATATCGTGAGCCTGTGTGAGAAGATTATTTCGTTAGGATTGGATTGGTAGGTATTACGGGTTGGGTAGGTTACTCACGCTGATGACTGATCTGGAATATTGGCCATAGCACCTCGTGCCTCTTCTTGCCCTCGTGTGAGGCGTTCTCTGCATCCTTCATCTTGTTGCTAAACTCCAGCAGTGTGTCTTCAATATCGTCGAAGCCATCTGGTGGTGGCTTGCGATTGCGCGCCGAGCGGATTGGAGGCATGGTGTTTCCTTATTGCTGGGAGCGACTGCAAGGTGTGGAAGTATGACTCGACTATGTATCGCTATGCTTTCTATTGGTTCTCTTGGTTCTAATGTGCCAGAGCAATTTTGTTGTTGTAGAAATTTGAAGCAAGAGATTCAGTCAGAGGCTCAACATTTAGAGCTAACGGCGAGCCTTGGCGTCACATTCGCGCGGGTTATTCCGCTTTTTAGCGTCAAGTGCTCTGGCGCTCTGTCTCTCCGCAACCTCCAGTCAAAGTCACAACCCCAAGCCGTCGCCAGCATGGTGATCAATCCCACTTACCTCTCACAGCGGACCCGCACGTGTGAGTTCAGGACTCGGATCCGTAACAACACGGGAAGCTAATTGGTTGATTACAGCTGTGAATTGGCAAGATGCTCAGCGGAGGGTAATACACGCCTACCGTCAATGGCTCAGATCCGTCAGTCCTTCCATGTTTGCGATATTCGCCAATGCTCATGTTGCTGACTGGGAAATGATGCTAGGCTCCCGAGATCCAACAGATGTACTCGCTCAACATGCCAGTCTCGAAGATACGGACGAAAGTACGGCAGGAGTTCGAGAGACATAGATATGTCAATAAGCTACCGGTGGTTGATATGCTGCTTTTTCATAGCCATACGGAGTTTCAGGTACGCTAGAATGCTCTTTATGGATGGCATGGCAGGAACCCCACCGTCCAATGGAGAGATGCAAGGGTGTCAGCTTGTGCTTCCCTTTGTGTTCATGCTAATAAGGGCATTGTGGCAGGAAACATTAAATTTCTGGAAGCAAATCCCACATGTTATGAAATTCTTTCGAGAGGAAGAGAATCCGGATGCAAGGTTACCAGCAAATTTTATGCAAGGTTTTCTGGAGGTAGGCACCACTGACATTCATCTGCCAAAATTGAGAATGGCTGACAGTTGCTCTAGGGGCGCAATTAATCAATTATGAATGGGTATAGAGCTTGACTTTTGTACATAGGACACCAAATTAAAAAGACGCCATTTCAGATGAGACGCAGGGCGTGCATCGCATGGCCCATCAATTACTATCATGGTTTCTGCCTGGCGTTGAAATCGTCTCTTGCCCCTGTGAATTTCTCAGTCACCACATCGCAGAGGCCCATCAAATCATCAAAGCCCTTCTCCAGTACATCGTAAACCGTTGTGCCTTCTATGGACATATTAGCAGCATTCCAGAGAGCTCGTGCATCCGTAGGTAGCCACAAACCGTAAGTCTGTATTCTAATATTCATCTTCGCCTCTGAAGGATGTGGTATTGAATAACCACAGAGCTCGACTTGAGGGCTATGGTTCAGGGTTAACCCCAAGTGATTGATTAAAATAGACTGGAGGAGTGTACTTTTTCATGATCATGTATCTTAGAGCATTTCCTAACGTATGATCCTCTGCCTCAAATTCAAAGGATGCTGCCGTATCATTTGCACCAGGTAGCTACGTGGACCGATCAGCAAGTGTCATGAAAGTTGAAACGTGTGTTTGCAGACCACTCGAATTCGTTGATCATTAAGGTCTATGAAACTGTCTCCCCCACTTTCGGCGAGATTCTCCCCGGACTGGGGTGCGTCATCCATGGCCTGATCTTCATTGGCAAGGACTGAAGGCATTATTGTTTCACAGGAATATTATTATCACTTTATCTTTTGGACGTTTCAAAGGATCTGTTTGACACAGGATTTTCAAGAGTCGCTCCGGTAGTGGCGGCTCTGGCCGCTGAAACGGCCCCCACATCCCGAGACTTGTGTTTCTTCCTCAATATTCCTTTTACGATACAATTTGCATATGCGGCAAAAGCCGCAATCAATGCGTTTCACGGTTTCGAAAAACCCGCCGAACCATCTTTGAGCAGTATGGCAGGGTCGCGGTCAGGCATACTAGCGTATACGATGCGGGTCAGCGACTCAGCTCGAGCATGAAAGACAAGCGCGCGGCACGACGCAAGGAAAGTCCCTTTTTTTTTCGATAGTCTCTTCAGCTTCTAGAACGACAGAGTCGTCATTGTGCGTCATACAAACGACATGTGGCTTCGGAGATCTTTCTATGTTGAGTAGCCGCATAAGGCGCAGACCCAATACGGTGGGTCACTCTCATCCACGGAAAGATTATTTACACATAACGGCGATCGCGTCGACGAGAATACACGTACGCACTTGTGGCAATAATATGGCTACACCAGTACTTTAGATGTTGGCAGACTGGTTTGGCCTCACACAGGAATCCGACAACCATAGAGATAGTGGGAACCTAATTGTGGCAAAGTGGAGGAGTTTCCGGGGTCAGGGGATAAGGGCCAGGGGCCGGAGGGGGCAAGCGGAAGCTATCAATGGAACGTTTCAGAAGCGCTTGGAGTTGTCACAGCTTAACGGAGAGCCCCCCCTCGTCCCAACTGGGCATATCATGACAGTCCATACTCACCTGTTGCCATCGACGCCTTAGTAATTAACTCATTTAGCGACCGGTTCCTTGACTGTGACGGTGAGTGATTGGTTAGTGGATGTATCTTGCATTGCTGAATTGGTGAATCGAAGCGAGAAGTGTTCTCCTTCGAGCCACTTCGGTTCATGGGGGTTGCCTTCGAGGTGCATCTGGTCGGCGAATGCGGATTGAGAGACAGCCAGTCGTGCTGACAGTCCATCCGCAACGGCGTCGCCACTTTGGCCCAGCAGAAGGGTAATGGCAGACTTTCAACGCGCTGGCGCAACGCAGAGTAAGGTTCTCGTACAAACGGCTGTACTCGTAGGCCATCTGGGAGGCCATAGAGAGCCTTTTTAAGGTAGATGGACAAGCCGCCGGCAGCAACGCTTATCCATGCTTAGTCCTACCTCCGCCTCAGCCGTTTAACCCTTTTGCTCAGCGCTCAGCGCACAGTGCTCAGCAAAAAGGATGCTCGGGAGGCGCAAAACAATGTCTCACAGCACGCTGACATGTGCGGCGAAGTCGTTTCTTCGACATAGATAGTTCTCACATCCATCAGGCCCGTTCCCGGTCTAGAAATAATAACATTCACTGTCGTCCAATGAACAATTCTATTGTAGATCCATGCCTACGAGTACTGTGTAGAATTAATAGACGGATAGAAATAATAAGGAGAGTTGAAGGGGTCGCGTTCTTCGCTTGATCAGACCGCGACCGTCCCTTAAGAAAGGAAAAGGGCCAACTTCCAAACCCGCTTGTTAGGAATACCTGTTAGCCGCCCCAAGCCAAATGGATGCCCACCCCTCCTGAAATCTGAATCCGACCCAACATCCCGGACACATCCCAGCATTCACCATTCGAAACTCCTCCTTCCTCTCACAAACCAGAAACCCCCGTTTCAAAAAATCCCCACCAGTCTCAGCAATCACCAACTGTGCATCTTCCTTCTCCTGCTGACTCCTCTCCTGCCATAATCTAGTCAACCTCCTAACCCCCAGAGTACCGCCTGCTTCCCTCCTCCTGCACATCAGGCTATCCAGGAAAAGGACCTTCCTGGCTGCTGGGTCGACCATTGGGTGGGCAAGCAGCACAGCATATCCATCGGTAAAGGTTGAAGCGCGAAGCTCGTCTCTTGCGCTTCTCTTTCTCTCCGGTGTCTGGGAGTTCCTTACACATTCACCACTACCACTGCAGGTGCAACACTATCCCACGACACCTCGACATGTCAACAGCTGTCGCATCTGTCGCAGCGCCGCTGGCTCCGCCTCAGTCTGACCCTGATTCGAGTCCTTCGTCTTCCTTTCCAACACTGGCTCCCTCAACGCACACACTTGTCCAAGCAGAGCGTAGATCCGCCTCAGCCACTTCGCGGACCACGTCGCCCAATGCACCTGTCGTACTTGGCGAAAATGCGGCAAAGCAGAAGCTCACCCCAGATGGGAAGCGGTCACCTAATTCGTAAGTTGTTTCGTTCTTTCCACTTTCTCCTCTCTCACTCTACCCTACACCATGTTGTTGCTATCGCCGCCGACGCACCGTTCGCCTATTCACAGGATGTACAGATCACGCCATGGCCCTCCCAAAATCATAGTCAAGAAAGAACCTCCCTCGTCGCCCGAGGTACCCGCGACCTCGAGGCATAGGCCCAGGAAACTCGACCTCTCCTCGAGTACCTCTCAAAGTCAGACTGCAATGTCCTCGAAGCAATCCGCGCCCTTAACAGCAAGACAAAGTGGAGGTCTCGCCATGGTCGACGTTGGATTAGCTTGTCTCTCACCTGGGTTCCAGACTCAAGATCCTACGATGCAAGAACAATTGCAGAGAAGCATATCTGTCCGCGACCAACAAAGACACATCATTGAGTCACGGCTACAGAAAACGGCCAAGCCCACAGACCCCGATGGGAGGAGTACTTCGGACAATCCTTTTGGCCAATCCATGAAGACACCTTCAACGTCGAAGAAAAGGCCACCAAATGGCTTATCTATTGTACCGCCCTCTCACGAACAGTTCGCAAATGAACGAGTAATTCAGTCCGCGCCCCTACATCAAAGCTTCACAGGAAGACATCAACCACCCATGAGTCGACACATCACTAATCAACCCTCCAACCTCTCGAATACATCTCACATTCATCATGTACCAGCTACTCAGACGAACAATAGGTTACCGCCGATCTCAGATGTCTTCGCGGGAGACGGTCTCGGCATGCATAAGCGAGACGGACAATACCAATCCAACTCAGATTCGAACTCCTCCCATTCCAACCACCGGCCACCGTTCCCCTCCCCCGGCTTCCCACCGCCATCATCTCACCCTCCTCAATCCAGTCGCGCTAGGGATTACAGATCAGCAGAAGAGGTAGTGGCCGAAATGGCGGGCGGTAGAGAAGAGCTCCTTCCCAAGATCGTCCACTACTCAGGCCACCACCCACCAACACCTCCTTCTCCACCATCCAACACAGGTGCAACTCCCAGCAAACACCTCCTAAATCAAATGAACGGAGAATCCAGCCGAAGCGCTGGTGGCAGAAGACGAGGACGAGCGGAATACGAACGAGATATGGGCACACCACCTCTCGGCAGCGGACCAGAACCCAGGCGCGGCCCATTCGGCTTGGGTATCGATAGCCCGGAAACGCAACGGAAGAAGAAAGACGAGTTCCTAGGCTTGTGTGCACGGGCGTGGGATCTATTCCATTCCTGATCGGACCACCTTAATCTTTGTCAATATATCTCACAAACGGCGTTCAAGGCACTGGGCTGGGAGAGATACGAATTAGAATTGTTCTATCATAGGGTTTCTTTACGGTACGCTGGGGGAAATATGGTGGAGTTAGTCTACTCTTACCTGTTACATATGCCGAGGGAGTATCGAGCTCTGGTTCCATAGTGTGTTGCTGGCGCAGGCGTTGGGGGCATTCTGGGATCCGTATCGAGAATCTATCCAATACTACAATCATGAAAGGTTAAGAATTTTACCTGAGAGATGTGCCGGGCACGGTTTATGAAATGGGATGCGGTAGGGTGGTATGGAATTGGCTAATACGGATGTTCTACCTAACTATCCGTGAATGGGAGTATAACATATGGATATGAATCTATTGGGAGGCTAGTGTATTTACCTACCTTACCTTACCTAACTTAGCGGGTAGCGAAAGAGAAATCTTGAATATCAGGTTAAGCTCCTGTTTTATTGGTAAACCTGTGTGCTTTGAAATTTGTGTGGTATATGATGGGATGTTCGTCTAAGATGTGTATTTTCCTTTTCATCCCATGATCTATTGCTGGAGCGGCCAAATTCCAAACTTCGTTTCTCGCACCCTCGCAATATCATTGTCGAATATACGGCGCGCCAATAGTGGCAAACCGCCATTAACCCTAAAATCTTAAAAATGCAAAAACCAAAAAACCGGAAAACCAACAGCCAAAGTGCGCATCCACTCGCTATGATATGGTACACGAATAATATAGGTTATCATTTAGTAAATAGATATACCTTCGCATAGTGATAATCATTAACTACTAAAATCTAAGGCTAGTTTTATGTATAGTTTAGGGGGATCTTAGGCTGTGCTCCGGGGGCAGCTCTAGGGAGAGCTCCGGGGGTGCCTTGTTTTAGGGGGTTACTTAGGTGGGCTGCTCGGGGGTGTTCTGGGGGGCCACTCGGGGGTGCGTTGGCGGGGTTGCTTTGGCGGGGTTGCTCTGGGGGCTACTCTAGGGGGCTACTCTAGGGAGGTACCCTAGGCGCTGCTTAGGCGGCTGCTTAGGCGGCTACTTAGGGGAAGTACTTAGGGTGAATGTTTAACCATAAGATGGTACTTCCAATCTAGAGTTAGTACTTTATTTAATTAGGCTATAACCTATGTAATTTATATTATCTTATAGTAGGTGGTTACGTAGTTTAGCTGTTGGGTTTGGCCTTTTAGGTTTTTTACGTTTTTAAGGTTTTTAGGGTCATGGCGGTTTGCCTCTATTGGCGCGCCGTAAGAACTAGCGAATGCCTTTTGCTGCCGACGCCTAGCGATATACAAAGTAATCCCAATCCAAGTGGCTTGAGGGCATGCGAATCTCCCTTGTAACCCACAAAAGGAAAACGCACTTTGATTTGAATTGCCATGTTTCTCTCAATGGGACTCGGTAAAACTTCTTTTGTGCTTATTGGCATGGATCAGTATAGAATCTGCGATGCATCATCACGTATAGACTCTGGCCATGCTCAACACATACATTACTGCTAACTTGCAGCTCGAGGCTGGAGACAGAACGGTTGAAAACAATCGGTCGGCGGTATTGACACTGCCAGATAAGGATATCGAATATGACTGCATTACCTCGCCCGAGGAGGCAGGATCTATGGAAGATGAAGGATGTAGTATACATGATGGAGCAATACTGAAAGGTGTCAATAGTAGTAGCTAGAAAGAAGGTGCTAAAAATAGCGGATAGCGAATCGCTAATAGCACGAGGCTGATCAACATACTGATGTCAAAAAAAGAAAGAAAAAAAAAGAAAAATGTTTCAATATCTGGCATAATCGGAAACCTACAATGTTACAACAGCGAGATCTTTGAGACTTCAACAGCACACTACACGACAAACAGGTTCAAGAATATCTAAAGATTGCTTAGGAGGCCGACCAATATTCTATCGCCTTTCTATTGCCGGCACAGGGGGTGGCACGGTGACTGGACACTTTGCAACCACTAGAGGATACCCTCCCGTCACAATCAACACAACGTGAGCATTGTCATGGCTCCAATGCGATTTCGGCTCCATAACCAAGGGCTTGTAGTGTGCATCCTTATATGGAACCGTGCACGGCACTATATGAAAGGCCTTGGTGTCATGGTTGACCCTGAAGCCAACTGCATTCCCCGTACAAGAACTGTTGTTGCAGCATTGATCAGTCTTGTGGTCTTCTTCGTCGTCGGCGGCCTCGCCATCAAGAATCCCTCCGAAGCGTGGCTGCCGATAGCCTACTTTGTTGCTACCATACTCGATCTGCTGATAGCGGCTTTTGCATTGACAGATCTAAAACTGCGGCGTAAGCAGACTTTACGACTCTTTAAGTACAGAGGCTCATTTCTAGCCCAGAGCATCGCCGCTATCGCAGAAGCGTAGCCAACACGGTCTTCACCTGCTTTTTCACCATCCTCGTCATGACTGTTTTGTATGCAACAGAGTGGCATGCAGCCTCCAACTCATGGATCGTCACCACGAGCTCGGAAAAGATCGTGAGTAATATAATACCCAGAAGATCCTTGCTACAATGCATGTCTGAAGGAGGCTGACTCTTCTACGAAGAACAGAGCGCCTTGGCCGGCGGTGTTGATAATGTCTGACACAGCGGCGCACTATCAAGCGAGCTTTCTTGAACACCAACCCTGGACCTGTTTCATAGGTCAGGACATCCCGGATGCTCCTGCATGCAGTTCGATGGACGAAGCTGAGATTGCTCAGATTGAGTCAAATTCATGCAATTGTAGCGAGTCCTACGATCAAACTATCTACGATCATTTCATCGGAAACGATACGAAAAGGACTATCTCCTTCATGCCACCTTCATATCTCGTCACTGGAGACGTGCAAACTTTCTTCAATTTACATGTTACATTCAACTGTGGGTGTATTTGGGGTTTGCAAGGGTGTCACTAGACTGACTATTAGAGCAGACAATTCGTCCCGGTGGGTCTCTGGAGACTCGATACTTCGTGACAGCCCAAACATTTGGCTGTTAGTTTACGACCCAGTAATCCCGGCACAGCAGGCGTACGAGACTGGGACTGCGGGTCTGACCCTAATGAACGCCAATGGGTTCACCACCATCACCCTTACACCCAACTACATGAGACGGCGGGACTCTACACCTCATTACGAGTACGACGCCCAGGTCAACACGTCTCCCATGCTTGACGTCGTGTGCGATGTTGCGACCCGTAATATGTCCTCGGCAAACAAAACGGTCAAAACACCGGAATCCAATGCTTACGCTCCCTGCAATGCGCCAATTGCCTTCCGTTTCGCAAACTTAGAGCGGCAGACGGCGACAGAGAGACCTGCAATGCAGTGGGGGGACATCGTCATGAGTGTCGGTTCGTATTTCGCACTCGTGCAATTTGTATGCTGGGTTTTTTCTGGCTTAGCATGGAGCGGGGCGATCTAATAACCTTGTTCAGCAAATATTCACAGCCACATAACCTTGTAGAGGCTGCTCAAGGCTTTAGTCATTCTGTGGACCACGCCTTTGGTCGTTGCCACCTTGCTCTGTCATCACATAGATTTGCACTTTGGAGATTCAGGCTTATCTTATGATCGCAATAGGAGCAAATTCGAAGTCCCTAGGCCAGATAATTGTAGCCTCACGATAGACTCTCTGCATAGCTGAACCTATCTTTCCCCATGAGTGTAACGCATGGTCAGTAATACCAAAATGAACAATATCTTATGGTGTAGCGCTTCTCACAACATCACGAAGAATACTTCATACGGCTTCCGACTTCCGCATTTGATGTCTCATTCCAAGAAGATCCTTTGCTTTCGGTTTAGTGCTGGACAGCTTTTTTGACTTCGACTTGCGTGTTTCCGTCATCTCATATCAAAAGGCCACTTTTTCTTCTTCTTCTTCTTCTTCTTCTTTCTCTTCGCCCATTGAGTGATTATCGATTGCATTTCGAACTCACCAACAGAAAAAGATTCGACGATGATGAGTGAGTACTGCTCATTCGGTTCCTCAGTAGTCGAGCGGTCTCTGATGAGGTCGCCACTCTGCTGCAGATAGCCCACCTCATTGACTTCCAGAGATATAAGTAAAAGTAAGGGGGGATGAGTTTGATATTTAAAGGGGTGGTGAGGTAACGAAAGAGAGTTGTGATGGTTGCTAAGGTTTCGGGCTGCGGATGGTCATTAGGAGAGAATGGACTGGGGATATATGCGGAGTAGAAGAATGGTTCTGCATTATGGTTGGGTATCTTTAAGGTATGTGTGGTAACATGGACGTCTCAGTCCTCTACCTAACCTGCAGAGCTAGTAAAGAGATCACCTCACTTTCTATGATTCGAAGTATAAGCAAACTTAGATCATAGGTTATATACTAACTCCACCATAGTCTTCATCGTCTTCATCATCATCCTCATCGCTAGTAGTGCTCTGTTCCGACACTTTCTCTTTGCTGTTGCCGCCAGCACTTCCCCCCCTCTCATCCCATCTCCACCCCCACCCC
Organism: Cladonia borealis; assembly: GCA_018257855.2. NCBI lineage: Eukaryota > Fungi > Ascomycota > Lecanoromycetes > Lecanorales > Cladoniaceae > Cladonia > Cladonia borealis. The sequence continues at coordinate 880,471 of JAFEKC020000009.1, read as the reverse complement.
CCCTCAATATCAAATCTCCTAACCCTCCCAAAAGCACTAACATCACTCCACCTCCTCGCCTCCTCCAAATACCCCACCACCTTCCCCAACACATCCTTCCCATCTCCCTCCTTCTCCCCTCCCTTCACGAATTCTGGAATCTCAATATGGTTGTATGGCTGCGCGCTGGCTTTTAGTGCGCTATCGTCGATCAAGAGCGTGTTATGTTGGCCCCAATGTTGTTGTCCTTCTCCTACCGATTGTGACTGGGATTGTGATTGTGCTTGTGCTTGTGTTTGTGATTGTGATTGTGTTTGTGATTGTGTTTGTGGTGGTTGTGGGAGGGATTCATCATTCCAGATCCTATCGAGGTTCTTGTAGACTTGTACGCGGTCTTTGTATTGAGCAGGTGTGAGGCCGAGGGTGTCGCGGGCCCAGATGCCGAGGAGGAGGGAGCGTTGCGGGGGGGTGAAGAGGTGGGAGCAGAGAGAGTGGACGTTGTGGGGTTTGGCGGAGGACCAGATGAGGACGCGGTGGTGGGTTAGGGCGTAGGTAAGGAAGGGGGTGAGGGAGGGGCGGGGATGGGGTTTTCCAGGGGAGTGGTTGCGGTTGCGGTAGAGGAGGGTGCCGTTTAGGTCGAGGACGAGGAGGAGGGGTTGGGGGTGGGGGAGGAGGGTGGGTGGGAGGTGGGCTTGGGTGAGGTAGGTGGGGGTGGGTTGGGGGGCGAGGGTTTTGATGATGGGGGATCTAGAGCGGTGAGGTTCGCGGGGATGTGGGATTGACGGGGCTGTCTGGGTGCCTGGTTGTTGGTTAACTGGTATGTGGCGCACATGTTTTGTGGAGGTTTTTGAGTGCCTGGAGTGCTTGTCAATGCGGAATGGGGGAAACCCGTGGTATGCTGGTACTGACAATTTTGCTTTTTGTACATAGGAACCTTGGCTAGGACTGCCGTTGATTGTGATCGACGCGCTTTGCAGAGCCAAGCTTCTCTGAACAGGCTGATGATGGGGAGTTTTCACTGGTTGGCTTAATGGCACGAAGTCTTGCCCGGGATGGTATTTGAGTGGTTTAGGGAGAGTTTGAAGGCCATTATGCCCGACAGCCTTTCCGCCGTTGACAGGATTCCAGGGATTGGCGAGGGTCGCGACTGGATTTATTGGTGGTGAGCTGGTGGAGGACACCGTGGGCGGGGCTTCACGTGTTCTAGCCGAAGACCCTGTATCAAACACTTGAGGAAGCGAGCCTCTATCTGTGTTGGTACCACTCCCAGGCCTGCCTCTCCTTCTGTTCGTTCGACGCTGGGAGTATTCTTGTGGTGGCCTGGTCTTCTTCTCGAGTCCCAAGCTCTCGAAATCGAGAGTCTCGTGCGTCTCCATACTCCGCTTCAGCCCCGCCTGGATACTTGATCGTAAGGCGGCGATGCGATCATGGCGAAGCCGTCGATCCTTGAAAGTCTCCATACTTCAGTAAACATACGGCGTGGTAAAGTGAAGTCCGAGATTACCTTGACGCCTTTGTGACTCCGCCAGTGCTCGTTCCAGAAAGGACCGCGCCTTGTGACGAGCGACAGCTTTGTATGTACAGCACCCAGCTGTAGTAGTAGAGTCCGAGTGCCCGCCGTGGACATATATGAGGCGAAAATGAAAGCATGACACTATGAGATTGAATGGGCAACTTCAGGTACTGCTTCTTCGGCCGCTAATGCACGTCAATGCGGGTAGTCCCGAGATAGTGTGTATCGGTAAACCTTCCATCTTGAATCTCTACATTCTCCAGAATACCGGACTCGCGCCTACCAACAGCCTGTCCCCCAGCATGGCTGAGCATAAACCGCTCCCCAGGGGATCTAGAGATCAGCTGCAATCCTCCAAGTCTACGGCCCTCTCTACTGAAGATGGGAAACGGCTAGTCGATCCTCTCAAGTATCGATTGAAGCCTCGCAAGACCTCAAGTGACAGCGAATCTGTCGAGGGCTCAGAATCTGACTCTGTCGCTTCGCACGCCGGTAGTGCCACTTCCTCGGACAGTCAAAGCGAAGTAAGCTCTGTTGGCATTGTGGTTGGGGGAGAGGAGCACTTGGGAGTACGTGTCAACATTCGCTACCTGAATGTTGTGAACAACAAGGAACTGAATAAGTATGTAGTCAGATTCAGAAGTCTCCAGTCAAGCCCCAGAGGAACAAGCCGCCTCCATCTCCTTCGGCGCATTAGCAGCAGCACAAGAAACCCTCGGCAAGCGGAAAAGAAGCAACGACGATGACGGTGGCGACCTTGGACCGCATCCGCCCCACCATACGAATGGGAACAATCGCCACTACCTAGACTCCGAAGCTCTCGAGCGTAAAGCCGGCAAGAAAGACCACCGAGACTTCTCCCGCTCATCCAAGCACGCACCGGCGGAAGTCTCTGCCAAAAAGGCCGTCTCCCGCAAACGCGAAGTCGTCCCCACCAAAAAAATCGACCACCGAGACCCCCGCTTCGAACCTCTCAGCGGCCCCGTCGATGAACAAAAAATAAAGAAAAAATACTCCTTCCTAGAAACCTATCGCGACAGCGAAATGGCCGAACTTAAAACCGCCATCCGCAAAACCAAAGACCCCGAGGCGAAAGAAAAATTCAAGCGTGCCCTGCTGAGTATGGAGTCTCGGAAAAAGGCGGAGCAGATGAAAGAGCAGCAGCAGGAGGTGCTGCGGAAGCATAGGAAGGAAGAGAGGGAGAAGGTGGAACAGGGGAAGAAGCCGTTTTATCTGAAGAAGGGGGAGCAGAAGAAGAGGGCGCTAGAGGAGAGGTTTAAGGCGATGAAGGGGAAGCAGGTTGATAAGGTTATTGAGAGGAGGAGAAAGAAGTTGGCGTCGAGGGAGAGGAGGAGTATGCCGGACGAGAGAAGGGGTTGAGTATATGGTGTGAACGCCAACTGAACGCAAAGAGGAGGCCATCTCTATATTGGCCATTGGAACCACAAAAGAGGGCACGTCCGTTCTCGCTTGCTTTCTGGCTAGTAGTATGCGCCCCACCTCTCCGTCTTTGGAGTCGAGAGCCTCATCTAATAACGACAATCTCCGCCGCTTCTAACATATCCTAGTTGAAGAGATGCAGGATGTCCTCGGCACTCAACCGGTTTGGCGAGGTCAATCAACACACTCAACCAATAGCTGTCAATCACCAATACGTACGTCCCCCAGCACAAGCAGGGCATTTTTCCACAAGGCCCGATTCTGGCCGTGCCATCTTGCTCGAGATGCCAGGATCTTCGGGTGACGAGCAGTGGATGTGTAACAGGGAGAGTGTTAGTGAAAAGGCTTGTTTGTATCTAGACGGGCAGGGTTACGACCCCAAAGCCAAGAGATCCGCTCAATGAATATTATGTCAGTAGCAACTTACGTCAACGGACTTGAATTGATTCCATATTGTTGGCACGGGGATGTTCTCAACCCCAAGCCAATCCTGGAACCAGGTACTTTATTACCTACCTATCCGTACCTGGGCATTGGCGTACTTAGACAGTCATTTTCACGACGCATTTCAAGAGGATATGATTGAGAATATCGATTTGCACTGCATTATCGAAGAAAGTTAAAGATGCTTGCGCCTGCTGAACGCCTAAGATATACATGAAAGCATTATTTCCCCCCCCTGAGCACCATATCGCTCCATCATGATAATCTTGGTCATCGTAGACTTTCATTAGGCCACCATCGAAACGACGCCGAAACCGAAAACCCGATTTGAAAATTCCATGCGTAACCCTTAGCTATCTAATCTTTGGATCTGAAGAGATCCGGCGATTCTGAAGGCCATGCTAATAAAGTTCACAATCTAATAACACGAAGTAAAGTCTTGAATTCCTAGTCCATCACCAATAGGTGGGATATCAGAGAGTGGAAAGCCCCCAATCTGCTCCGACGGACAGAAAGTGCCGGAAAACAAGCAAGTGGATGTCGGCTCTCCAAGCAATGACCACGCATGGCCGTTGGCGAGCACCAACGATATCCAGCGCTTGGACTAGCACGTTAGACAACGATTTTTCCATAGCCGTAACCACAGTCACCGCGCCTGCAGTGACCTAGCTACCTACAACCCTAGAATCGTGAAGTGTGGCTTCTAGCCCCCAAAGCAGGCCTGGAGCCTTTCTTGGTGGGTGCCATTAAGCTTTGGTTGCCGCCAATCTTCTGAAAGCCTTGTAAGATGTCCAATCCACCGAAATCGTCGAGCTCTTCCTCGTCGTGGAAATCGAGACCGAACAATTCTTCTTTCGACGTGTCTTCAGGGCTATTATCAAAGACGAGACCGGATTTAGTCGACTTCTGCTTGAGTGGAGACTCGAAAGCAGGCGTCTTCGACAGTGAGGGATTGCTGTTTAGACTTGCACCAGTGATATCTGCTAGGACGCTCGCCGTTCTGCTGGTACGTTCAATCCTAGGCCGACGTACAGATCGCTTCACTGGAGACGATGAAGAGGCACGGCCATAGACATTGTCGGCGTTGTCTTCGAAGATATTGAAGCTAGATTGAAGGTCCTCATTGAATATGTCATTTCCGTCATCTACGATGTTGAACGCAGGACTGAAAGACACGTCGTCGTTGTAAATACTTGTAGGCTTGACGGGCGGAGATCCAAGCAGCTTCCTGATATTGTTGCGATGATTTCGTAGATTAGTGTTTGGTGAGATAGACGGTGGAGGCTTGGGAGGTAGGCTGAATCTTACCCCGGGGGTCAGGGGTGGCAGCATCAGCGAGGTATCGAAATGTCGTAGCGGGGAGGACGAAATTAGCGATGGTGTCGGTTGCCTCAAGAAAGAGCGACCTTTAGTTGGGCTTATGTCATGGGAAGAGGAACGAATTCTAGCAATTTCTTCCTCTGCTCGCCCACGTTTGATTCTTGGTCTGTCCGCATTAAGGTCAATCAGCTTGGAATTAGCACATTGCCGTGATGCCGACGATTCCAAGGAAGAGAAGTAGCCACTGTCATCCATTGCAGCCATTTTGCGCTTTCGTGTCCTGGAGTTGCCCGAGGGCAATGCTGGATCAGCTAGGGGAGACGGCGTGTCTTCGCGCAACATTGGGTGGTGGGCAACTGGAGGCGAGGATTTGATTGGCTGTAGTGGTGAAGACAGTGGAGCCCGAGATACTGGGGGAGGCATATTGACCATCTCTTCAGCCTCGTCGTCTAGGGATGATGGCGCATCAGAGGCTGGAATAGTCGCATCGGATGATGGCTCGAAGATCTCGGATTCCTGAGGGACGGGTCTAAGACTGGACTTGGGGAGGGCCTGAGGCTGACTTGGCCAGACGTTGGCCTCACTTGACGGTTGTTGCGAGGAACTCTTCATGATGGAACCTCCCGACGAGGTCGGACGACGAGAGGATTTGTCTTTGAGGAACTGAGATTCCATTCCTGGTTCAATCGCCCAGTAATTGCCCTTCCCAGGATCGTCCTTGGGTCTCTCTATCTTAATGAATGCCTTGTTGAGACTGAGATTGTGACGAATGCTATTCTGCCAGCCGGTCTCCGGGAGGCGATAAAAGGAAAACGTATCCGAGATCCATTTATAAATATGAGCGAGGGTCAGACGACGGCCTGGAGCACGCAATATTGACATTCCTATAAGAGCCGCGTAGCTATAAGGGGGCTTTTTCCCGTCGTCCTCCACGATTGGCATGTTCTGTGGATTTGGAAGCTCTGGGTCGGTTGAGCCTTCGACTCGAGACTTCTTTGAGTGTCGATCGTGGGAGTGACCGGCATGGCTTGAACTTCTCTTCAAGGAAACCTTAGATCCTTGTGAGGGATCTGGAAATTCGGCGAAGTTGTCGCTGTTAATGTTTTCTTTATCTGTGGATGCAGTGCTCGAGAACGTGGTAAAGATCGGTTTCATAGATTTATGCGGTGCGATTGGATGAAGCGACGAGACGGTAGACTTCTTCACAGGGGAATCGGTCGTGAAGATAGATGGTTGTGGGGTTGGTAGCGAGATGTTCATCTTATTGTCGAAAAGGGCCTTGGGCGGAGTACTCCTGCCCTGACGGACAGCCTTGAGTGGAGACCGTCCAGTCGGTGCAGGTGGCGGGGGATGAAATGTGATGTTATCCCCGAGTGAGTGGTCAAAGTATGCGTTTTCATCGGGAAAGATCGTGCCTATGAAGTCGTATGATGATTGTGAAGGCATTGTGGATGTCTCTCCGCTAGGGCCGGGATCCTGGAAAATCTCGATACGTCGCGTCGAAGCCATCGGTCAAGACGAGAAAATGCTATGCTGAATTTATGTCGTGAAATTAAAACACATGTGACGCGTGTCTGACGAGTCTTGTACGATTCGCATGCGAGGTGCTGTGGTGGACGATCTTGTAGTCTGTGGGTGTTGATGCCACAAACTCGGAACAGCCGCACCTGAGCAATGCAGCGGTACAGTCCTTGAGACAGGCGTCCTAAAAGATCAAGCCGATTTCATGCGTTATGAGCAAAGATCAAAGGATTTCCTTCTGATGATTAATGTTGGTGATCCTTGGGTACTGCGTAAGTGGTCGCAGGTGTTGCAGACTTAGTACGCTGTGTGCAAGCCAAGGATCTCGGCTTCTAAGCTACCAAAGTGTTGTGCGATGGAGGATTCAACATTGCGAGACTCTATGTGATGTGGATTTGCAAGTGATGAGAGTATAAGCTGTAAGCAATGGGTGTTGAGAGTCAGCAATGGGGATGGTGAAGGACGAGGGTCGAGTAAGTGAGGGGGGAAAAAACGCCAGAGGCCTTGCTTGAAGCAAGGCAAGGCTTGGCAACCGCCGTCAAGGCTTCCCCACCAAATGTGACACGTTCGCTGCCTTCCCTCTTCACGAATAAGCTGTCTTCGTCGTACGAGAATTACATCAGACCCTCATGCTACCTTAGCATACTTAATTGACACCCTTCATGGAGAGGTATAGCCATGATTAACATTACGCAAGGACCTTGACCGATATCAATTGGCTATGAAGCCTTGTCCTGCCCGGCGCTTCAGACGAGAGCGCGTCACTGTGGCGTGCTTTACGTGCTTTACGCGCCAACCAGCTCCTCCTTCATACCCCCTACGTGTCAGAAGCCTGCTTGGGGACCAACCAAAAATTCGAGCCTTATCAATTCCAAACAAGGGCACTGCTGTCCAGGTCCGTGTTAATGTAAGAGAATGCAGCATAAATCATGCATATTGAAAGATCGACATTTGTTAGAACAATTTGTCAGGTGTAAGCTCTCTAAGCATGACTTATGCTCCATTCTCTTATTACGGAAGCTTGAATCAGAAGAGTCTGCTTCTCAATTCCTGAGGGGTAAGGGAGTATGGGTTGTAGAGACAGCTAATCCAATAGTATCCGCTCGAATTGTCCATAAGTTGTAAAAATGTCAAGGAAATGATTAGCTAATAGCCATGAACGCCCCTGGACCGGCCCCCAAGAACAATGCCGTAGCCCATTGGAATGCAGCCTCTTGCATCCCAGCCTTTGCAAGCTTATTAAAAACATTACAAGAAATTGTAGACTCGATTAACGCCTGTACAAGTCCCTGTTCCGGTCCCGCTCTCGATCTCGTTCAGGACTCCGACGACGTCCAGCATCTCTATAGTCTTGGCCTCTCCTTTCTCCTTGCCGAGCTCTATCACCTCTTTCGTCTCTGCGCTGCCCCTCGTCTCTAATCCTTCGCCCATCATCACGTTCACGGTCACGACCTCCGTCTTCTCGACCAGCATAGCTAGGAATGTATGTATCAACACGAGATGGTGCCCCGGACTCGCGCGGTGGAGGTCTCCCTCTCCCGTCATCTCGCGGTGGATTAGCAGGGCGGTGGACCTGCCCTGCCCAGCTAGCATTAGCTGGCGGCGGTGGTCTCGGTGGCAGTCCGTTTGCCTCCTGGGCCCACGCAGGACGGCGAACCGGTGGTGGTGGTGGACCCGCAGGAGGGGGAGGAGGACCTCTATGATCACGCTGTGGACCGTTCCAGCGATTGTCAAATCCATTCTGCCTTGGCGGATATGATTGTTGATCATTATAGAATGCGCCGGCGCCTCCCCGAGGTCTGTACTGACCCCGCTGGTTAGAATGGCTGGAGCCATTGGCGAAATCTCCGTCGCCACCCATCCCTACAGTGCCCCCAGCTGGTGCAGGAGGTAGTATGGCTTTCTGCTCCCGGAGCTTTTTCCGGTCTAACTCATGCGATTCTTGGAACTGAGGAATATCGCCCGGATTGGCTGGCAATGGAGGGTTTTTAAAATACGGATGCTCGAGGGCATCTATTGCGTTGATGCGCTTGCGCCAATCGAGCTTCAAGAACTCGCTGAGGAGAGATATGAATGATGATCCTTGTGCTCGAAACCTTTGGGGAAGAGTGCAACTACGGTGTTGAAATGACTGAATCCCTTCACAACCTGGAAGAGAACTCCAACCTGGCATGTTCTCTTCAGTCGGAGAACCCATGAGGTCGAAGATCAACTGAGCTTGATGAACGTCGCTGTTTCCTGGTAGTATTGGCTTTTTGGTAAACATCTCGCCAAAGACGCAGCCAACGCCCCACATGTCAATGGCAGTAGTGTATCTCTTAAGTTGAAGAAGTAGCTCAGGAGGCCTGTACCATCGCGTAACGACAAGAGTAGTATAATCTCTGGTGGCTTCCCCGCCACCTTGTCCGGGCTTTGGAGGCTCATCTTCGTAAGGTCTTGCCAATCCAAAATCAGCGATCTGAAGAATACCCTGGTTATTGATCAACAGATTTGCGGCTTTCAAGTCACGGTGTAGGATCTTGCTCGCATGCAAATATGCCACGCCTTGGAGCAGTTGCAGCATGTAGCACTTAATTTGAGGCTCGGTAAAGTCAACAGAAGGGTTGTCCAACAGGCCCGAAAGATCATGATCCATGTACGGCGTGATCATATACATGATTGCTTTTTTTCGTCCCTCCCCCTTTGGGCGTTCGATGGCCATTTCTTCCAGCTTTAAGACATTGGGGTGTGAGAGCATCTTTAGAAGTTTAATTTCTCGGAGCGCAGTGATTGGAAATCCATCTTTCTCATTGTGCATCAATATCTTTTTCATTGCCACAATTTGCCCAGTGACGCGGGATTCGCCCTTGTGTACCTCGCCGAAAGTGCCTTCTCCGAGCTTGGACATAATGATGTAATTAGTAATCTTCGAGCACCCATGGAACCGTGGCTTCTTTCCATCCGGTCCTAGCTCCAGCGAAGCCTGCGCAGCAGTCCTTTTGTTGCCCGTGGGAACGCCATTGGGTGTTTGCCCACCAACAGGGTGTGGCGTGCTAGCCATTGTGGAAAGACTTTTGGGGAACGAGTACCTCCTAGTAATGGTACATTGCAGACGAATTCCAGGTCAGAGATCCTTAGGCAGATTTGGGTAAGCAGGGTGTGCCGTTCGGCGGGAGAACTTTTCGGAATGCTTGAGGATTTCTGTGTGTCGTGGGAGTTTGAGAGTAATGAAGATAAGGCGCGACCAACCGACCCAGCAGCGTCAGGAAGAGGTCGAAGTGCAGAGTGTTGGAAGGTTCAAGTCTTCGAACACAGCTGTCGGTTATTGTCAGAATATATTGTTCTCATCATATACAATACGTGCGAGGTCTGCGCTTGAATAAGAGAGCAAGAGCGTCCATGAGACGGCGGGTAGTAAAACATGAATAGGGGAAAAGAAGGGGCTGGCAGGGTTCTGAGAAGAGTGACAATATTAAATATGGCTGCTCTACAATGGTGAATTCAGTATTTCCAAGTCTAGTTCACTTCGTGAATGGAAGCCTCATCAATAACATAGACGCCGGCTTACTAGTCTCCATTAGGAATATCTAAGCGCGCCAAAACACGAGAGCAACCCTCCCGTTATTCAAGGGACCAGTAGGCTTTGAAGCACATCTTGGGAGTCTGATCAGTCTCGTCCTGAGTGAGTCTTTTCATACCTGATAACAATTGTAGGATGGTGCTTACATTAGAGCCTTCTGCAGCGAAGACAATGGCGGGCAAGAATGGCAGTCATGGTGGCCATCCGATCCACCTGCACCCAGTACGCATCCCATTATAATCGAGGACAGAAACTCGAGCCTAACATGATGCTTCACTAGGTTAGGCCACTGTACCGCTACTCTGCAACATTGCTGGGCGCCTCAATGTGGTTCTTCGTGGGTTCAATCAACTCCTTGAAGGCGGAGCACATGCTAATGCAGTATAGCTAATGTATCGCGCAAAGAAAGACGGACCCGTGTTACTGGGTTGGAGGCATCCATGGGAGCATTAAGATAGCTCGCGACGTCTTCAGTGTTCGGAAATTGCAAACGTCGGCGTCTTGGTCAGGTCTTACAGAGGCGAGATCGATGGTGGGGGCCAAGAGCGAAGATCAAACAACATGCCTTGGACATATATTTCAGAAGATGGGAGCGTCAGAAACATCCTCATCTATGCAGCTACAGCAACATGCTTTTTGAACATATCTTCCAACCGTGAAACCCTTCCGACTGAAGTTCTCATGTCTATAAAGCACTTCAGGAAGTCCCGGCGCGATGCTTATATTACGCTATATATATGAGGCTCATTGTTATTTTTGGAAGAGGTAATGCGACACTCCCCACGTATCCCCGCCCTCGTATGCAAAAAGCTCTGCACAGGCCATGTAAAAGATCTGCCATCTGTAAAACCACATTGCTGTTGTGTTGTTTCCGTATGTCTCCTCTAGATGAGGCCAAATATCCTGTTTGCTCTCATTCATTTTGGATAACCAATCCTGTAACTATCAGCCGAATATGGTATTGAGAAGAGAGCAGAAATTATTCACCTCGCACGTTTTAGCGTAATTCTTCCCATTGACCCACCATTGTTCTTGCAATGTTAAATCCCGTTGAAAGTAATGTAGCAAATCAGCACTCGGCATGGTGCCACCAGTGAAGAAGTGCGTGCTCATCCAACCATCCTCGAAATCGTATGGCGTAGATTTGTGAGTGAAAATATGCACGAAAAGCTTCCCGCCAGGCTTCAAAGCCCTTGCAACTTTTGCCATCAACAATTCGTAATTCTTCATATGCTCAAAAAGCTCAATAGACACCACACGATCAAAAGCCTCTTTTTCAAATTCGTAGTCTACCACGTCTCCTGTAATAACCTTTAGATTCGAAAGTCCCTTGGAGCTCGCTTGCCCGTCGATGTAGGCTTTCTGAGTTCTTGAATTAGAGAAGGCTGTTATTTGCGAGTTGGGAAATATTTCAGCGAAGTAAAGTGCCCCAGAGCCCCATCCGCAACTTTGGTGGCCATGTCAGCCACAGCTGCAATCTCATGGACAACATCTCTCGCACCCTAAGTCTAGTATCCTCATGCCGTCAACCAATTCGCCTCTCTCCACATATGTCTCCAGCATCTCCACCTCAGCCTGCCCCAGTGTTTCCTTCCCAGTTGGATAGAGACAGCTGCTATACTTCATTCGGGGTCCGAGACAAGCTTGAAGAACTCCGGTGCCGACTTCATAATGCTGTGCGTTCGCAGTCTTGGTTTCAATAGCCATTGGGCGGGTGCGTAATGCCTTTATATATTGCATCTTTGTCTTATAGGCCTCTTCCAGTGAGGTGGATTGAATTATACGTATGCGATCTCGCAGCTGGAGCCGTATGCCAAGTCGTATGACCGCTTGGGGCAGATAGCCTCGATCGAGTATCCAGTCTATGATTCCGTCAGTTCCTCGTAGCTGTGGAGCGATAGACACAGGTGATTCATTTACCATAATTCATCTCGTTTGGCCCAGGTTTCGGACTTCAAATGCAGATAGAATTAGTAAACAGGAATGGGTGGCGAGGAGAGCATCTTTAAAGGACGTATTGAGATTGCACTAGGGGTACAAAGGCGACCATCTTACAGTCCATGTCCAAAGTATGTCAATAGCCCGCCTCGTACTCGTATTCTTGTTAGGCTTACAACATTCTTCTTATTATCTACCATGCGTAATAGAAACTGCGAAAAGATTATATTATATCTATTTACATTCGCATCTCTTCCAGCAGTAATTTGTATTCCTTTCGTTTCTTCCGCCTGTGCGGCCATAACTTATCATGGATTTTGCCAAGGACACGGGCAAGCCACAGAAACACCTTCCGCTCAGCTATCCACGAACAAGCAAACCCACCTAGTGCTAAGAAGAGCAAGAATGCTTTAAAGTCTATAGACATAGGCGTCAAGACCATTAGATCAGCAAGCCAGGTTCCGGGGTCGAACAACATGTAAGCAGAGAAGAGGGAAGTTGCAACTATTGTGACCACGAAGGGTACTATGGAATAGTTAGCCAAGCCTGCAGAGCATTGTCTTTACACGTACAATTGTTCCTCATGGTCTGCCTGAATGGCGGGCCAACACTTTGTACAATTCCGGAAAAGATATACTGAAAACATGAAACCAAAAACAGAGTGGTGTTTTCGGAATTCTCGACATTCGACTTCTCAGTGTCTAATTGTGGGGGAACGAACCTAAAAGGAGGTCAACCAGAAGCCCAGGTAATAAGGACAGCCGTGAAGCCTACCATGGCTGGCGTTGCACAAATTCGAAGCCAATAACTTGTACGAGTATGCAAAGCAAGATCTGCCCCAACAATGGGGTCAAAATTTTCCGGCTAACGAGGCTTGCAGTTGGTCGTTTGCGACAAAGGGTTGGATATGGACCTGTCCAACCCACTGTCAAGCTATCAGCTTATGATCATCATCTCCAAATGAAGTCAGGCTTACTGAAGATCGCAATCGGCAGGACTAAGAATATATCTACGAACAAGAACTAGTTTCCAATCAGTCGTGAATATTGTAAGAACGGAAACGCAATGTGTACCTGAAAATCTCCTAAATTAGAGCCAGACGTATAGAGCAGGCTGACGGAGGTAAATTGAATAGCAGAGTATAGACTCATATACTTAAAACAGCAGAAGCTGGTCACCAGAGCGGCGCGTCCTTCTCTAATAAACACGTTAGCACGTGACCTCGGAATCTGGAGTGAAAATAACAGCCTCACCGTATAACTTCTGGTACGCACGATATATCAAATACTCGGCTGGTGAACGGGGCTGCAACAGAGGCTTCTGCCTCAGACAGTGATATGCCCACGTCAGCGGCTTTGAGGGCACCGCAATCATTCGCACCATCACCACAAAATCCACAGCAGTAGTCTATGCTTTGCAGCTTTTCAACCAGCTCGTGCTTTTCGTCGGGTGACATTCTTGCAAAGACTTGACCTCGAGCAAGCATCTACAAATCATCAGCAGAGCATCCAGATAACGGTGACGAGGATAGTCACCCTTTTCAGTACGTTTTCGCTTCCGAAATCAATAATCCATCGAAACACGTCGCCGCTGACTGCCAGACAGTAGTTTCGCAGATTTGAAATATCGTACGGCAAAGATGCATCACTTTCCGCTGGTGGAGGCAGTGGCTATGATAATCAGTGAATTTGCTCAAAAGAGGGAGAATACTTACCACAAGGGTGTTTTCATCCAATTCGAAAAGCGAATTGTCCACACTCTGCCACTTTAAGAGAGCCTTAGGATCTCTTACATCGCCTTGAGATCCATCAGTATTGTCACCGTGGAAAATACTGGGGGAGCAACTAACCCTCTAGAAAGTGCGGTATAAAGCAGTGAGCTGTGCGGTCAATAAGGTTACATTCTCTGGCCACACTAATAGCTGTAAGTATATTGTCTCCGGTACACATGATCTTGCGAATGTCGGCATCGTTGAGCTCATCAATGACGCCGGTAGTAGCAGGTTTCAACTTGTTTTCGAAGATTATGAACCCTAGGAATCTAAGATCGGATTCGGCTTCATGGCGTGTCATTTTCGCTACTTTGGCCCAATTAAGCGCTTGTATGTGCTTGGTGGCACAGGCAATTACTCGAAAGCCTCTGTGGGTGTAGAAATCTAGCAACTCCTCGTAATCCACAGGAACTGGATAACAAAATTAGATTGGCTTCTAAGCCAAGTCTGCGATTCGGAAACGACTTACAGCTATCCTGACGGCAGATTTCCCTCATGCATTCAGGTGCTCCTTTGACATAGACGTCGCCTTGTGAAGAGCCAGACTGACCCACGATTACACTTGCCCGTCGCAACTGCGATACGAATTCAAACGATTTGAGATTCCCCAATTCTATTGGTGTGTTCTGTAAGTGCAGTCAGCAACCCGTCTGTAGATCGTACCTGCCAATATTGCTGACATTCATGGATTCGCGTGTGTCATCAATTCCAAATTCCATGCCTGGAGGCGGTCTTGCGATTGAGGACGGGGTGTTCTGCGGTTCTTCATCATCAATTGCGTTGATCTTCTGCGCAAGCTCTTCGAAACCCCAGCCAGTGAACTCAAACATTTTGACGTCGAGTGGATCACCCAGAAGCTGGTCATCCACAACACGGAGCGAATGACAGGTAGCCATTGTGTAGAGTACTGCTTTGTGAATACCGTAGTCCACTGTAGGATCACGTTCGTAGGCAGCACCAGGCAATAGTGTGGAAGAGTCGACCAGTACATCACTGAACCTGAAACAGAGTTAGTGACGGCATTTCGCAGACAGAAACTTTGATGAGACCTCATCGCTGGGCGATGGACAACCCTAACGCCCAGAACATCAAGTCCGTCCTCTGTCAGAGTTCCTGTCTTGTCGAAACAGATCACGTCCAGCTTCCCGCCGACGTTGACCCTAGTCAAGGTGAGAATACTGCATAGAGGCTTTTGATTCTTGGTTAAGAGTACCTTTGGGGGCTAATACAAAAGATATTCTTCTTTTTCAGCCTTGACAGAGCGAAATTGGTCCCGATTGTTAGCGTTGCTGGCAAAGCAGGAGGTACAACGATGGTTATCAGATCCAAAGCACGGATGATGATTAAATGCCAGGCCAACTAGTTTTGTCAGCGCAATATAACTAATGTGTCAGTTTGATGCTCACGCCAAGTCGGACAAAATTTACAAAGGAGGCAATGAAGCCCAATCCAGCCACTGCAGCCATAACAGAGATATAGCGAAAAGCATCTTTATAGAACTTAAAGCCTGCTGGTTTTGGAAAAAGCATCGAACGGACGAGAGCGCCCTTGGTCGTGTTGAATCCGGTTCTTACTACCATGGCTAGGGCTACAGCCTCGTCATCTTGTCCTCCTTGTGGCCGTCTTGCTCGAATTATCTTCGTTCCGCTGAAAAGAAAGTGCTTGGCGACTTCGGTACTCATCGAGCTGGTGCTCAACTTCAGCAGATGTAGCGAGTCGTCGGTTGCTGGTGTTTTTGAGACAGGTACAGACTCGCCTAGTGACATCGTAAGCCCGCAATCTACCCAATCTTGGGAATCAAGCCCACATACCCGTCAGCATGCTTTCATTGACAATGCAGTCTCCAGCCAATAACAAGCTATCACATGGAAATTGAGTGAGCGACGGATCGGATACTTCGTACACATCTCCAGGTACGAGTTCCGCACTTTCCACCTGTCGCCCTGAAGTATGTTAGGTTGAATAGATTTGTGGCGTCCAAATGCACTTACAAAAGCCGTTCCGCAAAACTCTAACCTCGCACTCGAAACGTGAGATCTCTCGCAAACGTTTCATTGTCTAATCATTAGTGTCCATCCAAGAAGAGAATGACCGAGCTTACCGATCGAGTTTCTGTCAAAGTTGTTGTGATGCTGACCACTGAGATAATAAAGATACAGGCTGCATAGTAGTAGTAATCGTCTAAAGACCAAAGGATCAAACTTGCTATCTGGAATATATAGAAAGGATGAAAGGCCTGACATTGGTAAGCAGGCCACTCAGATATTCGCCACAACAATTGAATTTACCTCATCAACAAGTAGTTGAGGAATAGACTTCTCCTCAATTTCGATTGCGTTCTTCCCAAAGACTTGCTCCCTCCTATGTCGCTCGTCACTGTCTAGTCCAGCCCTAATAGATTTTACGTTTATCCAATTAGGGTCTTTCCAATCGCTACATAGGACAAATTTATCTTTCAAAGGATGGAAACAAAATCTTATGTAACGATAGTCCAGGAAGCGCAAGTTCATCAGCACTGGGTCGTCATCTTCATCGTATTCGAGGGAATAGCCTTTCTTTTCTCCCAAACCGAAAACGGTTGAAGCAGAGTGTCCGTAGGATGCTTTGGTAATGCTCTGTACCGCAAATTCGCCCCATTGATTCTGGCGGAATTTAGTTGGGGGATTCGATCTGCGCTGGCGAGATAGCGTTCTCACCTCAACCACAACCCAGTCGCATTCCCGCAAAGGCTGCGGGGAACCTATCAAGCGGACCCGCCATCGCGGAAGCCAGCGAAGTACTAGATAGCCCAGTCCAAGGGTCAGGACACAACAGCACAAGTAAATCAAGAAGCCTAAATTTTGTGTAGTAAATCCAGCGACAACGATGGTCAGGTCTTCGGTCATAACATATATCTTCTGGCTGGACCTTGCCCCACGGCCGAGACCACTCGTGTCGGTCTTTGCCGAATCCTGGCGAGAGAGAAGGGGATTTTCTGCTGACGTCCTAGAAAACCCAGAGGATTTGCGTCTCTTTGGCGATATAGAGCCAGACTCTAAATCATATTCTAGATCTCCTCCACTACGCTTAGGGACGTCAGCATCTTCTACGTCCTCATCGATGATGGCCTGATCGTCAGACCACTCCGGAGAATCTTCGTCTTCCTGGAAGTATGTAAAGCTCGCTACCGAATCTGCCCTATCTCGTCGATGAGCAAAACCAGTGACACTTGACGGAACACTTTCGGACATGGGACCCGCGAAAACCTGAGCTCATTAGCTTTTTCCCGTGCATTATCTAGCAGGAAGGGTGCAAGACACAGACCTCTTCATGGGCCATCTCGACATCAGATACAAAGCTGGCACTAGGGCAACGTCAGACCACAATGCCAGAGGTGTGTAATCGGGGAAGGAACGAATTACTTGCTAATGGTCGAGTCCCTACGGTACACGGGACCATTTGCATGTCCGGAGCTCATGATACTACTCCTGCGTCCTAACCTTGAGCTGCTTCGACGCGAATACGCAATTGGCCGGGGACTTGAATCCCCCATTGTGCAATTGATGTCACCGTCCTTCTGCTCCTACCCCTGAACACTTGCCTACCATAGAGCCATTTCGTTCAGACAAGAAGCCCGTATGGATACGGCGAGCATGATTGAGGAGATGCAATTTCAAATCGTAATTGCAAGACGGGTTTTCAGGAAGTTGGATCAAGTTGTAGGTGTCCAGCAGCTCCGAACAGGGTCTGTGCGATCGTCTCAGGCTCTGATATACAAGTCGCCACTACATAGAGAAACAATAGAATATATATGTATTTGTGATGTCAAAAAATTGCGGAAATCATATTCAAATTCCGATTGAAGGATAGCTCGGAAGTTGTTTCTAGTGGCTCACGCGTGCTTAGCGCTGGCAAAACCTACCCGCGCTTTTTCTATTTAGCCTTTGGAGCGGTCGATGGCAAGACCTTTGTTGAAACCCACTTCGTGCTTCCCAGAATAAAATTTATTTTCAGACACTATTTCAACACATCACCCCGCTATCTCTGATTCCATCCTCCCAGGTCCGCTGCAGAACAATCTACTTCATCATGTCTGAACCAATCCGCAACAAGAAACTCGACTTGCCCACCGCTCCGTAGGTTCCTTCAACAGTGGCCATGATAAAGAGCGATTGCTGATGCCATTTGTGCTATAGGACCCCACAGAACACTCCAGCCAATAATGCGCCGATCTCTTCGCATGCTGCCCAGCCTGGTGTAGCAAGTATCAAGGAAGGTATGTCTCATACTTTCACATACATCAGACGCCGGCCATCATACGTTGCAAGTAATGGCTAACAATCCGTAGAGGATCTCGACCGTGCTACTGCCGCTTCAATATTCGCTCAAAATCCAAAAATCGTGTCGATGATCCAAGGCAAGCTTGGTTCGCTTGTAGGCCGATCATCCGGATACATCGAATCCCTCCCCGCACCTGTGCGTCGCCGCGTCGCTGGCCTGAAGGGAGTACAAAAAGAGCATGCCAAGCTCGAGGGCGAGTTCCAGGAGGAAGTACTACAGCTGGAAAAGAAATACTTTGCAAAGTATACTCCTCTCTATGAGAAGCGGGCCAAGATAGTAAATGGTGCTGCCGAACCTACAGAGGATGAGATAAAGGCTGGCGAGCAGGATGAGGAAGGAGACGAAGATGAAGGTGGCAAAACAGAAGTAGCCGAGAACGACAAGATGGATGAAGACCTCGCTGGCATCCCCGAGTTCTGGTTATCAGCCATGAAAAACCAGATTTCATTAGCGGAGCTAATTACGGATCGTGATGAAGCAGCATTGAAGTTTCTTACAGACATTCGTATGGAGTACCTCGAGCGGCCTGGATTCCGTTTAATATTTGAATTCGCCGAGAATGAATTCTTCACAAATAAGACTATTACGAAGACATACTTCTACCAGGAAGAGAGCGGCTACGGAGGTGAATTTATCTATGATCATGCCGAAGGGGACAAGATCGACTGGAAGGCTGGGAAGGATCTCACTGTGCGAGTTGAGAGCAAAAAACAACGCAACAAGAGTAAACTCATGTTCGAGACTATTTGTACGCGAGCTGCGAAGCTAATGCCATATTAGACACGAAGCAAACCAGGGTGGTAAAGAAGACAGTACCAACAGAGTCTTTCTTCAACTTCTTCGACCCTCCAAAAACCCCAGAAGAAGACGATGATGACGTTGCTTCGGATGTCGAGGAGCGCTTAGAACTCGACTATCAGCTCGGCGAAGACATCAAGGAAAAGCTTATTCCTCGCGCAATTGATTGGTTTACTGGGGAGGCACTGCAATTCGAAGAGGTGGAGGACGAGCTTCCAGAAGGTGATTTCGAGGATGAAGATGATGAGGACGAGGACGACGAAGGTAGCGAAAAGGATGACGAAGAAGAGTCCGAGGAGGAGGTACGTTTACGTATCTGTGATCCATACTATCATTCAAACTAATACTCTCACTAGGACGACAACTCGAAGCCTAAACAAGAGGCTGCGGAGTGCAAGCAAAGCTAGATCATGCTCCGTCCGTCTTTGGTGTTACTGGCATTGATTTCACGATGTTATCTTGCTATGGTCTGTATGCAACGGTCTGTATGCTTATACAGGGGGCAGACAGACCATAATCTAATTCGAGAAGGCGCTTGCTGTACCTCCAACTTATATCATCTCGTGCTCAATCCTCGACAATAGAATTTGTTCATACATGTCCACAAGAGAATTCCGTCTTTCGGACTGCACATGAAGGAGTCACATTCTTGGCTTCGCAGACGGTGAAATAAAAGGACAGGTCTGTAGCTAAACCTTTTGATAGTGTTTAATCAGGGGACGTAGACCCTTCGAGGATGCTCCGAGATCGGCCATTATGAGTATTGCTAAGCGTAATGGACAGAGCACCAGTGGATCACCTCCCTCATACCCGCACTCCAAGTTGATGAAGCATTTATAATCTCCGTTTGAACTCGGCGTGCCACTAAATGCAGCGGCGAGATTTTGGACTGAGTAGCACTGCTGAGTCACGTCATCCTTTAGCCGCGGTTTAGCCGAATAAGTCACAAAAATCCACCGAATCCCGCAGCCTCGAGTGTGTGGCTCGTTCCCCGGGCATTCCCACAAGCCAGCATGACTTCAGCTTTGGATGTTACGGAGGCTCTTGATATAGAGCCGCCAACAACGGAGCTTGCGAGGCGCGTGTCGTCCAGTCTTGACCTTTCAACATCTCCAAACGGGACCTTTCACCCAGCGTCTTGGGTCAAGGGTGGGGGTCAATTGACGCGAACGTCCACGAATAAACAATTGAAGCCTTTCGCGACTGAGGATATCAAGATTCTACTGCTGGAAAATGTGAACAAAACTGGCCTAGATCGGCTTGAAGCTCAGGGCTATCAAGTTACTTTCCTAAAAACTTCACTACCAGAGGATGAGCTGATAGCTAAAATACGGTAGGGTAGCGCAGCAGGTTCTTGTAATGTATGGGCACATGGCTGATTGTTGCAGAGATTATCACGTCATTGGCATTCGTTCAAAGACCAAGCTCACAAGTCGTGTCCTTCGGGAAGCGAAGAACCTGATAGTCATTGGCTGTTTCTGCATAGGCACAAACCAAGTCGACACGCAGTACGCAGCCGAGCATGGTATCGCAGTATTTAATTCCCCATTCAGCAACTCCCGGAGTGTCGCTGAGCTGGTCATTGGCGAAATCATCTCTCTAGCCAGACAACTTGGGGATCGCTCGAACGAGATGCACAGGGGGACATGGAACAAGGTTAGCAATGGTTGCTGGGAAATACGTGGAAAGACGCTTGGTAAAACCCACTTCATGTTTGGGTCTCCATTGTCTTATTACAAGTCCAGGCATAATAGGATACGGACACATTGGCTCTCAGCTCTCAGTGCTCGCTGAGGCATTTGGCATGACCGTGGTCTTTTACGACACGGTCAATCTGATGGCTCTCGGTACTGCCAAGCAATTACCCTCCCTTCAGGCTCTGCTAAGGACCGCCGATTTCGTAACCTGTCATGTACCGGAATTGCCTGAAACAAAAAATATGATTGGTCGCAAAGAGATAGAATACATGAAGGAAGGCAGCTACTTGATTAATGCGAGTCGCGGCAGCGTAATTGAAATACCGGCTCTGATTGATGCTATGCGTGCTGGCAAGATCGCTGGGGCTGCTTTGGACGTGTATCCAGCTGAACCCGGAGGTAACGGAGACTATTTCACGAATGATCTGAATCCTTGGGCCGAGGATTTACGAAGCCTCAAAAACATCATTTTGACGCCACACATAGGAGGGAGTACGGAAGAAGCCCAGAGTGCAATCGGCATTGAGGTTAGCGAGGCTCTGGTACGCTATGTCAACGAGGGATCTACTCTTGGAGCCGTCAACATGCCAGAAGTCAACCTCAGGTCATTGACAATGGATGAGGCGAACCATGTCCGGGTGATCTACATTCATCGGAATATTCCTGGTGTTTTGAGGGGCGGTGAGCATACATACGACTGGTAGTGTGCATCAAGGACTTGCTAACACGTTCAGTAAATGCAATCTTGGGCGACCACAATGTTGACAAGCAGATGACGGATAGCAGAGGCGACGTAAATATGATAAAGCCCAGGTTGGAAGTAATACTAACGCCATTTTAGGTTGCCTACCTGATGGCGGATATTAGCGACGTGAACGTTACTTTGATCAAAGATCTGTATCAGAGGCTTGAGAGCTTGAGCTGTAAGGGGTCTTCAACACCCGGAGCATCTGATACTGATGTCGCTAACAATATGGCAGCTCGAATCATGACTCGAGTACTGTACTGAGCTTTATGTTGCTGTGGGCTTCAACATCTAACGACGGGAACGAAACTTTCTCCGTCTACTACCAAAGGCTGGACTCGTGGCTCCTTGAAGGTTCCCGCCAATGCTCACAATGTGCCAAATTTGTTGATTGGGCATCGTACCTGGTTACTGGAGGTTGCAGGATGTAGGAGAGTAATCTTCAACATAGGGGACTGGGCGGCTCGCCTCCTTAACGTTCGAGTCCGCGGGTGGCGTCCCAAAACCAACCTTAGACAAATAGAATATAGACTGCATTAGACGCATGGATGCATGAACTATATGATGAGCTTTCGAAGTATCTTCGTAAATCTCGTAAATAAAGATTGATGTAACGATAATACTGCATAAGTACGGTTGCGTGCGGAGCCGAAAAAACGTGCCCCTGAACATCGACCCACGCCATTTTTAGCGTGCTTTAGATGCTACTACTTCCCGCCGCATTCAGTCCCTAAATACCGACAGGCACTTTTCTCCACGCAAACCGTTCTCTACCCGAGGAACATATAAGGGCTTCAGTCGCTTGTGCCTAGCCTTGCTAGAGCCCCTGACACTCTACTACGTTGTCAGAAAGGCTGCTGCTACCTCTTCTTAATCTAATAAACCGCAATATTACTTTCCTTTGGGAGCATTGTCATCCACGCTGGCGGGCTTCAAGAGCCCCTCTCCTTGAGGTGCTATGGCACACAACTACGATGTTGGGACTCGGGCGTGGCAACCCGATCCCACAGAAGGATGGGTTGCCTCAGAGGTGGAGTCGAAGGATATTCAGGGGGATAAGGTCCAACTACTTTTTCGGATGGCAAATGGCGAGGTGAGACCTCTTCGCTCTGGGGTTATAGACATGGTGCTGGAAGCTTACTCTATTGCATTATAGTCAAAGAAAGTCGAGACAACTGTTGCTATCCTCCAGGAAGGCACCGCTGCATCCCTACCTCCTCTAATGAATCCTGCCATTCTCGAAGCTAGCGACGACCTCACAAATCTATCCCATCTTAATGAGCCAGCAGGTAATTTAATGGAGGCGAGCAATGTTTGGGAATTAGGCTGACGACATTACAGTTCTTCAGGCTATCCGACTACGGTACTCGCAGAAAGAAATTTACACATACAGTGGTATTGTCCTAATCGCTACAAATCCTTTCGCTAGGGTAGACTCCCTTTACGTTCCTGGTATGGTACAAGTCTACGCGGGCAAGCAAAGATCCTCTCAAGCACCGCATCTGTTCGCTATAGCTGAAGAAGCTTTTGCGTAAGAGCCTCCGGCCCCACACCTCGAGTGACCTGCTAATAACTTTTCAGGGACATGTTGCGAGATAATAAGAACCAGACTATTGTAGTATCCGGCGAGTCAGGAGCAGGCAAGACGGTCAGCGCGAAGTATATCATGAGATACTTTGCAACACGCGAGTCGCCGGATCAACCAGGAAAACGAGCCAAAGGCATAGCAGATGCAATGAGCGAGACGGAAGAACAAATCTTGGCAACCAATCCTGTCATGGAGGCATTCGGCAATGCTAAAACAACAAGAAATGATAACTCTTCTCGCTTTGGGAAATACATTGAGATCTTGTTCGACAAGAAGACAGAGATCATTGGTGCTCGAATACGGACCTACTTACTTGAACGATCGAGGTTGGTCTTTCAGCCCTTGAAAGAAAGGAATTACCATGTGTTCTACCAGCTAGTGGCTGGGGCGACAGAATCAGAGCGGCAAGAGTGGGGTCTACTTCCAGTCGAACATTTCGAATACCTCAACCAAGGTGGCGCGCCTGTAATAGAAGGGATGGATGATAAAGCAGAATTCGATGCAACGCGTCAGTCTCTCACGACTATCGGGGTCAGCCAGGATAAACAAGCACAAATCTTTGCCCTGCTCAGCGCTCTATTACATTTAGGTAACGTAAAAATCACAGCGACAAGGACAGATTCTGTACTGCCATCCTCTGAACCATCTCTTGTCAAGGCATGTCAGATGCTGGGTGTTGATGCCGGCGAATTCGCCAAATGGACTGTTAAGAAGCAATTGATTACTAGGGGGGAAAGGATTATGTCAAATCTAACTCAACAGCAAGCGGTGGTGGTTCGGGACTCCGTCGCTAAGTTCATATACTCTAGTCTGTTTGATTGGCTTGTTGAAACCATCAATGCTGGCCTGGCTACCGAGGAGGTCAGCAGTCGTGCCTCAACCTTCATTGGGGTGCTTGATATTTACGGCTTTGAACACTTCGCCAAGAATTCCTTCGAACAATTCTGTATCAACTACGCCAATGAAAAGTTACAACAAGAATTCAACCAACATGTCTTCAAATTGGAGCAGGAGGAATACTTGCGAGAAGAGATTGATTGGACCTTCATCGACTTCTCGGACAATCAGCCGTGTATCGATCTCATTGAGGCTAAACTTGGCGTTTTAGCTCTTCTCGACGAAGAGTCACGACTGCCTATGGGTTCCGACGAGCAATTCGTAACTAAGCTGCATCACAATTTTGCGAATGACAAATCGAAATATTATAAAAAGCCCAGGTTCGGGAAGTCTTCTTTCACTGTTTGTCATTACGCTATCGATGTAACATACGAATCAGACGGTTTTATTGAGAAGAACCGAGATACGGTGCCTGATGAGCACATGGAGGTTCTTCGACAATCATCAAACGGTTTTCTTGCAGAAGTCTTGGAAGCTGCTTCTGTAGTCCGAGAGAAAGACTCTGCAACCGCTTCGAACGCGAGAGCGGTGGCTACCCCAGGGAGAAGGATGGGTGTTGCCGCCAACCGGAAACCAACGCTTGGTGGCATCTTCAAGTCATCGCTGATTGAGTTGATGCATACAATTAACTCGACCGAGGTCCACTATATTCGTTGCATCAAGCCGAATGAAAGTAAGGAGTCCTGGAAATTTGAAGGTCCAATGGTCTTGAGCCAATTGCGAGCGTGTGGTGTACTAGAGACTGTCAGAATCAGTTGCGCAGGCTATCCGACCCGCTGGACGTATGAGGAATTTGCCTTGCGGTACTATATGCTTATACCATCCCAATCGTGGACTTCCGCCATTCGAGAGATGGCAAATGCCATCTTGAAGAAGGCACTGGGCCAAGGAACTAATAGAGGCCTTGACAAGTACCAATTGGGCCTAACCAAAATCTTCTTTCGCGCCGGTATGCTTGCATTTCTCGAAAACCTCCGGACAACAAGGCTTAATGAATGTGCTGTGATGATACAGAAAAACCTACGCTGCAAGTACTACAGGAGAAAGTATCTTGAAGCGAGGAATTCGATATCACTCTTTCAAGCACAGACTAGGGGTTATCAAGCGCGCCAAAAGGCCGAAAAGGTCCGCCAAATTCGAGCTGCAACTATCATTCAGAAAGTCTGGCGTGGCCACAAGGACAAGAAGCGTTTCAATCAGATACGGGCAAACGTTATCATGCTACAAGGTGTCACCAAAGGTTTCCTCTGCAGGAGAAAGCTTATGGAAACGAGAGTCGGCAATGCAGCTGTCACGATACAACGAGCATGGCGAACGCGAAGACAGCTACGTTCGTGGAGGCAATATCGTAAGAAGATTGTTATCATCCAGAGTCTATGGCGAGGGAAGAAGGCCAGACGAGGTTATAAGACGCTACGCGAAGAGGCGAGAGATCTGAAGCAGATTTCGTACAAACTGGAGAACAAGGTGGTCGAACTGACTCAATCACTGGGTGCGATGAAACGGGAGAACAAGGCACTCATTGCTCAAGTTGAGGGTTACGAGAACCAATTGAAGTCTTGGAAGACCCGACACAATGCCCTTGAGAATCGTTCGAAGGAGCTTCAAGCTGAGGCCAACCAAGCTGGAATAACGGCTGCGCGACTGAGCGCTATGGAAGAGGAGATGCGGAAGTTACAGCAAGTATACGACGAGTCTACAGCCAACACGAAGCGTTTGCAAGAGGAAGGAAAGAGCCTCCGAGAGTCGCTTCGTATTACTAAGATCGAACTGGTTGATGCGAAGCAAGTTGGAAGTGACCACGAGAGCGAGAAGATGTCTCTGCGCCAGCAGCTCGCAGATCTTCAAGATCAACTGGACCTTGCGAAGCGAGCGATGCCTGTCAATGGCGAGCTTGCTAATGGGCATATTCCACAAGTACAAACCAATGGACTCATCAACCTAGTTTCGTCGAAGAAGCCGAAGCGAAGAAGTGCAGGAGCTGAGAGAGTGGAGCCAGACCGCTTCAGCTCCGCATATCATCCTCGTCCAAGCTCTATGGCAATCACAACCAATACTCACCGCCAAAACAATTCCGGCTCAACGTTTAGTCCTGCCCTGGACAACGTTGAATTCGAGTTGGAGAATTTGCTTTCAGACGAGGATGGATTGAACGAGGAAGTGACTATGGGCCTCATAAAGAACCTCAAGATCCCAACGCCAAGTACAACGCCTACGCCCACTGACAAAGAAGTTCTATTCCCTGCATATCTCATCAATCTCGTTACATCTGAAATGTGGAACAACGGGTTTGTGAAAGAGTCGGAGCGCTTCCTTGCTAATGTCATGCAATCGGTCCAACAAGAAGTCATGCAGCATGAAGGCGATGACGCTATCAACCCGGGTGCTTTCTGGCTGTCTAACGTTCACGAAATGCTTTCGTTTGTATTCCTCGCTGAGGACTGGTATGAAGCACAAAAGACGGACAACTACGAATATGACCGGCTTCTGGAAATTGTGAAGCATGATTTGGAGAGTCTTGAGTTCAATATATACCATACCTGGATGAAAGTCCTTAAGAAGAAGCTACAGAAGATGATCGTACCAGCGATTATAGAATCCCAGTCGCTTCCAGGATTCGTGACCAGCGAGAGTAATAGGTTCCTCGGCAAGCTCCTACAAACCAACAATACACCTGCATACAGCATGGACAATCTTCTGAGTCTGCTGAACAACGCGTTCAAGGCTATGAAGGCATACTATTTGGAAGATTCCATCATCACTCAAACCTTGACAGAGCTCCTACGACTGGTCGGCGTCACAGCCTTTAACGATCTGCTTATGCGGAGGAATTTCCTCTCATGGAAGCGTGGTCTGCAGATCAATTACAACATCACCCGCATTGAGGAATGGTGCAAAAGCCATGATATGCCAGAGGGAACCCTGCAGCTTGAGCATCTCATGGTAAGTGGAGCTGCCCAGAGTGCAACGGGCGTAGCTGACTCCTCTTTTAGCAAGCAACGAAGCTCCTCCAACTCAAGAAAGCTACCCTGAACGATATCGAGATCATTCAAGATATCTGTTGGATGTGAGTACAATCTTATTGCCACTGACATCGACGTAAGGCTAATTGGCGACCCAGGCTATCGCCCAACCAAATCCAAAAGCTCTTAAACCAGTATTTGGTCGCGGATTATGAACAACCGATCAACGGAGACATCATGAAAGCCGTGGCCTCCAGGGTAACAGAGAAGGGTGATGTCCTGCTCTTGACGGCCGTCGACATGGAGGACAGCGGTCCGTACGAGATTGCTGAGCCCCGTGTGATAACTGCTCTGGAGACCTACACGCCCTCTTGGTTGCAGACTCCCCGACTCAAACGCCTTGCAGAGATCGTGTCAGCCCAAGCCGTGGCACAGCAAGAAAAGCTCGAGTTCGAGATACCAGAACAGCAAGACATCGGTGAGGGCAACGGACTGGGAGAGATCAGCGACGGAGAGCTCGAAGCGTAACCTCCATATCACTACATCGGGGGTGAATGTGATTAGCATTGATGCCAGTGACGATACCCATTTTCCGTATTCGTGTACCATATTTCGGGCATGGTTAGGCCATTGCTACGGTTCGCATGTTGGATTTGAGCGGGTGCTTGAGGATGTTTGCATTTACGGAGCGTTCTGCCAGATGCTGTCAACGTGAATGGCCAGCTGTATGTGAGGTATCCGTTTCGAGCGATTGGCGACGGCGTCTTGATTGGTCCTTGGAAGCCGTACACATATACTGTTGACGCCACGAAGGAGGTCTGAGGAGGCCTCACCTCCCCTGCCCAGAAGACACAGCTCTTCTCATAGTTAATGTACAGCCTATACGATTATTGTATACGATAATATTCTTGTGTACACATTGAAAAGATTGTTTCCAGAAGGATTATTAGGTGAAAAATAACCTTCTCTCTATGCACGTACTGACGTGAAGTTCATGCAGTGTGATGTGTGTGATTACACGGCCGCTAATGTTCGATCGGATCTTGCCCCAGAATTTACCTACACTTACTTCTACGTTGCCTGCGGGCTAGCCGTAGGCGGGGCCGCCAAGGCTGTTGCCAAGCGGGGCAATTTCAGCCGTCGTTGAAAATCAATCCGTCGCTCATCCCCTTGCGGCACTGTGGCCTTATGGAAAGCTCTGCCATACTAATTTAGAGGCGAGCGGGCCACAAAAGGAAGGAAGCATCCAAACACCTCGTTCTCGTCCTCTCCACCCTTCTCCACCTGCTCATCCTCCTCAATCCTTTCGCGTATGCTATTCTTATCGCGAGCAGCCTTCCTCTAGAACATGGATGCGCCGGCTGTTTGGTAGCAAGCATGAGGTGATGGACACATCTCCTCTAAGTTTGGTCATAGGCGCATGTCGTCCCTCCGGTCAATCTATATATCTTACCTGAAAATATCCGCGATGCTTCTGCGGACCAAAAGCATCATCGCCGCGCTAGCCCTCCTCTCACTCTTATCAGTCACACTGATTGCGCATTTGCTGTCGCGACGAGGACCACCGGCCGCCGAATGGATACCGTCACTGAAGGGCCAGCATGTTGAGCCATGTCCCGACAAGCTCGACTGGCTGGAGAGTCTGGATCTAACATACCCGATCCGTTATGCTCATCGAGACGTCATTATCAATCCATCTCCCGATATGAAGCGGACTTCCCTTACCAAGCTCGACAAATCTCTCTTCCCAGTCTTTCAAACTATAGATTTAACTAAAGATCCTAAGGTTGAGCTGAAGCATTGCGCTGAGCCTCTTGTGCTCGATGTCCCAGCCTCTAAGAAAGAACCCACGGACGCCTCCCACGTTATTTTCGGCATTTCTACCACACTCAAACGACTGGATGATTCCATCACACAGCTTCTTCGGTGGCTCCCCCACACACACGCCAGACTTTTTGTCATTGTCATAGAGTCGGAGCGGGTGGATACCCCAGAAGATCAAGAGGATATATTAGCGGTTGCAGCAGATCCGGCACAGAAAGAAGCCTTGCAGTCAAAGATGCGTGGCTTAGGCATGGACGTGACTTTGGTTGAGCCTCTTGGGCTTCAAGACAGCTTTTCGGAGAAATACTTTTCACTCGTGAAGATAATGTATGACAATCGGAATGAGAAGACGCTGTGGACAAGCCTATTGGACGACGACACCTTTTTCCCGTCGGTTTCCGCCATCGTTTCTATGCTTAGCAAGTACGATCCTCATGAAAAGCATTATATTGGGGGCCTTTCAGAAGATTGGTGGTCTGTTGCACATTATGGAATGATGGCATTTGGCGGAGCCGGCATATTCCTTTCGGAGGCGATGGCTGAGATCTTGGCTAATAACTATCAACTTTGTAAAGAGAGTTCCCACACAAGCGCGGGGGACATCCGCGTGTTGGAGTGCATAATTCTCCTCACAGATACCAAATTGACGAACGAACGCGATCTCCACCAAATTGACTTGGATGGAGATCTATCTGGAATCTACGAAAGTGGACGTTTATCACTATCTCTACATCATTGGAAGACTAGGGGTGGTGGTGGTGGTAGAGGAGTGAGCCTGCCACAAATGCATCTCGTCGCGGATGTCTGCGGCGACTGCTTCCTTCAGCGGTGGCAATTTGGGAACGACATGGTTCTTACGAACGGGTACTCCATTTCATTCTATCCCGATGGGGGCCTCAAGAGTATAAATCTGGAAGCAGCTGAGGAGACGTGGGCCGAGCCTGCCTCTGTTGAAGGATCTTTTAATCGTGGCGTCGCCCATTCGCTGGCGCCGATTCGGCCGAAATTAATGTTGGAGGACGAGAAGATTCAATACAGGCTCATCGATTCTGCTGTGGTAAAGGGAGGCGTACGACAATCATATCTGCACGAAGGGGTTGGCGAACATATCGACAGCCTCTTAGAGGTTTTCTGGATTAGCGAAAAGGGCGAAAACCCGGCTTAAGCTCTTGCATAGTGCATATGGGCCCAGACCCAGCCTCGATGAGGTTGTACGTCGAATTCCTGTACATATATTTTCGTTGATTGATGGCCAGCGAGCATGAGTGGGCGCATATGGTTTGGTGTGGATGGCCTTTTGGTGCTTGCAAACTGACTTCTTGATGGTATATCGTCTAGCATTCTGTACCCCTCAAGTCCTGGGGTTTCGACGCTTTGGAATAATGGAGGCAAGGCTGATGATTTTATGCCATTTCTATTCGAATTTATACCCACTTCAATGTATATTAGATAGCCCTCCGCATTTGAGAATACTTTGATGGAACGAAAGCCTGTAAGATATGCAGATGCAAACCGACTCCTTTGCCATTGCAGATTATCAATTACAGAAGTCCATCCTGTACTTTATATAATCGAATGCGAAAAAGTGATCAATAATCACAAGCAAGGCTAGCCGCACTAATCATCAACCCACCTTCCCTCCCTCCCTCCTCCCTTCCTCCCATTCCTCCCCCACACAAATTCCCACAATCATTAACAATACCCCCCCTCCCCCCCCTCAACCATGCCCCTCGCAACCCTCAACTTCATAACCGGCAACAAAAACAAACTCGCCGAAAGCCAAGCCATCCTCGGCTCCATCATTCCTCTGAAATCCCAATCTCTGGATCTCGCAGAAATCCAAGGAACTATTGAAGAGATTTCTAAGGATAAATGTCGCAGAGCTGCTGATATCGTATGTTGTTATTACATTTATTGTTGATGAATGGTGTTATAATTTTTTATATGTGTTTGAGTTTGATATGTTTGGGGAAGGGGGAGGGGGGATTTGGTGGAGTTATTGCTAATGTTATGGGTGGGTGGTTTTCATAGATAGGAGGACCGGTTTTGACGGAGGATACGTGTTTGTGCTTTAATGCGCTGAAGGAGTTGCCGGGGCCGTATATGTATGTGATTTTCCATTGCTCATGTGGCTTTTCTACGTAGTATGATTGATCTATGTATCTGGATCCGTATCTATTGTGTTGTTGCTGAGACAGAGTACGCTATATATAGAAAATGGTTCCTCCAAGCTCTTGGCCTCGAAGGCCTTAACAAGCTGCTCATGGCATACGAAGATAAATCTGCCCAGGCTGTTTGCACGTTTGCGTACTGTGAGGGGCCGGGGCATGAGGTGTTGATTTTTGAGGGGCGGGTTAATGTAAGTTGCGAGTGAGCCTGGATGTTTGGTAGCCATTGGGTTTCGCTAATAGTGTGTTTTAGGGGAAGATAGTGCCTGCGAGGGGTTCTACTACTTTTGGTATGTGTATAAGCTATTTTGTACTTTTGGGGGGAGGAGAAGAGGATGAGGAAAAAGTGACTGACCTAGAAATATAGGCTGGGATCCTATCTTCGAGGTTGAGGGCGAGACGTACGCCGAAATGGACAAAGCGAAGAAGAACTCGCTTTCCCATCGTGCGCTTGCGCTGACGAAGTTGAAGGATTGGTTGCGAACTCAGGTATAGCAGCCATCCATAGGTCATTCCATCTCAAGCCGATTACTCTTCAAACTCAATCATCCTGCGCCTGCTTCTCACTCTGATTGCACTTCCAATTCTCAATCCACCTCTCAATCCTCTCGACATTACTCTCCACATCCTCGACTTCATCACTCCTCAACTCCACCACGATCTCTTCATCATAAGCACCTCTGGCTTCTTCCAATAGCACCTCCATAATCTCCGAGTCCATATTCTCCTGCAACTTCTTCTCAGGGTATTGTCGTGCTTTTAACCTGTCATACAGTTTTGTAGTATCCGTCCGCAGCACGACAACGAGATCGATCCAGGATTTGGGGAAGAGGTCGCAGGCGTGCCAGTCTATTATGTAGCCCCCATTTTGAACTCCGTCATCTTCTAATGCGTCTAGTAGCTGGTAAAGTTGATTAGCTACTTCAATTGATAGTATATAAGACTATTTGAAGGGGAAAAGTATGGTGGTTTACCTTATCTTCATCAACAATCCAGCTCTTGTATTCCGCATCCCAGCCGTCATGACAGGCACGGTCTTTGACGATCTGGTTGATAGAGAGGTTCTTGAGGCCGGTGTTGGCGGCTAGTTGCTCGCAATGGCTGGTTTTGCCTACTCCGGGCGTGCCGGTTATTATTATATTGGGTTGGGCTCTTGAGGGCATGTTTATGAGTCTGAATATATGTACTTTGGCTTGACAATTTATGGAGCATACTTTGTGTAGGTCGCCCACAAGTTGTTTTTTAAGGACTTCTCTCCGGGGAGGCTAGCCCCAAGATGTGGCGGGATGACGCCCGGGACGGTTCACCCGTGGCGCCTGGATTCACCTTATAGCGCTACTTTGTCAACTAGTTTTAGGTCAAGGCCCATAAGACATGCTCCATACCTCCGTACTGTAAGGGGGTTTTCACTGTACAGTACAACCCCTCCACCTCTCGAGAAGTCCTCGCCACATTAAGCCACAAAGGAGCCTAAAATTCCAATGGACTTCAAGAAGTTTGAACTGGTATGGTGTTAGATAATGTGACCTGCATATCCATTGAAAATGTCAAATCAAGCCTTCTCTGCTTTCGAAAAGTTGATCCCCACGACTGTACTTGCTTTAGCCTGTCAACTCCTTTTGCTGCTCCTAGTCGTTGCATCTACCACTCTTGTTCTCAGTAACGCTTCTTATGCCTCAAGTTCATCCAATCAAAAGGACAAACCCCGTAAAGTTGCCATCATTCCCTACTGGCTTCCTTATTTCGGTCATTTGTCACTACTGCTCAATCGCACAAGCAAGCTACAGCATGCTAGGTGCGTATGGCACTGCAACTCATGCCTTTGAAAACGAGTCTTAACAATTTGAAAAGGCGAAATTCACCATCCGGAATTTTTGCTCTCAAATTATTTGGCACGAAGTGCATCATGGTCTGGACGCCTTCATTGATCGATGCCGCTTTCAACGTTGACCATGCTTCCCTCAATTCCACCAAGCCTCGCTGGGCGCTTCTACGTAAAGTATTCGGTGCTGACGGACGCGGTAAAGATGAGTACGTGCATATGTATACGAATGATTCAGTCCCCCGGGCAAATGCCCTCCTAGGATCCGGCGGGATTCGAATATCCTATCATATCATGCAGCCCATGTTTCGCGCCATCGAACAGCATGCACCTAACTTGTTATCCTTCGCCGAACGCCCAATTGACCAAAATGCCTGGGAGCAGAATGTCAATCCAGTCTTCCACGATTCTTCTTTAGTCGAAATTTCCTTCTTCGAGCTCATCTCCCGCTTCGTAGCCCACGTCTCACTCCCCGCACTCATCGGTACGGAGTTCTTAGAGATCTATCCAACAACGGTAGAGGACCTGTGGGATCTCGATGGTGGTTTTAAGTGGTTGAGGTGGGGATTTTCGAGATTATGGGGAATTCCAAGTTTGACAAGGGCACATATTGCTCGTCGTAGACTTCTCACTGCATTGCAATCATTCCATATGGCAGCGGATGCCGTTTCTAATGGCGATGATGCGAAGGCGCCGTGGAGAGAGATTGGTGATCTGAGTGAGGTGATGAAGGAGAGGCGTAAAAATTGGAATAGGTTTCAGATAAGTCCCGGCGTCAGAGCAGTTTGTGATCTTAATCTTCTTTGGGCGTAGGTACTATCTGCTTTAGGCCGCCTACGATCTCTGCTGATCCCACAGTATAGCACGAGCACGAAACCCGCCTCCCTCGTCTTCTGGATGCTACTCCACATCCACGCCGACCCTACCCTCCTCACCCAAATCCGCGCCGAAATAGCCCACTTCGTACTCATCACACAACCCCCTCGAGTCCTCTCCATCCCCTCGCCACCTCGTCTCTCCATAGACGCTCCCAGCCTTGTAAGGTACTGTCCCCTACTGAAGTCCTGTCTATACGAATGTCTACGCCTCTACACAACCCCCATCCCCACTCGCATCGTCGACAAAGACACAATAATCCGCGACCCAGATGGAAAGGTACAATCCCACCAAGACTATATACTGGAGAAAGGAAGTTATATCGCCACTCCACTAACCCTCCATCATCACAACCCCCGCTATTTCTGGCAACCAAAAGAGTTCCAACCTCGCAGGTTCCTCAAAGCCAACGGAAACGATTCTCCAGCAGACCACGACACTCCTCCACATAAAGAAAATACCACTCAGCCCCCCAATACATTCCTCTTCCCAACCAACCTCCACCCCTTCGGCATCGGCCGCTCCGAATGCCCCGCTCGCGCCTATGCCGAAGCCGAGATCCTAACCTTCGTCGCAGCCATCATTTCTCTTTGGGAATTCTCACCCGCAGATTCCGAAGAATGGATTATCCCTGACCGCGTGGATCGTGAGATAGTAAGTGTACCTAGAAGAGATCTGAGAGTGAAAGTGCAGGCTAGGAAACTGTCTTAAG
Source organism: Cladonia borealis (assembly GCA_018257855.2). NCBI lineage: Eukaryota > Fungi > Ascomycota > Lecanoromycetes > Lecanorales > Cladoniaceae > Cladonia > Cladonia borealis. The sequence continues at coordinate 846,576 of JAFEKC020000009.1, read as the reverse complement.
ACGATGAGAAAACATGAATCAATTTTCCGCTACATCGAACCCGTCATGACTAGGAACGAGTAGATAACTGCGATTCGTCGATTGATTAATTGATTATCGTGCCCCACTAGAAATTCCCTCCCAGAATCTTATTTCCCAAAATTCACATATACAGGTCTAGAGGATGTATAGCCAAGTATAGCTCACCCTAGGTGTGTATAGAGTGGGTGCCATAGTTATATAGGGTTTTATTCCCTAATGTAGTAGTACTGGCTCCTGTGTTGTGATTGATTATAGGGGGTTCTTATCCCGTAATATAGTGGTGTCAAAGGCCCTGCATGAGATGATCTTACACGTTTAGTAGAAAGACTGGTTTGGTGTAGGTATAACGCGCTGAAGACTAAGGTAGCAATGGTTGATATCCAGCTTTGCCGCAAAAAAAGCAAAAAACGATGAATGATCCCGCTCCCGATCCTAAACAGTGGAGCCCGCTACGCTATGCTGATTGAATGATACGATGTAACAATAAAGTAATGCCATTTTCCCATTCCCTTCCAAACCGAACCAGGGCCCATTTATCCCACTTTACCACACTTTGACGAACAAACACAAGAGCTCCACCCTTCAATCACCCCGGGACCCTAGCCGTCAATCTACACGCGCACCCCACATCAGCACCATCCCACAATCACCAAAAACAAAAGAAAGGCATCAACTTACTTCAACACCTCAAAACTCTCATACTTCCTCAAAATACTCTCCCCCCGCCTATAAGCCTTTAGCAGCTTCTCCGGCGCCGCGGTCCGGAACTGCGCTCCAATCAGCCTATTGATCCCCGGAGACGGTTTGAACATGGGGTCGAAGACGAGGAGGTTGCGGGAGCCGTTGGCGCGGACTTCGAGACCGATGATTGTTAGGGAGTGACCTAAGAGGGGGCTGTTAGTGTGGGTGGTCGATAGGGGACAGGGCGGCGTGAGAAGAGCGGAGGGAGGTGAGAGGGGTTACTTACCTGGATGCTGGAAATACATTGGTGGGAGGGTGGTGCGGCAGACTTTGTGGTTTAGGTTTGGCTGAGAATCGAGGAAGTATTGTTCAATGGCGCGGAGGAGTTGATGTTGGACAGGGAGCTCTCTGTCGTCGTTGTAGGCTTCTGCTTTGCAGCTGGGGGGATTAAATTAGTAGAGATTGAGATATGCGCGTGTTCGAGAAGCATACCCTATGTTTAAGCTCTGTAACAGGGCTTGGGCCTTGGCTAGTCAGCGATGGTATACTATGAGAAAAGGGGTGATTTTACTTCAGGGGTGCCAATGTATTTCCTCGTGCCTCGAATACCTCCAGTCTCAACTTTGCCCATCGAATTGAAACCCTGTGCCCACGCATCTTCGATCATATCCTGGAGCTGAAGGACAGAAGGAAGTCTCTTCTGAAACAGCTGATAGCCCTCTGAACGAGCATCTCGAATATACGATATCATCATCTGAATGTTACGGTACCCACAAAAGCCACCCTCCTTTGCCATTTTGACAACATGGGTGACATTCGGATTACAAAAATAGACCCTTGAGACGGAAGGATCTTGTTCACAAAGTTGTGCTAGCACTGGTATGATTTGTCGATATTCATTAGCAATAGACTCGGTCCGTGTTAGCCTGCCATCTGGGCCAATGTTGTTAATAATGGTGATTCTTGCGCCGTGCTCTAATTGTCTGCGTAACCATTCGGGCATCCGCTCTTCGTCGGCATGAGGGCCTAATTCCGCTTTCTAGAAGTCATATCAGTAATGGAGAGGATGCAAATGTACATCGACAGTGCTTACCCCCAGCCTCTGCGGCTCTTTCGGAGTAATCTGTTTTGTAAATTTCTTAGGGGCTGGCGCAGGCGAACCCCTGAGAACATCGAAGAAGTCTTGAACAACATTGTGATGTTTGCCACTTCTGACGCGTGATGAATCTTTTGGCCTGGTCCTGATGGTCACGGAGTGGCTTGAAGCGGAGACAACTTCTTTAACGGGAGCCGGAGGCGGAGATTCCATAGCTGGAGACTTTGCCCTGCCGTGATAAAGGGTGGAGCCTGGTACAGCTAAATCTGCTGAAGTTCGTCGAGTCTCGTCGAAGCTGGTGCCTTCGGCATAGTGCATATCTAGATGACTTTGAAATTCTGCGAGGAGACAGAATTCGCCACATTGGCATTCGATGTAATCTGGGTCACCGTCCTTCGCGCCTTCCTGCTCATCGGAACTACCCCCATCTTCCTGCCTTCCATTTGCACTTTCCGAGACAGTAAAAGGTGAGGGCCGGCCGGTTTCGGGGTGAGAAGTTTCCACGTGATATGATAGTAGATAATCGTCACTATGAGTAAACGAGCAGAAAGGACATTCAAGCAGCTTTCCAGTCGCCATCTTTATATTTTAAAATGAATTCGCAAAGTATAGGATTTATTGATAAAGAGTTCGAGTAGATGGTTGAGATCAGCTGCCAAGCGAGGCTGACACGCTGACACTCTGAATATCACGTGTTGAGAAGGTCTAGATCTGTAGTGGGGAATCAACGCGTACAAACATGCCTGCTGATTGCGGGATGTGACTTCGCGAACCTACACGATGGCAAAGACGCTTCTGCGTGGTCGATGAGATGTAATACGGTTGAAGGGCAAGGTTGTAGAAATTGTCTCATATCAGGCATCAGCTGGTATGTTAATGCTAAGCTTTTTGTGCCAGGCGCAGGATCGCGTGCAAATGGTTGCCTTGGCTACTTGGCAACCTCTGAGCCTTTCAAGAAGCCCAGATGCGATGGGCAATTCATGTCCATTCGCTATGAAACACAAGCTTCTTAGGAGGTACTTTGGCGTGAAAAGAAAACAGCTCGAAGATGACTCTGTCTGGCGGTACTAGTTATGTAGTAGTACCTTAAAGCGTGCTAATGTTAATCGTTTCCAAGGTACTTGTAGGGCTGGTTGGCTGGGGTCTAGAACTGAGCACCTTCCCCCGGGAGGAGTGGCTCCTTCCGCACCCAAGATCCCTGCAAAGGACACATTCATCCCTGGGTACCTACAGGTACCTACAGACCCCTATGGTACCTATTCCTCGTGGAAAGATCGTACCAACGCACCGGGATAGGCTCATCGTTACAGTGTCATATGTTCAATAGATATAGCTAAATAGGCTAGCCACCCAAAAATAGAACGCCGGTCCTCTAATGTACCCATATCGTACCATGTTTCTTCCACCACTGGTCCCATTATACCTTCTGTGAATGAACGCGAAATCTAAGATGCAATCTATCCTGGAAACCATTACCGTAGCAGATAACCTCCCATTCATACCCCTCATCTTCTACATCAAACAGCATTTGGCTCCTCCAGTGGGTTCATTCGGATTCTGAGATTTCTCAATCTCAGCCACCATCATCTCAAAAGCTCTGGCTACATTAGTGTTCAGTCGCGCGCTGGCTTCTGTAAAACCGCAATTGAATTCCTCTGCCAATTTCCGCCCGTCTTCAGTCGGTACATGCCGTTGGTCGGCCCGTAAATCGCTTTTATTGCCCACAATTACCATGGGCACCCAGTCAGCTCCCTGTCGTGGATGGATCAGTCAATTGTTACCCAACAAGAGCTTGTAGATCCGAGGATGGAATTGTGCGTACAAGATGGTTGAGGATCTTATCTCTCAAAGTTCGTATCATGTCAAACGACTGCTTCGAAGCCACCGAATAGACGAGCATGTATCCATGTATACCAATGAAATGCTTCGAATTAAGTATACTGTACTCATCCTGTTCACCAAAGTGCGCGATAAGTCAGAAAACGGTGGATCAGCACTGCAGCAGGCCGCTTTAGGGATCGAAACACAAAGAGGAAAGTCGGAATCGTGACGATAAGTGGGACAAATTTGGCACGCTGCTGGCCTGGCTTACTTGGCCCGCTGTATCGACAATCTCCGTAGAGTAATCCTGACCGCGATATTTGATCACCTTCCCAAAGTTATTTTCAATGGTGGGATAGTAGCTGTCGACAAAGTGGCCCTCGACAAACTGCACCGTGAGGGAGGATTTGCCTAAGGGGCCACGTTAATGCACCTGTGCACGGACACAATGCCGACAAGCCAGCTGATATAAGTAGCTTACCAACGGACCGACTGCCGACAACTGCCATCTTACGCTGCTTCGGAGATGGCATCTTTACTGTGCGTGCCAATTTTTCTTGATTCGGAATTTTCCTAAGGATAGAATTCTTCCTTTTTTGGAAAGTGGGAGGAGTGCGGAGGAAGGGATATGTCCAAGGGATGGTCTCGAATGTTAATTACGTGATAGTGTATTTTGCTATGCGAATCTTATTCTCGCATCCAAGTCTCACACCTCTTTTGTGCGTGAGGAGGTAGGCGGTGAGGAGGCTACATTTATATATGTACAGATGACGTTCTCATGTTGTTTTCTTTTTGTTGGCGCTTTCGCTTTCCCATGCAAACTTGATTTCTACAAGCGGCTGCGGATCTCCGCTTCTGCATACCTGGGGTAATAAAAACGGGTCTATGCTTGGGATATCTGGAGAAGTTGCGGTCAGAGATTCACTCTATCTAGTCTGCTATGCATAAACTACTTGCAAGGCGCATATCTGCCGAAATGCTGCTGTCGCTTCCACGTGACGCACAGACTGGTGGCACCCTTCCCTAAAGCCTCAGGGGGCCTTAAGGACGTAGGATTCTGTAGTGTTAAGGCATTCCGTATTCCTCCTGCCGGATTTTGGAGCACGACTGAATATGACTGGCCGACCTGCAAGGACGGCATGTTTGCCCTGCGCCTGCAGGTACACATCTGTGTCTCTAAAGTATATACATGTATACAGACAGGTCCCCGATTCCCCATGTAGGAATACATATGTTAAATCTGTACAACTCCTCATTACCGCTCAGGCCGGGCTGCTTCTCAGGGCCTGAGCTCATCGATAAGACCTTGCAAGCGGTCTAAGAAACCTGCTCTAGGATCGTCTTCCCCGTCTCCCCGAGATGTGGCTTTATCGATCTGCTTATAATATTGCAGAAATTCTTCTACCGCGTCGACCAATTGTTTCAAGGTGCCTCCGCTTAGCCGAGCGCTTCCACGTGCTTTGACTGCATCGTTGAGACACAAAAAGCTTAACAGGACCGACAGGTAGCCCAAGGCCACGTTTGAGCTAGCCTCTTCTTCGGAGAAAACCTGCAGGACTTAGCATCGTTGCTTTGTGGATACACTGAACTTATCTTACCTCGGCGGCGCTCTTAGATTTTATCGTGAACAGGGTTAGAAGAACGTCAAAGAAGCTTTGACCACCATGACGAAGATCTAAGGTTAACTTCCGCACTATGTCGGAGGATTCGGCAATGTTGATGAACGAGCCGAGTGAAAGTATCAAGTGGTCCAGCAGCAGAACCTTCTCGACCGTGACTGCGCCATCCGAGATTTTTTCGAAGTTCAAGATAATTATCCGGAAAAGCGCTTCAACAATAACCGGCGTCGAGAAATCCTCGCATAGACCAGGGTTGTTGTTTGTAAGATTCAAATATAGCCGAAGTGTCAGAGTTCGCGACATTGCGCAAGCTTCCTCAGTCCACGAAGCCAGTAGCGGAAGAAGGGCAGTCACGCGCTCGAGTGTATCCCCTGACCATAAGGACTGTTGACATTCGGCTGCGTTGCTGACTGTGCAGGATTCTAAGATTGATACTGCAAGTTCGAGATTGATAGTCACCATTGGAGTTGGCACCAATGATGCTATCGACGAGCTTGGCACCGATGTAGCAACGACACGCTGGATTGCGTGTGCTGAAAGCACCTCAATGGAGGACCCTGCTTCTCGTGTCTGCCGCACAATGTATTCGAGACACTGGAGGGCCAGGATATGACACGACAGGATGGCTGGTTTTCCTACCCTCCATGCCGCAGATCTGAGAAGCGAGGTACATAGCCTTTGATATTCTAGCTGGGAAAATTTCGAAAGGTTAGTTGACCGAAGTTTCGAGGCGGGGATTAGATCTCCATCGTGTCCCAGTAGCCGGGTTAAGAAATTTACGGTTGGAGCATCGCTGATCTGGGCTAACAATGGTGGTGAGGTCGAACCACTGATCAGCTGCAGAATTGCTGCAGCGAAAAGAGAGTTTGCTATAATATCATCGCCAAGGCTGACTACATGAGCCAACAGCCGGGACTCCAATCCTTGGTCTACGAAGAGACGACAAGTGGACGGGTCCTGAAGCTTAGCCACCAGATCCATCGCTCTACTGCGCAACAGCGAGGTCGGAACAGGTTTCTGTTCCTCCAAGTCGTCGAGTAGAGCCTCGAGCTCGCCGACCAAACGCACGTTCCCACCAGCTTCGCGTAGCTCATGGATACTCCTCATAGCCCCTCCTTGTGAGTCCTCAGCGGCTCCGTAATCTCCATCATCGTAAATGTTCGTAGCTTGCGAACTATTGACTATATCATTTAGTCGCCTTCGACCATCTCCATTCTGGCTTATAGGTGCTGGTACGACCGGTGCGCTGGTCATGGCTGCTTCGTCCATCTCATGATCTGTCAGGTAAGACCTTTGTCGAGCATAAGTCACTTTTGGTCCGACTCCGAGTAGCGACGGTAATGCTTGAGCAGGTTGGGATGAGTTATGCTGATGTAAGGGTGGACCTCTGCTTTGACTCTCAGAGCTTGGCGAAGTTTGCACCGTGAGTGCATCATTTATGGCGGAGCTTTCGGACTGTTGTGATCTTGACTGGTCATCATTGCTACTATCTTCTATGTCCTCATCAATGAGGTCTTCTTCTGATTGGGAAAGATCGTGACTAGAGGAATATAGAGTGTCGACGAGGCGTTTCTGTCGCGGCTTATGAGTAGCGTATTGATCTTCAGACCAGGTCACCTTGCGGACTGTTGGAGGGTCTTCTAGTGGTCTGGTCTTCTTGTCGGTAAGCATCAGGCCGGGCAAATTCAAGTCACTGGGACTTGCGGTTTGTACATCATCTAAAAGTAGCCTGTTCCATAGCTCACGTTGACGAGGAGTGGTGGCTATGTCTGTTGTCTGAGTGATTCTGGGCGGTGTCCTCGGCTGAAAGAGTTCCTTCACAGGAGAGTTTCCATCACCATTGGCGGCACCTGACCGATGGACCAATATGGTTTTCGGAGTGTCCTGCGGTTTTTCAGGGCGTGAATCAACTGCAGAAAGCTGTTGGTCAGCCTTTTGGTCCTTTCGGGGGCGTTTCGGAGGTTTGATAGCTCCTGCCTGGACTGTGCCCCTTGGATTAGCCGTATATTGTCCGCCAACGTCGGAAGGCTGTCGCTTGATTTCCTGGGTCTTACGAAGGGGCTTCGAAGGTTTGATGTCTTGGAGCTGGACTATAGCTCTTGGACGAGCTGTCGTCTTCTCCTTGGCTTTGACGTTTTGCGGCAAGACTGCGTGAGCTGAACCTTCGTTGAGAATTCCTGCTGCTTTTGGAGCCCAAGTTCGCCTTGGCGGGGTGATGGAAAGTTCTTTGTCTTGACGATTGTTGAACGACGGAAGTGATGGGGGTCCCTTTGCGCTGGCAGCATTGCTATGCAATTGTCGAGGGGGGCTCAACTCTCTCTGTGTTTCAGCAGCAATGTGCCTTTGCAGGCTAGCATCATCGAAGACAGAGGAGGGATTGTCTGCGACCAAGTTCGGAGTAAGTTTTCTTTTTTTCCTGGCCAACCCGTCCGTTGCGCTGATCCTTGATCTAGTTTCGTCATCTGAGGAGGGTACATCGAAGACGTTGTCGCCTATAGACGAGACGCTGGGGGTCCGGGAGGAGTAATGCTTATGCCTGCTTATGATTTCGTTGTGACGCTCTGCTTGTGACCCTGGTGAGGATGCCCTCTTTCCTAGCCTCTCAGGTATTGTATTGCTAGCTCCAGCCTCTTCAAGGTAGTGGCTTGTAGATACCCCATAGTCTCTCTGATCTTCGAGCTGGTCGTGTGGTCTCCTGATGTCTGTTGCAGCTGCCTGAGCGAACGCAGCGCCCGCGGCAATCATAGGCTTGCGAGAAGCCTTACCATAGGTTGTCGGTTTCCGGCGCTGAGCCATAGCGATGAGGGTCATCGTAGAGATAAAGAGAGGCTTCGATTCATTGCTTGGGTTCAAATAGCAATCGAGGAGTCATAAGCCGGTGAATTTTGGCTGAATTATAGGGATAATTTGACAGCAATGGCACAAAGGTTAGAATCTCCTAATGAGGAAGTACAAGTGCAAGCATTTTGCGCGAGAATTCACTGATGGCTGCAGGTGTTGCTTGTGGTGATGCCAGAAATTGAAGAGGTGAGCTCTTAGAAAGGTCAACGGAAACAGCGACAGTGACGGGATTGTTGATGCCGCTAACGGACCGGGATCTGGATGGACTGGGATAAGGTTATTCCGTAACACGACGCTAGAACTAGTGGAAGCGCCATTTATGTGCCCCGCGATGCCCGCGTGCCTCACAGAAGTGAACGACAGGTGAAGTTCTTTACTCTGTGTCGGTAGGCTGTCTACATATTGAGCCGCTAGTTGATATCTTCGTTTTGCAAAGTGTGCCAGCTGTTATACAGCTTGTTTGAGTGGGTTATACTAAGCCAATATTCCTCAATGCGTTGTTCTCATTGCTACTTGCCTAACGTGTTGTGGGGTATTGTTTGCCTGAGTAGCCTCAACAGAAATGTCGTTCACTCCTAGTACCACTGCACCAGCGCATTGTGTCGGACCTGATTACCGCCCCAATGCGCAAAAGCCTACCGCAACAGTATCGACCAAAATCTCTTACGAGAATGTTCATATTTTACCACAGACCCCGCAGCTAATAGCTCTGCTCACGTACGCAAAAGTTCCTCTCGAACAGTCAATCTACGGCTATATCTGAGTCATAGGCATACAGGATGATCCGGGACAAAAATACAGCAAGGGCAGACTTTATCTTCTACTCAAACCGTATCATCCGTCTTCTCGTCGAAGAGGGTTTGAACCATCTCCCCGTCGTTGAGCATACAATCACTACGCCAGTAGGCCGCTCTTATGCCGGCGTCAAGTTTCAAGGCAAGATATGCGGAGTCTCGATCATGCGAGCCGGTGAGGCTATGGAACAAGGCCTTCGTGACTGCTGTCGTTCTGTCAGAATTGGGAAGATTTTGATTCAGAGAGATGAAGACACGAGCAAACCGAAGCTATTCTACGATAAATTGCCAGAGGACATTTCCGAAAGATGGGTCTTACTCTTAGATCCCATGTTTGCAACAGGTATGTATAGCATCTCCTGACGTCTTGAGGGGCATTAACCTTGCCGTCCAGGTGGATCTGCAACCATGGCAGTAGATGTGCTCAAGTCCAAAGGAGTGCCCGAAGATAGAATTCTTTTCCTCAATCTCATTGCCAGTCCTGAAGGTGTCACTAGCTTTGCAACACGTTTTCCCAAGCTGCGTGTCGTCACAGCGTTCGTTGACCAAGGTTTAGACGAAAAGAAGTATGTTCCTGGACAGACTAAACGAGAATATCCAACTGATTCGTGCTTTCAGCTATATCGTCCCGGGACTGGGCGATTTTGGGGATCGGTTCTATACTCTGTAAAGATCATAGCGATTAAACATCCTCGACAAGGCCGGCCTGACTGGGCCCAGCAAGCGAAAAGTGCATATAGCTGGAACCGCATCTGATTCCTGGTCTGTGAAGGCGTTGGTATCAGCGTGGTAGTACCTGGGTGAGAAAAGTCGTGTCAACATGGTCGCTTTGGGTGGGTCAAAGGCAGTATGAGTGCCACTCTTGGATGTTCGAGTGGGTGGGTCAAATGCAGTATGAGCGCCACTGTTGGATGTTCGAGCCAGTGGTGGCACGATGTACCCGCAAGGTTGGTTGTATATAAATGTTTTCAAAATAAAGATAATGCGAGTGAGCCCCTTCGGCCCAACGCCCTGAACACCCTTAAGCCATCAAATACCTAGGCACGCCTTGTAAAACCGAGCAAAATGTCTTCACAGTCCTTAATCGTCATCAATAAAATCTCCTCCATATTCATTGCCACCAACAGCTGACACCAGATGTCGGTCGATATTCATCTCTGAGTTCCTTCGTTCGTTCCCTGCTGCGAGATCTTCGTATGAGTTGAAACCATCGTTGGCTTGTGAGGTATCAGCAGCTTCTTTTGCTACTGTGTCGCAGGCATCGATCCAGTCGGAATAGACATCGACTCCAGCAGAGAGGTCTCGTGAATGGTGCGTAAGCCGGTAGCTTCGTAGCCTAACGAGTATTGGACTCACAGTTAATGCCAGTCTGGAACTGTTGCCCGCAAATCTTGCAAGATAGATCACCGATTCCGGCCTTCTTGTCGAGCTTCACCGACACAGACTTCTCGTGGTTACAGAAGAGGCATGGAAACACAGTTGGAAGGGGCTCTTTCTGCGAGGCAATCATCAGCGACCATTGCACGACATTAGACTTAGGCACCCGACCTTTTTTGGGCCTTGTGGCTTGCGTGAAGACTTCTTGCGTTTACCCTGCCAGCAGGGATTAGTGTTGTACTAGGTGTCTGATCATCTGCTATAGTTGCCAACATACCATAGTGATGGTCTCTTTGGGCGAGGGTGATTTTGTGTAAAGTGTGAGAATGCAAGGTTCCAACCTTTTCAGGTGGCTGAAAGTGATCGCAAAGCTAAAATAGCGTCTGGACGGTAATCTAATCTAAGCGCGGAAGCTACGGAGACCGATGCATCTCTTGCTTTCTGTTTGTTTGCTAGTAGGATGATACAAACGACATCATAATTGCTTGCAGGTCTGACACAGACATCTGCCATTCCGATTAATAAATAATCCCTATGTAATTCGCATTATACGTTCACAGCTACGATCCAGGTTCACATCGGCCTGTTTTCTCACAATGTCATCTGAGCAAGTCGTTCAACCAAATGATCAATCTGACTTGCTGAAGCAGATTCTTTCCACTGTCAGGTCAATTAAGGAAGACTATAGACAGCTTTCTGTTGCAGTAGAAGCCATCGAAGGACAGGTCAGTAGTCTCGCTAGAGTAAAGCAAGGCCGTGATGGTGAAGGGGACCGAAGTCCACCAGTTCGCCCTGTCGTAGATCATCAAGTTCCCCATAGTGGCCGAACAAGCATAGATGAACCTAATCGCCCTCGTGCTGTTGATCTGGAAAGTCATAAAGAGGCGCTTTCCTTACGAAGACCCAGTTCTGCTACATCGAGGATCATATTGACAACTTATCCTGGGCAATCGGGCATTGACCCTCTGCCCATGGATTGGGGAAATCCAGATCCTCAGAAAAGAGGTCCAGTGGTTGTTTCACGTACTCAAAGCACAATCCGGCGACGAAACGGTGAGTTTTCGGTTCCCATACGTGATGTCTCTAATTCGTCGCAATAGCGATCGGTGCACATGGTGGTTCCTATTCCATATACCATGCCTTGGCTGTCGCCAGCAAGAACCTGGACGTCGATCATAAGCCGGACTTCACCAATAGTGATCCTGCTGTCAAAGTTGGACCTTTCGCGCAATGGCAAGATCCGAAAAAGATTGTCTCGATGGACCCACTAGGTCACTTAGCTCCTTGGTTGTTTTCTGACATCATACGCGACCAAAATGTACATATCAGACCAACAATCGCCGTCACAAAAGCGCACATGAAGTTACCCGAGCTTGAGCAAAGTGTGCGTGCAGGTCGCCTCATCCCTGACGGGAAGATATGTATCAACGAAACTGGAGAACTGGCTGTCACAAAATTCGCTGTTGAGCCTTGTTGGTATCTCCCTGGGGTCGCTGAGCGCTTCGGCATTGATGAAGGGATATTGCGGAGATCTCTTTTCGAGAACACTGGAGGGTCCTTTCCTGAGCTTATCACTCGCGGGGACATCAAAGTTTTTCTCCCTCCAATCGGTGGATTAACTGTCTACTGCTTCGGTGATCCCGCCAAGATGTCAGACCCTAACGTTAAGCTGGCACTCCGTGTACACGACGAGTGCAATGGAAGTGATGTCTTTGGTTCTGACATCTGCACTTGCCGCCCATATCTGATATTTGGGGTCGAAGAAGCAGTCAAAGAGGCACAGCAGGGGGGAAGTGGCGTTGTTATCTATTTCCGGAAAGAAGGACGCGCATTGGGGGAGGTGACTAAATACCTTGTGTACAATGCTCGCAAACGGGGGGCGGACCGTGCTAGCGAATACTTCAAAAGGACAGAGAACATTGCTGGGGTCAAGGATATGCGCTTTCAGGCCTTGATGCCTGATGTACTGCATTGGTTAGGCATCACCAAGATTGACCGAATGCTCAGCATGTCGAACATGAAGTATGACGCTATTGTCGAGCAAGGCATACCGATTCACGAACGTATTCCCATACCCGACGAACTCATACCGGAAGATAGTAGGGTGGAGATTGACGCGAAAGTTCATAGCGGCTACTTCACGACCGGAAAAGTCATGAATATAGCTGAACTCAGTGAAGTACACGGCAGGGCTTGGGAAGATGTTGACCATTGAAAGGCGTGGGATGATATATGCAAAGCAATGACGAGATGGATCCAAGAATGCTATCGTTGAATGGTTAGAATCCGTAGAACGTTAGGCTTAAAGCTGATGTCATAGAAGTTTTTGGTCCATTAAGAACTCATGTTTCCGTTCTTCCTGCGTGGCGAAGATACCAGAATTTTTCCTTTATGGCTACTTGAAGATCTATATGATACCTTATGGTGGCCGGGAAGGGGCTGGACAGATCTATCAGCGTGAAGAGAACCTTAGTGATCGGAAATTCTAAGCACGGAGCCTATAGACTGGCTAAAGCAATTGATATCTTACCTTTAGCTATGATGAAGTTGATCAAATGTCTTAAGGCGGTAGTCCATAGTTCATGATCCTCGAAGAAACAGTCGATTACGTTCCTCTACATGAAATCAAATTTGCGAAACAAGGTCGAGTAGCCTAAAGTAGGGCTGGGCGGGCAAGCGATCAAAGTTGAAAGCCGTGGAATTGGTTAACCACAGGGACATGAGACAAGCTTATAGTGTACAAATGAAGGGATGCATCCTCCACTTTAGTAGTACTCCTTTAAAGTTGAGAAGCGGTTGGTATCGTCTGTGGGCTCCACTAGGTAATTCTGGGGCTCAAGAGCGGACGCGCTAAACCTTAGCGTCTCGCTAAACATTTGTGCGTCTCTAACATCCAAATTGACGAAATCCACCACATCGAAGACATCAACATCTGCGCTCTTCCACTCCGAGATTGCATTTGAACCGCAATCATGGCTGTCGGAAAGTCAGTCTCCTCATTCCTTCACAAGTCTAGCAATTCGAGGTAGTGCCAGGTGCTAACGTGCGCCTTAGGAATAAGCGCCTTTCGAAGGGCAAGAAAGGTCTCAAGAAGAGGACCCAAGATCCTTTTACTCGCAAAGACTGGTACTCAGTCAAGGTATGTAGCATTAATATGATCTATCTGCCCGTCTAATATTGTCTAGGCACCATCTACCTTCCAGGTTCGAGAGTACGCACATCCCTCCCTTTCCAAAACGCCAGTTGCTGATATTTCCAAGCGTGGGCAAAACACTCGTCAACCGGACAACTGGTCTCAAGAATGCAAATGATGCACTGAAAGGAAGAATTTTCGAGGTTTCCCTGGCCGATCTACAGAAAGACGAGGACCACGCATTCCGAAAGGTCAAGCTAAGGGTAGACGAAGTCCAAGGCAAGAACTGCCTCACAAATTTCCACGGCCTCGACTTCACGTCAGACAAATTGCGATCATTGGTCCGCAAATGGCAGTCTCTCATTGAAGCCAACGTCGTCGTCAAATCCACCGATGATTACCTCCTCCGCCTGTTCGCCATCGCGTTCACCAAGCGACGACCGAACCAAATCAAAAAGACTACATATGCCGCATCCTCGCAAATTCGTGCCATTCGCAAGAAGATGGTTGAGATCATTCAGCGCGAAGCTTCGAACTGCACACTTTCTCAGTTGACTACGAAGCTGATTCCCGAAGTTATTGGTCGTGAGATCGAGAAGGCTACACAGGGCATCTACCCACTTCAAAATGTACGTTGCCTGCTACGTTCCTAGCTATCATATTCATGTTAAACTTTTACAGGTCCACATCCGGAAAGTCAAGCTCCTCAAGGCACCCAAATTCGACCTGGGTGCTCTTCTCAACCTGCATGGTGAATCGACTACGGATGAACAAGGACAGAAAGTGGAGCGGGAATTCAAGGAGCAGGTGCTGGAGGAAGTTTGAACAATGACGGGAAGGGGCTGAAGGGGTCATTAAGCTAGACTAGCTGCTTGAATAGCAGTAGTGAAACAAACATGTCTTCATAGGCACTGGCGCAAACAAAAATGATTTAAAGCATGCACAGTCGTTTCCTCTGTCAATTTTTGTCCTAGCTTTCCCCGACCTCGATGACATAGTCATGGGCCTCTCGTAGTGACCAATTCCCCTTGGTCATCTAAATCTAATGAGAAATGAGACCTTTGTGGCTCTGCCCATAATGTAATTAGGACTCTATATAAGGGAAAAGTCTTTTTGCTGGGAGTCCGAGCTTGACGACTCTAAAAGCCGATAGGCCTGACCGTATTACCCTTCCGGCATTTATACAGTCTCGACGGCGCAAAGTGCTAGTTCAAACCAATCGTCGGCAGCATTATCGAACGTTGGATCGAATCAGTCATCTCGTGATTCTTTCTCTCGCAAAAAGTCCTCAACAGCCTCTTTGAATTCATTTGGCTTCTCTGAAATGACCCAATGCCCGCTCTCAATATCCCGCAGCTCGAATCTTGGGAAAAACCGGCCGATCAGAGGCAGCACATCGTCTGCCACATAATGACTCTTCGTGCCACGTATAAAGAGTGTTGGCCCATCATAGCGAGCTTCGTCCGGATCTTTGAATGGGAAGTCGCCCATGTTGTCCAGACTTGCAGCCAGTATCTTTATCGGGATGCGGAAATGGAGATGTTCTCTAATCGGTGATGTAGTGAGATTAGTGAGAAGGAATTGTCGGATGGGAAGCGCCTGCGGCTGTCAATATATTCTCTATGCAACTTACTGAGGTCATCATCTAACCTCTTCATATTTCTTTAGGATGGTATCTGCCTCTGATCGTTTATCGGTACCAGCCTCCTCAATCTCCCGCATGCCTTGTATATATTTGGGAAAATTGCTGCTTAAACTGGCATCCACAGGTGCATTATCGACAGGGACAAGCGCTGAAACTGTTTTCGGTGATCTTAATGCAACGGTCATAGCCACTTTGGCACCCCTTGGACGCATTTAGTATTGCCCAACGTATTTTCTCTTTCCGCATGCGAGACTGCAAGCCAAGACTGACATGGAATGGCCTATCATGACTGGTACATGGATCTTATGCTTAGATATGAATTCCTCCACGTCATCAGCCATTGCCGAGTAAGTATGTGTAGGGTCATGGGGTGATTCGCCATGATTCCTCAAATCCTGTCTCGATCAGCCATTGATAAATATCGCTTGATTGTGCATGCTGATGGACTGACAAGCGCGTACACTGGCCTCTTCAAGTCCCTTGCAAGTGCCCTAGTCCAGTCAGCGAATGATCTTCCAGGTCACGGCAGAGAAAGGCTTACTTACTGATGCTCCGATTGTTCTGCTTGGAGCCGAAGAGACCATGCAGAAATATTAGCGGGGCACGACCTTCCTCCGCCTTTGCAGGCTCATGTAAATTATATGCTAGGCTCAATTGGCGTTTGAACAGGCGTTGGAACGCATGACGGTTCCGAGGTTTTTGGAGCCGTGACATTGTGCGCCAATCTTAGAAAGCTGTAACAATTGTCTGTTTCATTTCTGGTCTCCCACGCCGGAACGGCCCGCAACGTTCCCGTCGGACAAATGCAATGCCAAGACTGTCTTGAAATTTTTGGAATTGCTTAGTGGTAAAAATTGCTTTTGAGTGCGAGTGGACTGCCTTAGTGACTGTACATCCTTTTCATACTGACTAGTTGCGCTTGCAATCGACCCAATTATACGTGGGTCCTGTATGATACCGAAAGTTCCGAAAATTACAGACCTGAATGAAACCTCGCACCGAGTTATTTCCAACCTCCATACTGCAGCCTTTGAGTAACATCTCCCATTTTCTTTTGCGCCATGACCCTCAATGCGGCATCGGTCTCCGGCTACTATGCCTGGAACGCAGATCGCAGGTCTGTCACTCGCCAGCTAGTTACAGTTGCATATCAACCGTTTCCGCCTGCAGTCAACGGCCAATTAGAACGCCTTACTTCATTTGCCTTGTGCTGAGACATGGTCGGTGTGGGCGGAGCGCGAACCACTCTTCTGGGCCCTTCTTTGCCTTATTGCGACCTCAAATATCTTCCACGCTTTGCTGTTCATATCACTACAAACTACAAGGATTTAATATCAGCTGGGTACTAGGAGCTATTTTTAGATCCCTCTTCTCGCAGTCTAGCATAATGGCAGCCTTCGGCGTAAATTCGACGGGCCATGAAGTGGTCCAAGCATTTCGTACTCACATGGTTGGGAAGATTGGTAGAGTAATCCTAAGTGCAATAAACGACTATCTTCTCACAATACAAGTGCTTATTACCGGCCCAAGCAAAGACGGCATAGGTGCGGAGATCGCAAAAACGCTCGCCAGTGGTGATCCTGACCATCTTCTACTCGCTGGCCGCAATGAGGCAAAGATAACACCCGTGATCAGGGAGATACAGAAGACGAACTCAAACATTAAGGTGACTTATGTGCAGTGTGACCTCCTGGACAATGGGTCAGTGCGCAAAGCTGCAGTGCGAGTCAATAGTCTCGTGCACAAAATCGATATCCTTATCAACAACGCGGGGATCATGGCGGCACGTACATTTCGAAAATCTGCGGATGGAGTGGAGAGTCAATTTGCAGCGGGATACCTTGGCCATTTCTTGCTCACGAATTTGATTATGGACACGATTGTCGCTGCTAAGGGAGTCGTTGTCAACATGACTAGCTCGGCTTATATGTTTGATGAAGTTGATACGCATGATACAAATTTTGCGGTAAAGGAAAATCTCATGACTTGGGAAGGTGTGGAGTAAGCTGAGAATCTGTATAGGAAGGTCGGGACTACGACCCATGGAAAGCCTATGCTCGAACTAAGACGGCGAATGTCTTGTTCACTATTGCTCTTGCAAAGCAATTTGGCGGCAAAGGCGTAAAAAGCTTTGCAGTGGATCCAGGAAGTGAGTACTGCAATGGGTCTTGACTTCGCTTTTGGCTAGGTACTGACAAGTAAACGTCCCAAGTGGTTGTAGGGACCAATCTGATGGCAAATACAGGAGTCGATGATGAGCTTATGAAACAGGGTATGGACATGGCTGTTGCGCGCAATGGCGGTATGACCAACGATTTCTAAGCCTAATTATGACATTTGGTATAGCTGATAATGACTTTAGGCGAGGGACTCCCCACATCCAAAAGTGTCGATTCAGCAAGGATGTGCGAGTGCTGTGCTTGCATCCTTAGACACTTCTCTCGAAGGTAAGGAATATTATGCATCGATTTGTGCAGTCTCCAGCTAAGCTTTCCTTATAGGAAAGTCTCCCGCATATGTCAAAGAATGTGGCATCATTCCCACACTGCCTTACGCCAGCGATGAAGCGATAGCCAAGAAGCTTTGGCAACTCAGTGAGAGATTAGTTGGGCAAACTTTCGATGGATAAGTGGGGTTCATATGACTGCTCAGTTTCGGCTTACAGGACCTTCCTCATAGCGGGCAGTCACTCGGTTAGCAGCAAGTAAAATTACGCAGATAGCTGAAAAATACCAAGACCGGAGCGGCCCGCAACGTGGCGCCGTACAAATGCAATGCCAAGACACTATTGAAGACTTTGCAGCTGCGAAGTGATTGAACAGCTAGGCATTGACTGCAACGGGACTGCTTGAGCGACTGTGCCGAAACAGCTTGTTGCATCTCCGTTGTATGTCGACTAGTTCCGCTTGTAATGATTCACCAGTCATACGCGGGTAGTGTGTTGTGAGGAGCGCATTAACTATTGTAATTGTTCTCTTACTTGCGTGATCTCGCACGTCTTAACGACTTCAACGCAATGACATCTATATCTGAATACTCGCAACTAAGACTCTACTAGCAAGATAGAGCCAATATCGGCTAACTTTTGAATATGAGTCATCAAACCTTGTTTGATATTGAACAACATAGTAACTCTGGAGGAGGCTAATTACGCATGAACATGTGATTTTCAAATTCTTTAGGGAATGCCTGACCCGCCAACCTGACTACAAACTTATCCTTCTGCTAAGAAACTTCGGACAAAAACCCGTGGAATCAAGAACATACAGCTCTATACAAAATAAGATCATCTTAACTTATATTTGTTAAGTTATCAAAGGTCGACTTTTTAGGTCAATAACTCTACACAATCAACCACCTTGGGATTTCTGCCGTACGTCTCGGGTGTCCCATTGGGAGACTATCCAAGTTATTTTGATCCTAGCGAACTTATTCAGGTCATAGGATAAACCCAAGCCTGACAACAGTAACCATTTGAGCTTCTGATAAGGTCGCCAACTCCATCAAACTAGTCATCATGTCCTCGTCTACGTCGAGTCAGACCCGCATCCTTAGTGATTCAGCCCATCAGCTTCTTTTGAGATTCGGAGAGCATATTCCCTATCGTGGAGGTTGGCAGACGATCCGAAGTGTGGGGCTTTTGAATTCTGGAGCTTCAGATTCTGAGGCATCAGTCGAAGTCCCACAGTTCCTTGAGAGCGCTGAAGCAATGGAATTCTTAGGGTTCACACCTAAAGCAGCGTTAGACATTCTTCAGCGCTTCCAGGACGCTTCAACATTCATTGAGGATGATTGTATTCTCGAGTATGCCAAAGGTCAGGTAAGGTCTTCCCCAGATGTTGGCTGTCCGGAGGATGACTGGACTTCGGCAATGATTGCCATGGGTATCACGGAAACTTTAAGTCAGCAGATTCTTGATCCCCAGTTCACTGATCTTCGTTTGACGCAAAACGCTCGTTTCTGGGTCCTCGATACGATCAAAGCGAAGTTTAATTTCCTGTTAGCGCTTGATGGCATTATACTTGGGTTCACACCACGTGACCTAGGTCCAATGAGTCTCCAGGCTCGTTTGGGGCGGTCAAAGAAGTGCTCACACACAAAAACAAGATTATCGAAGAACGGAGCTAAGAGAAGACCGGAGTCCCAACTTGAAATCCCTTCCACACAACAATCAATATTAGACACCGAGTTCCTGTTACTAAAGGGCGGAGATTGTGGACGCTTGAATAAGGTAATCAGACTCAAGACAGATTATAAGGACGTCAACAGAATTGTAAACGCTCTGAGCATGCTACCGGGAGATTTCGCTGGCCTCAACGCGGCATTGTATTGTACGACGCAAAGGCAAGCCGCATACCATTACGCGGAATACGCTAAAGCTCGCCTTCGTACCTCCGGACAAGACTTCATTGCAGTTGGTGTCTTACATATCGTGATTCCTAAGGAATTGATGGCAGGTGCAGTGGATGTTCAGGGAGATATATGGAAGGAATATGTCTGGAACCATCGACTACAACGGACCACCCCTGACCATCTCCGGTGGCTCGACGAGGCCCCTATAGTTGTTGGCCCCGTTGCTAAGTGTAGCGAAGAGAACTTCGTAAGGATGGTTGGAAGCAACAAGGAATACAAAGCGCTTGAGCCAGTGAAGATGAGTGATGGTGAAACGACATCACAATATTGTATCAGAGAGGAAAGCCTGATGAGACGGATAAATGAATGCGGGAAGTTTTGGATGGAGAGGCTTTTTTAAGTCGTGATTACCGTCTCATGCCCAAAGTTGTTACCAGATACCGATGGAATTCGCAATTTCAAAAGAGTGGAAACAACGCATTTCAGTTCTATATCTAGACAGGAAAGGTTGCGGTCAGCTTAGAAACCTTTGAAGATCAGATAGATGTTGAGGGTATGAGCCTAGGATAATATAACATAGAGGCGGATCTTGATTGAACGAGGGACTGCTATGAGAATTATCCCCAGCCCCTTCGTCCCAGTAAGTATGAATCCACATCTCATGGCGTGTGCCGAAGGCATCGCAACGGCAAAATCCGCGTACCTGCCTGATTGAGTAGCAATAGGGCTGAAGCCAAACCCGGTCTTGTGTGGCAATCTTAGGAACCGCTGTTGTCAATTCTATGGTCTTATCCCAAGGCACAAAGAGAATTGTGTCCAGCGTCTGTCGCTTGGCATACAATCATCAAGATTAGAAGTCAAAGATGCATCTATCTGTATGTGCGTTCTCCGTTATGAAAGTCATTCAGCGTAGAGCATTTGCTCCACGTCATTGCTCAAACCCAAAGAAATCCTCCGTTATCCACGTCTCGTAGGAGGATGGAGCATTATATTTGCATGTGAGGAGATTGTAGTGCAGGAAATACGACACAGGTCAAGCTCTCTGACTAGCGAAGAATATTCTTTAGAGCGCTGTCGAGACTTTCTCTCCAAGGGATATTAGCCCTACAAGGCAATCTTTTGGGAACATCTCTAAGCAGCGAGTCGGTAGATATTCGTACTATCTGCATAACTGATATATCTTCTACAGGAGGATGACGGCGTGCAAACCATCAAAGACTTCCAGGAAGTCGCGGAAGGTCGCGTCTTCTGGAGATCTGACAGCCCGATAATTCAGAAACATAGCGTCAAAGACGAGAGCATTCTGAAGCCTACATTACTATTCATTCATGCATGCGTGGCAGACCACACATTATGGGATGAACAAGTCGCGTACTTTACTGAGAGAGGATGGTGCTGTTTACGCTATGATCTACTGGGTTATGGCGAATCTATACCCACTGAAAGCTACCTGTCGATGGAGTTGCGTTCTCCTGTGAAGCACCATGATCACACTGCACGTATTGCGGAGGCATTCCTTGCTTCTAATGGCGAGAGACAGCAGTCATCTAACGGAAAATTCGTAGTCATCGGACTAAGTTGCGGGGCTTGTGTAGCAATTGATTTCGCGATTTCCTACCCGGAGCTTGTCAATGGGCTTGTGCTTTGTGCTGGTGGAGTTGGGGGACTCGATATTGCCAACACAGCGGACGAAGACGCTCTGTTCAAGACCGTAGACCAGTACATGGCAGAGAAAGATATCGAGAATGCTGCTAGAACGAACGTAAGAATTTGGGGAGATGGACCTCAGGAAGATGAAGGCCGGCTCAATGATGATATCAGGAAAAAGCTCTACAATTGGTGCAAAACTATTGCCACCAAGGAAATCGCTAAGAATGGAGGCTCAGCTATTCCCCAGGAGGATTTGAAGAATCCGCCTGCAGCACAGCGTCTATCTCAGATCAAGGTCCCAACGATTGTAGCGAAGGGAAAATATGACGAGAGCAGCACAGTCTCGGCGATGGATTACGTGGCTCAGAATACTGAAAGGGCTGAGCTTAAAGAGTTCGAGGCGGGCCACATGATAAATCTGGAATGCCCGACAGAGTTCAACAATTGGCTCGGCATTTTCTTGGATAAATTCTTGCATTGACCGATTATATTTGCAGATTCTCGGCTTTCGTGTTTCGTGTTTTGTGGGGGTCAATATGATCCGAACATTTTACAAATCCAACATCCACCCAGGACGCACGAAGCACCGTTTGGCTGGCTTTCTACGGCATGACGTTAGAGTCGTTTATTCATGTGTCAGCGGACAACTTTCATGCGGCTCCACTATTGACACAGAGCGGTGAGAGGTGGAGCTGAGGGGTCGATCGAGTTTCTTATTGCATGCGAGCATGTTCCTTTTGAAAATTCAAGGGTTGACTTTTTCAATCGCAGACGATATTGGAGCTTGCTTGATTGGCTCTGCGCTTCAGAAAGGATACGACTCTAAACGCCACGCACTTGATATTTCTCCTAGATTAAATCGTGAATCTCCGATTGCGAAACTGCTTTGACGCCCTCCTGTTGCTCGATGAAGATTTTGATCTTGTGGCTTTCGTCGACGCTCCAATCGGAAAGCATGCCCAGCGTGGCTTTATCAACATGACACACCTGATGCGATGATATCCAAACAATATCACATGCAGGATCCATCGCACCTCGAACTCTGAGACGGGGAGATAAGGAAAGGCATCTAAGGAAGCATGTGCTCAGAAGATATACGCTATGACTGACTGACCTCTGACCCTGAGATGTTCGGGAAAAGGCGCTTACTGGAGGACACGGCCCGGAGCTCATGGATGACTTGCATAAGACAGCTTAAACTAACAGTGTAACACGATCAGAATCGCTTCCACGTTCATGTATATCGGACTATCCTTGGTGTATTATCGATAGTTTGTATAGTCGCTTTAGAGCACACCCACCCCCCCAAGGGTGGCCCCGCACCTAAGTCAGCCCAGACCAATCACAACCCAAGAAGCCTCCGCTTTGAGAATCAAAACACAGGCTCAGGAGCTCTCATGTGACCTCCCTCAATAGTAATCAATGTCCGTTGACTTCAACCTTTCACAGGAGAAGGGGGGGGTTCATTCAGTAGCCGCTGTCTTCTTTTGTCGAGGGGGTTGGGGTGACTTGCTTATTCCCCGTTCATTCCGTCAATGACCCCCATCATTCTCCACCCCGCCAATCTCTAATCCCGTGACCTCCTTAGTCGATATCAGACAACGACGAGCGCGTGATCACACGTAAGTACTTCCGAACTTTTGTTACATTTCTCTTTACTGTGGCATAGAGAAGGCCATGATGTATGTGCAATGGACTCGCTTCGCACCATCTCCGAAGCACCGATTACCACCGCCGTCCAGACCCCAATGGGAGCAATTTTCTTACAGCAGCAGTTCAGTCAGAGGCAGAACCATTGAGACGCGCCATCACCGCCGTATCATCTGCGAAGTATCTCCGGCTAGCTCGTAGCCTTTGTGACCCACCGTCCTTGAGGGTGTGGTCCAAGACACGATCGGTCTTGGACAGCTTTCCTGTGAGACGCATGCTTGCATGACTCGTGATAGATACACATGACACCGTGTTGAATGGCTGCTGACCTCTCTGAGTTAACAGCCCAATCCGAAGCTATTTGACAGCTCCTTGCGCAGTTCGAACACGAACGCGCCTCAATCGTAGAACCCACGGGAACTACGAACGTGCCTTCCCTTCCATCCAGCAAGAGAGCCAGCGCCTCCTGAGCTCGCTGCCGGAAGTCAAAGGTCAAGAATAATCCACGGCGAGCTATAGAGACCAGGCTTTGAACCTGCGGGCTCTTGTATGCCAACCTCTATATTCTAAGCAGCGGTTACGCATATCAGTGCTGCACACAGCCTTCTCTCTTAGCCACCCTGAGGTATGCGGATGCTATCAAAATATCATATTGCTATACCCCAGATTGCTAACCTTGGCGCTAGGTTAATTTTGTGCATCTGGGAGAAGAGGTCATCTTAGACCCTACATGTCCATTGAGCTGACCAATACCATGTCAGCCACAAGGAGCTACTCGGAACATGAAAGGCCACATCCATCTATGGACCAAGCAATGCAAAATCTCCAACACAAAACGTCTTACAAGAGAAAGCGTGCCTCTCCTGACCCGAATGGAAACAAGAACAAGACCAATCAGCGGCCTCTATCTGCCTCAAACAACGTGCATGGAAACGGCCATGCACCAGACTCGTCGCACAACCTTTTCTCAAACGACTCTAGCTCCAATGATTTCACAGCCATTGGCCAGCAAATAGCCCAGCATATTGCAAACGCAAACACTAGTACGGCCGCTGCGGCACTCGCCGCGAATATGCCGCAACTGACAGTACCACGGCCGACAGAGCTCTCTTTTCCAAGTAGCGGCTCAGGCACTGATGGGGATCGACACATGGACTCCTCGTTCGATATGGCAGGCGGTTCCGATGGAGATCAACATCAACACCATCACACGCAAGGTACTCCATACAATCTCGATGCATATCAGGGAGACGGACCTGTACCAGCACAATCATCTGATGGGGGAGGTGGCGCTAAGCCTGCCGTTGGCACGGATGAATGGCACAAGGTCCGAAGAGACAATCACAAGGAAGGTTAGTAGCTTGCTGCTCATGTTCAAGAATCGCGCTCACCTATTATCAGTGGAACGGAGAAGGCGAGAGACCATCAATGAAGGCATCAACGAACTTGCAAAAATAGTACCGAATTGCGAGAAGAATAAAGGCTCAATACTACAGAGAGGCGTACAGTATATCACACAGTTGAAGGAGAACGAGACCCGCAATATTGAGAAGTGGACATTAGAAAAGCTGCTCACTGATCAAGCGATTGCGGAACTGAGCTCAAGCGTTGAGAGGCTCAAGAACGATTTGTCGGCTGCCTACAAGGAAGTTGAGCGTTGGAAGAAGACATGTCTGGACGCAGGATTAGAGCCAAAAGACGATGGGGGTACAGATGATGACGGCGACAGTTGAGAAACCCTTGGCAAATACTCGGTTGAGAATGTCATTTCTCGACTGGACTCGCCGTCGTCCCCCTCGGCGTTCAAATTACGAGTTTCAGTCTGGTAGCCGCTACGTCCATTCGATGCCGACCGCGATAGCCTGGGCTGGTCCTCCGGGTGCTTATGTGGATATGAATGGCCCATGTCTTATGACACGACTCAGTGCGATCATTACCTCTTTCTTTTCTGCATGTTGAAGACTTTAGCGCCATACAGCTTTTGTAATACTTTTTTCTACGGTATTGGCGACACCGTGTCTAGCACACGGTCTTTGAGCATTATCAAGGACTTGCAGCTGGTGACAGGTCTACAATGAGGACAGGACTATTAAGTCTAGTCTGTACAGATATTTGGCATTTGGTGTACAGAAGTGGTTATTTCAGCTATCGGATCTAAGCCCATGATGCTTGAATAGCTTATCTGATACGTATGATATTGGAGATTTTCCAAGGATGCAATTCCTTCCATCCCGTGACCGCTCACTTAACCCAACCAGCGAGAGTGTTTAAATATAATTCTCTCCAACTTGTGATATTATATTCTGTACACTGACTTTCTCACGTGAGGTGGCTCCTTGGCATTCCCTGAGAGCCGAGGCTCTATTTGGTTAGCGCAAAACAAATGTGTCCTTTCCCGAGCTTTATTTCCAAAATCCATGCTCAGCTAAGGTACATATCCTTCCAGACTCTCCTCTCGTAATTTCTCCATTCAATTCACTCCTTGAATCCGTTACTTGCTTGGAGTACCATTGCATCCGCGTTCATCTGTCTTTTTAAAGAATTGAAGTCCGCGTAGCGGCACCACCGCCAGTATGAGCGGTCTCCGATTCCTCGACCTCATAAAACCCTTCACTCCCCTGCTGCCCGAGGTCGCAGCGCCCGAGACTGCGAAGACACCATTTAATCAGAAGCTCATGTGGACGGGGTTGACGCTCCTTATTTTTTTGGTGATGTAGGACCACCCCAACTGTGCGCCCTTTGAACTCGTGCTTATGCGACTGTTTATAGGAGCCAGATGCCCTTGTATGGCATCGTTTCGTCAGATAATAGCGATCCCCTTTACTGGCTGCGGATGATGCTTGCGAGTAATCGTGGAACGTTGATGGAGCTGGGAATTACTCCAATTATCTCCTCGGGCATGGTCTTTCAGCTTCTTGCCGGTACACACCTCATTGATGTTAACCTTGACTTGAAAACGGACCGCGAGTTATATCAGACAGCACAGAAGCTGTTCGCTATCATTCTATCTTTCGGCCAAGCTATGGTATTCGTCCTTACGGGCCTGTATGGCCAGCCTAAGGATCTCGGCGCTGGTGTCTGCGTTCTTCTGGTGGTTCAACTCGTTGTGGCTGGACTTATTGTTATCCTACTTGATGAGCTGCTACAGAAGGGATATGGGCTTGGGTAAGGACTTCGAAGTGGGCTTCAGAGGGTCTATACTGATATGCTACAGATCTGGAATATCTTTGTTCATCGCTACCAACATCTGTGAATCTATTATCTGGAAAGCCTTCTCACCCACTACCATTAACACTGGCCGTGGACCCGAATTTGAAGGCGCCGTCATTGCCCTTTTCCACCTCCTCCTCACATGGCCAGACAAGCAGAGGGCGCTCAGAGAGGCCTTCTACCGCCAGAACCTTCCTAACATCATGAATCTGCTTGCTACACTGGTTGTCTTCGCTGCTGTAAGTCCTAGTCCCAGATTAGACTCCCGATTTCGAAGTCCCAATAACGTCTAACCCTGCAAAAGGTCATATACCTCCAAGGCTTCCGTGTAGAAATCCCCGTCAAATCCTCCCGCCAACGAGGCATGCGCGGCAGCTACCCAGTCCGCCTTTTCTACACCTCCAACATGCCTATCATGTTACAATCCGCGCTCAGCTCCAACATCTTCCTCGTCAGCCAAATGATGTACTCCCGCTTCAGCGACAATCTCCTCGTCCGTCTTCTTGGTGTCTGGGAACCCCGTGAAGGCAGCGCCCAATTATATGCCGCTTCTGGTATCGCTTATTACATGTCACCACCACTGAACTTCACCGAGGCTCTCCTTGATCCCGTACACACCGCTATCTACATCGTCTTCATGCTGGTCGCGTGCGCTATCTTTTCGAAAACGTGGATTGAAGTCAGCGGTTCTGCGCCGAGGGATGTTGCGAAGCAGCTAAAGGAGCAAGGGCTGGTGATGGCTGGACATCGCGAGCAGAGTATGTATAAGGAACTGAAAAGAATCATTCCTACCGCTGCGGCGTTTGGTGGCGCTTGTATTGGTGCGTTGAGTGTGGCGAGTGATCTTATGGGCGCTCTGGGGAGTGGTACGGGGATCTTGTTGGCTGTGACGTGAGTCTTCCTTCATTTCAGCTTCTATTCTTTTTTTTAAGAACTCTATATTGACGCTTTTGCAGTATTATTTACGGCTACTTCGAGATCGCCGCTAAGGAAGGTGATATGGCTGGATTGAAAGGAATGGTCATGGGCTGAGAGCCTTGGTGTAAGAGGACAGGTCTTGGAGAGCTGCCTGGGGGCCATTCGGCCAGGGGAAGGGGGGGGGGGGGGGGAAGGGGGAGGAAGATGAGGAAGAGACCGCATGCATATGACTTTATATGCTCGTGTAAATATATGTATGATTGCATCGAGCGTGGGATCTTGAAATCAAAAGTCTACCATATATTTCGACCATTCAGATCTCAACTGTTGGTTTTGTGCCGGGGTATATATATACTGGCTACCTTTGTTTCCTATATATACTCACTAAGCGCCACCTTCGACGCAACCACTAAAACCCCTTTTATACGTCACGTCCCCCTTCCAACCCAGCACCTCACGTCCGATAATCCCCATTAATAGTCACATACTCATGACTAAAATCACAAAACCAATAACTCCCCTCCTCCCTCCCCTCTCCCCCCCTCCCCCCCCCCAAATCCACCAAAATCTCTAAATCCTCTTCTAATAATATCTGCGCCGCCCGCCCCTCATCCACTGCCTCCGGTTCCCCATTCACAACTAATTTTAAAATTTCGCTTCCATCTGTGGGTACGAAACTCACGCTCGTTTTGGAGGGGATGACGGTGTCCGGGGAGGAGAGATTGGGTGTGTAGCCGATGGCGCAGAGGATGCGGCCCCAGTTTGCGTCTTTGCCGTAGAGTGCGGTTTTCACGAGAGGGTCGCGAGCGATTGTGGAAGCTATTTTTTTGGTGTCGGGGAAGGAAGGGGAGTTGACGATGCGGACGCGGACGAATTTGGTGGCGCCTTCGCCGTCGCGGACGACGAGTTGCGAGAGGCGTTGGGTGAAGGCTGTGAGGACTTGTTGCATTGCGAGGCCGTCTTGCGAGGTGGGGGAGGTGATAGGGGGCCCGCCGGCGGCGCCGTTGGCGAGGATGGCAAGGGTGTCGTTTGTGGAGGTGGAGCCGTCGATGGAGATGGCGTTGAAGGAGCGGTCGGTGGCGTGGGTGAGGAGGGTGTGGAGGGTTTGGGGGGAGATGGGGGCGTCGGTGCAGAGGATGGAGAGGAGGGTGGCCATGTTGGGGTGGATCATGCCGGCGCCTTTGGTCATGCCGGCGAGGGAGTAGGTGGTGGAAGGGGAGGAGGGGAGGGTGAATGTTGTGGAGAGGAGTTTGGGGAAGGTGTCGGTTGTGCAGATGGAGCGGGCGGTGGTGAGCCAGGAGGTGTGGGTGGGGGAGAGGGAGGAGATGGCGGTGGGGATGGCAGAGAGGATCTTTTGGATGGGGAGACGTTGGCCGATTACGCCGGTGGACATTACGAGGGTGCTGTTGGGGGTGGGGGGAGGGAGGTTGTTGTCGAGGGAGGAGGCCATGCTGGTTGCGTCTTCGAGACCACCTTTGCCTGTTACGGCGTTTGCGCAGCCGGAGTTGATGATTATGGAGCGGATGCCTTCGCCGCCGGTCTTTTGGAGGGTGTTTCGACTCACGGTAACAGGGGCGGCTTGGAAGATGTTCTGTGTGAAGACTGCAGCTGCGGAGGCTGGTATTTCGGATGTTATGAGGGCGAGATCAGGGAAACGTGTGTTGGATGGTTTGACTCCGACGTGAGTGCCCGAGACGAGGAAGCCTTTGGGATATGTACCAGACGTTGGTACATATTTCTGTTTGGCTGCGGGTATAGAGCCATCAACTGGAGCTGAGTAGAGCCGGGTTTGCGCTGATGATGGCATATTTCGACGTGCGATTGAGACTGGTAAAAATGAGTCAATCGCATGGTCTCCGGATGAGGGAGCTTGTATGTAGAATACTGACATGTATTTCGGAAAGCAGCCATGATTGCTAGCAAAAGGACTGAGAGCTATTACTGTCAGAGGCCAATTGAGATATTTGCAGACTGAGGTCAGCAACAGCCCGATGTCGATGATTCTTCTCTTCAGTCGCGGCAAAACGGGTGTTTTAATTCGAGAGACTCCAATTGAGATGCCAGTAGAAGTTCATGCCATCTGAACGCTTATGTATAAATTGAATCAGATATGATACAAGACAACCGCGACAAGGAGAGTAGAAGGATGTAAAATCAAGGTCAGGGAGTCAGAGATGTGCTTTCTCTTGTCATAACATTCCATGCCCCACGCGACCACCACACCGTAGCGAAGCCTGCGGGCCGACCCTTTAGCGCTCGAGCCTCACCCCTAACGGCCTTGGATTAGGGTCAGAGCCCAGGGACCCTAAAGCTCGAAGTTGGTTGTCGATGTGGAATCTCCCCTCCCTATTCGAGGCGCGACCTGCAGCGAGAAAACTGATCAAGGGTAGTGGACGACTTCTAACGATGATTGGGCGAAGGCATCTGAACCCACAATTCCCCCCATCATGTCATACAGCAATGGCTACTCAAATGGCACTTACGGCACCAACCGCTATGAGGATTCCAGTCGCGATGATGAGTCGCTAGGCGGCAGCCGCCAGCGCCGAGCTGGAGGTTATGGTGGCTTCTACGAGAGCAACCTCTCCGTACCAACAGATTCCGAGCATCCCCCAACACAACCATCGATCAGACGGCAGGGCACAGATGAATCGGCTGGGGGCTTTGGGCACTTTGCCTCTGGGAGAAGAGATACGGATGGCTATGACACTAGTAGAAGTCGAGAAAGAGGTGGACGTGGCCCTGATCCTTCGAGGCTGGCTGGCAACGGATCTGGGGGGAAGCAGATCGAAGGCGTGCTTGAACATATAAATGCAAATTGGGACATCATGACCAGAGATGACTGTGTGCCTGTCCATGTCGCCTTGCAATTGATGGACTATAGCTCTCTTGGAAGAGGCAATGACTATCAGGATTTCCAAAGAACGCAAAGGCATTTGCAAAAAGCCCTCAAAGCAATCGTGAACGAGCATCACCAAGGCTTCAATAGCTCTATCGGAACTTTCC
This sequence comes from Cladonia borealis, assembly GCA_018257855.2. NCBI lineage: Eukaryota > Fungi > Ascomycota > Lecanoromycetes > Lecanorales > Cladoniaceae > Cladonia > Cladonia borealis. Next base: position 816,761 of record JAFEKC020000009.1, on the reverse strand, counting down.
ACAAAATTCAAGCTAGCATTCTAGCCTCGCAAAGCCGTGTTCGAGTATTGAGAGATTCTGTGCAAGGCGCAAAGTCAAATCTTATGGTCACAAAACCAGAGCTGAAGGGATTGGGCACATCTTCCCAGAAATACGACGATATGCTTACAATTCTGGGACAAATTGAAAAGTTACAATTAGTGCCTGAACAGCTGGACGCCAGGATATCTGATAAGCATTTCCTGCCTGCGGTTGACCTACTACAAGACGCCTTAAGAATGATAAGAAAGTCCGATATGGAAGATATAGGGGCGCTGACAGATCTCAAAATTTATTTCAGCAATCAAGAAACTTCATTAACGGACATACTAATTGAAGAGCTTCATGATCATCTATATCTCAAAACGCCTTACTGTCAAGATCGGTGGAAACCCTACTCTGAAGGCTCAACAAATATAAGCGCCCCTGAGACTGGTGGAGTTTCGTTACCGAACACCTGGGGCAGGCCTTTGTATAGGTTCATTGATAGCCTCGACACCTCTTCTCCAATGGAGGACGATGCCTCTCAGAACCCAGAGGCAGACAGCTTTCGTTATATGCATATGCTCATCGAATCACTAAACAACCTAGGTCGCCTAGACGTAGCTGTGGACCGCATGGAGCAGCGTCTTCCGGTAGAGCTCTTCGCCATCGTTGATAGAACAAATCAAGAGGTCGACATGCGTCACGCAGCACACACACGAGGTCCACAAAATCCCGAAAGGGGCCCCTTTCATCTCGATCTTGACGATAGTACTGCCCGGAATGATGTCCTAAATGATCTGCTATGGACGCTATACTCTAAGTTCGAAGCTATTGCTGAGGGGCACCGCGCGATACATGATGTGATGGCTGGCATAGTCAAGCGTGAAGGGCTAAGACACCCGGAAAGCCTAACGAGAGGATTTAAGGAGATGTGGAAACTCTACCAAAGCGAAGTATGAGTACTTTCAGACCAGGTTGTCGATTTATGCTGACAATACTAGATGCGATCGTTGCTTCACGACTATCTAGCAACAGACGCGAATCAGACCCATCGACATGGCCGTCGGCCAGCTATAGACGGGAATGTGTTCCATCGTAACTACAGGGAGAGGAATAAGGTAACTAAAACCGCATCAACATGTTGACCCAGCTGACTGCTCAAAGCGCGTATTTAAATTGGCCGAGATAGACCTGAAGTCAGCTGACCTAGCAGCTGACCAACATGATCTCGACCAAATACTGCAGGCTTCAGTACCTGGCTTGGTGTCGAAGTCCCAAGGCTCAGCCGGTCTTAACCGTACTGATAACCTCACAACTAATGACGGTCCTGCTGCAGGACACAAGCTACTTGTTCAGCCCAATGTCTTCAACATCAGCTCCCTCCTCCCGCCTTCACTATCATTTCTTCAGCGCCTTAAAGACATTGTGCCTCATGACTCCGATATCGCTATGAGCACACTGACCTCTTTTCTTGACGAGTTCATCATTAATGTATTTCACCCTCAGCTTGAGGAAACTGTTACAGAATTGTGTACTCGGGCGTTCCTCGAGCCTGACGCTTTCCAACAAGATCCACAGTGGTCTCAGCATTCTACGCGACCCATATTTAAGGTAGGGTCATAGGCAGTAGGCAACAGATCTTTACTGACATTTTCAGGGCACATCCAATTTCTTCGCGCTTATTCGGTCCTTTTGCAAATTGCTCGATACTATACCCCCGGATTTGACTTCTACGCAATTAATTATTACACAAATGGTAGCTTATTACGACAGGTGTTGTGATTGGTATAAAGGTACAAACGTCAAGTCCTTGGCTATCAATGGCTAATGAGAACTTCTGTAGCCTTGGTCAGAAGGGCCAAATCGCAAGTACAGGGTGAGGTACGGTACATGAAGACTGCAGCGGCAATGGCCGATGCTGGAGAGGTTCGTATCCTTGTCGAAGGGATATGGAATCGCGAAGAGCTGGAAAATGCAGCAGAAGATCCCATGGAAAAGGTAATTAGACGAGTAACCAGACACCATGCCTCTGCTCATCGTCTTCAGGAAGCCAAAGTGCTCATCGCCAAAACCAATGAGACCCCACTAGATCCCTTCGATATTATTTCAGACCGCCGTTCCGTAACAGCTCTTTGCCTGATATATTCGAGCATGGTAAGCCACACAACCTAGCTCAAAAGCCCTATATCAGCCATACTAAGTAATGTCTCCAACAGAATTGGCTAGCAACCCAACTCCACAAGCTTCGGCGTGTAGTCCCAGAAAAGTCCCAAACCCAACGGGATTCCAAACCATCCCACAATAGGCAATGGTCGCTTTTCAATAATACGCGTCTCCAAGACAAAAACAATCCCATCTACCTCCCAATGACCCAAGAAACGGTCGAAGCCTTTGACAGCATCTTAGCCTCCATCCGTACCCTCGCAACCACCGCTCTCCTAACCCTCCACATCGATATCCGCCTCGGTGTAATACACATGCTAACACGCACCCTCCACACACCCTACGTCCTTGCTCAACCAGCCCAGGACCCTGACCCGTCCGTTCTCCAACTAAACGCAGACCTTCTTTCCTTCGCCGACACGCTATCCACACATCTCCCGACGCCGGCTCAGACATTCATCACTACAGGTCTAGCCCTCCTAATAGATACTTTTCTCGTGGCAAACGCCTCAAATATCACCGGCGGCATGAACGCCCACGGCTGCGGGAGGATGCAACTCAACATCCTCGTACTCTCTCAGAATCTTAAGTCAATCGAAACGAATGCCGATGACCATAGCATTGAGCTTGAGCGGAGTGCAAGGTTCTTTGATCTATTTATGGAAGGAGCGGATAGTGTTGTGGAGAGGGCGAGGGACAAGGGCGGAGAGGGGTTAGAAGGATTTGATCTGGAGGAATTGAAGGCGCTGGTGGAGCTGTGGTATAGAGAGGGAACAGAAAGCGCACAACGAGAGGTGCAGGTTAAGAGTAGGCGGGAGCTGGGGGATAGGTTGTTGGTGCTTAGTGAATGTCTTTGGAATAGATGATAGACCATTTTTAAGGGATTGCGAATGGTTCACTAATCGAGCATCGTGTTCATAGCATACCGTATTAGCGGAGACTAGTCGCTGTTTATAACAAACGGGATGTTCCCCGGTCGTTGTTAGTACGGTCATACTTTGTCCTAAAGGGAAAGCGCGAACCTGAACCTTAGCGGGTCGACCTTCAGATTTAGTCCAAACCCAACTTCACATCTACAACACATCAACAATCCCATTTCCCTACTCGAACCCTACTATAGATAGTTAAATTTGCCCCTCAGAGGCGCACGATGGGCCCGAGGGGTCCTGCAGCCAAGAGGACTGATGTTGACAACACTCTGCTCAGGATTATCAAGATCCGACAAGTCCAGAAATTTGGCATCACCATAAGTTATAAGGACTATTTTCACGACGGTTGCGACCCCTCTGGAGGACAAGGATTGGAATAGCGACAGAAATGCAAGAGGCCAAGAAAAGTGCTCAGTCAAGGCCAGCGGATTTCGACCGAGGCTCTCGAGGTTGACGACGATATATAGCATCGGGAGACCCACAAGCACAGAACTGAGGATATCAAGCCATTCCTTCTCATCCCTAGCGCTCTGAATCCGGGTACAGCTCAAAGTACAAAGTTTCTCGCTCTGAAAGGTTTTATTGACACGGATAGCCTGCTGTACGAGGCTTTTGAGAAGGTCCACAGTACTTATCGTTTCGCAAATACTTTTGGAATTGTCGTGCAGAGCCCACAGTGCTGGAATTGATGCAGACCGAACAGCCTCGATGGCATTGATGCCGAAGTCCCTGGCTTGGGTGCGTGTGGCATAAGATCCCTTTACGATAATGAGAGAGGACGACTTCGAGGTAGTCCAATCCTTTAACCTGGGTGAGAGCCAAAACTTAGGCGTACGGTTAAGCCCCCGTTGGTGCTTGTTACGGATTAACACGCCGAATCGATAGCTACTCTCTGGATTAGCTAACAATGAGTTTGCTGTATAGGTCAGCATTTGAGACAGCTGCAGATCGGAAACCCGCTGGTTCGTATCTAGCTGGCCTTCTAATAGCTGGGAAATTTGTGGTGATATGGCAAGGACGACCTCCATAATGCCACTAACAGCCTCGTTATTCTTCTGCAGCAGTCCGTTGATGTCTTGTACATCCATCTGCATATTCTGCTGCAGCGTATGCATGTCTCTTATCTCAGCTTGAGCTGAGGAGATAGCCCACTGGTCAATTCTCCGGGAGCACTCTTCGATATCGTTAAGGATATCCTTGTATCGTATGCTGGCTGGCTGAGTGATGGAATGCAACATGTGCTTCATAGCACCCTCCTGGTACCATTGCCAGGCCATGAGGAAGAATTCCATCAAATGTGCGTACAATTGCGCTACTGCGCGCTTCATTTCTTGTGTTGGGTATAGAATGGTGGCAAGTTGTTGGCGAGGTAACGAATCTGCAACTCTGCACATTGCTTTGGCAAGTGTGGCGATAAGCTCTTCCTGGTTCATTACGCCCTATGAATATGTGAGTAGCATGGGAGCCGTTAAAGATACGCATACACACGATGAACACAAATTTGACGGCACCCCAGGCAAGTGAAACATACTCCGGGTGATGTTGCGCAAGGGTGTCTAGGACCGCACCGTAATACAAAAGTCGACTTGAGAAGGATGATAGCCATTGGCGTGCCTTTCCCTTCTCTCTTCTGCGCTCGTAACCTTCCTTTGCCTGATTTACAAGGGCTTGGAACCCTTCAATGTTGTTGCTGTTATGACCAAAAATCTGCTGCTGCTGATCACTCCTAAGACTGGTTGAAAAGATTTCTTTAGCTCTGTCAAATGCTTCGCGAGCCGGCTCAAAGCAACTGCAAGACTTCTTAGTGCGATTCAGTAACGAACCATTGCATAGGAGTACCTTGCACCATCTCCTGGCATGTACCAAGATCGAAACGAGGGGTTTTCACGGACCTTGCTACCGACAGCCATCCGGAAGAATGACCGCACTACAGGTGTACGGCTTTGCTTTTGCAAGGAATTTGTAACTTGGGGATATCCTGGTCCTTATAAAGCGTGGCGCGGCTATACATGCAACCCATAGGTAGTTTTTAGCATACCCTATTATTTTGTGGTCTAGTGCCTTTCAGTCCGGGCGCCTCCGCTGAGTCAGGCTGCAGGATGATGCAGCTTCATTCCAACTCCGTCCATAATCACGCCTTCACACATCTCGTACAAGGACCAGAGGGCAAAGCGCTTCATTCGAGGACACTTGAACAGGATACGAGGTTGTCCAGGCCTTTATTTCAGGCCCAGTATCAAGCCCAGCACTTTCACCCATCGTTCGCGATCAGCCATGTCCAGGCGAATGGATTCGCCGATACGTAGGCGTGAAACCGAAGTAGATTATTACCGAGAAAGACCAGGCAGCGAAGACCAAACGAGCAAGCAACAAACTTTAAAAGTCCAAACTGGCGAGCATCGAACATTAGATCCTCAGCCAGTTGCGAAGAGCTTTCACACAACGATATCCAAGGATTGGACTGACCAAGAGGCCCTGGAGAGGCAGCGCTTGGTAGCTTTAAAAGATAAATCTGAATTGAAGACTTCATTAGATTCTGTCCAAGAACCAGTATCAATCCGCAGCAGAATTGACGGGTACGATGGTGAACGATACGAGGTACGCGTGCCCACGCCCAGGAGTCAAGATAAGGCAAGTATGACCAAATTCAAGCAAGGTTTTCTATAAGTCTAATTAGCTAATAGACTAGGGAGCATGAGAGAAACGTGAAAGAAGAGGATCAGGATCCGGCTGGGATCCGAGATCGGGCAAGTATACCCAAATTCAAGCAAAGTTTTTCATAAGTCTAATCAGCTAATAGGGTAGATTGTATGAGAGGGACATGAAACAGAGGGTGCATAGGGTGGATAGGCGCCGTGATCGGGCAAGTACAGCCAAGTTCAAGTAAAGTTTTCTATAAGTCTAATCAGCTGATAGTACCTGGAATACTCGCCTGGATACTCGCCTGAGGATAGGCACGTAGAAGAAAGGATCCCTATTCGGGCTAGGTACCGTGTCCCGTCTTCAGGTACCCAATTGAGTCGGACGAGTAGAGGATTACCAGACAACGAAAGCGGTCCTATCCTGCCCTCCAGAGCTAGGGTATCTAGGTCCAATTCCTCAGGAGATTCAGACGAAGATGCTCCCAGATCCATGTCTACGGGTGAGCTACATGAAACGGAGCTCATTAGAAAATTACGTGGCGAGCTTGATTCATTGGAAACGGAGAATCTGCGCCTAAAGGGTCATTTGCAATTGCGTGGAGTCAGATGGCAAGCTATCTATCGAGTACGTCGCCGAGATCTGGATGAGCCATCTCATGCGATGACTTACAACTACCTCGATGAGCCGCATTGGGTCAAGGGCGATAGAGGCGCAACGTCTCTGCAGGGAAATCTACCTGTCCGCAGCGTTGAGTCTTACCAGGAACGAAACCCCGAGGTAGTTTTTGTCGTATTCCGAAGTTTTACTGTTCATGCATTCAAGGGAGATGAGGAAGACCAAGAAATGGCACTATGGTCAGAGTCCATTTACTTGACGTCTTCGGATCTGATCAAAGCCGTCAAGAATGCCAATCGTCATATTTCGAAGTCATTAGAGGGGCATTCGCGCACTGATATGATGGATACAGAGACCGAACTTCCTGCACCTTATCTGCCTTTCTTCCACTATCGTCGCACATTGGAAAATTGTAACACCAATATCTCGCAGGGCCCTCGTCGGGATTGGCAATTATTATGGCAGTATGTTTTCGAAAACTATGGTGATGAGTACATGCAAGTTGATAGGTGTTTGAAGTCGGGCACTATCTCACGTGCATACATCAAATATCTTATCAAGTTTGATGACATCCTTTTGAGTAAGGCTTCCGGTCAACTCCGTGGATATCGAGCAGTGTCGAACGGGTGTCAGAAATCGAATGGTTCAGGGAAGTCTCAACAAGCTGGTAAGAAACCATCCGAGGACGAGCACAACCTCCAGACATATAAAGTCTACACCGAGGCCTGGGAATTTGATGGGAACTTCCAGAAAAACTGTCAGGATGTATTCTTCACCATCCCAAGCGGCCACGATGAGATAGTATCGATAAGAGATCTCGAGGTGGTTCCCATCCAGTATGCCGAACCTCAATCCGTGGTGCGGTTAAGAGACCGAGGCCTCCAATTCTGGAAATCCAGGTCCAGACGATACATATCTTACCGGTCTCAGCGCCATACTGAAACTTCCAGGAATACTGATCTAAGGTATATGATTGATCCTATAACGTACAAAAAACTTCATAAGATCAAAACTAAGCCTCTACGAGACGACCTTGGTCCCAAGTTAGTCGCAGCAGAGGAACCTCCATCAGATTCATTTCTGCTCCTTCTACCAGCCACTATCAATGGCTTCAACATGCGCAACAAAAAATGGGAGGAATTGGATGCAGACCGAATCTGTGACGTTTGTTGGAATACGGAGGCCTTCGACAATCTCGTCATTGATGATACGACTAGAAAGCTCATCAAAGCATTAGTCATGCGACAATTGGAAGCTGATAAAGGTACGGATTTGATTGCGGGCAAGGGCCAGGGCCTTATTATACTGCTTCATGGTGGCCCTGGCACCGGAAAAACATTCACTGCTGAGAGCGTGGCAGAGATTGCAAAGAAACCCCTTTATCGTGTAAGTTGCGGAGACCTTGGAATAGAACCAACGAAGGTGGAAGAATACCTTGAATCCGTCTTGTACCTCGGAAAGATCTGGGACTGTGTCGTTTTGCTTGATGAGGCCGACGTATACCTCGAACAACGCTCCATGGAGAGTCTAAGTCGCAACGCCCTTGTCTCCGTCTTCTTACGGGTCATTGAGTATTATGAAGGCATTTTGATACTAACCTCCAATCGAGTCGGCACATTCGATGAGGCTTTCAAATCGCGACTTCAACTTGCGCTACACTACGAAAAACTGAAATTGAAAGATAGGCGCAAGATCTGGGAGAATTTTATCAAGCGATTGGAAACGCTGGAGGAGACGCGAATCGATTTCGACGACCTTCATAAGCACGTCAATGACTTGGCAAAGCACGAGCTCAACGGACGACAAATCAGAAATGCTATAACGACTGCTAGGCAACTCGCCCTGTATGAGGAGAAGGATTTGGACTTCAACGACCTGCAGCAAGTCATCAAGGTTGCACTAAAGTTCGATAAGTATACAACGGAGATGCAGGATGGCAGGACGGATGATGAGATTATGCGCTCGGATGGCGTTCGAGCTTGATCTACGAAATGTAAAAAGCTGCGGTTCCGAATCCAAGATTTTGCTAATTGAGACCACAGTCAGTCATTTTGTGACACTTGTGGCCAGTGGAGTAAAAGATGATAGTATGAACGTGAGGGAATTGGCGCTCGAGAGAACGATCTGGTATCAGGATAAAGAGTCGACTCAGGATACTCTTCAGACGGGCCTCTTGAACAATTCTTTCCATATTTATACAAAATTACCTAACTTTCCACATCTCCACCCCACAGACACCTACCCCCAGATCTCAAAATTCCGCCAACGACGCCAGCGCAAACGTAGCCCCAAAGCTAAGCTTGAAAGCCACATTATCTTCTATAGCAGATCTCAGATCTATCCCCTTCACATATTTCTGCATTCGTGACGTAGGAACGATATTATACCCTCTCGAAGCCAGAAACTATTTCCAATCAGCCTTCCATATTTGCCATATCCCATATCGGGGGTCCCAATATCACTCACCTGCACCCCAAAAACCAGCATCCCAAATAACAGCGCTAATGTCTTCGAGAACGTACTCACGGCCACCCCACCGATCAACCCTATAACACGATCAGCCCTTTATTCTCCCCCCCCCAAAAAACCAAAACATCACGCACCTAAAACACTCCCCGAACTAATCTGCCTAACCGCCCCAGGATTCACCCTCCCATCCTTCCACACCGGCACTTTCGCATCTCTTGTATACGTTCTAAACGACTCGCTAGCTGTTGTTAAGGGTGTGGAGCCGGAGTCGCAGAGGAGGGGATGGCGGAACCGAGGGGTGAGGAGGAAGAGGGAAGAGAGGCCGAGACCGAGGGAGAGGATGGGGAGGCGGAGGCGGGGGAGGAGGAGGTGGGTCATTGGGTGGGTATGTAGAGGAAATGGGGGATTAGGGAGGTAATGGTAGAGCGATACTGATGCTGGAGCTGGAGCTGTAGGTAGCTACCTCACAGCTACGACCTAAAGGTAAGGATGACATCACTTAGCTGCCTCGGTTAAGGTTTCCTGAACGGCTAGATTCGGCTACGGCGATAAGCTTGCATTATCTTAGCGGATGGTTCTTTGTGCCGGTGTCGGGCTTTGAATATTTGGTAGATCGAGTCATCGATTTTTGTTTGGTACTCCGTACATCTTTTATATGTAAAGACAACACTCGTTTCTTACCGATTTTGCTCTGCTATTTGGATATAGCAAGTTTTTCCAATTGGTTACCGAAGAATTGCCTGGCGAAAGTATCTGTGTGGGTTGACGCAGCAAAAAGTCTACAAAAGTATCTGATATTGGCTTGTTCTGTAGCGAGGTCTTTTGGTTGGAATTTACCATAACAGTCTCGACACTTGCTTCATACCCGGTCTACGAAGCCTCCAAATTAACAAACCCAGTCTTACCACAAACCCAGTCACAATGGCAATCAACAACGACGGTCCCTCCTCCACCTCCACCGCCGCCAACGGCACCGCCTCTCACCTTCCTCCCACAACCTCAACCAATCCTCCCCCCACCACCACCTCCACCTCCTCCCAACCCCCCTCCTTCACCATCAAAGCCGGCCTCGCCCAAATGCTCAAAGGCGGCGTAATAATGGACGTCGTGAACGCCACGCAAGCCCGCATCGCCGAAGAATCCGGCGCCTGCGCCGTCATGGCTCTCGAGCGCGTCCCCGCCGACATCCGCGCCCAAGGCGGCGTAGCCCGCATGTCCGACCCGTCCATGATCCTTGAAATAATGTCCGCGGTAACAATCCCCGTAATGGCAAAAGCGCGCATCGGACACTTCGTCGAGTGTCAGATCCTAGAAGCTATCGGGGTTGATTATATAGATGAGAGTGAGGTGCTGACGCCGGCGGATATGCTGCATCATGTGGAGAAAGGGGGGTTTCGGACGCCGTTTGTGTGTGGGTGTCGGAATTTGGGGGAGGCGTTGAGGAGGATTGAGGAGGGGGCGTGTATGATTCGGACGAAGGGGGAGGCGGGGACGGGGGATGTGGTGGAGGCGGTGAGGCATATGAGGACTGTGACGGGGGAGATTAATCGGGCGAAGGGGATGGGAGAGGAGGAGTTGAGGGTTTATGCGAAGGAGTTGAATGCGCCGTTTCATTTGCTGAAACAGACGGCCGAGCTGGGGAGGCTGCCGGTGGTGAATTTCGCGGCGGGCGGGGTGGCGACGCCGGCGGATGCGGCGTTGATGATGCAGTTGGGGTGCGATGGTGTGTTCGTGGGGAGTGGAATATTTAAGAGTGGGGATGCCGTGAAGAGGGCGAAGGCGATTGTGCAGGCTGTGACGCATTTTAGGGATCCGAAGGTGCTGGCGGAGGTTAGTAGTGGGATAGGGGAGGCGATGGTGGGCTTGAATGTGGGGAAGATGGGGGAAGGGGAGAAGCTGGCTGGGAGAGGCTGGTAGGTGGGTCGTTGAGGAAGATGGTGCATGCGGTTCAACAATGAATAATGGATCCTATGTAAGGTCTTGTGAAGAGTGCTGGTGAATGATAGTGTACATCAAGCGCCAAGGCTATGCTGTCGTAACATGCTGGACATATTTGTTGTCTCAATCCAAGGCCGTCAACTCGTGTCTCATGAAACAGTCGTATCTATCCCACAGTCTACTTACTATGCGTAGGCAAACTCCGCTCCTCGACATGCAATCCAGAAATCCTTGACTGCTTGGTTCGTTCCTTTGGCTCCCCGCAGACTGTGTGCCTAGGTCAGCATGTGCACCGTTTTAAGAAGCCAGTTGTACGTACTTGATAACCTTCTGCAACCACATTCTCTTCTCCGTTGGCCCAACCTTCTTACTTGGGAAGTCGTCATTATCTAACGCACTTGCCAACCACTGTTTTGCCTGTAGCTGCGCGAAGACTAATCTTTTTAGAGGCTCAGCAAAGACGTCCAATTCGCTTCGCGCTGCTTCGCCTCCTATCTGGCGCACCAGTATATGGCATAAACGAGGGCCGTACTGTTTCATAGCCACTTCTATGCTCATAGTATCCTCTGCAGGAAGCTCATGTTTCTGAACGAAGGCGCTCTGCTTCGCGGTTAGATAGATTGCTTCAACATAGAGGGGAGCCATCTAACCCAAAAATATGCCGCTGCCCGCTTTGGCAGAATATCAGGTGCGTTAAGGCAATCCAAGGAGAACTCAAAGAGCTTCTCAATGTTTGGAACCCTGATTATACAATGGAGGTAGCGAGGTATCATCTGTTGTGCAAGCTCGATACTGCTCGCTGCAATTTCAGGATCGAACGCGTTATTCACTGTGCTCTTAGAATCAGTCTCCAAGTCTTCGCTAGAGAATGGAACCGGTCTTACTAGTCATTGACTCGATCAGATCAAGAACGTGGATCAGAAAGGACGACGCCGCGTGTCTCATTCCAGAGTCTGGATCTGCTGACTGTCGGTTGAGCATTACTGCAGCTGTGTCCAGTAGGTAGTCCAAACGCGAGGTGTCTGTAGTGCTAGCCATGACCAAATCCACGGTGACAGAAAGTGGAAAAACGAATAAGCCATCATCCTTTTCAGTGTAGCCGCTGCGAAGGACTTGGCAGCTTGCTTCTACAACATCGCTGTTCCAACTCATTTGGCCATATAGCTCTTTAAGCATTTGGATGATTTTCTTTTGTAAAGCGGCTCCTTCACCCTCTCTCCAGAAACGTGATTGTGGAACGTTGCCTTCTTCGAGATCAATGGCAACGTCATCTGGCTTCTGTAGGGCCTTTCCCATACTCGCCAAACATCTCAGAGCACAGGTCGCACTTTCTTGGTAGTTCTCTGCCTGTGACTCTTCTTTATACTTCATACTGTTGGCGAACTCCTGTTCCACGAATCCGATGAGCATTGAAAGAGGGGCTAGTTTGCCTTCGTCTGCAGGTATCGCCTGAATGATTGCTGCAATGGCGCCCATAATCTTCTCTTTGACATAGGTATCATTGAAGCTATTCCAAGACAAAAGTAGTGCATACTGCTGAAGAAAAGCACCAACTTCTGAGGTCAAAGACTTGCGGCACGTGGAACAGGTCGAGGATATGGCCCTTGCAGCCACAGTCGCCAACGCCGGCGCCTTCAACGACTCGAAAAGGAAGGTCAGCATTGCTGGTAAGTGCTCGACATGCCGTTCGAAGAATGTTGTAAACCTTGTAATCATGGTCACTGCTGTTTGCCTTGTTTTGGCCGGTATTGAAGCCGTGGCATTTGTCATGTCAATAAAGAGCGACGACCCGAAAAGATTTGACAGTATATGATCAACCATATCTTCATCTGCCACAGAGTCTGATAGTGCATTGAGGCAAAAAAGCGTAGCTTCCAATTGAAGCCAAGCATGGCTTTGGAGCGTCTGAATAGCAAGTTGAGCAAACTTTCCGAAGATGTCAACGCCCAACAGCGTATAAGAAGACTGTATCAAGTCTTCTACGTCTCCCCGGAAGGTCTTCAAGCTCGTCTTCGCGTCTGAGTCCCAGGTCACAACAACCTCTTCTGGTGGGTACTGAATTTTGACCCAGCAAGCCTCGATGACAGCCTCAATATGCCGCCGGGCACTATGCATCCAGATTGGCTGTTGGTCTTCGGCTGAGAAGAGTGAATCGATCAAAAACTCCGTGTAGGTTATCCAGAACTCCATGGCCTCTGGACAAATTTCGTCTTCGACCCCTGGATACCCATCACAGCTGAGTAGATCGAGCAATTGCTGCAATACTTGGCCTAATTGCGCGTCATCGGTCTTTTGAGCTAGATCTTGGACGGCTGCATCCCCATATGCTAGCAAGAGCCGTGCAAAGGACATTACCTCCACGTCGAAATCACCCTCTTTCAGCCTTGACAAGATATCCTGCGCTTTCGAATTGGTAAGAAGTGTAGAAAGCGTCATAAAGTCATCTTTCGTAAAGAAAGCAGGGAAGTTGTTCAGCACATCAGTGAACAGCTCCACAGCCGCACCATACATATCATCTTGATACAAAGCAATCATTGCTAATGGAGTCAGTTGACGGAGAAGTCCTAGTTCCAATACGGCCTTGTCGACCCAAGCACGGTGTGCATAGCCAATCCAGTCCTTTAGGTGTGTTAGCTCTTCATGGGTACACCGTAAATGCAATCAATACTCACGTGGAAGCACGATACACTCTCCTCAAAGACCCTTGGGTTCGCTCCGCCCGTTGTCTTCATTGAATAATCGAGTACGGCTACGACGTCTTCCAAATTCGTGGACACTCTGTTATAGTATTTGTGCCTATATTGTCATTGTCAGCACTTGAAAGCTTCAACGCCAGATACTAGATCCATACGTCTGCAGACTGGACGAATAGGCTTTTCCCACCTCCTCAGCAAGACTCCTAGCAAACCACAAGATTGCTAGGGTGGAGGTGGGACTCAGACTGGGCACCACGGACGAAGTTGGAGGCCTATGATCCATTGAAGTGACTGGTATCACTTCGCCGTCGTTCATACATAGTACAAGGTGTCTTATACACTGCTTCCAGACACCAGATGGACGGAGGTAGTAGGATACTAATGCAGCACATAGCTTTTTGATGACCACCTTTGGGGCGCCTGAGTTGCAAAGCTGAATAAGCCATTGGATCAGCGTGTTCAAAAGCAAAGCGGCATCCTGGTCATTCAAGGAATCCCTTGATAGTTCGTAAGCTCTTGTAGGTGTCTTTCTAGTGGAGACTGAGCCTTACCAGTCATGATTTATTTTGATGAGAAAAGTTAAAGCACCAAAGAACCGAACATTGTCATTTTGGCTCCGTAAGAGCGCGTCAGCGAGTTGCCAGCCTTCGGGTGATCTCTGAACTTTTTGCAGTGCGCTGTGGATCCTACCACTCTCTTGGCTCTGTCCAGGCGCATAGAACTGCTGGATGAGCTAAAGACCATAAATCGTGTCAGCATGAGAAAGGCTGAAGGGAAAAGGCGCTGGCGTACCCTTTCAACATCTTCCAGAGACTTGGGCTCGATGGGAGCATCACTAGGCGACATGTTGAGACCCATAAGGGTGTCTTCTGGCTCGATCGTCTTAAGAGGGTGATACCGGGGATCAGATAGGTAGGTCCATGTGTAGTTTAAAACACATGGGATACAGACGTGTCTCCCACGGGCAAACCCTTTGAATCCAACAGAGAAAGCATGGCCAGCTCATCACCAACGTTTGCGGTCTGGGCAACCTACGAAATATGTTGCTCCTCCTCCTTTACATCCGAGTCCATGACATGGCATGTGCGGCCCACTAAGGCAAGCATAGCTTCAGCCCAATGAAAAATCACTTGATATTCTCGATATTGCGATTGATTGGGTTAGCAAACGGAAGCTAGGCCGAAGATAGCCTAGGTTCCGGTTCCGGGAGTCCTAAATATTTCATGGAAGGTGCGACCATTGGATCTGGTAACGACGAGATCTACCAAGACTGAAGAATCTGAGCATACAGCCTCCAATCAATCTTTGCTACTTTGTATACCAAAACATGCACCTTCCTCCATATTTTAAGTTGGTTCTCGTGATATGTCCTACTGTACGTAGTACTCTATTGAATGAGATCACACTCCGTTCGCCATGCTGTTCTATCATTGAGCCTCAAACGTAAGGTAATGAACCCCTTCCGCATTTCCACTTCGCTCTGCTTACAGTTCATGGGGACCAACCCATTTCACGAAACCTCATGTAATAGCTACACCTTCCTTCCTTACGCCATTGCTAAGACCTTGGCTTGGACATGAAAGCTGTGGATGCTTAGAAGGATATCTTTTCAGAGACTGGGTATTGACTCGCTGGCACGATAATCAAAGCCTGACCTAAGGGGCCAGGGCTACACCGGCCTACCAAACGTTGGACGGTTTGTCGAAGACCACGGACTGATGTCTACCTCTTGTGTAGTCTTTCCGAACCACTTCTTTAGTACAGACGGGCGGTGTTTTGCAAGCAGTGCTTCCAGTGCAGCAGTATGTGAACAGGGGAACACAGCATGGAGGATCTCCACTGGTGTTGCAAGCTCCACCATAGGTCCAAGGGCGTTTTGACGAAACGATTTCTCCTGGAAGCATAAACGCTTCAATTGTAAATCAAGATTTGCGCCATATTCCAACAACATTTTCGTGACTGCGAAGAGTTCCTCGATCCAACATGGATTATCTGGAGTGTATTCCCAGAATTTGGCATCTAGCCATATTTTCCAAAGGAAGAAAGCCCAGACTGTAATCCGATCATTTTTTTTCGTATTGTAAATGCTTATCATCTGATTGGGATTTGCGCCGCGGAGCAATAGCAAATGCACCATTTCAGGATCAACAGAGCCAATAATCCTACCGTGGCGTTCCACAACTCGTGTCCGCAGAGCATAATCGAGGAGCGGACGACCACGTTTCTGTCGGAGCAGCTGGGGTTGAGCATCCAATATCTTGGTAACATAAAGCCTCAGACCGCATTCCACTGTCTTTGCAAGGAAAGTTTTCTCTCCCCGCTCACTAGCATCCCTCCTTCTCAAATCCAACTCTAAGTTGGTCCAGTGCAATACCCCCGATTCTGGGGAGGACGAGTAAAGGCTTAATTCAGAGACATCGTTTCTTCTCTCCCAATAGGTTGAGGCTGCATGATCGAGTGCGTTGATCAGCGCAACATCCGACAACCCCTTTTCACGTTCTAGCTTGGATGCATAGTACATGAATCCATTCACTAGTCGAAAAAATTCTTTGACCACACTCGGACGTTGCATTGCTTCGCAAGGCCATGGCAGAGACATTATTTGGGCAAGGTGTGCCCTAAACAAAGATGTTGTTGCATCAAACTCTTTGGCGGCCCACCCGTTTAGCATCTCGCGTATCCGTGGTGCTATCAGATAATCTCTGACCGTCCGATGTAGAAACCCAACTCTATACCCACAGAATGGATGAAGGTAAGGCTCGACGTTGACTTCCAGCAAATCTTTGCAGCGAGCGTTCAAGCGTCTCTTGACCGTGTCATGGATATCTTTGATCTCCTTGTTGCTATAAGGCCTTCTGTTGAGCTCGAAGATGTAATCAGGCCTTCTCCTCTCCTCCTCTATGAATTGGAGTGCTATTACTGATAGGGGTGTCAATGCTTCTATATTCACCAAGAATAGTTGAGCCGTTTGCTCCCGGTAAAATGGATCAATGCTGTCGAAAATGTGTTGGAAAAAGGGATTCAGCTCTGCAGGAAATTCTCGTAGTCTCCTTTGTAAATCAGAAACGTCATCAGCATGCGTCAGACCACGGAGAAGCGAGCGAACGACTATGGTGACCCAGAGGAACACGCCCTGTGCACGATCCTCAAGTTCCTCTACAAGTTCATTCCACCTTGGATCAGCCTCTTCAAGTTTAGCAAAGTGATGATGTTGCTTCAGGGCATCGTGGACGTAAAGATGAATATCACGCCGTGTCAAATTCTGAAGAATGATCGTGCGGTCTTTATCTCTACCGAATGCATCCGTGAATTCTTCCCAAGGTCGACTCGAGAGGCAGATCTTAATGCTCGAAGATTCGGCTAAGCGTCGTACTGTTTGAATAAGATCGAAGTGGTCTCCCTGATACTCGTCCAAACCATCAATAAAGAAACAGAACTTCGAGGTTAAATCAGGTATGCGCGACAATAGATCAAAGGATCCAATCAATTCCTGTTTGGTCCACGGCTCAGAATGAGTGTCATACAAGTCGGTGCTCCGCCATCGTGATGGACAAACGATCTCCATCAGTTGCGGGCATTGACTAAGGATTTCGTGAAGCAACGACTGAAGGAGGCCTTCTTGCGATTTCTGCATGTCATTTCCGGCGTTCCAGAAGAAGAACTTCGCAACTAAAAGGGCTTCGTTTCCTGCCCACGTCTGAAGGATACTCTCAGTGCGTGGCTCGGAGACCAAATATTTCATCAACGTGGATTTCCCTGATCCGGCCTTTCCAGCAATCCAGTAGATACCATCTCCATAATTGAGCCATTCCTTGAACTTGACCTGCGGACATGAGACTGGTTGATCTTCAAAGATCCATTCAAATGTCCTTTCATGGGCCTCTTTAATGCTTGCTTCCCTCATCCTCATGGCCCAGAAGTGCAGACTATTGAGAATATGCTGCTCCTTGGAAATCGCCTTTACTTTCGCAGCTAACGTCTCTAGCTGCCCTGGCAAGTCACTAGATGCATTGTCTGGTGGTTTCATAGACTGGGATTGTTGAATAGCACTCAGTATTTCGGACTTCATCTCGTTGAGACCATTGTTCTCGAGGCTGTTGAGTGTACTAACTATGCTCGATTGCTGGTTACTGCATATCGGGGTCAGCAATCTTCGATTACCTACAGTTCAAGTGGGTGAAAAACCTCATCATGAACACTAGGCGTTGGTTAATTTGGTTCTGCAAACGAGATAGTCTTCGCTCAAGATCTGATATTTTGTCTTTCTTCCATGCGGCTGCCAGAGCTTTACGGGAGCTCTGCAATCGCTTATGAGTCACCGGAATTCTCAATGTTGATAGCTGCTCGAGAAGCTCATCTGCAAGCTTTCTGGAAGAGTCTGCAAGCTTCTGCATTGCAACCTCGTCTTCGGAGGGTTGTGGCTTATTAATCAAAATTCTGCTACGCTGATTGATATCCTTGACAATCGCTTCGAGCTCGCTGTTCTTCGCCAACGCGCCATTATTTGATTGATACAATTCAACTCCTTCTGAGACCAATTTTGTCCCAAATTGCACGAATTGAACTATGGAACTTGCAAGACTTAGGGTACTCAACGGGTCTAACATCTTCTTGACAAGTAGAATAATTATTTGAATACGTAGGAATATGCTGTTGTGTCGTAAATTAGATGCTCAACAGGCTGTCATTTAAGATGGTGCCAAAGGCGTGACAAGGCCGAATTTCAACAGCAATGCTTCTGGGAAATACAACTCATATCTAAGAATTTACGAAAAAAGCCGTTCATGAGGAGGAAGGACTTGCTATATGACTAGAATTGTTCTCTTTACAGAAGAAGCTGAGTTGCTACTCTGTTCTGACAAGGGGCGCTAATTAAGCCTTGCTTTACGCTTTGCCGTATCAAGGCTAGTACATTCCTAGCCATCAGCTCCGATGCACGTAAGCCCGTAGGATGAGCGGCATTAATACTTTAGTACGCTACAGGAATTCGCCGGTGGTTTAAGATACATTCTAGTGTCGTACCACTAGTGATCACCCCTTTAGCTTAGTCGTAACGTGTCTGCGTTTCCCTGTCCTCACTCTCTGCACGTAAGCCTGTCTCAGGTGTATTTACCAGATATCAGATACCGGTGCTCATGTACCTAGTGCAGCCTCTAGCTTGCCGTTCTCTCCCTAGGTATTTTGACAGAGTGACAAGACTTCCGTTCCGATTTGTATCTTGGAAATTATTATCTACGAAAGATTCACCTGTCGATATGCAGACCGTAAACACAACGGAGCGTCTGAAGGGACTACGAAAGCTTATGAGGGAACATAGGCTTGATGTATATAGTAGGGGTTACGCTGGTAGTCAAGCTTCAAACACATCTGATTCTTTTTCAAGTCGTCCCCTCCGAAGACAGTCATCAATCTGAGTACATCGCCCCTTGCGATGCTCGCCGAGGTGAAGTAGCTTCCAGCTTGCCACGTCGAATGCTAATGATTATAGAGTATATTTGCGGCTTCTCAGGCTCTGCTGGTACCGCTGTCGTCACTCTAGACAAAGCTGCCTTAGCTACAGATGGTCGATATTTTAATCAGGCGTCGAAACAGCTTGACAGCAACTGGGAACTTTTGAAGCAAGGCCTAGAAGACGTTCCAACATGGCAAGAATGGTCAGTCTTTAGGACGGCCCCAGATTGTTGGCCGGAGGTCTGACGCTGTCCAGGGCAGCAGACCAATCCGAGGGAAGAAAAGCCGTAGGCGTAGATCCGACAGTCATTACTGCTCGTACGTAAATTGGATTAATGAGGTTATGTATATCAGAATCTGATTAATTGCAGCTGAGGCGCGAAACTTACAAGATAAACTAAAGAAGAAGGGTGGCGCTGCCCTCGTCGGTGTCAAGACCAATCTAGTCGATGTGATCTGGGGAGACAAACGACCCTCCCGGCCAAAAGAGAAAGTCAAGCCCCTTCCATTGGACTTTGCGGGCAAAGGATTTGAAGAAAAAATAGAGGACCTTAGGAAGGAGCTTGAAAAGAAGAAAAGCGCAGGTTTTATCGTTTGTACGTGACGTAGTTCTGGCTGTTCGCCTGATGCATCACTGACTGTCTAACATTAGCTATGCTGGACGAAGTAGCATGGCTCTTTAACCTTCGAGGGAATGAGTAAGTTTCCGTGCTCGGCAAATACCTGAGTATCGGTTGCTCATGAATGGTAGCATCCCATACAACCCCGTCTTTTTCTCGTACGCCATTATCACGCCTTCCTCTGCTACACTATACGTGGATTCTGAAAAGCTCAGTCCGGAAGTAAGATTACACCTTGGGGATAAAGTACAAATTAGACCATATAGTGCAATCTTGGAAGACACCAAGATGCTGAGCTCAAAGGCAGACGGGGAACATAAATTGGAATTTAACGGCACAGAAAACAGGACCGTACCGCCAAAGCGGAAATTCCTGATCTCGACAAAAGCTTCATGGGCACTAAGTCTGGGGCTAGGAGGAAAAGAGAAGGTTGAAGAGCTTCGAAGTCCTGTAGAAGACGCGAAGGCGATCAAGAACAATACCGAGCTTGAGGGTATGCGGGCTTGCCACATAAGGGACGGGGCTGCTTTGAGCGAATTCTTTGCCTGGTTGGAGGAAGAACTTATAGAAAAAGGAGCCAAGATCGACGAAGTTCAAGCAGCCGACAAGCTCGAGCAAATAAGATCGTGCGTTGGCCTTCTCTCTCTTCTGAACAATAACCGAATAACAATCAATAGGAAAAATCTCAACTTTGTCGGCCTTTCTTTCGACACTATCTCATCTACGGGCCCAAACGCAGCAGTTATCCATTACAAGCCCCAACCTGATAATTGCTCTGTCATTGACCCAAACGCAATATACCTCTGTAGGTTCCTTTCAGACAACCCGCCCCTCTCCAGAATCCCACTTCCACCGCAAGAGATATCCAAAACAGACACAACCACCTTCCCACCCTCTCCACGCACAAACCATCTTCCCCTCCCTCCCCCCCACCCACCAAACCCCCCACTAACCCCCCTCCCCAGGCGACTCCGGCGCCCAATACCTCGACGGCACAACCGACACAACCCGCACCCTCCACCTCACCACCCCCACCCCCCTCGAACTTAAATCCTACACCCTAGTCCTCAAAGGCCTCATCGCCCTCTCCACCGCCATCTTCCCCAAAGGCACCACCGGCTTCGCTCTCGACACCCTCGCCCGCCAATATCTCTGGGCCCACGGTCTCGACTACCGCCACGGCACCGGCCACGGCGTCGGCTCCTACCTCAACGTGCACGAAGGCCCTATCGGAATTGGGAATCGGGTGCAGTATGCGGAAGTGCCGCTGGCGAAGGGGAATTGTATTAGTGATGAGCCGGGGTATTATGAGGATGGGGGGTTTGGGGTCAGGATTGAGAATGTGATTGTGGTGAGGGAGGTGGAGATGAAGGGCCCCGGGGGGGTGGAGGGGGGGAAGTGGTTGGGGTTTGAGTGTGTTACTATGGTGCCGTTTTGTAGGAGATTGATTGATGAGGGGTTGTTGAGTGAGAAGGAGAGGGGGTGGGTTAATGCGTATCATAGGGAGGTGTTGGAGAAGACGAGGGGGTATTTTGAGGGGGATGGGAGGACGATGAGGTGGTTGGAGAGGGAGTGTGCTGAGATGGAGGAACGCGCGTTGGAAGGTGGGAGGGTTAAGGAGGATTATGTTTCCATTCGTGTGTGAAAGCGTTGTGAGAGCTAGGCATATATATATACATTTCGTATGTGCAAAAGGGGTATCACGAACACAATGCAACCTCTCCATCATCATCCCTACCCAACTAAATCCTCTAAAATCGCCTCCATCTCCTCCCTTCTAAACGGCACCCCCAACACCTCCCCCCCACTCCCATCTTTCCTACTAACAACCATCTGATGATCAAAAAACTCCTTCAACAGCCCCCGAAACCCCATCTCATTACTACAAATAAACTCCTCCACCACCTTCTGATATAGCACCTTATATTCCAACCCCCCCCCCCTCCTCCTCCTCCCCCACCCTCCACCCCACCCTCCCCTCCCCCCTCCTCATCCAACCCAGCTAATATCTCACCAATCAACACCCGATACAAACTCCTCGCATTCTCAGGCAACGACCTCAACACGAACCCCACACCCTCTTTCCCTTTAATGCTGCGCCCACTACGACCGAGAAGCGCGTTCACGCTATCGATTGCAGAGGGGATTTCGTGCGGGGTGTAAGGGAGGAAGGTGGTGGTGTCGTGGAAGAGGAAATTGTATTGGGCAAGGAGGGTGGTTGGCCAGAGGAGGGGGAAATTGGGGGTGTCGCAGGTGGCCAGGAGGTGGATGTGGGGGTTTGATGCTAGTTGTGCGAGGAGGGAGGGGGTGGGGGCGCGGCGGAGGGGAGGGGCGTCAAGGGAGTTGATGAAGATGTGGTAG
The DNA here is from genome assembly GCA_018257855.2 of Cladonia borealis. NCBI lineage: Eukaryota > Fungi > Ascomycota > Lecanoromycetes > Lecanorales > Cladoniaceae > Cladonia > Cladonia borealis. The sequence continues at coordinate 794,873 of JAFEKC020000009.1, read as the reverse complement.
GGGTGGGGAGGGGGGTGGGTTGTTAGGTGGGAGAGGAGGGTGGTGAGGATTTCGCGGGGTTGGGTGCCGAGGGGGGGGAGGGTGGTGGGTGGAAGGTTGTAGATTAGGGTTGCGAGGGTTGTGAGGAGGTGGCGGAGGGTGAGGGTGGGAGTGTAGCCGTTTACTATTAGGATTTTGGGGGGTTGGAGGGTGTGAGGGCGTGGAGGTGGGAGGCGAAGGATGTGAGGAGGTTGCGTTTGGAGCCGTAGCCGTAGAGGCAGATGTTGAAGGATTGGGAGAGTTCGAAGCGCCATTGGGGGAAGGAGCGGGAGTGGAGGGTGTGGAGGAAGGTGTAGGAGGATGAGTGGGGGTCTGAGTAGGCGGTGATTGCGTTGTGATATTGTTCATGCGTGAGGAGGGAGAGGGAGGATAGCGTGTTATTTGACGTTTTGACCTTTCCCGGACGGTTCTGCCAGAAATACTGTTCATGTGGGGGGAGGTTCTGGGGAGGTGTAGGAGACCTTTTTCGCCGGCCACGTTTGCGTTTTGAAGGAGTTGCTGGCACTGCAGATTCTGCTGCCAATTCGTCCTCGAGATCTTCCTGCTGATCATCGCTCTCAGGTTCGTCTGCATCCCATATCTTTCTTGCCAGCAAGTCGTCCTCTTCGAACTCATCCTCGTCACTGAGCCCATTTGTGGCAGTTCGCTCGAGAAGTGTCCTTGCACTCTTTCGACGCGCTGAACGGTCTGCGTTTCGAATGATTGGACCATCAGTCTGGTCATCATCCTTTGCGGGAGCTTTGGAAGGCGTCGAGAAGAGCTTCTTGCCCTTTGGTTTCAGGGGAGTCGCTACATCATCTTCCGAACCTATACTATTGGCAAGCGGTTTCCGCTTTTGACCACTTCCTGGTGGTCTGCCGCGGCGAGTCTTCGTGGGCGTCAACGTCTCCGCTGGCATGAGCGGATCAGCTGCGTCTTCAGATTCATCTTTTGATCCATTCAGTTGTCCCGCCCTGACCCTCTTCCGTGTCGATAATCCTTCGCTGCCCTCGACATCTTCTCCACCGTCCTGCCTCTTTCTTTTCGCTGGCATGATAGCTTCCTCAAGCCATATTGATTCACTTTCCCTTGCGGTCTAATAGCACCTACGCGGTTGCGTTAAGGTCGGTAGCCGCAGGGGCGCTCTCTCTCTAGACAGTACCTAGTTCTAGGCTAATTGAGCGTCAGCAGCCTCAAGTATCATAATTCAGGAACGCGTCGGTGTTCAAGAGCGTGATGACGCCGATTGGCAGGGGTAGGATGACTAATCCACGTGGTGCTTTTCCACTCGTCTCGCTTCTGACCTCTTCGTTAAGGTATACAACAACATTACCGAATGGGGCGGCTGTTGATACTCGTAATTCTACTAACAATGGGAGCCAGGGGTATCGGATAATAAATTCAGACTCCAGACTACACCAGAATGTCTCTCGACTCACTCTTAACGAGGTTAACGCAGGATCTGGGCCCGCTTAGGTCTGTATTTGTATTTGCTGGATTCTGTATACCCCACACTGGACGGAGGATGTGAAACGCATACTGCTCGCCAACCAATGTGTGATTTCTGCATTACCGTACTTAATTACTCGCTTTCTTCTAATTTGATCCGCTTGAATCTGCTTACGAGTACCGTCAAAATCCACCGGTCTTCAGCCCGCCATGGCTTTACTCGAGACATTGGGCTCGGCATAATATGTTTCAATATCTATACTTACCCCTGAATATAGACGAGGCTTTTCATCAGAAGGGTTAGGTCTATATCTGGGGAGGAGCATTTTCTTTTCTTTCATTGCTCCCTTTCCCTTGGATCCTGTTACCGTGTAGCCAACATGAGGGCTTTCTCTTGTACACACTCCTTTTTTCTTTTTGTCTTGTCATTCATTACTATTCGTCATTCATTATCTCTCTCGATCGACTCACAGGCTGCAGCGATCTTGGAGCCTCGCCTTGATGGCGATGCTATTACTACCGGGACTGGCACCTGGAATAACTCCACCTTTAAGGTCCCCTCCATGTTAGCTACTTCCAGCTCCTCCAATACCGTCACAGGGTCCCTGAAGAGCCCCACAACTACTGAGTATTCATCTATATATCTTATTGAAACTCTCTCGGGCAGCCCGGGAGTCAATGCCACGACAGCATCCAGTCCGGTGATCGACTCACAGCCTTCAACAGCACTATCTTCGGCTGCCCCTTCTTCAGCAGCACTGTCTTTAGCAGCACTATCTTCAGCACCACTGTCTTTAGTAGCAACATCTTTGGCTGCAACATCTTCAAAACGCAACAAATGCAAACCCAGTACGGGCATCATCAATGTTCCTTCACAATCCGCTGTGCAACCATCTGTCGCTAGCGCACTTGATCAGGCACCCAACATGATGGCTGCCAGCACGCCAGCAGCGCCGTCCGTCGGCACTGGAGCCCCTGCGACTAATGAGGATGTAGCGTTAGCGCCTATGGGTGGGAGTGTCAGCTCCCAACCTGCTGCGGCATCAGTGGCCGCTGGCAGTGGCCAGACCGGCAATGAAAATGCAGTTTCTGGATCACCTGCGGCTGGAAGCGCTGCTCCTGCTGCATGCGGCCCGCAAGCAACAGTCACTGTAACAATGCAAAACACCGTTACTGTGACAGTGACTGCCGGAACAGCTGACTCGAGTCCTGTCAATAGTGCAGTAGCAGCTCCGGTGGCTGTTAATGGCGGTGCAGCCCCAGTGGCTGCAGGAGCAGCTAACTCTGCTTCCATCAGCAATGTGGTAGCAGCTCCAGCGCCCATCACCAACAATGGAGAGACTGCCCTAGCGGCGGTCACCAGCGGTGCAGCAGCAGCTCCGGCCGCTATTACAAGCAGCGCAATGGCAAGCAAATCCTACAAGACCACTTGCAAACATCGTACGAAGCGTAGGACATCTAATGCCGCAACTCCTACCACTTCACCATTTACCCAGAACGTTGAAGCTACAGCTGCGGCCTCCGCAAGCGCATCAGCCAGCGTGGGAGATCTGTCAGGTAATGAGACGCCAATGAATTTCATCGAAGATGCTGCAACACTGGCGAGCCTCCCAGGAATAGCTTCTCAAGAGGCTGCCACTCAGACTTCGAGTCCTGGTTGGCAGTCTTCTGGCGGAATGGCTTCATCTTCCGCCACTCAAGGTCCTTTGAGCAGCAGCTCACCTATGGCGGCGAGTACACAAGGATCATCTTCCCTGGGAAATGCCACTTGGTCTTCCATGGCTGCCTGGCAGACTTCTATCGGAGTGGCTTCATCTCAAAAAGCCAATAATACTTTGAGCAGCAGCTCTGCCTGGCAATCCTCTGTCGCGATGGGCTCGTGGCTCTCCACTACTATTTCTTCGAGCAGTAGCCCTGCTATGCCAGCAAGTACCCAGGGATCTTCGTCTCAGGGCTCCACCACTTGGTCTACTAGCGCTACCTGGCAAACCCCTGTCGGAGTAGCTTCCTCTCAAGCCACCAATATGCCTACGAGCGCCAACCCTGTGATGCCAACAATTCAGGCCTCCACGTCCAGCTACACGGTCATGCCCAATTATAGTAACATAACATCCATTGCAACCGGAACGCAGGCGGCGATGGCATCTTGGAATTAAAGTCAGAGCCTGGTGCTCCACACTGAGGCTGGGGAGAGGAGAGGGAAGTGCCGGAGAAAGTGGATGGGGGCAGTTTTGGCTGTAGACTGGTCTTGAATAGATTTCATCTTCAAATTATAGATATCACAGAATATAGTTGAACGATGAGATGGATTACATCTGCTGCGGCTGCAGTTCCCTTTTGTAATGGCACACTGTACCACTGTAATGCTTGTCTAGTCCCTACGCTCGAATCTACAAAATCGCTCCATGATGCTTTACCAACGCCATATCAAATATGCCCCTTCATATATACAATGCCTCTTCCCCATCCCCATCCCCATTCCCCTCTCCTCCACCCCACCCCTCCTACTCCCTCACCTTCGCCACCGGCGCCCAAGCATTCGTTTTCGGCTTCGTCCTAACACCCCACAAACGCATTAGCCCAGTCCCTCTTAACCACCCCTCCCCCCCTCCCTTTCCCCCCCACCCTCTCCTCCTCATCCAAAACCCACCCCACACCAAAAACCAAAAAAACAAACAAACAAAAACACCCCAAACTCACGTAGAATAAGTCTTAAACGCCGCCCTCGTCATCGTAAGATTCGGTCTATGCTCCGGTATCTCCCATTTCCGCTGCCCCGTTTTTAAAACCGCGTCTTCCGTTGGTGGTTTATCTACCATATACGACATCCAGGCGTGCCAGCCCGGTTCGATTTGTGAGGGGTCGTATTCGGATTGGGCGTAGTCGATCCAGCGGGTGCGTACTGTAGGTGTTAGTGGGTGGAGGGAGGGATGGAGAAGGGGAAGGGGGATTGGTTGTTTGGGGGGAAGGAATGGAGGGGATGGAGGGAGGGGGATGTAGGGAGGGGGGAGGGGGGCGTTACGAGGTAGTTCATCGTCCTGGTTTTCGTAGTATTTATTTCCGTATTTGTCGGATGCGATGTATGTGCCTGCTTTTGTGTCGCCCATGTATTGCATTTGGTGGGCGTATTCTTTTATGCCTATTTGGCGGAGGTTGCGGAGGGTGCGGAGGATTGTGGACATGGTGGATTGGTTTGATAGCTATGAGAGGAGGGGATAGGGACTGGAAGGAGAGCTTTTGGGATTGGAGCAGATGGTTTGGTTGGGTTTGGATGGTACGAGTGACTTAGCGTCTATGCGGATAACGCGGGGTTTGGTGCGGCTATTTTTTTGGTGTTGTGTTAGAGATTTGGGTGGCGTGTTCGAGTTCATTTTAGCGGGTGAGGTTTTTTATTCTGTCTTTTCATAATTCGAATTCTGCATTTACTTAGCATTTGCATTGAGAGAGAGGATATTTTACACGTCCGTTAAGCTTCGCCGAGCAGTGCTTGAGGAAGTCACGTTTGATTAAGTGGAGAGCTTGTCACGGATTGGTACGATGGATCTTCTTCGTAGAGCTATGGGATATCCAGGCTCTCGGAGGGAAGTATTTCCTAATCGACTCGAGGAACGACAAGACAGTAAGTCGCCAACCTTTGGGACCCGTATAGTCAATGTATGGGTCGTCAATTGACTTTCTCAGTATCAGCCACTTCTTCAGACTCCGCTTCACCTGCTTCCTTGTCATCCGCTACCACTGCTTCTATTACCGATGCTTCGGTTACCACGCCCGCGAGCTCTGGAACCGCATTATCAGCATCAGCTTCATCGACACCGCCTCCATCTAGCGGCGAAGTCACTGTCACTGATTTTGTTAGCACACCAGCTTTTACTGCAACAAAGACAACCGCATACGTGGCGCCAGGCGTCAATGCAACTGACACAAAGACGGGCACTTCGATATATACGGCTGCAGAGTATTTAGCTACAGCAAACGCTACCGCTCCGGGAATCCCAGACAACGACCTGACACTTTGCAAGATCAATGGGACCTTGCCAGATAATGGCCCTTTCTGTTCGCCCTTGCACCAGCAGAACCTGTGGGTTGGCTATACCTACGGAGGTAAGTCCATCTTGTTCCATGGTAGGAACTTAATGCTAATTGGCCTCAGTAACATGGAACCCGAGTTTATTTTCAAATAATACAGGCGACTTTATTGTTGCAAGATACGAAAACGAACCACAAGACGTTGTATGGAACTCCTCTTTGATAGCTAATGGGAAAGGCTACGTCAATGTCAATATGGACAAGGCATGGTTGATGGGTGCTCCAGGAAATGATAGCACTTCAGGTCAGAATATTACCTTCTACCTGATATCCGGAGTCCAAAATCCTGTAAAAGGCCCAATGATCAGTCTTGTCGTCAACCCTTCGACTTTACCTCCAGTACTTCTGCCAAAGATATCAAGCAAGTACGGTATGGAGATCGGCCTCCCAATTGGCCTAGTCGCTGCTCTGTTGATTGTTCTCGCTATTGTTTGTGGTATGAGGAAACACGACCGTTCATGGAGGGACGTCAGGGGCCACGGCCGAGATTATATGGCTAGAAGAGCGCGAAGAAGAGGCGGAGCCGGCAAAGAGGGCGCAATTCCACTTGAAGACTACAATTATCCCCAAAAAGATGCATTCTCGGATGAGCCATACACCGGCGGGACCGGAAACGCTTTTCGAGACGAAGTTGCTAGACAAAGAGAGGAGGATGACCGATCCAGGTCCTTCGTGACGTCCTTCTAGTTAACCCCAACTCATGAGAATGTTCTACGTGTCCTGCATTCCTGTACTCTTGATGTGGAGGGTCCATCACGACTTACCAAAATAGCACCGTCATGACATGCGGGAGTCTTCATGGGAATAGTATGTGAGAAACGAGAGCGCCTTGGCGAGCAAGGTTGCAAGTTCGCACAAGCTCCCACGCAAAAGACAGACTGGATCGTCTAACCTTTAGTTCCGCAGGTGCGTCCGCACAAACTTGCAGCAGCTTGAGGTACAATACTTCACAAAGCCGCTCTTCTCAAATGGGTCGAGCTTATTAATATTGCTATAATATGTTGACCGGGACACGCCCTGTGCTGCCAGTTTGGACTGCCGCCTCCATGTGCGGTAGCCGTCTTGTCACGAATGCCAGTTACCAATCTCAATACCCTAGAGACCTTACAACGTTGTTGTTACAGCCGCAAACTTTTACGGGCTTACCACCATTGCCGCATTTCAGCAGTATACATGCCGTCCGTTCTTCCGTCCGGCAAGTATTGAATGTAGGAGTTGACTTTGGTCCCTAGGTCCATGGTATTATCTTTCCCTCTGGACCCTCTGATTCATCGTGCGGGTACTGAGATATATCGTCTCGATCACTATGGTATGCGAGCGCTAGCGGTCTTTTCAATCTGGGCGGAGTTCTTCTTTTCAAGGGCTTCAGGCCCTTTTCAACGCTATTGCACCGGCAGGTCAGAGCGCTATTGCTCCATAGCCTGGTGGGCTCATTCACGCATAGAAGCATCTACAGTTTCTCCTCCATATGATAGCTTTCGCTGCGCATTAGACCCCTCGAATGCGAGTCGTTTCTGGGTGGTAACATATCACTCAACGTAGCTCAAGATCTTCAAGACCTTTAGCAAGCTTCGACGTTTTCACATGGGGTGCTGGTGATAAGAGCGGAGGTCCCGAGGTTTCGTAGAGGCCCAGAAGGGCCTACCTTCTTTGCAGAGCGTAGAAGATTCTACCCGATTGCGAACTATGTCATTGTCGCATGATGCCTGATGCATGGCGAAGGCTACCTGGAAATTTCTATGGCATAGGCAAACATAATCAGTAACAAGTTGTAATTGGATCATTCATAGCGTTATGCAAGAGACAAATACTTCGATTTCACAAGAATTGCAGTAAACGACAGGTACTGAGAACTACGGTAGCGCCGGCGTAAAGTAACCTCGGCCTTGGGTTTTCCAATGCGTTATGTATTCAGATAGACCAACGAACCACGCTCTTAGACAATGTCATATCACTTCAAGGGATGGCTCTATTCTGAGATTATGCACCCTTCAAGTCCTTAAAATCAAATCATAGGGCTGCATATCAATAGATGCTGGTCCGAACGCTTCGAGTAATTCCGAGGCCATGGCTTTCACTCTCGAAATACAGACCTTGCCAGCACCTGCACTACAAACCATATTCTACAGCTGGGCCTGGAGGGCCGCCACAGGCTTCCCTTCACATCTCGCCTGTAGCAGCACTGACCTCGGATCTCGATCGGCTCGCTCCAAGGATCGATATCAACGCTGATCAGATTGATGTCCTAGACGGGCCAAAAGAATTTTATGAGACCTTGAAGACAAAAATACGGGCTGCAAAGAGGAGGATATACCTATCAACTCTCTATGTCGGCAAGACAGAAGATGACCTCATATCGACGATACGGCACGCGTTACTACACAATGGCAAAGAGCTAAAGGTCTCTATTCTGACCGACGCGCTGCGGGGTACTCGAGAAGCTCCAGAACCATCATGTGCTTCCCTTCTGGCCTCTCTTGTCGCAGAATTTCCGGACCGAGTCGAGGTGCGTATGTACCATACACCCAATCTCACAGGCTTCCGAAAAGTGCTCTTACCGAAGCGTATCAACGAGGGTTGGGGACTACAACATATTAAGCTATATGGCATCGATGATGAGGTGATACTCTCAGGCGCCAACCTGTCGAATGACTACTTCACGAATCGACAAGATCGTTACCACGTCTTCAGCTCCAAGCGGGTGACCGACTACTTCGCCCAGATCCACCACGCGGTCTGTAGTATCAGCTGTGTCCTCCGACCAAGTGACCACCCGTCGAAATTCGATCTGGATTGGCCAAAGGAAAACAGAGCTCCGAATCCATTAGAAGCTCCTAGGCACTATATCGCAGCAGCGACCCATCTCCTTGAGCCCCTCGTCGAACCCACGTCCTCTCCATCTGCTCCTACGACTAACACGTCCCTATATCCCCTCCTTTGTCACCCGCCTACCATCAATACTGAGCTTCCAGCCTTTACGACGCTTCTTGATCGACCTATAAAGTCTTACACCTTCACAGCCGGCTATTTCAACCCGCATCCTATTGTGACCGCCTCCCTACTCGCCGTGTCCGGACCACTATACTCAGCTCCAGGCACGATCCTCACCGCCTCGCCTTGGGCCAATGGCTTCTTTGGCTCCAAAGGTATCTCGGGCATGCTACCTGCGGCGTACACACATCTCTCCCTCAAGTTCTTAGAAGCCGCACGTGGTAGAAAAATTCAACTCTGGGAGTGGCAGCGTGGCATCGTAGGCCAGAAGGATGGATGGACATACCACGCTAAGGGACTTTGGGTAACTTTGCCCGGAAGCAAGCCTGCCGGTCCTAGCGCTACGTTAATCGGGTCGTCCAATTACACCACGCGCAGCTATGACCTTGATCTTGAAGTGGGCGCCATGGTCGTTACGAGTGATGAGGGATTGATGCGTAGATGGAAGAGGGAAGAGGAGATCCTAGCGAAGCCATCTAGGCAGGTAACGGAGGAGGAGCTGGCAGGGAAAGATAGGAGAGCGAGCTGGAGGGTTAGAGTTGCAATGTGGCTTGTTCGGGCTTTGGGAGGATCGTTATGAGATATTGTTAGTATATAGATGCCATTTTGTACATAGCTAATGCTTCGACTCTAGGGGTGTTGACATCTATGAATTAAGTTGTCAGATAGGGCGCTTTTCCGGGCTTGAATTTCGGGATCAGCCTGCCAGATGCACTGCACCTAATGTGGAGATAGAATCTCTCCTCTGAATATCCATATGTGCGCGCTTGCTGGTTAAGCTCACCCCATTTAGTGGCCAAAACAAATCGGATCAGTGCATGAAGCAAAATCGGATAGTTGCACATGAAACGTCAGACGACACTATGTGCTTTTCCTTTGAGCCATTTATGACTTCTATGCTGCAAGCTGATGAAATCATCACGGGTTATTTAAGTTCATCAGGTCCTAAGATCGGGTCGCTCTATTGGCTCTTAGCTGCCTGTTCCTCATCAACATCAAGCCTTGTTGACTAAAAAACCTCAGAAGAGCCCAAACATTTCCTAGGGATTGGGAAACTTGTTAAGCTCAATTCATCTAGCATCTTATCTGGAAAATAAACATATCCTGAATCTCCTCGCGTGATGTTGTCTCGATTTAGCAACCTTTCTCACAAACGGATACTCCACATTGCGGATCTGCTGTTGGAAGACGACGACGACGGGAGCGCCGAAGATCGATATGACGGCAAAGCTGGGGCACAAGCTACTGAACTTACGTATTCTGGAGAACAGGCTATATTCAACTTAAGCCGAACCAGCACTTTTCTCTACAAATTCCTTAGCTCATATCTCTTCCGAAATATCACACTCCGCAACAGCGCAAAATCTGGTCAAGCCGTACAATATCTCTGCTCCACTAGTCAAATTGCAAATATAAAGACCTTACATTTCAAAGGCAAAACACCAGCAAAGGAGGAAGAAGATTTCCGTACCTTCGAAAGCATTTTTCCAGCCGAAGTTAATGACATACTCAGCAATCTCTCACGATTCCCGTGTCTGGCCACTCTAATCATCGATTTTGACGTGGAGGATCATTGGACCGAGGTATTCTATGATTTGTGGAGGTTTGACACAAGTGAAGGCGAAGAGGAAATCAAGAAGGCAGAGGAGCAGAAGCTTTGGAGGGCGCTGATAAAGAAGACCTTGGAGGCAATCTCAACGACGTGCTCAGATAGTGTGCGAGACTTTGTATTCAAACAGTACCCGATCTTGCCCAATTCCGTTCTCGGCAGCGTACCCTTCAATGAGGTACGTAGACTTATTCGATCATCTCCACAACAGGCAATTTGTACATACACTTCAAGCTTACGTCAGTGCTACTGTTATATTCCATTTGCTATGTTCAACCCGGCTCGATATTCTTGGTTTGCGAAACGAATGCCGTTTTGCAGCTAACACTATGTAGTGGCTTGGAAAATTAGAATCCTTCAGATTTGAGCTATATGGCCGCTGCAGTATTGGTCAGCAAACTGACGCCCTGGGGGTTATGAACAGGCGTTTTCACATGACCCCACAATTTCCAACCTATTTCGACAAACTTGACTATTATTTCCTTGATGCCATACGAAATGTCACTCGACTTGCTATCGTTGGTGACGAGCAGGGTGTCATTGGCCGAACATTTTGGCCGCCGGCTCGCTTTCCACTTAGAACAACGCATGTGCCCAAGCTGAAAGAGCTCGAATTAGGATACTTTTCCATTCAGGCTGATCTACTGGACTTCCTGGTGGCTCATTCATCGACACTGGAGGTAAGAAAGCTAACCGTCGTTCCCTCTGTTTCCGTTTGCCGCTTTAGCATCGAAGAATTCCCCTCGTGTTGTCTTTTCCGTTAGGAGCATCTCGCTAAGTCTGCCACAGCATCTAATATTCAACAACAGCTTTCTCGAGTGCACACAGAACTCCGAGTCTAGTTGCGTGGCACCAGGGACCTGGAAGTCCTGGTTTCAGGATTATGCCTCTCAAGGGCCTCGCGCATTGCAGCGTGTCACTTTTCTACCATATAGAGAGACCGGTGGTCCATTATATTGCTCAAAGGAATTCAACCTGAGCATCAAGCAAAGCCAATTCGATGTGGAGCGAAAGGCAGAAATGAAGAAGCACAGGATGTTCCTGTATGGAATGATTGAACCGGAATGCGGCACGCTCGTATGGCTAAACCATATCATCACTCAAAGACTTTTAGAAGAGGATCTGGATGGATGGTATGAATTGATGGCTGTCGTAACCCGCAATCGTGAGAGGGTAAAGGGGGAATGGATACTCGATGCTAGTGGAGACGTAAGCAACGTGAGACATGGTTGATAGATCAGAGCAGTGCTACAGGAGTTCGACTTGGAAGCCCTAAAAGGGTAACAGATTGGGAGTCTATATCAAGTCGTATTTGCCATTATGCATCCTCTCCAAGAGCAGCTGTTATTCCATACGATGGAAGGCTTTCAAAACTTTTCTCGAAAAGGCATACTGTATGCGTCTTTCATGAGAAGTATCCCAAATGCATCGCGCAACCAGGCTTTCATGGAGTGAGAGAGTCTAATATGGCGCTCAAAAGGGTCAACCCTGCAGCGGGAGGGGTTGAAGCCGAGATACCCCGGGCTACCTAAGAATCCCCTATTAGGAAAGTCCCAGGCACAGTTGCTTAGGGGATAGTGCATGGTACAATCAGGGCACCTTAAGATATCTTTGGGCTCCAACCCTACTGGCTATTCAACTGAGGAGTTTGTTCGACTACCCAGGGAGTGGACCCTCTATTCTGTTGTGTACTGCCTTTATGCTCACTTTGGGCCCCTAGTTCTTTTTTATGCGTCGACCGTGCTCCCGCATACTCTATGCCTTCTCAGGACATCCAATTAGATACGTAAGACTTCGCGGAATTTCTTGACGTTCTGCACTAGGTAAAAATGCCTACGATTTCAATGCCGTTTATTGATTATGAAGCCATCCTTATCCCATGTATCGCTTACAAAAGCAAAACGGGTCTTTGGACTTACTAATCCTAGGGTGGCTTTCGAAGAGGAACACAATTCGTTGTGCCATAATTCTTGTTTACCGAACCCTTATGCACGCGCGTGACAAATCACTTTGATGATGTTGAAGTGTACTGATTTGGCCAGCACACATTGCCAGAAGCCGATAGCATGGAAAATCCAACATGTGTAGATTGTTATCAGGGTTCTTTGCTTACTGCATCTCAAAATTACCTACACCTATATAATAAGGCTTCAGGAAGTCCATTTCTGGGTTTCACGAAAGAGCGTGGAGTATCTATGGTATTTAGCCATGAAGTCCTATAACGACGCATCGATCCTATTCCTCGGGGCCTCAGGCCAAGTAGGAGGTACGCAGGCCAATCTTCCCCACCCACTGAGACCTCTCTTGAACCACACGCACTGAAAAAAGAGAACAGGAGCCTTCCCCACCGTTTTCCGGAAATACTATCCGCACTACAGACTAACAGCCTTCCTACGCAGCACGGCTCTAGACGACGCCCTGACCAGCCTAGGAAACACATACATCATCCACGGTACATTTTCGGAACTCAGCACAATCGAAGAGCTCAGCTCGACGCACAGCATTGTTATCAATTGCGCCGCGTCCTTCAATCCGCCCTTGACAGAAACTATCCTACGCGGCATCCGTCGAACGCAGGCGCCCAAGAAACCCATCCTTCTGCACCTAAGCGGTGCTGGCAACTTCGTCGATCACAGCACAACTGGCGAATATATCCCGCAGTCAAACCCGTTCAATGATGCCAACCCCAACGACGTCCGGAAAATTGATGCATCCTACGCTCCCAACGGCGCCACAGACGAGATTATCCTCCAGGCCGCCGCCCGCGGCCAAGTCAACGCGCTATTCGTATGTCCAGGTGCAATCCACGGCAACAGTGCCAACCACCTCGGCTTGGCTGTCGGAGCAGCGTCAGCGCAAGCTCCTGGGGTGTGGCTGCTCTGGAATATGGAGATTATCGAATCGAAGGGCTTTTCGCCCTATGTCGGATCCGGGACATCGGTCTTTCGGTTCGTGCACGTAGATGATGTGGTGGATTTGATAATTCTTGTGTTTCGTAAGGCGCTTGAGACGTGGGATTCATATGTGCCGGAGGATGTGTATAGGCACTTTTACCTGGCGGTCGATGAGGAAATTGTGAGTAAGGCGGTTGCTTTGGGGTTGGCGGATTTGGTACATCGAAGGGGCGGAATTGCGGAGCCAGTTGCTAGGAGTGTGGGTTTCGAAGAGGCGGGCAAGGTTGCAGGGTAAGTTTTCCCTCCAGCCTACTGTTGTTGCAGTGTTGTAGTTGTAAAGACGTCGCTAAGATATCGATTGTACCTAAAGGTATATTGCGGGCAATTTACTGGTAAAGAATGATAATGCAAAATCGTTAGGGTGGGAACCGAAAGGATTGGGGTTTTTGGAGACGTTGAGGCAGACGGCCTGATAGTGGTTCATTGCAATGACAAGACTGCAGATGACTTGGGAGCGCATGGGTACATCACCATTGTTCCAGCAGGAAACTTTTTTTTCGACATATATCTGGCACTACATTAGAAAAACCACTAATTTTCTCCTTGCCAAAGCATTTCCGAAGATTCTCACCGGATAAAGCTTTCACCATAAATTAGGTAAAAATATGTGCCTATGAAATGAAGGCTAATAATCAATCAGGGATATATCTTAAGCGAAGCAATAGTATGAGTGAGCATTCAAAGAATCCAACCTAGCTAAATCTCATATCCTCATTCATAGGGTAAATGGTCAACTTGGGCTCGGCACGGCTAGACTTTCGTAGTCCACCAAGATCTTCAAGACGCTGAGAGTTATTGAAATAAAAAGTGGTCTCAGATCCTCCGAACCAGCTATTTGAAATTTGACTCTTGTCTCCTCGTACCTTGAGTGCCTTTGAGGGTCCTAATGCATGGTAAGACCATTGATATGCCAAAGTACTATTCTAACTAATTAAACTACTTATCTCTCTGACTACACCACAGCAAGTCCCATCCATACAAAACCCCAACCATCTCTCAAAACTCAGTAAAATCCGCAATCTCCTGCCTCGCCCCCTCAACCGGCTTCATCCACGGCACTCTCGACCTTGTAAAAATCTCCACATCAGGCACATATTCAGCGTTAGTCCTGCCATCATCATCAATACACCCAGCCTTAATAACCATCGTGCCCGGATATCCATCAGAGGTGCGATACAGCAGGCTACCACACTCGCCACAAAAATGCGTTGTGATGGTGTTGCCACTGCCGGCCTTGCGGGCGTTGGTTTTGAGCGTACCGCGAAGAACTGTAGGGTTGTCCGTGGGCATTAGGAGGTTGTTGCTGAAACCGTTGCCGGTCAGACGCCGCTCGTCGACGCAGTGGCAGCGGAACTGGAGGGCAGTGAGGTTTAGTGAGGTGGGTAGCGGGGGGGTTGGGGTATGGGGAAGGGAGGAGGGGGGACGCACTTTGGTTAGTGGTTCTCCGGCGAAGGAGATGCGGTTCGTACCGCAGAGACAGACTGATTCGGTGGTCATCTTTTAATCCGAAGAGGAAAGGATGGAGCTTCTTGTCCTGATTCACTAGGCTTAAAGGGTTTATTGGCAAGAAAGAATGAAGATATTTTAAAACTCGTAGATAGCATATAAACTAAAATAAAACTCGTGTGCTGATCGTACGTTATATACAAACTTTTGAATCTGCATGCTTCCAATAGAGATATGTCGGAAAATAGATACTTGTACTCGTACTCATGTTGAATAATCCATGCGCATACTAAGTGCCGAAAGCTTTACGGCCAAGGATCAGTGATCATGTCGGATGACTAATTACACCGTCTGTGTAAGCTGGCTTCATGGCGTGGGATAATTCGTCATAGTTCTTAGAAGGATGAGTCCTCTTTTTGAATATTCCTTCTCAAGCTCCACCTGCTTATTATACAAACCTCCTAACTATGTGGCTGATAAGGCTGAAGCCTAGAAGCACCCTGAAGACCAAAGATTTATACCCGGATCGACCTAGGCTCGTGGGGGATAAAATTACTGGCACCCTGTACAAAAAGCCAGTCCTTTCAGCATAGAATAGACTTGTAATAAGTAATTTTATTCAAGGATTTTACTTATAAACTTTTAAATTCAATAATTTCTTAATAAATTTAAGTT
Organism: Cladonia borealis; assembly: GCA_018257855.2. Taxonomy (NCBI): domain Eukaryota; kingdom Fungi; phylum Ascomycota; class Lecanoromycetes; order Lecanorales; family Cladoniaceae; genus Cladonia; species Cladonia borealis. The sequence goes on along the minus strand of JAFEKC020000009.1, from coordinate 779,645 downwards.
AATTAATGAGATTTTTTTGTTGTGAAGGAGAAATTATGAGTTCATAAAGATTGGCTTTAAGCCGTAGGGGTGCCAATATGTATGTCCCCCGCGAGCTAGGCTCCCGACTTTGAGTGTCTCCAGGGCCGTTCTCGCTTCCTCTAGGCTTCAAACGCTATCGGCCATAAAGTTTGGGGGCTCGCGGGGGACAGAAATATTGGCACCTTTTACAAAATGCCAGTCCTTTCAGCAAAGAATAGACCCATAATAAGCAATTTTGTTAAATATAATCTTTACTTTAAAAATTCTAGAGTCGATAATTATTACAAGTTTAAGTGATTTGGTAAGTTCATCTCTGTTGTGAAGGAGAAGTTGTGGGTTTATGAAGATTAGCTTTAAGCTGGGGGTGCCAATATTGTTGTCCGCTGCGAGGAGGGTTGGTACAGAGATCAACTGGACAAACCATATCCCTAAGTAGATGTAAGTCTCCTACAGCATGCCGGATACTTAGGAGGCTTACACGCCCAAAACAGTAATATGATTGAGGCTATCTTTAGGGGGGTCGGACCCTAGAGACCTGATACTTGGATCTTTTTGCAGCGCGAAGTTACACTAATTTCAAGCCCCGAATGGCAGTACTCCAGGCAAGGGCTTGTAGGGCTGGAAGCCTGACATGCCAAGACTCTCAGCGCAAATCAAGACTTCTAGTCTTGGTCTACATAGTTAGTAGATGCATCCTCATACCATACTTTTTATTGATCTTAACATCTGCGATCTTGATCTAATACTAACCTGCTCGCAGCTACCAATGATTGAGGTGAATGCTTTTCGCCGTGACATTTGCGTTCGGATCATTAAGTAGGCTGCATGTTCAGCCTAGATAACAGCAGCATGACGCTGCTAACGAATGATTTTCGCGGTGGTGAAGAACCCCACTTCCGGCTCTGTGCCAACGCGTACGCTCTCCGAGACACAACAGCAGCTGGCGGTAGAGCACGGCCATGATAAATCATCGAAATTCCCAAACCCAGGTAGTTCTTAGGTGGTGAACAAGTTGTCTTCAGTTCGGTATCTATATATAATGAAAATGGTGAAAGAGCGAGGCTTGTTGCAGATTTATCATCCTAAGGAAGGCACAACCATAACTGCAGAGTAGGTGCTCTCTGCTCATCCCAGAACGTGGAAATATCACGCATAACGCTCTGCAGCGTCGTCTTCGTTCATGGACTCTTTGGTGATAGACAACAGACCTGGACGAAGAAAATTAAACAACATAAAAAAACTCCAGATCCGAATTCAGATTATCCGTCGCAGCCTCGGAAGAACCAATTGTTCTCAAGAGGCAAAGGACTCATCCTATCAGATTCTAGAGCTTTTTCTAAGGAAGGTCTTTCGGGCGAAGGTCTTCAGCAGCCTACATCCAGTTCGTTGGAGGTATTCTGGCCTCGTGACCTACTGCCTTCGCGGTTTCCGGATTTTCGAATCTTTACCTGGGGCTACGATGTTGACATAGATCATGCCTTCTCTGGAACCTCAACAGCTACTGTATTTCAACATGCTGCCAATCTTCTCTCGGACCTGTGTGATGTCAGGATATCTGGTGATGCCGAGTCAAGGCCACTGTTCTTCGTTGCGCATTCCTTAGGCGGGATCGTCGTAAAGGATGTGAGCATGCCCCTTGCGCACTCACTATCATTGATATGTACCCCATTCTGTACGACTTACAGCCATTTGCCCCGTGATTTCATTATTTCACACTTATCTCTACTACCACTGTCTTCCTTCAAAGAGGAAATGCTCTGACTGCGGCTTCAAGGCTCTCAATCAATCTTTAAATGCTCCAACCCATCAAAAAGCAATCGCACGTGCTACTGCCGGAGTATGTTTTCTGGGCACACCGCATAGAGGTACATCAATCGCGGCGCTGGGGGAAACAGTATTGCGAATATCTAAGCTCTGGGGTAAATCACCGAATCTTTGTGTTCTTCAGGCCCTGAAATATGATGCCGAGACGTTGGACCGGGTGCAATCCAGCTTCATCATTACCCTTATCGATCCTCGCTGTAAAATCAATATCCGCTCTTTTCGAGAAGCAGAAAAACATCTCGGAGTTGCTGTGGGTCTTGACTCGTCCAACACAGCCCTTTTGGTTCCATGTCTAATTTTGGCAAGGTCGTTGATAGATTCTCGTCGATAGTCGGTAATCCCAACGAAATTGTTACCGATATTCAGGCAGACCATCGGAATATGACGAAGTTCGCGCAACCGGATGAGCCAGGGTTTCTCAGTATCTGTAACGCCTTGGATCGTTGGATGAAGGAACTCAGCGTCGCAAGTAGTGAGTGTGAGTGACCCTACCCTCTTGTAGCTTCTTGCCTTTCGTTTGTTTATTACAACTATGAGGGTACTGGGAATATTGAAGGCTGATTTGAAAATGCTCATAGATAGTCTAGGTGTTTTGCGACACGGTATACACCCAATCTTGATCCGAGAAGACCTATATATTACTGACGGCCCCTATAACAGTCTTCCTTGAGAGCCTTACCAATGGCGAGCGGCGACGTAGGGTAGACCAAGTCGCGAACCCGTATGATGGTACATTCGATTGGCTATTCAATCCCAAAGTGGGGTTTTCTGTTTGGCTGAGCGGTCTACAGCAGGCTGGCACCCCCATTTTCTTCTGGATCCAAGGCAAACCGGGGTCCGGCAAATCGACCTTGATGAAATATGCGTTAGCGCAGAAGAAGACACGAGAGCTTTTGGCGTTAGCAGACCCTGGTACCTGGCACCTTGTACCATTCTTTTTTCACGACCGGGGGTCGTCGATTCAAAAGAGTGTCATTGGGCTCCTTCAGGAGCTTCTCTATAGGCTGGTTGAAGCGGATGAGAAGCTTGTGGCGTTCATACCCGCTAGACTGATCCGCCAACTCCTCAAAAGGAATACAGCGACTACGCAAGTGTCCATGCTCCCGCAGCAATATGGCGAGAACAGGGGACAGGATTATGTGCACCAAGGATCATCGGGTGCAGAGTCTTGGTTCGCGGATGACCTTCAAGAAGCTCTCATCGCTATCACAAGACAGGAAGAAGTCCCCTTGAACGTCCTGTTCTTTATTGATGCTCTCGATGAGCATGAGGGCAATCATAGGGACTTGATCAGGGTCATCCAAAACTCGTTTAAGGCTACAGAAGCTTCGAAAGTGAAAGTGAAATTTTGCCTGGCAAGCCGCCCAGACCCAGCATTCACAAATGCGTTCGGATTCTGTCCGGGCCTTTTGGTCCAGGAATATACGAGGGATGACGTGCAATGGTATGCACATCAGCAAATTGTTTCCAACATTCTATATCGGGATATCGATCAAGATATGTCAGAACTACAAGAACTTACAGTCGAGATCACTCAGAGAGCTAACGGGGTATTCATTTGGGTTCGGATTGTCATTGAGGAGCTCATAGAGAGATTCCTAGACGGAAGTACCATCTCTCAGCTGGGAGAAATTTTGTCAGCGATGCCAGAAGAACTGAAGGATCTGTACCGAAGAACCCTTTCCAAGGTCAAGCCCGAATATGAGCTTGAGTCCTATGTTATGACACAAATCGTTTTATGTGCACGGAACACTCAGACGTTGAAGTCACTCTTGGTAGCGACGGACATCGCGTTGGAAAGGAAAGTTGAGCGTATGTCCTGGGCCACCATGGAAAGGAGATTAGCAAGCCGCTGCGGAGGTCTCCTCGAAGAAACAAGTGCTTCAGGTCAGATTCAATTTCTCCACCAGACAGTCAAAGCTTTCTTTACACATCGGCATCACGCAATCTCGATGTTTCGCCACTCTGAGGATTCCCCTGCCGAACTTGGTTCATACTATATGCTCAAATACTGCATTTACATTGCAACGCGGCTCCCGTCTGCTGAGCTTGAGGAGAGTTCGGAAACGCTGAAATACCTTTTCAATTACGCTGAAGATTCATCGACAGCTCCAGAATCCGATATAGGGGAGTTGCTTGAATGTCTTATCAAGAAACCTCGACGCTGTGCATTCTTTCCTTGGGAAGTTCCCAACGCGACTGATGATACAAAGGATGGCCTTCAAAGCTTTTTCTTGCACGGACGATCAATGTCAACTTCGCATCATGCTCCGCCACACTCGAGGCATCGATACTATGACCTCTTGTCAGTGAGCCTTCATAATGGCATTCTCTCCTATGCACAGTATAGGTTTCCACATGGTCTTCCTCGGACTCTACCAGGGCAAGCCCCATTGCTTCACTATGCTCTGGATTCCATCTATTTGCGCTTTAAGGATAATCCAATCTTGATCGATTGGCTACTCGAGAAAGGTGCAGATCCCAATGAGCGCCACGTGATGATTGACAACGAGCGAATCACAAAGGGTCCCACGCCCCTAGGCTATGTGTTAAGTCCAAATTATTGGGAACATTTCTACGAGACAATGGAGCTCCTTTTGAGAGGAGGCGCCAGTCCCAACATAAGCATTGTAGCGGAAGACCAGAAGCCGATGTCGGCCTTAAGGTTAGCCATGACCCTTCCGGAGAAAATTCCGGAGGAAAACTGTGAGGAGATAGTCCGGATATTGCTGAAATATAAAGCGGACTGCAATCAGATAGACACCGAAGGGTTCCGACCCTTGTACCACGCCATCAGTCAGAAGCTTTGGAAGGCCGCAGAGTACCTCTTACAATATGGGGCGAACCCGTCAGACTTTGGAAACGAGATAAATGCATTACAACCACAGTCATTCAAGCACGACCAGGAACTCTATCAAGGTGTTATGGAGATGCAGGCTTTGCTGAAAGAGTACTCTACAGAATCCGAAGGAGGGTCACGTGGGGAGTCAACAGTGGTGGAAGATTATCACGATCTTCGCGCGGCTCAAAGTCGTGTATTGCCTCCAGCGGTGGAGGGGGGATGTTCGATTTCAGGACCTTTAAGCTCACAATTAATGGAAGACAACAAGAGGATTTATTGGATGATGAGGGGCAGATCTCTTCAACGCTGATCGGCGTGCTGCTACTTATGAACAAAAGCCACAACTACGGACCTTGAATTATTCTACCCACACCGTTCGACATGCACATAGCTGAGCGCATAGCGTGGTATGAAACGGGCTGGCGAGGATACAGCGTGCTAATTTAAACCGCAATTGCGAAGGAGGAGTTGGATTAACCTGCACGAATATTTACGAATTCCGTTACTGAGAAAGGGAGTTGGAGTTGGGGATCTGTGTTTCGAAGAAATTGCTATGAGTGGATAGATAGAGGCATCAAAACGATCTCACAGATAGACTAGCCAAAGTTTTTCATTGATATCTCTTTCTCTCTCTCTCTGAGCATATGCATTTGTAGCTAATAGCCAATAAACTAGCCAACTACTTTATTTGTATATTACATACATCCCCCTTCCCCAGAGCTAAGCCAAGCCAACAGTCTGATATCCCTCCATCCCTCCATCCCTCCATCCATCATAGCAGTTGTTAGAATACATGTCTTCTTTGGTATGCTTGTTTCATTAAACCAGAAAAAGACCCGATTTCTCATTCGCCTAAATGCCAATTCATCTATCATGACTTCATGTGAGAGTTATACAAAAATGTGATGTGCCAAGAAACCCTGCCTGACTGTCTTCGCTACCTGAGCTGGGGTACCTGCCTGGGTAGTGCTATCATCGTCGTCGTGAATCCAAGAAGGTAGGAAGGTAAGGTAGGAAGGTAGTTAGGTAGGTAGGTAGGTATTCTTGACGAGGATAAAAACATCCAGTTATGATCTCGTCCGTTTTTCTTTTCTTCATTCCTCTCCTCTCTTCTTCGTCCTTTCTAGGCAATCTGCCTCAAAAACGGACTCAACAACAACTCATCCGCACTCGGTCTCTTCTCATGATCAATCTCGAACGTCTTGCTCAAGAAAGCCTTACCCTCCTCGCTCGCCACCTCGGGCGTATTAGGCTTAGCGCTGGAATTTCCAATCTGGAAGATGGCTTGCAGCTGGCTGCAGTTCGGGAAGGGGTGTGTTCCTGTGAACATTTCCACGATGAGGCATCCGAGGGACCAGATGTCTGCTTTGCGGGTGTAGGAGGTTTGTTTGACGACTTCGGGGGCCATCCAGAAGACGGAGCCTTGGAGGGAGGGGCGGTGGATGTGCCCGCCGTTCTTGGAGGGTTGGAGTAAGGCGGAGGCTTCGACGCGTTTGGAGATGCCGAAGTCGGAGATTTTGATGTTGCCCTTATTATCGACGAGGACGTTGGCGCCTTTGATGTCGCGGTGGATGATGTCGCGGCCGTGCAGGTAGGAGAGCCCTGCAAGGATTTGCCGGACGAAGTTTCGGATGAGGGGTTCGTGGAGTTGGCCGTAGGAATTGAGCATGGCGGCGACAGACCCGCCAGGGACGTATTCGAGGAAGATGTTGAAGTGTTCGGCGTCGGAGTTGGAGCCGAGGTATTGGACTATGTTTTCGTGTTGGAGATCGCGGAGGAGGTCGATCTCGCGTTTGAGGGCGGCGACCATGCTTTCTTTCTTTTTGTCGAGGATGCTGTTGCTGTTGGAGGGGACTTCGACTTGTTTGACTGCCATAAGTTCGCCGGTGACGGCGTGGAGAGCGAGATAAACGCTGCCAAATGAGCCTTGGCCGATGAGAGCTCCTTGCATCCATTTGACATTATCCCAAGAGTCGGCCTTCAAGAATTGATTAAGTTCTTCATCAGGCTCATCACCGTCTGCGGCAATAGCATGACTAAGGGTATCATTGATCGAGCCACCAGCCTCAGTTGCTGGCCCACTGCTACCAGACTCGTCGAAATAGCTATTTATGGCAGCATGGGAGGTGTCCGAGTCAGCGCCATTGTTGCCAGGTTGCGTGTCGCTGTCGAAAGATACATAGGACTTCCTATTGGGCTCGACTGGAGACTCTTCTTGCAGTGGCTGAAGCGAGCTCGAAGCGATGGAGTCGCGATAGGCGGTCTGCGAGCTGGCAAACCTCGAGACGGACAATGGACGAGGACCCCGAGCATTCGAAGCTCCTGTCAACCAAGCATCGGCGATGTTCGGTAGAGGCGGAGCATCTTTGAGACTCGAAGCAAAGCTAGAATTGCTTGCTACGCTAATCCGGCTGGCTGCTCTGCTAAGTCGAGCAGATCTTCGTATTGACATTCGAACGGTTCTCTCAATCGTCTCCTTCTGGTGATCAGGAAAGTAGGTTGTCAACTCTTGGCTAATCAATTCACTTGGTGGCCGACCACCCAGGAATTCCTTAATCTTGGGCTTCGACTGTGAGTCTGACCGAGCAGGAGTATCGCCCCATCCCTGAGAAGCCGCACTGCCGCTTCGATCTCTGGGCCGCGGTGCTTGGAAAGTCGCTGGAGACAGCGGGTAAGATACATCGTTCCAGGACTCGCCAGTCAGCTTCTGCACCTTACCAATGCTGCGAGAATTGTTCGCAGAGAGTGCATTGGCATGCATCTCGTTTTGTTCCTCCATAGCAATGCTAGAAGCCTTCCGCAATTCCTCCTCATCTGGTTCACCGGCATGTCTCTTGCGAAGGATGAGACGTCCACGTTCGTTCTTATCATAAGGTTCTGAACATAGCCGGAGCAGCTCGTTATCACTAAGGCGGTGGGTGTTATTCAAGTCCTGACCCGACCCATCCAGGTTCCAGAAGCAGTGATTCCTAGCCTGGTTCTCAGGCAAACTAAGCTTTCTCAGCACACAAGCAAATATGTCTTCCAATGTCTTGCAGTTCTTGATGTCCAACACCTTCGTCTGTCCCCCACTGTAGATGACCCGGATGACTGGCGAGCCTGCAGGCAACTTTCCGACTGTTGAGTCCATAATGGGATTCTGGCGACTTGGTGTTGCAGGTCGGAGGAGACTCTTGGCAGAGCCTGGAGCATTAAAGTAACCCTGAGATGGATCTTTCCTTGCAGTGCCTAGGGGACTCATGCCGCCGTGGCGCTGAGCTTGTACTCTCTTGAGCCCATCTCCTTCGGCAAGTGGCGAATTTGGCCGAGGGTTGCCATTATTAGCATGGTATTCATTCAGCGCAGTTAGGTCAACTTGTTGAGACCATCTTTTCCTTGAAAATTCAGGCTGGGTACGCTCTCTTGCAGTGTTGAAGTCTCTTGGTGATCTTGAGGATGAGGAGGGTGTATAGGGTGTGTGGACCTGACGGCTGTCCAATGCAGCCAGAGAATCCCGATTGCGTTTTCTATGATTACCGACGGCTTTGGTTCTCAGCTGTTTGATGGCAACGAAGATGCGTACACGATCCCCAATTTTCTTGATGCCCATCTCTTTGAGCACGAGTTGGTCGCATTCGATGAGATTATTACCAGTAACATTGTTGACTATTGATATGCGTCAGTATTTGAGAGCTTTATTGAACTTGCACAGCATAATCATGGAAGGGATACTCGTCGGGTCGGGTACTGACCTCTGAAGAGTTGTTCATATTGAGCGCAGTTGATGGCACGAAGCCATTCACCAACGCGTTTTTCATCCCAGGACCTGTGGAGCAATCGATGTTAGCAAGGTTCATCCTTGCCTTGAATGACTGATGACAGGAATAGCTGCTCACCGTATCGAGTCCTGCACATCACCAGACTCTGAGAACTCTGACTCCGTTGGACTCATGAAGGGAGCATTATGTGAACTTGTCCCAACGGAAGCCTTGTGGCTTGGGTAGTTGACTGCATATTGCGACACGACTGCTGGTTGTGTTGGACCCATACCCATCGACGAGCTATATGGAGCCTTGGGGGCCAGGACTGCCATTCCTTGTTCAGACTTTTTGCAGCTCAGCTACAGTGTATTGAATGATTCGACCATTTGATGAAGATGGACGAGGTCGAAAGACAAAGGATGCGGGGTTGGCAAGCTCGCTGAATGTAGTAAGTGCTCAGACAAAGGCGAAATGAATTAGGATATTAAGACAATAAAGCCGATAAGGATGCTGATTATGGTGACGCCTTAGGGACTGTAAATTCTGGTCAGAGGGTTCAATGAGTGACTGTCTGTAAGGCACAGCTGAATGGCTTATTGACGTTTCGAAAAGACCGAGCCGGCGGTTTGAAGTGGTATGGAGTGTCAGCAGACTGTGCGTGAGTGGTCGGATGGGAGGTTGTATGTAATACGATGGAAGCTGATGAGGAGAAGATGGGCGAGGAGCGGATGAAGAGCACGACGTCAGCGGGTATCGGAGGGAGTAATATTGGTTGCTTTGACGAAGTGGTGTGGATGGGGTGACAGTGAGGGAAAAAGGCTGCAAGGTAAGTGGATCGGTAGTTGCGCGAGGTGAATGATTGTCGCCCGAACGCGAGACAGGATCCACACAGCTGCGGTCGGCGAGGCGAGAAGAGAGGAGAAGATGATAAATCAGCTGCTTCTTCAAGAGCAGAGGAGTTGTCTTCTCTTCAGGCCAGTGTCGTAGTTGATGGTTGAGAGCACACGCGACATAGTATGTAGCAGAACAGTAGCAGTACTGGAGTGGGAGGTAGCAGTTGACCAGTCCTTCTGCTTCCTCCTCCAACAGCGATTGTTGTCTGAGACCCCTGAGAGGATGACCTATTTTTTGGCGTTTCAGGCTTGTCTCGAATGATGAAAGTGCGTCATTAGCCGCTATCTTGAGACACCCATTACCTTAACGAGTACCACCGGTCGCCACCGTCAACAACTAGAATACTGTATGGTGAATTGCCAATCTACCTTCCCTTGCTCTTATTAAAGCAGACGCCGAACCTCCTCGAATACTCTGCCAAGTCTGTCTTATTTTTACTTCACTTCGGATGTTCCATACACACCACTATGTGCTCTAATCATGTATTACTATAGTAGTACTTGTAGGTACTCAGCAGTGATCACTCGCTTATGGATTGCGCCAGAAACGCCACAGCAATTCTGTCCTCACCTGTGCCACGGGCCGGCATCTCCTAAAAGGGAAGTCCATGCGTGGCCCAGCTTTCGTTGTAACGCCCTCGTTGTAAACGTCTCGAAGGATTCGATGAAGCTGAGCATGCAAAGCAACAACTCATGTACGCGTAAAACATCTTACTCATTAATGAAGCTGCCGTAACCATCCTAGGCTGGTACTTCCTGTCGTTGTTCTTGGTAGCCGATCTCCATGGCCCGATGACCATCCAGGACGCTTAACATCAACGTCTTGTCGCTTGAAATGTAGTGTAGTGCATTGTATAGCTTCAGTAGAACTGTCTTGCTAGGAAAGATTGTGCTATGACTTCCATGAGCGCCATCAAACGCGAAATTAGTCGCGGTTTCGTAGATGTAACAGCCTTGGAGACGGGCATGTTCCGAGCAATCCAACAATACGCGTGTTCAAGCTGTTGCACACCAACTCAGTGTGGCCTTATGATGGAGCTTCGATAGACGTCGGCAGCATGGGTTTCAAAAGACAAGCGAGCGGCATCCTGAGGCAATGACCAACATGCAGGAACTTGATGATACGTCTTTGCCTATCTTCAAGGTCGAGAGGGTACAGCTTCAGTTCTCCATCTCATCAGACTTCGTGGCAGCCCAGGTAGCCAACAATGTCTTGATCTTAGCGCTTTCGACCGGCCGCATCCTGAGGATCGATCTGGACAGTCCCTCAGACATAGATGGTGGATACTGTTCCCCAAGCTGCATGCTTTGATACGAGCTAACGCATGCCCACCAGATATCGACCTACCCAAGAAGACATCCGAAGTTGGCCTCATCCGTCGCATGTTTCTGGACCCTTCGGCTTCCCATCTGATCATAACTACTACTCTTGGCGAGAACTACTACCTACATACCCAGTCGCGGCAACCGAAAGCACTGTCTCGCCTGAAGGGGGTTGCCATAGAGAGTATAGCATGGAATCCATCTGTACCAACCGCTTCTACAAGAGAAATCCTCATAGGAGCTGCAGATGGCAATGTGTATGAAGACTACATTGAACCCTCGAGCGAATTCTACCGAAGTCAGGAAAAATATCTCAAGGGCGTCTTCAAGATATCCGAGGGGCCAGTAACAGGATTATGGGTAGACCTCATTCCAGGGAGGTCGGATACGAGAAGGGTCATCGTCGCTTCACCAACTAAACTCCTACATTTTGTGGGGCGTATAGGTCGCCATGGACAGGAGGGTTCAGGGTCAATCTTTACGAAGCTATTCGAGACCGAAGCACCTACATTGCATGAGGTGAATCGAGGCCCACAAAGTTCTCTCTCCACGTTTGTCGTTTCGCCAGACTCAGCCGAAAGCCAGCCCGTGGATAACGATGATGGTGAGCGCACGTATGCTTGGCTTTCTGCACAAGGCGTGCTGCATGGCAGACTGCGGACAACTACGGCTTCTGCGAGCTTGGGTAGCACTGTCTTCAACAGCTCCAAGATGATTTCAAGGTCCCAAATACCTGCTTCAGAAGGCCCCAGTGGCCGGAAAAAGCCCACTCAGGAACCAATTGCGGGTGTTGCACTATCTCAGTGGCACGTGCTCTGCCTCGTGGAGGGCAGAATTGTCGCCCTGCAAAAGCTTGATGATCGTATCATCTATGATCAAGTCGTGCTTGAACCCGGTGAAAATGCTCTTTGTCTGTTGGCGGATCAGAAGAAGAATACCTATTGGCTTTTCACTACACAGGATATTTTTGAAATAGTAGTCACAGATGAGGATAGGGAAGTATGGAAAATCATGCTCAAGTCACAACAATTCAGTCTCGCTTCCCATTATGCTAAAACTCCCGCTCAAAAGGATGCTGTGGCGATGGCCTCTGGAGACCACCTTATTAGCAAAGGTCAATACCTTGAGGCGGCGAATGTATATGGGAAAAGCAGCAGGCCATTTGAGCAGGTTGCTCTGACTTTCATCGACCATGGCGAGCAAGACGCATTGAGAAGGTATCTGCTAACCAAGATAGCAACTTACAAGCGGTCGTCTATCATGCAAAGAACAATGATTGCCAGTTGGCTTGTTGAAATATTCATGTCGAAAATGAACTCGCTCGATGATACTATCACTACGAAGGCACAACTGACAGAGAACACCAATACGGCCGAGACCAAAGATGAGCTTGCTACTATTCGAAAGGAGTTTGAGGATTTTGTCTCTAAGTACAGAACAGACTTAGATCGACAGACCACCTACGAGATTATCAGCAGTCATGGGCGAGAGCAAGAACTACTGTCCTATGCAACGGCCATCGATGATTATAATTATGTGCTATCATACTGGGTACAACGAGAGCGGTGGCAAGAATCGCTTGATGTGCTTAAGAAGCAGACTGATCCATCAATCTTCTATAATTATAGCAGCGTCCTCATGGTTCACGCACCAACAGAACTTGTTGACATCCTTACGCGTCATCCTGACCTTGACCCGATCAAACTCATACCCGCCCTCCTCAATTACAACAAGACAAACCCCAACATCCCACTTCAACAGAATCAAGCCGTCCGATATCTCCTTTTCTACATCAACGCCCTCCACACGACCGTATCCGCCGTCCACAACACCCTCATCTCAATCTACGCCTCGCACCCCTCCCCCTCCGAGACAGCCCTCCTCTCCTACCTCTCTACACATTCCCTCGCCAATCCCCCACCATACGACACCGACTTTGCCTTCCGCCTCTGCATCCAACATTCCCGCGTCCAATCCGCCGTCCATATCTACACCTCCATGGGCTCCTACGCCTCCGCAGTCGACCTCGCCCTCAAACACAACGAAATCGACCTCGCATCCATGGTAGCAGACCGCCCTTCCTCCACCGACACCGCTCTTCGCAAAAGACTCTGGCTCGCTGTAGCCAAAAAGGTAATATCGCAACAAGGCACCGGCAGCATCAAAACCGCCATCGACTTCCTCAAACGCTGCGACCTCCTCCGCATCGAAGATCTCATTCCCTTCTTCCCCGACTTCGTCATCATCGACGACTTCAAAGACGAAATCTGCTCCGCCCTCGAATCCTATTCCCGCTCTATAGCTGCCCTCGAAGCAGAAATGGATGCCTCCGCCGCTACAGCCGAGAGCATAAAAACCGATATCAAACACCTAGACCGCCGCTACGCCATCGTCGAGCCCGGCGAGCGCTGCCGCGTCTGCGAACTCCCCCTCCTAAGTCGGCAATTCTTCGTATTCCCCAGCTGTCAGCATGGCTTTCATAGCGATTGTCTTGGCAAAAAAGTCTTAGAAGGAAGCGGTTTGACCATAAGAGGACGGATACGAGAACTGCAGGCGCAGATAGGGAGGGGAGGGAGGAAAGAGAAGGAGGGGAGGGAATTGGATGCGCTGATTGCGGGACAATGGTGAGTCCGTCCCAACGTACTGGTTCTACATGCTAACGTAGGGAATAGTATTTTGTGTGGGGATTTGGCGATTAAATCGATTGAGGAGCCGTTTGTGAATGAGACGGATGATAGGGAGGAATGGGCTATTTAGCGTTTAAGTAATACAATTCAAATTTGTTACATATCTGAACTGCACTTTAAACCTTTCCAACGTGACGACGGAAATTGTAGCTCTAATCAATTCTGCACTTTCCAGTATTCACCCTTCCTCCTATTCCTTATCCTATTCAGACATAATACCTCCCACCCACCCCCCAACCTTACATCCAACCCTCCCCTCCTCACCATTGCTTCCCATGCCATCTCTTCCACTACGGAAGGGGTTGGAGAGGAAGGGTAAGAAGGTGGGGAAGACGAATCCTCGAAAGCCAACCCCTTAATGGATCCACATATAGTGGGTGCCATGATGGGGCCGCCTAGCATCAACATCGTACTGAGAAACGCATGGCCCACAACTTGACAACGAAACTCGCGGCAGAACGAAAGGAGAGGTAGACGTAGGCGCCACAGTCAGGGCCGCCCAGCATCAACATGAACAGAACGAAAACATGGCCCACACACTGACAAAAGGAAAAGAAGGACAAGGAAACGGAGAGGAAGAGGATAGAAGGGAAGAGAGAAGAGGAGATGGAGCAGGAAACAGAATAGAAGATAGGATACGGTATAAAAGAGAAGACAGGCCGGAAATAGAATAGTATTAAGCGTAGGAAATAGAACAAGAATAAGACAGCAAAGAGAACAGGAAAAATAAGGAGACGAAATACAACAGCAAACAGAAGAGGAGATAGAACAAGAGACAGGACAGGAGACAGGACAGGAGATAAAGAAGGAGACAGAGAAGAAGATAGAGAAGGAGACCGAGAAGGAGATAGAACACAGACAACAGGAAACAACAGTAGAAAACAACAGCAGAGAAATACAGAGGGCAAATTAAAGAGTAGGACAGGGATAAAAAAAGACGAAGCAGAGAATAACACAGCGAAAAGACAAGCAAAAAACAGCAAACACAGAGAAGGAGAGAGGGAAAGGAGAGCGCAAAGACAGAGCCCGCAAGAAGAGATACATACTACAAAACAAAACACCCAAACGAAACCCTACCAAACCGCAACACGAAAACGCAAGCAAAAGATAAGACAAAACAGTAAAGGAGACAGACAAGATAAAAGAGACCGCAAGAATAGAGCCCGCAAGAAAAAACACCATAGAAGCCAAAAGAAAAAGAAACAACTTACCAGCAAACTACAAGACTCACCTCCAAACACCTACAGCAACTACGACACCTCCGCACACCAACAACATCTACACTACACTACAACACCCAAAGCCGATAAAAACAAACCACAACACCAATAAATAACAAAATAGCACATAAATAAAGAAATAAAACATAAGCAAGATAGATATATTATATTCGCGTAGATGTCCTATAGATAAAGGGGCGGTGAGGGTATACATACATACGTAGGAGGACAAACGCGGGCGTATACCGGTAGGTTGGTGAGCGTATGCGTACGCGTATACGTGAGCGGGATGGGGTGAGAGGGGGAGGGGAGGTAAGCGTTTACGATACGGTGAGGGAGCTGGTCTGTGGATGGATAGATAGGCGGGGCAAGGTAGGTGAGGTACGCGAGGTTGAGCGTTATAAAAGGCGGCTGGTGATGAGGATCGATGGGTTTCTGTCGGTGGGAGTAATGCTGGACGCGGTGTTGATGGTTGGAAATAGGCGTGGAGGGTCGGTGAGCGTGTTGGGGAGAGGGACGGTGAGACCAGGGGGGGGGGGGGGGTAGGATCTGTGAGGGTATAAGCGTGTGTATGATAAGGGATAGGTTTACCGATAGCGATGGATAGTGAGCGTGAGTATGGCCGTGATCGTGATTATAGACGTAAACAAAAGTTGGTGTAGAAGTGTTGATGTGTTGAAAAACCAGGAAGTAAAGTACTGAATTTCAAGGCACGAGAATAGAAGACTACGAATCTCTAAACCCAGCACCTCCCCTCTCCTCCTCGACGACGGCGGTAGATGTAAAAACATGTAAGAGTGTTGTTGGTGGTTGGTGGTTGGAGGATGTAGGAAATCAAAACAAAAACTGGCGAGGAAGGCAACAAAACCCATAGCGCCAAGCCTTTGACAAATTCTCAAACAATTGAAATTACCAGGGGAATGGGAAGAATTGAATTGATATCGCCACCGAGTTTGCACCGAAACCCGAGATTGACAGTATACCTAGCAGAACATCATGTCGAGAACTTGGTTGCATGTAAAGAAAAATATCTCGCCAAGCAAGCGGCTTTAAGACTTGTCAGTTTTAAACAATATCTTGCACTCACAACCTAGACGGAGCAGGGGATAATCATTTTGAGTGGGTAAATGCTTTGTTATTTGACTAACCACTAAACGTAGCTAACCTAATGCCATTGCATACGTATTTCTCAACTCGCCTTCATTCTTTCACCACATATTCCTGTTCAGTGCAAGAATTGGTAGCTCAGAAAGCACAGCAAGCTAGGATCTACAAGAGGAGATTTTAAAAACCCCCAACCCACTCAACATCATCGTTGCGCAGACTCTCCCGAGAGACTCCTCGGGTATCACGACGCCAATCGAGAACTTTAGTGGCGACGTTCTCCTTCCTGTTACTCCTATCCCGACCCTTGTTCCATGTCCCATTCCCGGAGAATACCTTCAATCCGAAACCAGCGCCCCAAGTCCCTGCTGTCGGTCGTTTCCGACCTGGAGTAGGAAGTGACTCCGTGCTGTGGTTAACTTCACTATACTGACGGCGACGGTTGCCCAATGCCACCCACTTATCCATAATCGATCGCTTAGAGGGCGTAACTGTTTGCGGCACGGGTCGCTTGGATGGAGGAGAATAGCGGGGTGTAGTCTCTTCGAAAATGAAGACATCATTGTCACTGACGTTGTCTTTTGTTACATGCTGTTCCTTTTGCGGTGACTCCCAATTTCTCGCGTTTGCTGAGGATTCGGTGATCTCGGAGAGCCCAGTGCGTCGGATAGTGCGATCATTGTCTTTGCTTTCTTGGCTCCAAGTTCGGCTGTTTTGCTCCCTCCGTTTCTCCAAGGCGGCTTCCGGCTCGACGAATCCTTCCTCCTCATCTTCATCCCAAATATCGGTCCAGCTTTTCGACACCGTATCTTTCTTCTTCCCGAATACCGAGGAGAATGAGGTCATACGAGAAGGCAGTGATGAGGGCACACGAACCGGATTCGAGCGTGGAGGCGGACGTGGAGCGGGTGCCTGCAATGCCATCGATTTGATTGATGCCGCCAGGTTAGAGTCTAGTCCAGAAGTCATTGAAGAATTCTGCGCCATAGAATACCACGAGTTCCTGTCCTTGTCAGAGAAGAGGTCCTCCGTGTAGCTTTCGGTATCTGGGATTGCAGATAGCTGGCGACGGTGTGGAGTCGTATGTAGTGCCTTTGACCATGGGAAAGCACCACCTTCATCAAATTGAGGACTTGAGATTGATGGAGTCCGAAGAGGCTCCCTGTTTGCACTAGCAGGAGCAATGTCGCGAACTTCGGTGCAAAAGTCATCTAAAACTTCCTCATCCGTAGTGAAGCTGACAACGCTTTCGAGGGCAGAGCGGACGGCAGACAAGGATCTTCTGGCCGGATCGATGGCTATTGCGTGAACTAAAACCTCGTAGGTATCTTGTGACATGTTGGGGAAAATGTCGAAGAGAGCTTGGTTGTCTCGAGCGAAATCTGTAAACAGCTTGTCTGACTCCGTTGGCGTCACAAAGGGGTTGCGTGAGAACAGAACGTTCAATAGGCAAATGCCAATGGCCCAGGTATCAGCCTTTGCGGGTGAGTAACCCTGATCTTGCGGATCGTATTGTTCCGGAGCCATATACCTATCACTGCCAACACAAGCTTCGTAAGACCAAGCGTCCGTGGTAGCGAGTCCAAGATCACCAAGCTTCATTGTTCCGTCATTGGTGAGAAAGATGTTCTCAGGCTTGATATCACGGTGGTAGAGACCCTTAGAATGCATAAATTCGACCGCACTGACGAGTTGTAGCATGAAGTCCCGAACATTCTCGGTCTGAAGCGGCCCTCGACCAAGGCGAATGGCTTCGTACAGATCTCCCATCGAGCAATATTCCAGTACGAGGTAGATGTGAGCCTTGGTTTCGAAGTGGTGGATTAGATTAACAATGTTCGGGTGATGACCAAGAAGATCGTGGCAAGCAAGCTCCACCGAATTTTCGTCGACATTAACCGCAGGGCAGTCCTTGGTAGCAGAAGCCTTGCTCAAGCATTTAATAGCAACGCAATCCCCAGTGGTAATATCCTTCGCCAGGAAGACCATGCCAAACGATCCATGGTTCAGGGGAGAGATCAACTCATAACGCCCATCCAGCACCCCACCCTCAACAAACTTATTTCTCATACAATCCATGTCGTCTTCGGACCAATTTTATGAGCAGACGACGGACAACCGGCAACAGAAGACAAAAAACCGGGAAATGCTAAGGCAACTTTTGGTGAAGATAGTACACGAGTAGGCTCCTCGAAGTCTATTTGGAGGATCCAGAAGTCAGGTGGTGAAGCCCGGGGGATCAGATCCGGGCTTGTAGAGTATCGAAAAAGAAACCTAGGAAAAGTCGAAGAGTTGGGGTATCGAACAAAGCGGGAAAGGACCTTCGGTATAAAACTTGGAAACGCAAACGCTCAAGACACCGCTCCACCTGCTACGCATGGACCAAAAAAAAACTCCTTCTCGTTCTATCAGAGGCTCATGTGCATAGGATAAGAGATGGATATATTAACAAAGGAATAGAATCTCCGTGGAGGGTATCGATAGACAACTGAGGTATGTACGAGGAAATGATGGAAGGCGTTAGGCGGTCATTCGAATTATTGAAAGGGTATTTGTGAATCGTAAAAGCGAGAGTGTCGAAGACAAAAAGTTGGAAGCGAAGGAGAGGACGTCGAGGGAGATCGACAGTGACCGGGCTGAGGAAAGGATATCTTGCTGCGTAGAGTCGTAAAGTTGTGGAAGGCTGACTGAAGGGCACAGATTGGGTTCAGGGTAGCCAGTCGCTGCGCCTTCGGAGAAACAACCAATCCTTGGAATTGAGTGTCGTGGCTTGATCAGACAAGGTGGAGCTTGTAGATAAGGAAGTTTAGAGAAGTATATAATGGACTGTTATCTCGAGATCTTGAGGCCGATTGAAGCTTGAATGTCGGTTCACTCGGATGTGATGTATTCTTCCTTCTAGGCATTCACAGGTGGCGTTGAAGGCTCCAATGAGCTCGCAGTCGGTCAATTGCAGGAACAATCAAGCGGAGTTTGACTTGTATATAGTGTAGGACCGAGTGTAGGTAGAGTATTAGATGGCTCGAGGTTATCGTAAGGAGTATGGTCGTCGGAGGGATGAGTGGTTTCGTTGTAGGTGACGGAGTTGATGACGACGAGGAGGAATGGAATGAAGGGAGCGACGGTACAAAAGGCAACAACAATGACTGACGTGGAGGAATTGGCAGGTACGATCAGATCATTATTGGTATGGGTGTACTTGAAGAAGAATCATGATGGCGGATGATGCTTGGGTCAAGGTCAGAGCAAGGTGGGATGAGACTTGGGATAGAGCAGGTTTATGGAGGGCAGGAGGAGCTTGGGGGCGGGAGATTGCGCTATGTCAACACTCGGGGGTCTGCGAGCTTCGATTGTTGTCCAAACAAAGTGGCCTGTCAACGGCTAAGACAAGTAGGGATTAGCGGCAGGGCGTGTTTGGACACCGCCCGACATTTCTAGCAGTTTCTTTGATGCCAAGGGTGCTAAAGGCTGCTTAGTGAACGCCAAAGGAAAAGCGGGGGCTGCCCTCTTCGCTTGAAGACCATCCAAACACATGCTCTGGCTGACCCTTGGCGTCCCCTAACTCGACCCTTGCTCGACCCTTGCTCAGCGCTACACCTGCACCTTGAAGAGGGAGTGCCTGATTGCAATCATAGCACTGACGATCTCGAGCCAACCAAGCCGGTGCCTTGCTAACCGCTCTGGTGTTGGATCCTATTTTCAGACCACTGCTTCCGACACGAGTGCCAACATGGCAGCACAGCATTGGGTTAGCCTGTGTCGGTCTACACCTACTCCAGTTCGTTGGTTCAGATCGGATTGCGGTACCTGGCCATGCAGGCAGCCGTGAACAGTTTCGATTTTATGAATAGGTAAATCCAAATTATTGCTTTCCCACTGCAGCAAGCCGGGCGACTATGGGCGACTGTTGTAACGTGCCCTGGTCATCCTCATGTCACTACCCCTCCTCCATCACCCTACTGGTGTACTCGTCGCTCGCAGGCCGAAGGTGTTTGCGAGGCCCGCATGACTGCGGATAGAAATTAATCAGAGGTTGCGTGCCCCCATGACCACCCACTCAGCCCCTCAGCCAATCCTCTTCAAGCTTACCCTGGCCATTACTAACTCCCCTAGCGCTGCACTATCCACAAGGTACTGTGTGTGTATCAGAGTAGTACGCCAGATTGTGCGGCAGGGCCAACTCCTTTTGTTTCGTCCTTTGAGGTCTGGCCACGTCTACACTGGCAACAACTGGCCACCTTTGCCACATCCTTATCCTCAAATTATGCCCAGTAAGCACCGACTATCGATTCTCCGATTGCCCGGACTCGAACATTAGTCGAACAGCACTTATGCAACGCTTGTGTCGGCTTTATGCAAGCCCCCTGCCCGAACTTGGTGCGACCATCAACACCTTCTGACAGGCCGGTCTACAGCATGCTTTGGGTTACTGCAAGTCTGCGACGACGAGGCTCTTCCTATTGGCGTACCCATGAGACTCGACCGTGCTTAATATTGCCCGACGGAGAAAGGCGACTTTTGCCACTACTATGCTGAACTACTCAGAGGATTGTGATAAGAGGTCGCGTGCAGATAAAAATTGCAATCGCCATCTAGAATCACTACAGTCGCCGATCATTGGCATAGCAATTCCGGTAGCACTGCCAAAGTGTCAAAGATGATGGTCCTAAGGAAACTCCCCGCTTTCTCCATGTTTTTTACATTCCGTCCCGTGCTCCAAGCTCAATAATGCTGGGAGCGGCTCGCCCCTTCGCCAAGCGAAGGCGGTGAACTGCGTGTCCGACAAGCAACCATGAATGCGGGAGTACCCCAATACTCGAAAATACTCGAACATCTCTCCTATCTAGCCGAGATGATCAACAAGGGTCTTCGACCTGACCGCTGACTGGAATGAGCGCTCGGAGATGATCCACACCTGATGAGCAAGACTGAAAATCTTTTTCGACTGCTGACCACGATAATCATGTTGCATACTCACATCGCTGATTTGCAAATTGTGGTTTTATTCGTGCATTCTCTGCAAATGCCGTGTGGTATATTGTCCGGTATTTCTTGGGAATTGTTTGATTCGAGAGGCTGCTTATGCCGGTTCAGAAGATTGCAGGAGTCTGCATATAGAGAAACCTTTCGGTGTTTCGTTTTGGTTCTTATCAATTGAATGACCGGCTTTCGAGTCCAGTATCTGCACCTCCAGCTCATCTCCTTGTCCAATATCTGCTATTCTGTAACACCAAATGCTGGTTGAAGAGATCAGTCTGTTCCATATGACTTGGGCGCCACTAATCGTACATCGGACGAAACAGCAGTACCATATCATCTATGATGCTCTGGCCCATTGGATTCCCAATGCCCCTATCACCTTCGTTATTACTACTGTCCTTGAATAGGACTTCCGATCGTACATGTGCAATGGAAGATTTACGTTGGGAACAGGAAACTGATACCAGTTCTTACGAGACCAGCGTTGCGGCCATCCCCCTGTTCAGTTCACTCAACTACTAACACTCATCACTCACCGCTCACTTTAGAGCCTAGAGAAACTACCCCTACAATCTTACAAGCACAGCAACAATGCACCCCTGAAGGCCTAGCTCTTCGTCCTGAAGCACCATACTGTCCTCCTCGCCGTTGCCCAGCTCTCCCCTTCAAAGACTCCATCCTCTCTCACTGATTTCCAATCGCAAAATTCGCCGCTTGGCCGTCCCTCCCTTCGAGGCTCGAGTTTGATGGCTGGAAGATAATTCAGATATAGCTGAGGATTGTTGAGAATGGGGGACGCCGTGAGCTCATACGCTGGCATCAAAAAAATGGCGTTATCTAGAAGAGTAGATGCTCGGACACACTATGCGGTTGCGGAAGAATGATCTTGGACTCCAACCTACCTCTCACCGCAGCCTTCGGACCGAACCATCACCATCGCCAAACCCCTCCACCGCCCGGAATCTAGCCTGTTCCTACCAGCGCCCCCAACCCAATCACTCAGGAACAACCGTGCCCAAGCTCCACTTCCCACTCCCGGTTCCTAATCATGCAACTAAGAAAATCCCCTACCCTACTCCACACCTAAATCATGCATAAAAGCGGTGAGCCAGCGGGAAAGAAATTTTTTCTTTTGCGAACAGTTTGATGTGTTTGTTAGAGGGCGGGAGGGGCCCAGAACACCACACCACTTTAGATACAGTAGTAGGTGCAGTAGCGCGGCGGACGGGGCGATTGGTGCTGAAATTTTCCCCTGGAGGTTAAAGTTTGGGTTTGGTGGGGTTGGGGCGTTGGATATTGTGCCGCGGTGTAGAGGATGTGGAGATAAGGTAGGTATGATGGGTTTGGCGGTGGTGAGGGTGATGAGGGAAGGGAGTCTGGAGTTTGGAGTTTGGTGGTGGATGGTGAAGGGGCGGCTTGGGGGGCGGGGCACAAAAAAAGGTGGTCTTTTCAGCGTAGAATATACACGATTCTTACTCAAGACCTTTTAGATTTAATGATTTTGAATAATTATGAGTTGATTAATAAGTTACTTCTGTTATATTATAGGAATTATAGGTTTATAACAACTGGCTTTAAGCTGTAGGGGTGCCAATATTTTTGCTCCCCGCGCGGTAGTGTAGGACTTGACCTTGAAGGTGCTGGGAACTTTTAGGGCACATACAAACTTGAATACCATCTTTGACCGAAAACTTGCCAACATTTTCATGAGTTTGGGATTTGGATATGGGTACTTCTGTAGAGGATTGGTCCGTGTTCAATTGCATCTGAAAACCCTCGAAGCTGAGAACCAATGGACTTTACTATCTCTTGACTGAAAAGATGGTTTTCGAATGGTGAAGGGGGTATGATTGAATGAAAGTCAAGATGGTTTCAGAACGCGTGGACAAGGTTGGGTTCTGCATATTGAGATGTCCTATATGTTGTGGCGAGTCAGAATAAGCTAAAGCCATATACCTGTCCGCTTTGTAGCGGACACTTCCAGCTTTCGTGGTGTGAAAGCTATGTTCGAACACCTGCCAAATCAGCGACGATCCAGGGTCTTTGATTTTAGCAGCGATGCGCATGTTGGTGAGTGTGAACAGGTCTTATGAAGCGAACCGACTGTAGGGAAATGGCGAAGTGGCAGGATGCTTGCGAGCTCGGTTCTCAGCAGAGCAAGGACATACGTGAAGGCGCAGCACAGTATGAGCCGCACGCCTGTTGGAGGCTTTGAGAGCTGGATGGGCACTTCTCGCGACAGGGGGCACGATCTTTCGATATACAAGCACCGGTGGAAGCCTCTGACCTAGGAAAGCGTCGGCGACAGAGTGCGATGAGTATGTTTCGCAGCCTCTCCAGGACGTCTTTCTGGAGGCGTCCAAAGTATCCCTAGGTGATTGATTTGCCTCCAAGGCGTGAGCCTACACATTTGAGCTTGATGAAACCGGGTACGGGGGTGGTTGTGGAGTGGGAATAACGTACGGCCGCACTCCGGGTGTAACCTGGGGCCTTCACAGTTGACAATATCATTTGAGGCACTCCACGAGCAGAATGAAAGGTCTCAGCAGGTCAGCATTATCATTACAACAAATCTCACTACATTGCACGCCTCAACAGAATGGCGCCTCGACCTGGAGCTTCCATTACTGACCAAGACCACCAGACACTACATTCGATTTACGGTGGAAACGAGCCACTGATGGATGATGGTGGCGAGCAACATGCGAATAAGAGCACTATCCTCCAGCACTCCCACGCCTCCTACCTTGGCTTTCCTACAACTGCTACTTACTGTCTGATACTGAATCTGCTGATCGAGATATTTGATATGATACTGCTTACACCTCAAATCGCGTTGTTCCAGAGATCGATTTGTTTTCAGCACTACCAACAGGAAGGAGCGCGTGTTCCTGGGCAAGGCTGTCAAGCAAAAGTCATCCAGCAAGAATTAGCTATAGTACGGGGATGGAAAGGGTTTTTTGACTGCATTCCAGGTGCGAGTGTTCATCGTACAATACTGCTGCTAACTTGCTAATGACGCAAAGTGCTCCTCATGGCGATACCCACGGGATATCTAGCTGATCGAATTGGCCGTAGGAAGGTGATGGCTATGATATTATCCGGAATGCTGGCTGGGGCTGCATGGTATATCCTTATTTGTAAACCCAACATATAATTTCTGTACTCGCATACAGAAGGCTAACGACTGGAATTCCTCCGTTCAGGCTCATTTCCCGCAGTGTTTCCAGTGCGGTTATTATGGTTGTCCTCGGTCTTCTACCTGAGTGGGGGTGGCTACTGGTCTGCATCGATCATGGTCCTGGCAATTGCTGCCGATGCTTGTTCGGAAGCGGATAGGTGAGCTTCAACGAACGGTAGGAGACGTGTCATCTAACTACATGGCCGCTTCAGAAGTCGGATCTTTTACTACCTCTACTCTGTATATCTGTTTACAGAACTGGTCGCACCATCGATAGCCTCCGTAACTATGGACAACAACCTTATGCTTCCCTTCCTAATTGGCATCATCGCACTTTTATTGTGCTTCCCGGTGTTGTACGTGATGCCTGAGACACTGAAATCCTTGGATACAATCACTCAGGTCGAACCTGTTGAGCCTGACGAGTCGACATATCTCAGGGAGTCATATTCGGAGACGGCCGTTGACCATCCGGTGGAAAATGGCCTTTGGTGGATTCTCCGGTGCCGGAACACATTATTGGTGGTACCGATCTTCTTTGTAACGACCTTCAGAGCGACAACATTGAGCGTGTTGCTTCAATATACAGCGGTGAGGTTTAGCTGGAAGCTATCAAGTGTACGCACATTGTGGGTGGGTACGGTGCAGGTACCAAACGCTAATTACTTTTACATAGACAAACGCCTTATTGTCTGTGGTTGCAGGCGTCAACCTGCTCCTCGTTCTCTTCTTTCTGCCTGGCTTGACCTCGTTACTCCAACACAGATACAAAATATCATCGCCAAAAATCGATCTATCAGTCGCCCGGGTCAGTCTGTTGGTCCTAGCTATTGGTTCATTTCTCGTTGGTCTTGCTCCAACGGCAGCCTTTATGATTCCTTGTAAGCTTCTTGCTCGGCTTGTTACGGTTACCTGTGCTAAAAGATGCTAGCACTGGTAATATTTGCCTTTGGGTACGGAGCTCGTGTCTCCACCTTTTCCGTGTTGTCATCCTGGGTCAATAAAGAACACTCTGCCCGAGTGTATGGGATAGTTGCAGTGATTGAAAATCTAGGCGTTTTAGCAGGCGAGCCGACACTACAAAATGTCTTTGCAGCAACGCTAGATTTTTCCGGCGTCTGGCGTGGTACACCCTTTTTTTGTACTGCTGTGCGTTCCCCAGTGAGAGTATTGAGAGTTTGGAAAGCTGACTGTTTCAGTGCTTGTATGCAATTGCAGCAGCCTTCTCTTGGTCGATCCGATTATAGGTTTCTTACAGCCAGCAGGCTTGCTTTCATAACATTTCTTTGATTCATTACTAGCATGGGCTAGAGTTGAGAAGGGGTTTTCGGATTATTAGCAGAGAGCTGTGGTAACGGATACCATAATATTATAGTCTCTTAAAACACCCTCTGCTGGGCCATACGCATTAGCAACATGTAATTGCCTTCGGATGGCCTGACGGAACAGAGTTTTCTTAAAGCGTGCAATGATTGGAAGCTCTCTGTCAATGGTCGGCCGATAGGTCCGGCCAGTAGCGACCACACCAAGGCTACCACATTTCTCTGGTTCGGAATCAAGCAAAAAGCGCCGTGCATACTCTATCGACTGTAAGATCGCATCTTCATCAGGTATGTCACTTCCTTTAACCTCGCCCAGACATTTCACCGTATTGTTCAAACCGTTAATCTAGATGGTCCCATCGTTCCGCCCCACAAACTCCAGTTGATGGCCGATGACCTCGTCAAAGATAATTTCGCAGCGGTTGTGTATCGATGGTTTGGTCGGGCTCTTCACTATCGTCCAATTCCCAGAATTGGTCGTTTGGTAGAGTTCTATATCAGAGCTGGGGAACAGCTTCTTGTACAGTCGAGAGGTCCACGGGCCTGCAGCTAGAACTAGATTGTGACATGATATATCTCGGACTCTACCATGTTGAGACAACTGGACTCCTTCAAGAACACCAAACCGCTCATAGCAGGCGTATATGTATCTCGCGAACTCTTTGAGGTGGCGACCGCCAGCAATACATTAGCATCCAACACAGCTGGGACAGCCATGCCAAGAATGCTGAGCTTCAACACTATATCACTCAAACCTCCCTGGCCTGGGGAATGGATAAAGTTATGAAGAAGCTGGAGGCAAGAGTGACAATTGGACCTTTCTAGATTCGTTGTCTAGCCGCTCAAACGTTTTAGATTCAACATTATGAGCATGAAAAGAACTACCTGCTCTACACCGCAAGTAAGAGAATGGAGCATAAGTTATGCAAATAACCGGAATATTTAAGTTGGGTTCGACAATTATTGAGGTCCTCTGGAGCAGTAGATATCTTTCATTATACACTTATCAAGTACGAAAAAACCACGATTACAAGGTGTTTAACATTGGTTTAACACTTATTAACGTCTTCTAGAGTAGTATATATTTTTAGTTATACATTTGTTAAGTACGAAAAAGCTATAAGTAAAAGGTGATTAAAATTAGTTGTAACATTTATTAAGGTCCTCTAGAGTAGTAGATATCCTTTATTATATAATTATAAAGTATAAGAAGGCTATGATCAAGAGGCGATTGAATTAGTTCTCACGTTATTAAGGTTCTCTAGAGTAGTATATATCTTTATCATAGACTTATTAAGTATAAAGAAGCTACGATTAAAAGGTAATTAAAAGTAGTTATCCCTTAAGTAGCTACAGCCTACCTTTTAGGGGTAATTTATAGAATAATGCCGCTTAATAAAATAACGCGCTTCTTTATTTTTATACCTTCCTAATTAATTATAGAGTTTTACTATTATAGCTAATAAAGCTTTAATACTTTATAATCGCGTTTCTATAGATATTAACTATATTATCTTAGATTCTAAGCCCTTAAATTCTATAAAAAAGCTATCTCTAAAGCCTTAGTAGAAGTCTATATATATACCTCTATAAATCTAAAAACCCTACTCTATTAGAGTAAGCTAATTATTAAGCTATATTTCTTCCTCCTTACTATATAATATCTTTAGCCTCTATTTTAATAATTCTAGTCTATAAGTTCTAGTAGATAATATTAATAAATATACTAAGCTTAATATACTAAAATAAGAATAGGGACCTTACTATTAGTTATAGTTTCCTACTACTTTAAAAAAACTAAAGGTATATATTACTATATAGATTTAGATAGAGCTATATTAAGATATTCTAATATATTCCTTCTAAAATTAGGACCCCTATTATTAGTTAGAGTATAGTAAGGTTTCTAGATATATTAATAAAAATTAGTAGTAATAGATTAATAAATTTTTTTATATCTTAGTACTTAATTTTAATTTAAAAGAGATACTATTTAATAAATTAGAGCTACTTAGCTCTTATCTTTACCTTTTATTTAAATAGTACTAGAAGATAAAGACTTATCTTACTATTAATAAAACTATTTAATAATTTATAGGCTAAGTATATAAGATTATTAATATTTTAAGTAAATTAATACTTAAAGACTTTAAGATCTAAGTTCTAATTAATTAGGGCTATATATTAAACTAAATATATTATATAAAAGATAATAAAGCTAGTCTAGTTAACTTAAATAACTTTTAAATAATAAATTATAGATTTTTTAAGATATAGATAGTAGTTTTAGACTTTATAAATTAAAAAGGTATTTAAAATAATAATTTCTATATTATTTAGCTTAATAATCTCTTTATATCTACCTTATTACTTATTAAGTTAAAAAAGGAAGACTTTAATAGAGTAGGTATTATCTAAATATCTAAGACTATATATAAAGAGGATAAAGAAATAAGTAGGACTATAAAATAGAAGTAATAAGCTAAGAAGGAATAGAATTAGAGTATAAATTAGTATTTATCTAAGCTTAAGATAAGGTATATCTTATAGATACTATAGAGTACTAAATATACTATAATTTTAGAAGATAATAAGGTTTTTTAAGTTACTTAGAAGGATTAAATAATAGTATTATTTATAAGTACTATCTTAAATAGTATTAAAAGGATAGTATATTAATACTATTACCTTATAAAGATCTCTATAAATACTTATATATCTTAGATAGTATTTAGTAATATAGTAGTAAAGAATCTACCTATTTCTAACTATATTAATATATATAACTATTTTATAAATAGGGTAGATATTATAGATTAACTATAATTCTATTATAATATATAAAAATCTTATTAGAAAAGTTAGAAGGTTTTATAGTATTTTCTATTAGATACTACTATTATTAATACTTATTTATAAGCTATTAATATATCTACTTATCTATAAATAGAGTATTACGAGACTTAGATATATAAGGTATTTAGAATTTATCTTATAAATTAGCTATTTAACTATTTAGAATATCTATAACTATTAGTATATAATATTTTATAAATACTAGTAGAATTAGTTTATTATATTATTCTAAGAGACTATAGATAGCTTTAAAAACTAGGTAATATATCTTATAACTACATCCTATATAGAAATACTAGTAGGAAGACTAGTTAAGCTTAACTAATTTAAAAACTATTAGAGGTACTTTTAGTAAATATAGTTATAGTAGTTAAAAAGAAGTATAAGCGATATAAAAGGATACTAAGGACTAGGTATAGTTATAGGCTATATAATATATATATATATAACTATAAACGCTATTAGAATAAGTATCTAGACGCTATTTAATAGGATATAGTTAATAGTGGTTAATAGTGGTTGAATTTAAGGGGGTGGGCTAGGGTTAGCCACTTAAGGGATAATGTTATTAAACTTCTTTAAAGCAGTAAATATCTTTATATCACACTTACTAAGTGCGAAAAAGTTCTAACAAAGTGTTCGAAAGCCCTGGAGCTACACTTTTTAAAGGTATGATTAGTATTAACTTGTAAGTATTAGCTTTATATATATGATGACTTATTCTCTGAGAAGCAGCTTGGCAAGCATTCACTGTATGTAATCGGTGCTCGATCCTCTTAACCGCATTATTCGATTTTTGAATTAAGTGGTTTCGATTCTTCAGCAGCTTTGGCTCTTGTCAAGCATGCATCTGCCGATATGTACCTGCTTGATCGCTCTTGCCGTCGTCCTTCCTGCTTCTGTACCATTGCCAGTCCGCTCTTTCCTTCCACCCAGGTCCCTCGCGAACATTATTTCTGCTTCCAGCCCTCCCGGCACTTCTCATCCCCATCTTACATTGCTACGACACCACAGAATGATTTTCATATATTTTATTGTTGCAATCATTCAGTGCTATTACTTCGAAAAGGTCTGTCTTTTTTGCTTCTTTTGGGATTTACTTATTACGCATCTTGAGTCCCGGGGCATTTTGTGAGTCTGAGGCTTGTTGTTACTCGTTGTGCACTCGTCGCCTGAGAAGACTATTATTTCACAGGGTGGGTCTCTTGGCTGTTATTCCTTTGTAGTGGCAAATGACTTCCACTAACACATTGTGCAGAAAAGGCTCATTCCTGGTATTTCTAGAGTCATAATCGCGAGCAGAAAGCACCATCAACAGCCCCAGGTTTGTTCGATCTATTGAGACCACTGGTACCCGGGCTCGCAGGAATGAAGCTCTAGGCAGTCTGGTACAGCTGAAAAGATCGTGGGCGAGGACAATCTGCGCGGACTTTCACCAACCAAGCTTCAAATTTGGCAGTGCAGGTCCGCAAGAAAGACTATAAGCAATTTTCTCTTCTCGGTGGTCTCCATTAGAACCGTACGGGGCTTGTCGGTGATCTTTGGCATTAGTACACATGATCTGCTCTATCCCGGCGAGAAGGATGGCCCAATCCCATTCGGCAATCTTCTCAACGAAGCTGGAACTTCGCACGCATATTTTGGAGAGAGACCGTAGGTCTAAGTGTACCTGGAGGTGGAGAGGAGGTGGGTATCGTTGCATGAAAACGCTGGTCATGTGCCCAGATGATGGTGTAAACTTCTGGAGGATGGTGCCAACGGTCTTTGACACGTGACACTCTCGCGAAGGCGATGCTTGACGGATCGCCGCAGGAAACCTTAAGAGTTTTGGCTTCCGCGGCCTCCTCGTCATGTGAGAGTATGAATTTCAGGACGGCCATTGGTAATTGACGCATTGCAGAGTCTTCCGGAGACATATATGGAACTCCCAGTTACGTATGCGGAGGAAGTCCCCTGTGCCTTTTTGCGCTTAATGAGCACCACGCAATTGGCACGAATATGGAACATTCAGATCTTTCAAGATCGACTGAGACCACCTCTTCGCCCACCTCGACCGAATCTCACGCTTGGCGGGACGAATTTGAGGGATGACATTGTGGAAACGAGCTCGTCTACATCCGGATCTGAAGAGGGTGGTTGGGTTGAGACCATGTTTCCCGCATTTTCAATGTCTTTCGGTGACGGTCCATTCGGATCTGAAGTGCTTGCAACGTTCTCTGAGATAGCATCAACCCCTTTGGAGTGTTGTCCTCTATGGAAGGCACGAGAAGCAGCGGAGCTGGTTCTGCGATGTCTGGTTCGCAGCATGGAGTTACGCTTGTCGATGCCTGAATTAATAACAAGGAAGTCGTAATTCTATGTATCAGGTTAGACAATGCCATTGATGCGTTAATGGAAGATATTATTCGCTTGCCTTTGGGAACATGTGTTTGTCTGTGAGATGCATCCGTCGCTTCTGTGGAGTGGAGCAGACCTTATCACAGTCTTCAAGGAAACAGCGGTACTGTAACAATTAGTCACTAGGCACCTGACCCAGGTCCAGCGTTCATCTCATATGGGCTTACCGTTTTCTCCCCCTTCGCTATTCTTGCTTCATTCAGCGGATCATGGTTCTCGCCAATGTGAAGCTCCAGGAAGTGCTCTGTGGGGAAGTTTCTGCGGCAATCGGAGCATCTATGTGCATGTATCTTGGCGTAATGGATCTCGAACTCCTCGTAGGTGGAAAATGATAGCGGCTCAGCATGGGGTGGCAGAGAGCACTTCATCACTGCTTTGTACGTGACGTCGCCGGAGGTATGGAGGTACTTCGACGAATGGGAGGGCGTAGCTATGGAGGCAGGAGATGAGGGATCTGGAGTTGGAGAACGTGATGAAGAGCTCGACGAACCCTCTCTTGAGCGTTTAGGCATGGCTTGAGCGGTGTAGAAATGCAGAGGTGGCTTTGGCTAGGCCAGACCCATTCTTAATCGCAATACAACATCTCTTACAACGAAATCCCCAAAGTTCCCTCTCGAAAGCCAGTCTATATACATAAGATCATGCGGAACAGCAGCAATGGAAGCAGCAGTGTTGGTGGTGTCTCGCTTTTGAAGACTGTCGGGGTTAAGGCGGCGGAGTTAAAACCCGCGTTCTGGAACACGAATTCTCGCGAATCCGCGCCATGTTCTCCCTTCCAAAAGGCATGTGAAGGCCATGCCGGAAGCTCCATCTGTTGGAGTATCCTTAACATCAGTCGCACGAGCCCAAGGTGGATAATTTTGCCAATGGACCGTACAAAAGCAGCCCAGCCTGTGAAGCTGCACCCTTCAATTTAGTGGGGTCGCTCATGGTGGGACCTTGATAAAAGACCGGAGCTGCTCTGATCACCATGGCCGTGACGCTGGAGGAAGCATGGAGGTAGTGGTCCGCGGCTAATGCTTGACCAACATGATAGCTCACAGGATGCAGACATGCTCAAGAGTTAGAAAAGACCTTACAGGCTCGGCTGAAGGAGAGGGAACAATCGTTCCCTGATATCGCACACTCGCTGGCTCAGTATAAAGTCCACGTTGTCTAGAAAGGCACTTCTGACTACGTAAGATACCGTTCTGCATGCGAAGACTTGATCCTACGGGACGTTGAATTCGCCGTCAGCCAAGGGATTGAGAACAGACTGTGGGATATGCATGGTAGGACAAACAACCGTTTTCGCAAAGAGCTGAAATATGTCTGTCATCATCTTCTAGCCTTGGTGGATTCCCATGTGACTAATGCCTTAGGCAGTTCCAGGAGGCTGGGAAAAGAAAGCATGTCGAACAGCGCAAAATGGAGAAAGAGTTTTTGGACTTTATTAAGTCAGCGCAGCGATTCTATCGTGGATATATACAGAGGCTGGCGTCACGTTATCACGGTGTTCGACAGCTTGAGATTGTTGCCCACAACATGACATTGAGCAGTATGTTTTTCGCGAGGCTTCTTTATCAGCCTCCCACTGACTCCGCTACTACTAGCACTCTCGGCAGACGAACCAACTGAAGTGTCTGGTCACTCAGCCAATTCAGTTCTACTTTCCTGCCATCAAACACTTGTCCGCTTGGGAGACCTGTCGAGGTGGCGAGAAATGCAATTGGTGACTAAAGACCGCAATTGGGGTCCTGCAGTTGGATATTACGATTTAGCTCGTGCAATATATCCAGCGTCAGGGGCCTCTCATAACCAGCTAGCTGTGATTGCTCTGGCCGATCTTAATCACTTACGAGCAACGTACCATCTCTACCGTGCTCTGACGGCAGAAGAGCCTCACCCTAGTGCAAAGGGCAACCTCGAGATAGAATACAAAAAAATTGAAGATGCTTGGCGTAAAGGAGAACTTCTCCACAACGAGCCAGGTCGCGACACTCAAGCAGAGGGGAGAGCTTTAGTTGGATGGTTTATGCGCCTCCATGCTCGATGCTATAGAGGAGTTGATTTCCCCGAGCAAGACGAGCTCGAGAGCGAGGTATTAGGCCAACTCGCTGTCGATCTGAAGGAGCGGTCTCTGGATGCTATGCTGAATAAATTCGTACTTATCAATGTGGCCGCGGAATACTTTGCCGTCATTCGTCTAGCAGGTGAGAATCCCCAGCTTCGACAACATTGGCTTTGACAGGTACTGAGTCTGCTGTTCCAGACGATGTTGAGTCTGCTGAAATTCGACAATCGTTCTTCTTCCTGCAGCGCTTAAACGTCAAGACCTTTTTCACTCTCCTCCAGATTTTATCACCTGAGCTGGAGCGTTTCGTCAATGAAGATGTACAGGAAGATGATCCAAGACCTACCTCGGGTTCAGCAAGGCTTACTGCTGTCACGCGTCGTGTACTTCCTAGCCTGCGACAATATAGCTCATGGTTAACGTCCAATGCTTCCATCCTATCAGCCCAGGCCGAGGACAGCTCACTTAGCGTGGAGGTCAAGGAAATGTGGAAAATCTATGCAAGCACACTGACACTGTTAGCATCAACGTTTCCTGTGGCCGAACTTCCATCAGTTGAGTATTTACTGGAAGAAGATACAGACACCCTAGGCTTCAAGCCGTTTGATAATGAGCATACCCGGCGAAGATACTACAGCATTGACACAGGGTTGCAAAAGCCTAAATATAGTGATCGAGGCATTCCAAAGCATCATCCAAACGTAGAAATGTATGCAAGGATACGCGATTTCCTGACGGATGGCATGTTTCTCCAACTACAAGAGGTACTCTCGCCCATATCAATGCTGAAAGCAAATTGCTAATCAAAATTGAAGGCTACGCCAATCCGATTTGTGGCTGACAGTATGACATTCGTCTACTTGGACGAAGGCGTTCCATCAGATGCAGGCTATCAAGCTACCGAATCTTCAGCGAGTGTCGGGCAAGCTGAGATGACTCATATTAGCGAGACTGCAATTGCTGACACGTCGAGATCGGTGGACGATGAAGCCTCTCAGCCTGCATCGGCTTCGATATCCATGGATCTAGCCTCAAAGCGCATGGTGGATGATCTGGTTGATTCGGAAATTGCGGACGAAGGCGAGATCAGGAACGAACCATTGCTGATGCCCAGGTCTGGATCCAAAGAACTTGGCAACGAAACCAGTTATGGCCTTATTGGTTCTTCAACCGTACGGGAGCACTTTCAAGAGCCGCAAGACCAACTTCAGGCATCCCCGCGGCCTCTGCTTCCCAGCATTATGAACTCGCCTTTTGCTCCTCAACCAGGTGAAACGACCCCCGGTTCCCGACCAGGTACAGCTAACCGTACAACACCCGGCCATTCTCAGAAAAATTCACAGATCGGAATTCCCCTACAATGCAGCGTCAATGCCCTCAGTGTGGACTCTACCGTTTGCAGCATGCCAGATCCGAGTAACTACAACCCATACCACTATATGGACGGAGGGTTTCACAATCAACCATATCTAAATACCAGCATTCCAACTGCTACAAACTATACTTCGGGTCGCAGAGCCTCTGCGACTTATGGAAATGATACCTACGGTCCCGTGGACATTAGTAACTTCCATAGCTCAAGTCTTGACTGGGGAGGTAGCGGTAGAGTTCGAATGGCTACTAACATACAAACGCCGCCAAATGGGCAAGATGCTGGGTGAGAAAAAGGTCAGCTCATCAAACCGTGCAAGACGTCAAACTACTCTACAGAATGAGAAACTCCCTCAGCCTCCAGAATAGCAGAATCACGCCACAGTAACGGATGCTTGCAAAAGACAATGATTCGATTCATCTGAGATCTAAGCTCTATGCTAAGACATTTCTTACTCTAAGTATGTGGAGGATGAAGTCCATGTCAGGCGTCGCATCGTGGTACTCGTACACGCGTCCTATATGCAAGTTGAGTGCTTTTAGTTGTTGAAACCCGAACGCCGACGCTATGCTACGCTTCGTCTCATGAAATGGGATTGTAGGTCTGTTTAGGGAAGGGGAATCTGTGGAAAGAGGGAATTGTTAGCCCTAGAACGTGCAAGTCTTTTGAGTGTTTTTGCTGGATTGGAGGGGTTAATGATATCGGGTGTTCCGATGCAGGTGTTGTATTAGATTCATGAAATCCAAGGACACAACAATGTGAATGGGTAATGGGAAGTCATATACGTACTGTGCTCCTAATTCCTTGATGCTCAAGCGTGCAAGCCAGTGACCCATGTCAACGCACTCCTCGAGGGGCTTGCCCTCGACGATACCGGCAACGAAGCCACCAGCAAATGCATCCCTACAGAATCATCAAATCAGCAGAATCCCCAAACACAAGGTCAAAGCACCTTATGAAAAGTTCAACTCCAAAAGAGATACACCACTCACCCAGCACCAGTAGTATCACAAATCTCCTCTTTACCAATAGCCTTGATCCCGAATTCCTTCACCCCCTTCTCTCCTTGCACCGCCACAACGGTCTCCTCCGTGCCCTGCGTGAATACAACCACCCTCTTCCTCTTCCCATTCTCCTTCGGCAACTCGGCCACCAACCTCGCAATCTCCTTCACATCCCTCGTCTCGTGTCCCTGCCCCTCCGCCCAGCTCCTCGCCTCCGTCTCATTACCAATAATATAGTCCCAATACTTACTCGTCTGCATCAATTGCTCTTTGAAAAACTGCGGGATGAACGGCGCGCTTAGACTCATGATGAATATCTTATTCTCTTTTGCGGCTTCTTCGGCGAGGGCGAGGATGGCAGGAACGCTGACGGTGAGATGGTAGCCGCCAACGAAGTAGACGCGGGCTTGTTCGACGAGTTTCCATATCTCTGGGGACTGAAGATGGGAAATCTTGTATTCGTTTGCGGCTGCTAGATCGGTCACCATGGAGCGGTGATGACCTGTTATAACGACGCCGCAGCGGCCGGTGGGGTGAGTGGTTGAGGTCAGGTACTCGGCGCGGAGACCGGCAGCGTCATTGCGTTCGTGGAGGAGCTGGGCGTATTTGTCTTGGCCGACGCAGCCGATGAAGATGACGGACTTCGGAGGGAGAATGTACTGTGAAAGAATCAGTCAAGGACTTTTTTGTAGGGTAGATTGAGGCGGGGCAGGGAGATGGGGAGGCAATTGAACATACCTGGGCACCTCGAGCGGTGTTTTGTGCAGCACCGCCCGCTATGAGCTTTGCATCGCGGTTTTGGAGTAGGTCTTCGTAGATGCCCATGTGCTTTTCTTCGGCGAGGATAGCGTCGTTGGCTTTAAGCCCGTATTTCTCGAGCATTGCATCATCTCTGGGAGAGAAAGTCAAGAATTAATTGGTATGTCTCCAGAAGAGGGTACTCGTCCGGAGTTCCAATGCGATCTCACCCTTGACCTTGAATATCTGTCATGGAAATTAGCATTTCAACCATTGAATGTTATACCTACAGCTACTTACCTAGCAGTGGGTTCTCTAGGCACAACAGAGCATATTCTTGGTTTGGTGCCATGATGGGGACTGCGTGATCAATGGCAGGAATTCTTATCGGAGAAGACTGGTTGATTTACAGGCGCAAAGCAAGACTTGCTAGCGATAATTATCTGACCACCGGGATTAGGGTTTTGCCCTCACTTAGCCTTGCAAACGCAGGATCATGATTGGCTTCCAAGTGCAACTTTACTTTTGGAGAATATATTATATTAATTATGGACGTTAACGTGAATTTCCATGCAATACGGGCTCGCTTTTTGTCACTGGGTATCAAAGCTCGTAAATATGAACGCCTGTGCAATGCAACAGTAATACGAGTTCATCCCGCTTTGGATATCGGGATTCGAGCAGGCCCAAGTCCCTTTCGTAGCTCGTCGAGCTGCTCAATTCCGCTTTGATATCCTCCTTTCTTGACTCTCTTCTTGCCGCTCATGGAATAACCACCAAGGAAGTCATCCATAATGCTGTCGAAATCAGACCTCGTGGTCAGTGGTGGTGCTTGACTAGAAGCCAGCGAAGATCCCGTGAGAACAGATGCAGTACCGTCGTCCATATCCATCCCATCCTCAGCATAATCTTCTTCGATCTTATCAAAGCGTGCATCGAGAAGAGTTAGACCCTCTGTCCGAGCTAGAGACGAGCTTGTCATGGAATAGTTCGTACTCGCAGTCATGGCTCCTTTTCTTCTCTTTCGCCGGCCACTCATCATAGAGGTCCCAGTGATGAGTGAGCTCTCAGGGAGCCCAGCCCTTAAATGCTTCTTGCTTGCAGATTTATCTTGCTTGAATTTGCTGAACTCCTTCATCCATTCGCCATCACCATGATCTAGGGTATCTTCCATAGCCACGGCGGAGTCGTTGGGACCTCGTAGTGTTGGCGTGGCTCCAAGGTTATGCAGGGCTGCGCCATCCTCTAAGGTCGTATCTGTGCCGTTCGGAATAAGTGGCGGTGGCGTGCCTTCGCTCTTGTACTCTTTCCCAGGTTTTTCTGTCTCATCTGATTCCCACCCAGCATCATCGGCCCCGTCTTCCCAGAACTCTGAATCTTCAAACTCCTCCAAGCTGACTTCCTTTCCACCCTTCGATATCTCTCCAAAGAACTCTTCCTCATCATCAACATAAGCTTCATCATCTAACGCTTCTAAAACCTCCCGTAACCTAGGATCCATATCTGGCTGGAACCCGGCCAGCGCGTCGGGCACGTCTTGCTGGTCTTGATACGTCATTTTCTTCAAGTGCTGTGAGGGCAATATATCCTTATCCAAAATCAAAGATGCTCCTGATCGACCTCCAGTAGTTTGGCTTTCTTCTGCCAGAGATGCGTTTCTCAGCGCTTCCTCGAGACTCAATTTACTCTTTCCTTTCCCATCCTTCTTCTTCGGGGCTGCTTCCACAAAGAAACTCTCACCATCTCCATTTCCTGAATTAAGGTCTCGCACATGTTGCATATAGTCATATTCGGTATCGTCGAAGTAAATGCCATGCTCTGCAGCTTCGCCTTCATTGTCCCTGACAGTTGGTGGCACTTTACTGCCGCTCTCTGAAGGACCGAAAAGCTCTGCTTCTAGTTCATGTCGACTTTTTACTTTATGGCCCTGTGAAGGGGCCAGCTCCTGCAAGACCACAGAGCTAGAGGAGGCATCGTGAATTCTGGGATCATTTTGAGGCCGATTAACAACTTGATAGGTCGTGGAGTTGGACTTGTTGCTTTGTAGGAGTCAGCATAGTAGGGTAGAATAAAGATAGATACACTAGAGACTTACAACACCTTTCGCCGTGGCATCTTGACCGAGGATATGTGAGAGAATGCGTGGAATGAAGGATCCGGAATCTTCATGTGCGGCCTTCAACAATTCTGGGGAAACTTTACCCGAGGCATGACGCAGGCTTGGCATTATCAATCTTCTTGTCCGCGATTGTTGTACTCTATTTACCAGCTTGTAAGACTACAACTTTTCTTACAATCGGTAGCTTTTCGCCGTGAAAATGGTTCTTGCGAAATCCAAGAATGCCGTAGGGCTGGGAAACAGCCTCATGAACGACCGATTTGGTCGTGGGAAAGGCGCTGACCGAAAGAAAGTCTCTGCGGGGATCCACAGAACAGACCAGGATGGGCAGACTGTGGGTGTCATGTTGACTCCAAACTGAGATGTTCTAGCTCATACTTTTCAGTACGTTACGAACGCTCCGAAAGAAGCGGCCTGGGTCAAAATGCGGAGTGTCACAGAGCAGGGCGCTCTTGATGAGTTTCTGAGTACTGCGGAATTGGCTGGGACAGATTTTACGGCAGAGAAGATGAACAACGTCAAGATAATACATACTGATCAAAAGAATCCGTATCTTTTATCGGCGGCGGAGGAAAGGTCAGCTATAAGAAAACAGAGAGCGAACAAGAACCG
Organism: Cladonia borealis; assembly: GCA_018257855.2. Lineage (NCBI taxonomy): Eukaryota > Fungi > Ascomycota > Lecanoromycetes > Lecanorales > Cladoniaceae > Cladonia > Cladonia borealis. The sequence continues at coordinate 741,357 of JAFEKC020000009.1, read as the reverse complement.
CTTGACTGTGCCAAGGCGGCCACCGTGGGACGAGACTACTACACCACAAGCCCTTGATCAGAGAGAAAGAGCTAGCTTACTGGAGTGGCGGAGGGGTCTGGCCGAGCTACAGGAGAATGATGATCTTTTGATGACGCCTTTTGAGAGAAATTTGGAAGTCTGGAGGCAATTATGGAGGGTTATTGAAAGGTCAGATCTGATAGTGCAAATCGTGGATGCTAGAAATCCCTTGCTCTTTCGATCCGAGGACCTGGAAAAATACGTGCAAGAGGTAGACCCAAAGAAAAATAATCTTCTACTGGTCAATAAGGCCGATATGATGACATTCCAACAGAGGGAAGCTTGGGCAAATTATTTCGAAAAGGTAGGGATCAACTACAAATTCTTCTCGGCTTCGCTAGCGAAAGAGATGAACGAGGCAATGGACTTGGCTGAGGAGCCAGCTGAGGACGACGCGGTCTTAGCAGATAAAGCTGGGAAGGACGTCGAGAATGACAAGCTTGCGGAAGAGACTCACAAGATGAATGTCCATGATGCAGAAGAGGATGACGAGCAATGGGCTAGTGAAGAGGAGCTTGATGAGGAAGCAGACCAGCGAACAAGAATCTTGACGGTTGACGAACTTGAGGCACTGTTCCTGGAGAATGCCCCCAGATCCGAGGACAAGGGGGGAGAACAGGCACGGAAGACCACAATCGGTTTAGTGGGATATCCTAACGTTGGGAAGTCATCGACGATCAATGCGCTGATTGGCGCAAAGAAAGTCTCTGTTTCTTCGACACCAGGGAAAACTAAGCATTTCCAGACTATCCACTTGAGCCCGAATGTGATCCTATGTGATTGTCCTGGCTTGGTATTTCCGAACTTCGCCACTACAAAAGCAGAACTCGTCTGCAATGGCATCCTTCCGATAGATCAACTTCGAGAATTTACGGGCCCGGCTGGGCTCGTCGCGCAGCGTATCCCACAATCATTCTTCGAGGCTCTGTATGGCGTCAAGGTTAATACGCGGCCTCTGGAAGAAGGAGGTACTGGAATACCAACTGCCGAAGAAATATTGATTGCCTATGCTGTTGCTAGAGGCTTTGCAAAGACGGGCCAGGGCCAACCTGATGAATCAAGAGCGGCTCGATATATACTCAAAGACTATGTCAGCGGCAAGCTCCTATTTTGCCATCCTCCACCAAATGATCCTCCCATTGATGCGCGAGAGTTCAACCGTGAGCTTTACGATATAGACCACCTGCCGCAAAAGCGCCGGGCCTTGTTAGCAGGTCAAGCAGAAGCGTCAATTTCAGGTTCAGAAAATCCTTCATTGATGGATGACGTAGAATCATTGCCTGCGGTACCTCTACAAGGAGAGAAGTCCAGCCGACTCGATAAGAGATTCTTTGGGCCAGGGCAGTCCAACGCGGGACATCTGACTATGCCCTTCAATCACCAATACAGCGAGCAGGGCAAAAGGCATTTGAGTGGCCGAAAATTGAAAACAATGACCGCTATAGAGAAGAACATTGACCCTGCGGATCTGAAGCTTATGAATTCGAAGAGACATTTCAAGGGCGGACGAAGGAACAATAAGAAAGCGTCTGAAGAACTTTGATGGACAGTTCGAAACCTCTTGTTCGTTCCTGGTAAAAAATTCACGACTGCATTCCAACGGCGCTTGAAAGAGTTATAGATATTGGCTCCTTGAAGCTTTCAAGATACCCTAAAGTGTTTCCAAGTTTCGATTACTGATGTTGTTTGTCTCTCCTCGATTCCAAATAGTGCCAAGCACCTTCCCCTTGGTTCTGAAATCTACTGTGCAATCCCAACTTGCCAATCCCACTTATTCGAGCACCCATCTGTCTGCGTGTCATTCTCATTGATCATGCTATCAACCTTTGGCTTCTTATTATTCACGGCATCATCAACAGCGTAAGATTAACAGACACTATTTTGGGTACCGGGTTCTGGAATTAATGGTGAGTGCAAGATATGGCATTATCTGGCTTACGCTGCTGTCGTGCATAGCTGTCCCACTCGCCATTTGGCTTGGCAGCAACTCCCACCAAAGCCACTACCTTCCAAGCTCTCTAGACCTCTTGACGCTTGGAAGCCAAGAATTATCACATCTTTTGCAAGATGGGTCTATCAATAGTGTCCAGCTGGTACAAGAATGTCTACGCCGTATTGATCTCGATAATGAAAAGGGTTTACGACTCCGTGCTGTCTTAACACTAGTTCCACGTTAAATTATTATTGCTACCGCAAATTTGAGGGATATCGAACGGTCTCAGAATGCTACACGTAGTGAGCTGCATGGCATACCTATCATTCTAAAGGTAATCCAAAGCCCGTATACCCATGAGCTGAAGCATTTCTGAGGGATGCATAGGATAATATGGCTACAGAAGCTGGCCTTGGAATGAAGACCACTTTCGGAGCTTCTGCTTTCCACAATGCGAGTGCAAACGAAGACGCTTTCGTCTTCAAACAAATCTGTGAAGCCGGAATGATAGTCCTCGGGAAGGCAAATCTAGATGTAAGTCTCGTCACCCCATTTCTTGCATGCGCTTACTAACATTAGGAACTCAATGGCTTCAAGTTGCGTGTTGCCATCTCCCAGGTGGCATTCGCTGACTTTACACAGAGGCGATCGTCTACCAACAGGATGGTCGACGGTTTGGGGGGCAGACTCTGTCACCATACGACGGCGAGGTCTGATTCTTTTCGCCTTTCGTGACCGCCAGGCTGACGTTCATAGTATCCATGTGGGTCCTCAGGAGGATCTACTGTGGCAGTCGCGGCCGGATTCGCGCCTCTTGCACTGGGCACGGAGACTCAAGGATCTATAAGCTGTCCAGCTTCTCATGCAGCTCTTTATGCTATGAAACCCTCCACGGGGTTGCTACCCCGGAGTGGAATACTGCCTTCATCGACTACCTTTAATGCTCCCGGTATCCTAGCTAAATCAACATGGGACATATCTAATGCCCTAGACCTCGCCTCGGGACCAGATGATACCGATCCCGCAACGCTAATGGCGTCTTTACATCGTTATGGCAATTTCACCCAACAACCATCAAGTAATTGGTCTGACTGGCGTATTGAATTCGCCGATACGGATTGGTTCTGGAGCTCCATTGGTGTCTACAGCGATGGCAAAGAAGAGGATAAAGTATTAGCCCAGTGTTGAGCTGACTTGAGACTAACATTGACAGATGCTTTCCTCAGCTCGCGAAGCACTAGCACGGATGGCAGGTCTCGGTGCTTATGTCCAAGTTGATGCACCAATGCTGAGCGCACATCTTTCAAGAGAAGAGGCCCCAGAAGCTATGGCTAAACTCGTTCGTAAGCATCGCACTTACAGCTCTCCACGTTCTCAAGTCGAGACATCTGTTCTTGTGTTAATTTCCAATGCACAAGAAAGGCCATGAGATGCAGCCAGGATTCAGCGGAATGTTTTCTAAATTAAGTGGAACTCAAGTCAAGAACATTTCTGACTTGGTGCGGTTTAATCAAGAGCATCCTTACCAACCTTCAAATAGTGGTCTGTAAATTCGCTTGACGCTGATCATTTGAGGAGCTGACCAGATCTAGACTTCAACAATCAAAATTATCTCGAACGCGCCTTTACCAAAATCTTTCAGAATCGCGGTACACAGAGATCCTGCATCGTGCCCATGAGATAGGGATTGAGCAAGGAATTAACAACGTTCTCGATAAAATATCATCTCGATGTTCTTGTCGCCCCAGCATGGACGTATCTGTCTATTTTCACGGCTTTCTCAAGTACAGTCCCTATTTCGATCCCCTCATTGATACAAATGAGCTCATGATTGGTGCAGAATCTCCCGTGGGAACAGTCCCGCTCGGAACCTACCCAAACGGAAGGCCCTACGGCCTTGTTTTTGCAGGACGATACTTGGAGGACCAAAAAGTACTCAGCATCATGAGACTTTACGAAGCGACTTTCCCCGCACGCCATGTGCCATGCAAGCTGCGCTGGGAACGAGTGAATACATGCCTACCCTGGGCGCTTTGGTATAGTCATTAGACCAGTGCTGATTGAATGACCATGGAGAGGAAAAGGATTCGTACTAAACATGGCAATGGAAATGATCCTTATGATTTTTTCGCGACTCTGCAAGGCCACACCATTGCCATTCAATGAAATTTCATCGAACCACTTTCCTTACGAGGCTGGCTAAAGACTCAATCTTGACAATTTGGCCAATTTAGCTTAAGAATTATACTCGTGGCTGGCCAACAATACACGCCCAAATCAAGGACTTATATTAATCCTTGTTTAGCATATTTCCACCTAATCATGCGGAGTTGATGGCTGGTGGAAATAGTGGGGTGGTTGCAGGTCAGTCACCAAGGAGATAGAGCTGGAGGTTCAATTTACTATCGGTTAAAGGGGTAATATAGATGTGACTCACATCGGATATTTGCAATCAAATGGAGTTTATGCATGTGGAATTACACATTTGAAACTTAGTCCCGCCTATGGTTCTCAGATTTTCTTTGGTTGTTGGACTGGAATCTCGCCTTTTCCCATCTCGCTTCTGGTTTGGAACGGTGGGATTATTGCTTAAGCTAGGCACTGCATGGAATTCTGAGTGTCTCTTAAGCTGCAGATCCGTCTTACTTCTGCGTACTTCAGCCCGGCAATTTACCCATATGGATATCAATGAGTATAGATCTAACCGACTTCTACCCAAATGTAAAATTCCATTCAGTATATATTTTGCGACACTATATGAAGGTCTAGTCCTAGGCTGCGGTTCTGAAGCTGAGGGTTGCCGAACACAGGTAGCTAACGGGATGGTAGAAATGTCGAAGAAGAGTGTTTCCTTCTGTTTCTGGCCTTGCCTGATTGGGTAGGAAGATTGGACGGGGAGGAATGTCTCGTTTAGCGTTCTTCATACACGGTCAACGCTTTCCCTGACTCCCTTCACGATGATGTCCGGCTGCGCGATAGGCTGCTCATGTGGTCTATGATCATAGAGTAAAAACTTGTTGTTCTCGTCTGTACAAGATCGGACCAAGCCTATGTGTCAATTATGCCAGGCGTAGAAGCAAGCAAAGGTCCCTGGTGAGATGATTGATTGCTCCATTCGTAGGTATTTGTTATTTCAGCCATTCTCCAGGCTGTGACAATGGAGCGAGTGGCAAGTGAGACGCTGTTGAGCGTGGAACCAGTGTACACCAGTAAGTGACTCGAGTCAGTGTGAAAGAGAATTTGTCGAATGGCGCCTTCAGCAACGTTCATGGTCATCTCGACCTTGTGCTCTATTGTCCATGATCCTCCACTTCCGAGACTCTGCCGTTCGGTGAAGCCAACATATCTCCGTCGCCACTCCGTACCACATGCTCGATACTCATGGGACCTTTTGATCTCTGCAGCTAAATGACATTGTTACAACTGGTCTCGAAGATCTCTATGAGTCCGCTCCCTGTGCCCGAACAGTACATACGACCATTTGGCTAAGACGCCACTGCAGCCACAAGGTCTATCTTACTAGACACAGCCATAATAACTGTTCCCGAACTATCAATGCTATCACCAGTACCTTCTGTTGTCTCAGCAAGAATGTCGAAAACTGTCCATGAGCTGATGAACAATGAAAACGTGGCTGCGAGTCACAGCCTTACAGGAATCCAAGGGGATTTCCCCATAGATGAAGCTGTACTTGATGGTAGGACGTTTGGATAACCCACTGATCTGTGTTGACCTACGATTATAGCAATGCCCAAGGGGACGAAAGTGATATCTGCGGAGGCGTATGGACACTCTGTCTGGACGACTACTGGGGAAATTACCACAATCTTGCCAGATGGAACAACGAAAAGATATTTTCTAAAGGTCAAAATCATTTCAATCAGGACACACACATGTCCAGACGCGCTGACCAGTGTATGGCGATATATAGTGTGCCAGCGAAGATCACGGCAAAACCATGATGTTTGGTGAATACACCTCGGTGACAAAAATCCATTCGCTCATTCCAGACTTGGTACCTGCGCCGTACTGTTGGGGACAGTATATTTCTGGTTCTCCCGACACGTACTTCTTCTTGTCCGATTTTGTCGACATGGACCATGCCGCACCCGACCCAACGCGATTCACAGCTCGGCTTGCCGAGCTCCACTGCAAGAGTAAATCGCCGAACGGCATGTTTGGCTTTGAAGTCACTACATGTGATGGCAAACTACCACACACCGTAGCATGGGAGAAAAGCTGGGCGACGTTCTTCGGAAAGATCTTGCGCGGAGTTCTCAAATTGGACATTGAGGCGAGCGGCGTGTGGCCTGAGCTTGAAGCTGCGGCAGAGCAAGTCCTCGCCAGTGTCATTCCACGATTACTGGGCATTTTACAGTCTGATGGCCGCGAATTGAAGCCAAGCTTGATCCACGGCGACTGCTGGGAAGGTGAGTATACCACGCTTAGTGGTCAGTGTTCGAGCTGAGTTGTTGTCAGGTAACGTAGGTACCGTGCTTGAGACAGGGGATGTCATCTTGTGCGATGCTGGGTCTTACTATGCCCATAATGAGATGGAATTGGGCATATGGAGATGCCAATGGGGCCAACACTTCCGTAAACGGGTTTACTCGGAAAGCTATCGGGATAATTATGAAGCAGCAGACCCTGCGCAAGAATGGGATGACCGCAACAGGCTGTATAGCCTGAAGTACAATCTCAACTATTCCGGTGGCCACCCTGGAAGTATCACCCGGCAAACGTGAGTGCTGTTGAGGGTATTAGACCGGATAGATGAAGGTAATCGAGGAGCGTGACAGTGCATACAATGACATGTGCTACCTCTGTGAGAAATACGCGCCTCTGGAGGGTCTTGGCAAATATGATGGGGAAAAGGATCCCTCGGTTACTGGGGCACGTATCCAGGTTCATACGTAAGCTGTTGCCTTGTCTTAAAAACTACAGACATTCTTGGTCTAGGAGGCGAAGAGCTGGGTCTCTACGACGGCGCTGACGAGATGGATCCGTAGGTAGGCGCGGAGGTGCAGCGTATCTTTGCCAGGGACCTGTTTGACAGGCTGAGTGCGATCAGGCTATGAGCTACCGAGCCTCGCATCAACTTCGAGTGATCTACATACCAATCTGGATTAAGCATTTGCGCCAGCACTATCGCCTTCTTTTGCCTGGCTCATGCAGCTCCTAGCCCACAGTAATCGCACCATCCCAACTTCGGCAAGATTGCGTGCAGCCAGCTCATCAGTTCGCCTTGCTCGCCTTGCGCAATCTGGAGTGCTAGAACTAGAAGATGGGAGGCTCAAACGCACGTTCGGTCAACCCCTCATTTCGACCCGTTATTTCTGTCCCCACTCTATAACACGAAGGACGACAACAATGACAACAATAGTAATTCGCATGCTGGATAACTCCAACCACACTTATGAAAATATTCTGCCTGGCACCACAGTTGCTGCTTTGAAGCAAAGAGTGGCCGAAAGGCAAGGCATTCCAATCACAGCACAGAAACTCATCTATGGAGGTGCATTTCTAGAAGATGGCAACACATTAGACTCGTACAACATTGCCGAGGTCAGTTCCTCATCACTTCATGCCTTAATCAATAGGTCCCATACTCCGGTCCTGGTGCTGATCTAAGGCAGGGGTTCGTTTTGCGCTTGCTCACAACCGTGACCCCATCGACAACCACAGTTGTCACGACAACATCATCAGCGTCTCGTGTCCTGAAAAATGTCTTTATCCAGCCCGCGCAAGGGCCTGTCATGAGTATTCATGACGTTCCCTTCGACGCAACGGTCCAGCATCTCAAGAACATGTATTTCTACAAAACCACTCAGGACCCGCAGCATATCAGGCTTATATATGCTGGGAAGGAGTTGGAGGATGTTAGAAACGGCAGAGGTAAAAGATGATGATGTCCGTGACATTTAAGGCTTTCTAACTTCCTGAAAACAGTGATGAATTTAGTAGATTATGACATCCAAGATGTGGGATCATTCCTCCGGAATCTACTTGGCAATCCTTGCTGACTGTCATTAAGGGTTCCACCTTACACATTGTCTACAGACTTCCTGGTGGATATGGAAGATACAAAATTCATTTTCTCGGGTTCCTATATATCTAGATCGAGAGGAAACCCATGACGCTCCATTTGAGAAATGGGACGGATCTAGTACACCACTTTAGTATAAAATGCATTTATCAACCTCGTCACACAACCAATCTCAGTCTTGTTCGATAGCGAGCCTCTAAGGAGATGGATGATAGCATCACGCGGCTGACCTGGCCTTATTAGAGTGTCCGGTCATTCTCGTATCAAGCGTGCATACTGTTCCTTATTCCACGTATAGGTATCCCACGCCCTCTGATGGGCCTCCCCACGCAAGATGTATGCTATCCCTACGCTCGCAGATATCTGTAGTAAAAGACTTCCGAGTACTGCCATCTTGGATCCCAGCACCGTTGCGACCGGCTCATTCGATCTTGATCTCCCTGACGTGCCACATATTCTCTTTCTTGTTCGATGACAGCCAAGTGCTACCCCACGCAAACTAGAGCAGTATTTGCACTGACTCTATACAGTCCCCTCCGTCTGGGTTGACACTTATCCAATGTCGAAACTGCTCTTGAACCGTACTCGGAAGCCTGGAACAACCATTGTCGGATGGCTCACCAAATTGGCAATTGGCCGCTGTTGTTGCAGCAGGTGTTTGAAGATTTGAAGTCGCGGTCGTTGCAACGACGTGAGTGCTTGGTGTTGCTGCTTGGTCGGTGCTCGAGGTTGAGGAAAGTACAGAGACATAAAGTGTACTCAAAGAAGTTGAGCGACTCGCCAGAGAAATCAAAGCTGACATACTCGTAATGTCGAGTGTAGTCAGCGAAATTGAATGACTCGCCAGGAAAGTCAAAGGTGACCTATTATTGGTGCTTGTTGCAGTAATGGAACTGACTGACGAGGTCCCAGCATCGACGAGGTATCATCAGCAGTTGCTGCCATTTCCAATGACGATAACGGCACTAAATAAATTCTTTTTCCTCAAGACCCAAGGAAGTCCAATAAGTTCCATGTCGTATATAAAGATCCAAACTTACGCGTAACCGACCCTAAGATTATCACAGTCTTCATCAATGTGGGTTCCATAATTGCAATTGAGCCAACGTAATACAGTAATCTTGCGCCAAAGTCTGGCCGTCAACCCCAGTTTGTACGACCTCCCAGTTGTAGCAAGAACTCGCGACACCGGGAGCTATGGACGCGCCTGAAGGAGCATTGACTGAAGACTGCACATAAATATCAGCACTCCAAGCCAAAGAAGACGTTTGAGACTGGTGACCGACCATTGTAATCTCGATAAAGTTCGTAGCAGCCAGGAGGGTACCTGCTGCTCATGTTAGCCTCCAAATCTTTACAGACAGGAAGCACCATTATTGAGTGCTTAAAGTCGAGCATTCTTCTCGAGGCTTATTCAATGGGGCGCGGGTTGATCTTTGACGGTTGTAAGGCTAGCAAGGCGGAGCAAACCAATAAGCCATATGCGGGGCGTCATTTGGGGGCTGTGGAACCCCCCCATCAGGTTGAGCGTCAGCCACTTCCCAAAATCTATCGTTTCCTCTTCCTGCCATAGTGGACGACACTCTATCAATGTTTGATTGGATAGACTAATATACTCGTGCAGCTAATAGACTACGGGTCAAATATAGAGGCTGGAGACTCTGATAGGCACACGCCTCTTCACATTGCTTGTAGCCAGGGTGCCGAAGATATAGTCAAGATGCTTATCCGGTATGGCCCGGATATCGAACCTATGACCCAAGACTAGCAAAGTCCACTCTACATTACATCCGTACACGAAGCTCCGCGCTTAGTACGATTGCCTCTAGATGCAGGAGCGCAGATTGAAGCGAGAGCAGACGAATATACCCCTCTGCATCTAGCATCTCAATATGGATGCACCGGTGCTGTAGCTGTACTGCTCCAAAACGGTGCTCATATTGAGGCTGTTGGGACAAATTATTGGACGTCGTTGCGTGTAGCTTGCGGATTTGCTCAGTAAAATACTACACGCATGCTCCTTGAATGCGGAGCAAGCGTTTGGGCACGGGTCCATGCATTCTGGACTCCACTGCATCAAGCCTGTCGAAAGAACGGCACTAGTCTTTTAGAGCTGCTCATCGTCAATGGAGCCGACATAGAGGCAGAAGCCGTGAATCACATGGCGCCGCTTCAACCAGCTGCATACTATGGGCTGGAAACGTCTGCTATCGGTTTGCTGAGATATGGTGCCGATGCAAGAGTCGCTCTCGACACCGCACGACAACAGAGTCATCATGAGATATACGCCATTCTTCAAGCTGGAGTTTAGGAGCGGCATCGAAATCAATCTTCTTCCTCGCCTGTCCCAATAAAGCCTTCATCCATGTTCCAGCCTGGGCGGTACTGTGTATCTCCATAACTTGGCATTGATATGCCTTGTTTGCCGAGTCTTCGTCTTGTTGCTACGACTGTCGGTGCTGTACAAGTAGTCAAATGCTGGTTGGCAGCTCGGTCCGTATAGGACTCCCTTTTGAAATCCAAAATCACCTTGCAATACCAACACCAATTCCTAGCGCAATTGACTGCAAATGGCTTATTAGTATCAAATGAAACTTCGGAATGCGTAACAGTATGCTAGACTTACTGTTCGGGCACGACATCTCTTGGCAAGCTCCAGCCTTCTTAGTATATATGCCGCAACCGGCGCCAGGGCACCGTTTACAGTATTTTCGCTTATGTTCCTCAGACTCAGGGTCGGTAGCAACGAGGTTGTGGTACTCGCGACACGTCTGACCTTCGTGCCAAGGAGCAGTGCAGCTGAAGCAACTTATGAATCCGCATTTCTGACACGCCATTCTAGCGTTTTCGGCTTGGCAATAATTCAGCGTTCGTAGAAGATTCTTGATAGGCATGGGACTTACTTCCTCCTTCGTGTATCTGACCCCACGTACAGTCGCCACCCGCGCGATTACATTGAGCATAATTAGGGAGTTTCATAATAAGTCGTCGTGTAAGAAGCTCATCATAACTATGCAAACATCAGAAGCCTCTTAGCTGTAGTTGTTGACTAGGAGGATACCGGTTAAAGTCGACCTTAGCAGCGACTTTCCGAACATCCTCGTAGTTTAATTCTGCTTTGCATTCACGGACAGGACACTTTAAAGAATCCCAGCCTCCAGAAGTCACAGCCGAATTAACCATCCTTGATGCACAGTCCTTGCAAAGATTTCGTTCATGTTTGCACTTAGTCGTAAGTGGTTTGCCTCCGACTGGTTGCAAATCCAAGCAGCCAACGCATTCAAATGAAGCCAAGGTTCGATACCTGATCATATGTGAGTGATACTCTGAAGAAAATAGTAAGCTCGATGCCGCCCCACTTGCCTCTCGAACAGTTGTGGAGATGCGCGCAGACGAGCTTCGATTACCTCGAAATTGATGCCCAAAGTTGCATTGCAATCTTGATGTTGACATCTACCCTCCCCTTTAGAAGCGCTCAACACCAGCGCCCCGTCGCACTTCGCGCAAAGGTATCCTGACAACATGTGTCCACAGGGCCACTCTATGGCATCTGCGAGGAACGTAGAATAATACCTGTCCGGGTAAAGTTTGTCCTTGCATATAACGCACGCCAGGAACATGCCATTCTTAGCCTTCACAGTGAACGCTAAATTAACAGCCCAGCATATTCTCCAATCTTCATTAGGGTCCATATGTAGTCGGGATGAGGATGTGGCAGGTAGATTTCTACGAATAAGAAGTAGAACGACGAGTTGAGAGTATCTCAAAGGCGCGGCTGAGGCAAATGACACTGCTCAAGCAAGCTCTATTTCTGGCTATACAATGGTCAAAGATGAAAATTCCAGAGTACTCGTAGTACTAGAGCGTCGACCTTTACATGACAGGATTAAGTCCTACGGGAATGACACCATTAATCTTGGTTTGGGCTAAGCCATCGTTGGCAAGCCCTAGCCCTAACCCGATACTGGTCCCCTGAAGCGTGCCGGAGTCTTAGGGCCCTAATAAGCCCCTATAATGATATCTCACTCTAAAAGTCGCCTAAGCGATGGGATTAGGTAGGTCTCGGAGCTAGATTTTTCAAGCGTAAATATTATTTTCTAGGGGACCTCGTGAGGGATATAAATATTAGCACCCCTTGTAAAACGCTAGTCTACTTAGTATAGAATAAACATGGAATAAATTATATTATTTAAATATTTTTATTTAAAAACTTAATAATTCTTAATAAGTTTAAGCCTAAGTTAATTAATAAGTTTATTTCTATTATATTAAAGATTTATTAATATTAACTTTAAGCTATAGAGATACTAATACTAGTAGTTAGCTATAGAGTTATATAATTAATAGATAAGTCCTTCTATTCTTAAAAGGTTTATCGTTAAACCCTTTAATACTAGAGTTAGTAGAACCCTAGACTTAACTAATTATAATACTACCCTTACTTTTAAGAAAAGCCTCGCCTTTTAAAATATATCTATAAAAGTTTTTTTTAGATAAGTTTAGATATAGAGATTATATTTACTTATCTAAACTTATCTATTTAATATTAAATTTAAGTAATACTTAAATAGAGCTACTATAGAATAATTCTATAAACTTATTTATACTAGTAAAAAAAAGGAATATAATTAATAGTAATTAGAAATACTATAATAATATAGCTCTATAGCTCTATAGCTTTATAACTTTAACCCTAACTTATCTATATTAAAATTTAATAAAAATTCTAAATTTTAAATTAAATTTTAGAAAGAAATTAAGATAAAAATTATAAAGTTCTTCTAAAATTCTTATTTTTAATACTAAGAGTTAAATCTTAATAAATCTAAAAAATATTTCTATATATAGTAATATTAGACTATTTTAATATATAAATTTTTTAAGCTTTTTTAATATAGATAAGTCTAGATAAGTTTAGATAAATTTATAGAGCTATTCTATCTTTATTAAAACTTACTACTAAGTTTATTCTATAGTTACTCTAGTTACTTTAGAGTTATCTATTATTCTATAGTAATATAAAGAAACTTATCTAAAAAACTTTTATAGATATAGCTTTATAGAAGCTTATCTCTAGTATCTTAAATACTTTAAAACTCTCTAGATTATAGTTAAAATTACTTAAATTAAGACTTATTACTAAAAGTATAATAGAGATTAAAATAAGCTTAATATAATTTATTAATTCTTCTATAGTACTAGAATAAAAGTATTTACTCTAGAGTATTTTTAGGGTAAAATTATTAGAATCTAATAAAGTATAATATAGTAAATACTCTATAAGTATATATTCTAGAATAAACTTAATAATAAGTTATATAATAGTTTATAAAGTTTAATAATTAAATTAATTAAATTAAGAAAATCTAGTAAGTTTAATAACTAAATTTATTAAATTAAATAATTTTAATAAACTTTTTTATACTTATATAATTAAAGCTTTTATTTATTTTAAATAAATCTTTTTATATTTAATTTTATAATTAAATTAATAGTTATTTCTAGTCTTTAAACATCGGTAATTTCGTAGGATAGAAATTTGCGCAATTAGCCGCTAAAATCCGGATCTGCAAGTCTGCCCATGTCCAAATTTTTCAGCCCCTTTAGCTGTCAATCAGCTGTCAATCAGCTGCCGATTAGCAGCGAAACAGCACCTACTACTCAGATTTTAGCACATTTCGCACATTTCGCATATTCCGCACTAGTCGTACATCTAGTATCAATCTATCCATCTATCTATAGTATAGTATCTATCGCATCTATCGCATCTATCTATCCATCTATCTATCTATCTATCTATCTATCTATCTATCTATCTATCCATCTATCTATCCATCGCATCCATCCATCTATGGCATGGCATCCATCTATGGCATAGCATCCATAGCATCCATCGCATCCATCGCATCCATCGCATCCATCGCATCCATCGCATCCATCGCATCCATCTATCCATCCATCCATCCATCCATCTATGGCATGGCATCCATCTATGGCATAGCATCCATAGCATCCATAGCATCCATAGCATCCATAGCATCCATCGCATCCATCGCATCCATCCATCCATCTATCCATCCATCGCATCCATCGCATCCATCCATCCATCGCATCCATCGCATCCATCGCATCCATCCATCCATCTATCCATCCATCTATCCATCTATCCATCCATCCATCCATCCATAGCATAGTATTCATCCATCCATCGCATCTATCCATAGCATAGTATTCATCCATCCATCCATCTATCCATCCATCCATCCATAGCATAGTATTCATCCATCCATCCATCCATCCATCCATAGCATAGTATTCATCCATCCATCGCATCTATCCATAGCATAGTATTCATCCATCCATCCATCTATCCATCCATCCATCCATAGCATAGTATTCATCCATCCATCCATCTATCCATCCATCGCATCCATCCATCTATGGCATGGCATCCATCCATGGGGTATGGCATCCAACTATGGCATGGTTATTAGAATGATTATTAGATTATTTTGGCCTACAAAAATTAGCGTGATGGATAGATGGATGGATGGATGGATGGATGCCATGGATGGATGCTATTGCCATGCAACATAGCCATGCGCATGCGATGGATGCTATGCTATGGATGGATGCCATACCATAGATGGATGCGATGCCATGGATGGATGCCATACCATAGATGGATGCGATGCCATGGATGGATGCCATACCATAGATGGATGCGATGCCATGGATGGATGCCATACCATGGATGGATGCGATGCCATGGATGGATGCCATACCATAGATGGATGCGATGCCATGGATGGATGCCATGCCATGGATGGATGCCATACCATAGATGGATGCGATGCCATGGATGGATGCGATGCCATGGATGGATGCCATACCATAGATGGATGCGATGCCATGGATGGATGCGATGCCATGGATGGATAGATGGATGGATAGATGGATAGATGGATGGATAGATGGATGGATAGATAGATGGATAGATAGAGGACCCGTTGCGTAGTATATCTAAGATCTAGTAAGATCTTAGAAAAGAAAGCGCTGCTAAGTGCAGTTTGCAGCTGTTTCGCAGCTGTTTCGCAGCTAAACGTGCTGTTTTCGCTAAAAACTCTTGGTACGCCGCTAATTGCGGGTTACGGATTTGCCGATGAAGACTTAATCTTATATTATTAAATAATATAAAATTATACTTAGTTTATTTTATTTCTTTTTAATCTTTAATTACTTATCTTTAAAAAACTTATATAATATTAATTTATAATACTTTAAATACTTTTAAGTATAAGTTTATTAAATTAAAGAAATATAGTTTAATTTACTTTAAATAAAGTTATTAAAAATTAATATTAAAATCTTAATAAAAGATTTAAGAATAATATTAAGATTATTAAATCTAATTTATATTATAAAGAAAGAAAAAAGCTTAAAAAGTAAATAATATAAATATAACTTTATTTTTACTTTTATAATAAAATAATTCTAATAAAATAATAAATAATTATTATTATTATATTTATATATAGTAATATATAAAAATAAATATAATTATATTTATAAAAATATTTTAATAATTTAATAGATATACTTAAAATAATAAAATAAATAAAGAGTTTTATATACTTTAAAATAAAACTCTATAAAATATTTATATCTTTAAATAAAGTTAATTAAATAATATAGATTATATAATATATTTAATAAAAAAGATTTATAATAAAATTTATAACTTAATTCTAATAATATATAATTAAGATTAATTAAGATAATAATATATTTATAATAATATATAAGTATTATAATATTTAGTTAGAATAATAGTATTTAGTTAGAAAAAAGAAAGGTATATTAATATATATTTAGCTTAGTAGTCTATAAAAAGCTATACTTAGATAGTTAGAAAGAATATTAAGTTTACTACTACTAAGAAATTCTATTTAAATAATCTATATTATTATAATAAGAGAGGGTTAAAAGAAAATATTAAAGATAAGCTTATAAAGATTAAAATAAATATAAATATACTTAATAAACTTTAAAAAGAAGTTATTTAAATTAATAATAATCTCTTTAAAAAAACTATAAAGAAAGAATATAATAAAGAAGTTACTTAATTAAGTACCTTAAAATATTAATTTAATAGAAACTTTAATTTTAATTATAAATAAAAAATACTTAATCTATATAATTTAATATTAATAGAGATTAATATAATAAAAAGAAAGAATATATATAGAAAGTTAAAAAAAATAAAAAAGTATTAAAGTACTATAATTATAATAATATCTATAAATATTTTTTTAGATAAGTTTTTTAGATTACTATAGAATAATAAATAATTCTAGAGTAGTTAAAATTACTATAGAATTAACTTAATAGATTTTAATAAAATTAGAATAATCTTATAAACTTATTTAAACTTATTTAAACTTAATTATATTAAAAACCCTTAAAAAATTTATACGCTAAAATAGTTTAATATTACTATATATAGTAATATTATTTAAGATTTATTAAAGTTTAGTTCTTAATATTAAAAATAAAAACTTTAGAAGAACTTTTTAAAGCTTATCTTAATATTATAAATTAATATTATAAAGTCTTCTAAAAATAAGTAATTAAAGAGTAAAGGGGAATAGGGTAAGCTAGGTATAACTTTATATTACTTAGTAATATAAGATTAAGTCTTTAAAGATTAAGAGTAATTATTAGTTTAATTATAAAGTTAAATATAAGAAGATCTATTTAAAGTAGATAAAAGCCCTAACTATATAAATATAAAAAAGTCTACTAAGACTATTATATTTAATAGATTTAATTTATAAATTATTTAAACTCTTTATTATTTATATAATTTAGTCTATAAACTATTTAAATTTTCTAATTTATATAATTTAATTAATAAACTATTTAAATTATTATATAACTTATTACTAAGCTATTCCTTAATATATACTTATTTAAGTATTCTTTATATTATATTTATTAGATTATAATATTACCCCTCTTCTCTAATATTTTTATTCTAAAGATAACTATTTATTCTTTATACTATACTATATATTAAATCCTCTATTAAGGTTTATCTTATATTATTAATAAGTTTTAGAAAGTACTTATTTAGATAAGATTATATATTATTATAGTAACTATATTTATTATTATAAGGATTATAAGGTTAAATTAAACTTAAATTCTTATATTAAGTATAATAAAGCTAGATTATTATATAATTTTATTTTTTTTAAAGCTAAGCTATATTATATATAAAAGAAGAGGTATAAAAAGCTAAAGGTTATCTATTTAGTAGTAATCTAAATTTAAGAGTTAATAGTCTATTAGTCTTAATTATATATTAAAACTAATAGCTTAAAGAAATAAAAGAAAGAGCTAGTTTATTAAGAACTTTAAAATATTAAAAAGTTAAAAATTAATAAAGCTATTATAAATAATATAGATTCTCTTTTTAATCTTAGTCCTAAAAAGATTAAAATTTCTTTTAATTTTAATTAATCTATTCTTACTTCTATTAAAATTATTATAAAAGAATCTAATAATTCTTAAAATTCTTAAATAATTCCTAGGTATTTTTAATATTATTATACCCTTTTTATCTAATAAAATATTTTTAATCTTATTAATTTAAAATCTTTTTTATTTTATACTTATCTTTTTCTTTTATTTTATAATAAAAACTTTCCTATACTAATATATTTAGATTAACTAGTTTAAGTAATAATATATAGAAGATAAGATATTACTTAGATTTTATTAGTAATTCTAATTTATAATTAACTAGTCCTCTTTATTCTATAATTAAAAATAGTTTAACTTTTATATAATCTAGTTTCTTACTAGATCTCTTTATTCTTATATTTTTTATTAAAAAAACTTTATCTCTCTCTTTTAACTAAGAACTATCTTTCTATTTTTTATTAGCTTACTTTCTAACTTTTTTATTAAAATTAGTAATAATTTCCTTTAGTTATTAATAAACCCTTTTAAGTTCTTTAACTTTAATTAGTATTTTATCTATATTTAGTCCTATTCTTAATATTAAAAAATCTTTTAGATATTTCCTATAATTTATAAAGAATAATATAATTCTTATTATCTATAGTATCTTATTATTATATATAAGTTATACTATTAATAATAATTATACCTAATTATTTTACTTCTTATTTATATAATATCTTAGATATATTTTTAAAATCTAATTTACTTATTCTATCTATCTATTTATCTATAAATAGTAGGCTATTAATATTTATAGTTTTATTCTAATTATACCTAATAATATTTTTTAATAATTTAAGGTAAAGAGTTTATCTCTATTTAATATTATTAACTCTAGTATATTATAGTTTTTAATAAGCCTATCTAATAATATAAATATTAACTATTTAGCTTTATACCTTTCTTTAAATAATACTATAATAATATACTTAATTAGTTAGTCTATAATAACTATAATTATATTATATATCTCTACTATTATTAGGTCTTTAGACTTTAGTAACTTAGTAATAAAGTTTATTATTATATTATTCTATAGTACTTTAAGTATAAATATAAACTATATTTCTCTATATAACTTATATCTTAAAGCCTTATTTTATTAATAATTAATATATTCTTTAATATATTATATTATATATTATTTAAGTTCTAATATATTATAATTTCTACTAATAAGTTCTATAGTTTTAATAACTTCTAAGTATTTATTTTATAGATTATTATAGTAATTATTAATTACTTTCTTAATATATTCTTCTAATAAATATATCTTTTTTTTATAAATTAATACTATTATATCTTTCTATTCTCTATATAATTCCCTTACCTTATTATTATTTTTATAGGCTTAGATTATTTTATTAATTATATTTAATCCTTTAACCTTTATAGTTATTATAAGTATTTATATATTTAGCCTTAATAATCTATTATTATTTTTTTATAGGATTACTTATTTATTTAAATCTTTTATATTTATATAGTCTAATTATTTATTTAAAGTATTAACCTATTTATTTTTTTATCTAAAGTATAGTAAATCTTAAATTTATATTATCCTAAAAGTTTAGCCTATCTAATTTATCTCTAATTAAGCGCTTTTATTATTATAAAATTTAAAAGATTCTTATAATTAATAAAGATATTAAGTTCTAAATAACTTTCTATATAAACTCTCTAATATTTAAGTACTTCTACTACTATAAGTAACTCTTTATTATAGATATTATAGTTTTACTCTAATACTATTATTTTTCTTAAATAATATATAATTAAATACTATTTATTATTTTTCTACTAATATAAGTATACTTCTATAACTAAATCTAATATATTAGTTTTAATCCTTACTAATTAATTAACCTAAAATATATATAATATTAGTAGTTTTATATATATTTTTTTAACTATCTAATTATATTATCCTATTATTTTCCTTATTTAAACTTTATATCTTTAATAATTAGTTTTATAAAAGATAAAGCTTTCTTTAAAAATTCTTTAATAAATTATTTATTAAAATTTAGAAATTCTAAGAATACTTATACTTCTTTAATTATTATAGATATTAGCTATTTTTATATATCTTTAATTTTATTTTAGCTTATCTAAATATCTTATATACTAATATTATATTCTAGGAAGTTAACTTTTTTTTTATAAAATTTATATTTTTCTAATTTAAGAAGTAGTCTTACTTTATATAAATATTTAAGTACCTCTTATATATATTAAATATATTCTTCCTCCTTTTCTAAATAGATTAAAATATTATTAAGATAAACTATTACTATTTTATTTAAATAATATCTTAATATATTATTAATTAATACTTAATAGATTATTAATATATTAGTTAGGCTAAATAATATTACTAGGTACTTATAATATCTATATTAAGTTCTAAATACTATCTTCTATTTCTTACCTTTTTTTATATAAATTAAGTTATAAGTCTCTCTAAGATCTAGCTTTATAAAGATCTTTATCTTTCTAAATTAGTTCTAAAGTTTACTAATATTTAGTAATAGGTATCTATTCTTAATTATAATATTATTTAGCTTTTAATAATTAATATATAATTATAAGCTTCTATTCTTCTTTAATATAAAAAGTATTAGATAGCTTATTAATAACTTAAATTCTTAAATAAATCTTTTCTTTAAATTCTTTATAATATACTTATAAAGTACTTAGAATTTCTTTTCTAATAATATATATATTAATCTAAATATTAGTTTCTTATCTAGTTTAAGTTTAATCTTATAATTCTAAGGCTAGTATTTAGGTAATATCTTTATATCTATTTCTTCTTAAAAGAGTTATATATATTTAAAGTATTTTTTAAGGATATTAAAAAATATATCTTTCCTTTTATTCCTTTTATACTATTTAATTAATTAATCTATTTTTATATTTATAGAGTTAGATTCTCTTTTAAGATTATCCTTATTTAAAGTTATAATATTATACTTTATAGTAGTTCTTCTACTTAACTTTTTATATATTATTATTCGCTATTAATATATATATTTAGAGCTAATAATATTATTAGACTTTTATATTATAAATATTCCTATTTTTTAATTAATTATTAGATTTTACTTTTTTAACTAAAATATATTTAATATAATATAATAATTAGCTATCTAAATTATATTAAAGATAACTTTCTTATAATATTATTAAAAAGTAATATTTAATAGAATTATTTCTCTATTAATATTTTCTAATAAAGACTCTAATCTATTAACTATTTAAAGTTTATAAGATTTCTTTTTATCTATTATTAATAGGTTTTAAATATATATTAATATTTCTAATATAAAGTTTTCTATTACTTCTAAGTCTATTATTATAATAACCCCTTAATTATTAATTTTAATTAGTTTTTTTATAAATTAATTATACTTTATTAAATTTAACTCTTTTATAAGGATTATAATATTTATTTCTCTATAACTACTCTTATTATAAGAGAATAATCTTTTTCTACTTCTCTTATTTCTAGATTAAAATATTTTATAAAATAGAATCTAACTTTAATTTTCTTATCTATATATATATAATAATTTAGAAGTAAATATACTTTCTATAAAGTATAATTATATTTTTTTTTCTAGTACTTTATTTTTAATTCTTATCTAAGTTAAATATATTATTTTTCTAGCTACTCTAGAAATATTACTACTTCTCTTTTTTATATTAGATATTATATATATATATCTAGATTATAATAGTAATATATATATAAATAGTATTAAGATATATATATAATTTTTTTAGTCTTTTATCTTATATTATAGTATTTTAAGTAGAATATATTTATATATTTACTTTAATATACTTTATTATATTATTAGTAATAAAAGTTATATTAATAATCCTAAGATTTTTTAATTAAGAAGTTTTATTTTTATTATTTCTATTATTCTTTTATTTAATTTATAAATAATCTAAATTCTTTTTTCTTTTCTTAATTTACTTATTTCTAATTAAAGTTATCTTTTTAATTATACTCTTATTTATCTTAAGCTTTTTTATCTTATCCTAGTCTAAGTTATTTATTTCTAATTTCTTAGAACCTATTATAATATCTATTATATTATTCTAAATTTTTAAGTCCTATTATTATTAGTAGAATTATATTATTCTATATTTTATATAAAAATTCTTAGAGATACTATTCCTATTATTTAAATATAGTTATTAAATTATTCTAAGCTTTATTATCTATTATTTCTAGTTCTTTAATATATTAAGTAATTATTTACTTATTATTATTTTCTTAGTTAATTAATATTATTATAAGTTCTAGATTATTCTATTTAAATAATAATTTATTTATTCTTACTTTATTCTTTATAATAATAGTTTATATTATATTAATCTATAGTCTAGATACTATATTTTTTAACCTATAATCTTTAATAAAGTAACCTAGTTTATTATAGTTATAGTACTTTAGTACTTTTTTATTTCCTTTCTTTATTAACTTTCTATATATATTTCTCTTTATTATATTAATTTCTATAGATATTAATCTATATAAATTAACTAATCTTTTATTATAATTAGAGTTAAAGTCTTATCTATATTAATATTATATTATACTAGCTTTAAAGATTCGTTTATTATATCTTTTTTCTATAGCTTTTTTAAAGAGATTATTATTAATCTAAATAATTTCTTTCTAGAATTTATTAAGTATATCTATATTTACTCCTATTTTTATTAGCTTATCCTTAATATTTTCTTTTAACCCCTTCCTATATATTATTATAAATATATTATTATTTTATTTAGTCTTAACTATATATTATTAAAACTATATTATATACTTTACTATAAATCTCTTTTATTTAATATATTAGATAATCTATATTATTTAATTTATTTTATTAGATAGTATAAATATCTTATAAAATTCTACTTTAAAGTAGGTAAACCCTTCTATCTATCTTACTATTTCTAGTATATCTAATAAATTATCTAAGTACTTTTATAAATAAGATTATATTTATTTCTATATATCTCTATATATAAATATAATAGTAATTACTATATATTATTTAACTAATATATTATTATAGAAATAAAGATAAAGTTAAACTTATATTAATTATTTTTTAAGCTTCTTCTTTTCTTTATAATAGAGGTTTAATTAAGTAATTTTAATACTTTTTCTAAATCTATTATTAATACTATTATAATACTTAAACTAAATAGTTTTACTTAGAATAAATTAAGTTATACTTCTTTAATTTAATATACTTATATTAAGAGTATTTAAAGTATTATAAATTAATATTATAAAGTCTTCTAAAAATAAGTAATTAAAGAGTAAAGAGGAATAAGATAAGTTAAATATAACTCTATATTATTTAATAATATAAGATTAAGTCTTTAAAAGCTAGGAGTAACTATAAGTTTAACTATAAAATTAAATATAAAAAGATCTATCTAAAGTAGATAAAAGCCCTAATTATATAAATATAGGAAAGTTTACTAAGATTATTATATTTAATAAATTTAATCTATAAACTATTTAAACTCCTTACTATTTATATAATTTAGTCTATAAATTATTTAAACTTTCTAATTTATATAATTTAATTAATAAACTATTTAAATTATTATATAACTTATTACTAAGCTATTCCTTAATATATACTTACTTAAGTATTCTTTATATTATACTTATTAGATTATAATACTTAATTTCTTTTTAAAATTTAATTTTAAATTTAAAATTTTAATAAAAATTAATATATATAAAAGTTAGAGTTAGGATTATAAGATTATATTATTATAGAGCTATATTATTATAAAGTTATATTATTATAGAGTTATATTACTATAATATATATAATTACTATTAATTATATTTCTTTTTTTTACTAATATAAATAGATTTAATTCTTATAGCTAAGTTTATAGAATTATTCTATAATAATTTTATCTAAGTATTACTTAATTTAATACTAAATAAATAAATTTAAATAAGTAGATATAATCTTTATATTTAAACTTATTTAAAAAAAACTTTTATAAATAAAACTAAGTTATTTTACTAAGAACTATAAATTAAAAAATATAATATTATAACTTTAGATTAATAAAATAAAGTAAGTATTTATTAAGAAGAAAGAAACTCTAGAAAATAATAAACTATTATTAGTATAAGATAATCTAGAACTTAATATAATACTATAGGTAATAAATATAATAGAAGAGATAACTAATTAATTATAAAAATATATTAATAATATATTAAGAGAACTAGATAATAATAATAATAAGATTATAAAAAATTTAATAATTATATCTAATTAATAGGAATACTATTTATAAGAATTTTTATATAAGATATAAAATAGTATACTTCTATTAATTATAATAAAACTTAAAAATTTAAATAAATATAATAGATATTATAATAAGTTCTAAGAATTATAAAATAAATAACTTAAATTAAATAATAGTAGGAAGGCTTAAAATAAGAATAAATATAATTAAAATAATAATTTAAAATAAAGTAAGTAAATTATAAAATAAAAATAAAAATTTAAGTTAATTTAAATAGATTAAAAAGAATAATAAAATTAGAAAAAATAGAATACTTATAACTTATTATAGGCTAGGTCTATATTATTATATCTACTACTATACTATCTACTTAGTACTTATTTAACTCGCGTACTTATATAGATTCTTTATATATCTATAGACCTTTCTTCCTTAGCTTTAGTATCTTATCTTATTATTTACTATACTATAGACTAGACCCTAATATAACTATTAACTAAACTTATATTATCTAAAGTATAGAAATATATATTAGAGTAAATATATAGTATTATATTATTATATATATTATATTATTAAAAGAGAAGTTTAAAGAGTAATATTTATTCTATAATATTATCTAAAAGCTTATTAATATTATATTATTAACTTATATTTATAATATCTTTATTAAAAAAGAATAATAAAGATATTTTTAAAATAATTAGAAGAATAATATATAATACTATAATTAGAGATAGAGAATAATTATTATAATAAAGAATATAACTATACTTTATAAAAAGTATATTTATTCTTAGATTACTATATTTATATATAGTAGAAGATTATATATAAATTTTATCTAAGAAATAATAATGTAAATTCTTTATTAAATACTTAGGGAAAAGAATAATTACTTATTTTACTTATATTAAGAGTAAATATAAGAAGATTAATATTATAATTCTTAAATAATAAATATACTTAGTAAAATATAATTAACTTATTAAAATACTAATTAAAATTAATAGTCTAGGAATTATTATAATAATTAATTCTAAAGTAATAAGAAACTTTATATTTAATATTTTTATATAAGTATTAAAAATACTAATAATAAATAAAAAGAAGTTTTATTAACTTTAAATAACTAATAGATTAAATTTATTATTAAGAGATATTAATAAAAAAATAATTCTATTAAATATTATAAGGAAATTACTTTTAATATAATTTAAATAAATAACTATTATATTATATTAAAGATACTTTAATTAAAAAAATAAAACCTAATAATTAATTAAAAAATAGAAGTACTTAAATTTAAAGAAACTAGAAATATTACTAGCTCTAAATATATATATTAATAATAATTAATAATATATAAGAAATTAAGTAAAAGAATTATTATAAAATATATTATTATAATTTTAATATAGAATAATCTTAAGAGAGAATCTAACTTTATAAATATAAATAAAAGATTAATTAGTTAATAGTATAAAAAAATATATCTCTTAATATCTCTAAAGAATATTATAAGTATATATAACTCTTTTAAAAAGAAGTAAAAATAAAGATATTATCTAAATACTAGTCTTAGTATTATAGATAAGGTATCTATAAATAAGATATAATAACTAGAATACTTAATAGATACTAGGAATAAGCTATTCTATAGTAGTAATAGTATATATAATTAATAAATACTCTAAGTAGAAAGAAATAAAGATATATATACTTAGCTTAATATTAACTTAGATACTAGTCTAGTAATAAGCTACTATTATATAAGTAATATTATAATACTTAGAATTATAAGATTAAACTTAAATTAAGTAAAAAACTAATATTTAAACTAATATATATATTATTAGAAAAGAAACTCTAAGTATTATATAAATATATTAGTAAAAATCTTAAAAAAAAACTTTATTTAAGAATTTAAATTACTAATAAATTATTTAATACTCTTTATATTAAAGAAAGATAAAAGTCTATAATTATATATTAATTATTATAAGCTAAATAATATTATAATTAAGAATAAATATCTATTACTAAATATTAATAAACTTTAAGATTAATTTAAGAAGATAATTTTTTTTATAAAGTTAGAACTTAAGAAAACTTATAAGTTATAACTTAATTTATATAAAAGAAGAAGAGAAATAAAAGATAATATTTAAGACTTAATATAAATATTATAAATATTTAGTTATATTATTTAAACTTATAAATATACTAGTAATTTATTAAGTATTAATTAATAATATATTAAGATATTACTTAGATAAGATAATAATAATTTATTTTAATAATATTCTAATTTATTTAGAAAATAAGATAGAATATATTTAATATATATAAAATATATTTAATTATTTAAGATAGAATAAATTACTCTTTAAACTAAAAAAATATAAATTTTATAAAATAAAGATTTATTTCCTAGAATATAATATTAATATAAAAGATATTTAGATAAATTAAAATAAAATAAAAGATATATAAAAATAATTAATACTAAAAATAATTAAAAAAGTATAAGTATTTTTAGAATTCTTAAAGAAGATTTTATCTTTAATAAGACTTATTATTAAAGATATAGAGTTTAAATAAAGAAAAAAAAATTAAGTAACTTAAGAAAGCTTATATAAATCTACTTATATTAATAATATTTTAAATAAACTAATTAATAAGAATTAAAATTAATATATTAAACTTAGTAATAAAAGTATACTTATATTAAAAAAATAATAATATTAAAATAAAATTATAATATCTATAATAAGAAGTTACTTATAGTTATTAAAGTACTTAAATATTAGAAAATTTATACTAAAAGTTATTTAGAATTTAATATCTTTATTAATTATAAGAATCTCTTAAATTTTATAATAATAAAGGTATTAAATTTAAAAATAATATTATAGTATTTAGTTAGAATAATAGTATTTAATTAAAAGAAAGGAAGATATATTAGTATATATTTAGCTTAGTAGTTTATAGAAAGTTATACTTAGGTAGTTAGAAAGAATATTAAGTTTATTACTACTAAGAAATTCTATTTAAATAATCTATATTACTATAAATAAGTTAAATAGATAGAATTTTTAGGATAATATAAATTTAAGATCTATTATACTTTAAGTAAAAAAAATAGATAGGCTAATACTTTAAGTAAATACTTAAATTATATAAATATAAAAGGCTTTAATAAGAGAGCTATTCTATAATAAGAAAAAGATAGATTATTAATACTAAATATATATATACTTATAATAATTATAAGGATTAAAGGATTAAATATAATTAATAAGTTAATAAAAGTATATAATAAAGATATTAAAGCTAAGGAATTATATAAGAAATAACTTAATATAATAGTACTAAGCTATTAAGATAAGATATATATACTAGAAGAATATATTAAAGAGATAATTTAAGATTATTATAATAATTTAATATATAAATACTTAGAAGTTACTAGGATAATAAAACTTATTTATAGAAATTATAATATATTATAACTTAGAATAAAAGTAGAATAATATATTAAAGAATATATTAAATATTAATAAAATAAATTAGTAAGATATAAGTTATATAGAAAAATATAGTTTATACTTATATCTAAGATATTATAGAATAATATTATAATAGATTTTATTACTAATTTACTAAAATCTAAGAACTTAACTATAATAAAGATATATAATATTATTATAATTATTATTAATAAACTAATAAAATATATAATTATATTACTCTTTAAAGAAAAATATAATATTAAATAATTAGTATTTATATTATTAAATAGACTTATTAAGATTTATAATATATTAAAATTAATAATATTAAATAAAGATAAGTTATTTACCTTAAATTATTAAAAAACTTTATTAAATATAATTAGAATAAAACTATAAATATTAATAATATATTATTCTTAAATAAATAAATAAATAGAATAAATAAACTAAATATTAGAAATATAATTAAGGTATTATATTAATAGATAATAAAATAATTAGATATTATTACTCTTAATAATATAATTAATTTATAATAATAAGTTATTATAAATAATAGAAATAATAATATTTTTTATAAATTATAGGAAATATATAAATAACTTTCTATAATTATAAAAAGAACTTAATATAAATAAAATACTAGTTAAAGTTAAAGAATTTAAAAAAGTTTATAATAAATTAATAAAAATTATTAAGTAAATAAATAAAAAAGTTAAATTATAGGTTAATAAATTTTAAAAAGATAATTCTTAGCTAAAGAAAAAGAATAAGATATATCTTTTAACTAGAAATTTAAAATAAGAAGACTTAATAAGAAATTAGATTATATAAAAATTAAACTATTTTTAATTATAAAATAATAAAGATTAGTTAATTATAAACTTAATTTATTAAAGAACTTAAAATAATATCTTATATTTTATATATTATTCTTAGAACTAATAAATCTAAGTATATTCTTATAAAAAACCTTTAAATATAAAGTTAAAGAGAAAGATAAGTATAAGATTAAAAAGATTTTAAACTAATAAAGTTAGAAATATATTATTAAATAAAAAGAATATAATAATATTAAAAATATATAGGAATTATTTAAGAATTTTAAGAATTACTAGACTCTTTTATAATAATTTTAATAAGTATAGAAAATAAAAATTAATTAAAGTTAAGAAAAATCTTAAAAACTTTTAAACTAAGGTTAAAAAAAGGCTTAATATTTTTAGATTATTCTATATTAATTTTTAGGTAAATATTTTAATAATAGTATCTAATAATAATAATAATAACTTCTTATATTTTTTCCTTTAAATATAATAAGCTTAGATTTTAAAAAAATAAGTTTATAGTTTAGATTAAATCTAGTATAAGTAATATATAAATTTAAATTAAAAGTAATAAGATAATTTAAGTTATAATAAATATAATTAGAATAATATTTTATTATCTTATTATTATAAGAACTTTCTAGAATTCTCTAATAATAAATAATAAACTTAAATAGATTTTTAGAGTATAAATATAATATAAAGAATAGATAATTATCTTTAAGATAAAAATATTAGAGAGAAGAGATAGTATTAAAATCTAATAAAATATAATATAATAAATACTTTATAAGTATATATTCTAGAATAAGCTTAATAATAAGTTATATAATAATTTAGAAAATTTAATAATTAAATTAATTAAATTAAAAAAATCTAGTAAGTTTAATAAATTAAACTTACTAAACTAAATAGTCTTAGTAAACTTTTTTATATCTATATAATTAAGACTCTTATCTATCTTAAATAGATTTCTTTTTATTTAACTTTATAATTAAATTAATAGTTATTTCTAGTCTTTAAAGACTTAATCTTATATTATTAAGTAATATAAAGTTATATCTAGCTTACTTTATTTCTTTTTAACCTTTAATTACTTATCTTTAGAAGATTTATATAATATTAGTTTATAATAAAAACTTATCTTTTACGTACTTATATATAAAATTATTTTTAACTAAAAAATTTCCTAAAAATTTCTATAAACTTAGAACTTTACTATAGATAAAATTTAGTTAACTTTATTTTTTATATCTAATATTAATTATTAAATTATAAATATATAAAATTAATAAAATTTAAGAATTATTAATTTTACTATAAAATTAAGTAAAAATTAACTAACTTTTTTTTTAAGTTTATATTAATTTTTAACTTACTTATATTATATTTTTAAAAATTATAAAAAGTATATATTATTTTATAAGTAATTAAATAACGTCTATTAATTTTTTAAAAAATTCTGTAACCTAGAAAAAATTTAGTGGTCCCTATAAAAAGTGCCACTTTTGGCTTTTTTAGCGCTGAATTTTGGCACGGGTAAAAACCTTTGTCCTCCGACTGTACCTATGCGCCGCTTTACTGCACCGCAAGATGCTTGGGGTCGGACCTAGAAAACCCCTAACGCGCCCGGGCTAAGGTACCCACCCGGAGTCCCTCTAACAAGTCTGGCCCCTCTTTCTCGAGACATCGTACCTTTATCTTAGCGTAACAAGATAGTAATTCTATATTACATTATATATATTAGAGGGCTAGCTCATCATTACACCTTCCTGCTGCGATACTTGCCCTTTTGATGTTACAATCCTTTATCCCAATATTGGGCCTTCGGCATCTCAGCGTGCTCCAATCTATCATGCAAAGTCCTGAGGTATATTGTTATCCTTCGCTACTTCTACAATTAGCAGCCATAATGCGTGTGGCAATTGGTCAGTTGGGGTATTTTAGGCGCCCCAGCAGCTGAAAAAAGATGCCACCACATCGATTGCAATGTTTCAACTGCATATGCGGTCATGCAACTGCATATGCAGTCATACGAGGATAAGGCTACGTTGGTCTGAGCTAACGCATCCTCAGGCCCAAATGATAAGATGTAAATGCATACGGACTCCGTGATTCCCGCCTCAATCTCGACCCGTCGCAATCCTCCCTCTCCTCTCCCCATCATACCCACAGCCTTTCCCTGGCTTTGAAGCCGATCGTTCTGCAAGGATGGACTCGATGCTCTCATCCACGTTCAGTGGAGCTCTCTCCCTAAGAGAAAGCTCCACAGCGGTAGACCCTTCCGGCCTCATTGCATCATCTGCTGTGGAAGCCACAACTGATCGAGGAGGCTCCTCAATGAAGCAATTTAGTAAAGCTGAGATGGAATTCGAGGCTAGGAACTGGAGAGCAGCAAGAGACGTGTTCCAAAACAAGCGGGGCCACAAAGACAAGAAAGCCATGGCTGATTTCTTGACACAGCACGAATCACCGCAGCAAGCGAAAGCCAGCTGTATAGAAGCTAGTAATAGGGCTAGCAAGCAATACGCGCCAGGTCTAGGAGGCGTCCTAAGCAAGATGGAGGCTTTCATGAATGTCGGCGATGTCGCCATGAAGACGGCTCCGGAGAGTGTGGGCTTAGCTTGGATGGGGATCCGACTATGCATGCATTCAGTCGAGGATGACTTTGCTACGTTCAACCTCTTTTGTGGAGCGGCTTCGGATATCATTGGCATCCTCATCTCTTGTCGTGTTTATGGAAAAATGTATGGTGGTGATCGTGGACAAAAAGGACTTCAAGACTTCCAAGAGCTACATCAAAAAGTGGTCGACTATATACCGGGTATATATACAGAGATATTGGAGTTCAGCTATCAGATGAGTAAGCAGATGGGTCGCAACTTGAGTTCTCGACTCCTAAGAGGACTTTTATCAAGTGCTGCAAACAAATTCAAGCCCATGATTGATGGTATCAAGGCCAGTGAAAAAACCATGAGTGAATTTGCGAGGAAGGCAACGGAGCAGCTATCGATACACTATGCAGAGCTTGGACTAAAGAATCAACAGGTGATGATGGCGAACCTCGCTGTAATTCAAGACGCCCTAAATTCCAATCTTGAGACACAGAAGATCTTTGCAGACCAGATTAAGCAGCTTGAAGAGGAGAGGAAGAATTTGAAGAAAAAGACTCCGCTCGATAAGGCGAAGGAGAAATTTGAAGAGAATGAAAAGAAATTGAGGCCTACGGATTCATCAGAAATCGCCTTCGAGCGCAGTAAACGGAGGAAAGAGGAGGGGACATGCGAGTGGATCTTTGAGTTGGAAGAATATAAATTATGGCGCACTTCATCTGAAAACGGAATCATTTGGGTATCCGGTGTGGGAGGGATGGGAAAGTCGAGTACGTAGAGAGCAGTTAGTGGCTCTCCTAGGCCACTTAGTCCCATTCCCACTGCAAACGAGACGCGCTGACCTTTTCAACCCAAGTTCTTTTGTCGAACGTCATTGATCGGCTGCAAAACGAAATGAAAGATAGTCCGGACTGTTCGCTGCAGTATGTCATATGCTCTGCGGGAGACGACGCTACTCGCCTTGTTGCACGGATAAAAGACCAGCTTCTACACCAGTTATATAAGCTTTCGCTGTCGCAGGAATCACCTGATATCCTTGAGAAAGCCAACGAGTTTGTGATCAAGTTCCTGGAATCATCGGAAGCCAAAGGAGGCTCACAACAAAAGAAGTCGGTAGCTACTAGCTTTGAGAACGTTTACCCATCGTTGGCAACCCTTTTGGACAAGAATATATATCTAATTATTGATGCTCTGGACGAATGCACTGATAGGAAAGAGTCAGGCTTTTTGAAGACGTTGCAGAATATGCTTTCCCTCCCAGATCCCCCAGGCTTCCGGTTTCACATATTTATCTGCAGCCGTCCCGAACCGGATGTGGTGGTTGATCTTACAGACAAACCGGTCATCAAAGTGGAAGATCACAATGCGCCAGACCTCGAGCATGCAGCGAATTCCAAATTGGATAGCTTGCCGGGGCTTTCGCCTACAGAGCGAACGCTAGCTTGTGAAGCCATAGTGAAAAAGGCTAAGGGTTTGTTCCGGTGCGTGGATCCCGCAATCGAATTTCTAAAGAAGCCGCTACAGCGGCCTTTGGAAAAAGCGTTGGAAAGGCTACCTGATGGGCTTGACAATTCGTACCAACAAATACTTCGACAGACTGATCCTGAGTATCTGGAGCTCCTAAAGACTGCTTTACATTGGAGCATCTTAGGTGAGAGGAAACCGACTATTGCTGAGATCATGGATGATTACAGCCGTGCATACGCGCAGGATGAGGGCAGTGATGTCAATCCTTATGACGAGTTAGAAGATCCAAAATTACCAGATGAGGCAAAGCGATTGATCCCGGACCAGATCCGAGGGGCAGGCAGCTCCACCTTTCTCGAGGTCTCCGGCAACAAAGTTACGACTCGACATACTACCGTTACCGACTTCTTCAAACGGACCACGCCGTCGACAGATCAGCCCGGCGATCATTGCGAAGACGATTTGTGCCCAAGCTGCAAAGTTAGGGCCATCAACGATCAATCTTGGACTTTGACAGACAAAGCAGGTCATCTTCGTATGGCGATCACAATTTTTAGACATCTGAATTCACCTCTGTACCGCAAAAGATATCTGCCTGAAGACCCTGCAGCTGAAAATTCGGCAGAAGCAATTCCAAATAAAGATGATACTGACGGTCCAGCTACCCAAGGCAGCAATGAGTCGCCACTGGCAGCAAACACTACCGATGGTGCGCAAGAGGCTGCGACTTCAATGACCGGGGCTTCTACGGAGATTAGTGGTAGCGCGGAATCCGAACCGCCTGAACAACAAGCCAAGGTCCCACTTTCAGACACTGATGGAGTCTTGGTGGAAGAATCCACGAACAATGATGATGGCAATGCAACTACCGGAGATGTCAAGAATTCCGACAAGCCTGCCAAGCCCGCCACAGACGGTGACGAGCTCGAGCCTGCTGCTGCCCAGCAAGAGCCTCTCACTGATGATGAAGACAAGTCCGAGGATGAAGGAAACAGTGACTCCAGCTCTAATGCCGGGGCCCCAGCAGACGGTGACCAGCTGGAGCCTGCTGCTGCCCAGCAAGAGCCTCTCACTGATAATGAAGACGAGTCCGAGGATGAAGGAAACAGTGACTCCAGCTCTAATGCCGGGGCCCCAGCAGAGGGCGTCGAAGTTGTCAGACCTGTACGCTACGAGCTGACCTACTGGCCAGATCATTTGCAAGCCGCCGAAAAGCTTTGGACACGCGATGAGAGATCCACCAACAGCGACTGGAAGGAACTATGGGCACATGTTCTGAAGTTCCTTTGCGACAGCCCCAGGGCGTTCATGACGTGGCAGCGACACTATATGGGATTAGAAGACGACTTTTTCGATGATGACCTTGTTGTTGATCTGAACCCTCTCCAAGTCGCAGCTTCATATGGGCTTACTGGGCTTTGTGAGATTTTGATTGAGCGTGGCTATTCGGCCAAGGCAGAACTAGCTGACGGGCGATCTACGTTGTACTTTGCAGCTGAACACAGCATTGAGCTCCTCAGGCTTCTGTTAGTGAATGGAGCTAGTCCGAATAGCGAAAAGGGAGTTACGAATCCATTCCAAAAATTGCTATGGTCGAATCCAAATATCGAAGGTGTTAAGCTCATGCTGGAATTCAAGGGCGACTGTAAAGCCACGGATGACGTCGGATACACTGTGATTCATTGGTTCAGTTTGTCTGGCTGTGATGCAAAGTGTAATGTAGAGATACTTAGACTATTGTTGGCAAACGGGGGTGAGATCAACGCCATCGATAAGTGGGGAGAAACAGGATTGCATAAACTGTTGTGGCAGGATCCTTTGCCTTTGGATCTTCTACATGAGTTCATCAAGAGCGGTGCCGAGGTAAATCTCTCTGACAAGGAATCACAACAGCCACTATACGAAGTTTGCTCCAAAGGTTCGGTGGAAGGGACGCGTATACTGCTCGAGCATGGTGCTGACATAGATCATGCGGATATTAACGGTATAACTGCCCTTCATGCTGCTGCAGGTGCAGGCCACCTGGAGCCCGTCAAGCTACTAGTAGAAAGACAGGCGTCTTTAATCAAGAGTGACAAACACTTACGAACAGCA
The DNA here is from genome assembly GCA_018257855.2 of Cladonia borealis. Lineage (NCBI taxonomy): Eukaryota > Fungi > Ascomycota > Lecanoromycetes > Lecanorales > Cladoniaceae > Cladonia > Cladonia borealis. Next base: position 706,957 of record JAFEKC020000009.1, on the reverse strand, counting down.
TTCTTTTCCGCATGCGCAGGAAATCAGCTCGAAACAGCTCGCTTCTTGCTCACCGCTGCTCATGACCAAGGGCACCATGACAGTATATGCCAAGCCATGGACGATGGCAGAACTCCATTCAGCAAAGCTTGCGGGCGCGGACACTTGGAAATTGTAAAGATGCTCTTGGCTCATTCGGACGCGAATATTGACGTCAATGCTATCGAAGGTGCACCAAAGCGCACCGCCTTGCACTGGGCAGCATGCAACGCTCGTGTTGAAGTTGTCTTATTTTTGCTACAGAGTGGGGCTGATGCAACAATCAAGGATGCCTATGGGAAGACAGCGCTCAACCTGGGCGGCCTCAGCTGGTCGAAAACAAAGGCACTCAGTCGTGAGCCAATGATCCTTGCCTTGATTGAGCGTGATGAACATACGGCGGCTCAAGACACTGATCTGATGGCCATTGCTGCCATCCGCAATTCAGCAAAGGTTATCGAGAAACTTCTAGATGCAAAAGCTCACCCTAGCAAGCAAGACGAACACGGTACGTATTCTCAATCGCCAGTTCCCAAGACTGGTTCTGCACTGTGACTTGACTTGCAAGAACACCCAATGTATCTCGCCTTCTTTCTATACAGTGCTCATTCACAAGATACCAGCTCACTTTATTCTTTTGAAAAGGGTGGACACCTCTCCAACTCGCCAAGCAGTACGGTAGCACGGACGCCGCCACTATTTTAGCGAAGCGCGGCGCTGTGGTAGGAGCGCGGCCAAGTAAATGGGTGACGGAGTCGGAAAAGATACTTGTCTCCGAAGATGGAGGAGAGCTAGAGTTCATCGGCGAAGGTGAGTAACCGTAAGCACCCCGAAAAGAGTCGTGGTGACCCCGACTATCAGCAGCATCCGAGGCGGAAACCCACACAATTTTGGCAAATCATCCCATACCCGCCGGAATCGAGCGTTTCTATTTCGAAGTAGAAATCAAGCCAGATCGCGGAAGGGACACAGACCTATACAATGCCATCGGCTTCGCCACCAGACCTGCCCAACTGGAATCAATGCCTGGCTTGTACAACCCCATAGCGCCAAGCTGGGCTTTTCACGGCGACGATGGACGCATCTTCGCCAATAGCAATAAGAGCCTTCGGAACTATGCAGAGCCATACGGCAAATGCGCTACTATCGGCTGCGGCATCATCTATCAAAACGGCATTGATGGTCACGTGTTTTATACTCGCGACGGAGAACCCTTGGGCGTCGCTTTTGACAAGAACGTTCGAGGCAGACTATATCCTGCGGTTGGGATGTCGGAGCCGGCGGTCATTGCTGCAAATTGGGGCGATGATGGTGCTGGAAGACCTTTCCTGTGGGCGCCGGCTAATAAGGGTTCGTTCGATCTTGAAGCTGTAAGGGCTAAAAATGCGGTGGAGGAGCCGGTGACCAAGGTTGTGCCAACAAAGATTGAATTAGGACCTGCTGTGACGCTTGTGAATGCCTGACTTCTTGGATTCGAGCTGAAAAAGATGCCACTTCAACTCACAGCAGCGAATTATAGTGATCTTCAAAAGCCACAAAGTCAGTCTTGCCTTCCGGAAAACTTTTTCAAAGCAGTCAAAATCGCACTTCATCTTGGAATTGAATTCCTCTAGGTTAACTCTTTATGTGTTATTCAACGGGGGTTTTATTGTTAATTTCTAGGTCTCTAATATTTATAATTTCGAGTTTTTTATATATTAATTAGATCTTTTGAAAACTAATCCTTAGTCTAAAAATCCTATATACTTATTTTAATTAAATATTTTAAGAGTATATTCATATTAATCGTGAATTAAGCGTGAAAAGCCTAGAAGATAGATCTCGGAAGCAGTTTGCATCCTGGAATGGGACCAGTCCTTGTAGGGGTAAGCTTTGCATGTGTTAATTATCGCCTTGTTATTTCTCAGTCTTCGTATTCCTTGATGTTTTCGAGCTCTGTCAAGGAGGGGCTACCGTGATAAAGATCGAAAGGTTTTCAGAACAGTCGCAAATAAGATATACTTCGAGTTGAAGAATTCTAGAAGGTACGCAACGGAACCGACTTAAAGACAGAACTATTAAGGCAACTGTTTTGATATTATACACCATACTATTAACACTTCAAGAACAATTAAGCCACATAGAGTGAGCTGGGAGTAGATTTTGTTGCAGATTTAACCGATAGTACTTCGACTTGGATTTCTCCTATAAGTATTGCAACCACCGTAGGGTCGGTGGTCATGACATGTGCCAAAGTTGTCAAAACCATCAATGAAATCACTGGAAAGTACAGCGATGCCCCTATGACGATGACCGCTATTGCTTCAGAATGCTCGGTGCTGAGTGCGAGTCTATCTCATATTCAAGATCTTGCAACCCAGAACGCCGACGCATTTGTCTCAAGGCTGAAATCGCAGTCCAATTTTACCACGACTTTTGATACTGCCCTGGCCGGGTGTGCTCTGGTTTTTTCCGTGTTAGATACCCAAATTCAAGATATTACAAAGGGAAAGGATCCTGGAGATATGGACCGCATTGGAAAGGTGAAGGCTGTGTGGAAGGATGATAGCTTGAAAGAACTTTTGCAGCAATTAAGAGGCCAGCAAATTGCAATGAATCTGTTGCTCACTGCCCTGCAATAGTAAGGACCTTCGATCTAGGTCTCGTGTAAATGCTGACTTGTGCAGCGAGTCGACAAATGAGATTCGCGATCTTCTACAAAAGAATAACGGTGTAATGCAGAATGTGTTCCGGCGAACAAATACTCTTCGGATTGCCCATAATAGTAATGTGGCTAACACCAATGCCCAAGACCCTAACCTATCTTCAGCTTTGAGTACCTTATCTCTCGGATCAATTCAAACCTCCTTTGAGCCTTCCAGACAAGACCTGGAGCTTTTGCATGGAACCAATAAACTGATCGAGACGACTCCCTTCCTCGCATTCTCGATGGCCAAGGCAGTAAAGGCGAACGATATCAAGGTCATCGAACAGTTGCTCGCAAGGGGTTACGACCTCAATTTTCCAGTTCCCGGTGGTCTCAGACCACTGATTATAGCTGCTCAAATCGGATCTGTCAGTTTGGTTCAACGATTTTTGGACAACGGTGCCAGTATCGATGCAATTGATCATGAAACAAAGACCGCGCTGTTGTGGGCAGCTGAAATTGGACATGTAGAGCTTACGGAACTTTTGCTTGATCGAGGTGCGAACATTGAAGCGTGTGGAAAGGATGGCATGAGTGTTTTGAATCAAGCCTCGTTCAGTGGACGATCGAGCGTGATAAAACTCCTCCTCAAGCATCATGCCAATATAAAAGCCAAAGACGACGACAAGATGAATTGCCTTCACAATGCGGCGCAATTCGGCCATTATTCCGTGATGCAGCTACTGCTCCAACACGGAGCAGCTGTTGACGAGCCGGATAAAGATCAAAACACTGCGCTTCATTTTGCTTCTCGAAATCGTGATTCTGCTGCTGTGGATCTTCTTGTCTTATACGGAGCAAACGTTGATGCTAGAGATTCTTTCTCATGCACTCCACTGCATGAAGCGACTTTCAAAGACAATCTAGACTCGATGATGGTCCTCATTCGGTCAGGGGCAACAATAGATGCAAAAAACGAGGCTGGCTTAACTCCGTTGCACATGGCCGCCAGGCAAGGATTTGCAGATGCTGTTGAGGTTCTAGTTTCAAATAAAGCGTGCTTGACCAATGCGTCAAACTCGGGTGATACGCCTCTCCATTTCGCTGCTGAGAAAGGGGACGCCGAGGCTGTCCGGCGCAACCAATCAGGAAGGCCTCGCAGCCATCCATATTGCCGCGGCAGAAGGGCATGAAGCCGTTGCTGAAGTACTTCTCAGAGGTGGCGTAGATATCAATGACATTAGCAAGGGCAAAGTACCTATGCCACCTATATTCCTAGCTCTTCTCGGAAACAAACCGAATATGGTTGAGTTTTTTTACAGAAAGGCAGCCCCGTCGACATGAGGGCCTTAGATGATCATGCCACTCTACTGCATGCTGCTGCTAGATTGGGTTACGAGAGAATCGTTGAATTGCTTTTGCAACGAAAAGCGCCTGTCAACATCAAGGATATTCATCTCAGAACGCCTCTCTGTTGGGCTGCAAGTGGCAACAATGCGAACCTAGTCCGACTTTTGCTCGCACGAGGTGCATCGATAACTATAAAGGACGAGGATGGGAATACCCCACTGCTTATTGCTGCGAAGTCACAGCAAGTAGAGTCTGCCAAAGCTCTGTTGGAGCACAAAGCGAAGCTAACTGTCACTGATAATGAGGGGATGACTCCCCTGCATATGGCCTCTGTATCTGGATGCGCTGATCTCGTGAAGCTATTCGTTCAAGGCCATGGCGCGTCCGTAAATGTTAAAGACAAGGTGGGCAATACAGCACTTCATCATGCGGAAACTCCAGAGGTGGTCGACATCCTGATGCAGGGCAAAGCGAAGACTGAGGTTAAAAACAAGTTTCACCAAGCACCCTTGCATATTATGGCTATGAATGACCATGCCAAGGCGGCAGAGATGCTTATACGACGTGGAGCCGCAGTCGACGTTTGGGATCACGAAAAGGTTACTCCACTCATGAGGGCTGTTTTTGACAACAAGCCCAACATGGTCGAAGTGTTTCTGAGATGTGGCGCGTCAGCGACATATAAGATCACCAAAGAGAAATACACTCCTCTCCACCTTGCAGCCGAACAAGGCGCTACTGCTGTCATTACCAAGATCCTGGACTCAGCATCCTGGGAGCGGGTCAACATTGACATTAGGGATGCCCAGAACGAAACACCACTGTACTATGCCACCAAGCATAAAAAAAATGATGCCGCAAGACTTCTCATCGACCGCGGTGCATGGCTGGACCCTACGACCAAAGATGTCAGGAACGCAGGTGGGACGCCCCTTCTAGTAGCTGCTTCAGATGGGAATTGGGAGCTCGTGAGGCTGCTTTGCGAGAAAGGCGCCAACGTGCACGCCAAGGCTATTAAGACTGGTATCACGGCTCTCCATTGTACTGCCAGCCAAGGCAATTTGGAGATCACAAAGCTCTTGATCAGCAAGGGCACCTCGGTTCACCATCCAGATTCCGACGGCTTTTCCGCGCTAATACATGCGGAGATACGGGCGCCCACAAAGGAGGTGGCGAGATATCGCACCTGTAAAAATTCTATGCTAGTGCCGCGTTAGTGCTAAATTTAGTTACCCACACACCAAAAAATGCACAAATTAACTATTTATATAGAACTTAACTATTATCTATCTATAGAACCCCTAATTATATAAAATTAAAGCTATATAAATATTTATCCTTTTACTTGCGTTTTCTTCCTCTACTATATATTTTAGATAATACTAATCCTTATTATTACTCTATAGCCTTATTATTATTACTATTATACCTTTTACTACTAATACTTTATTACTTATTATAAGTACGCGCTTATAAAGTTAATTATTATCTTCTACACTATCTTTTATAATTTTAAAACTAAATCTAAACTTTTATTATAAGAAGAAGTATCCTCTAAAAAGTTATTAAGAACTATACCCTATTAAGAAAAAAAACTAAGCTACTATTCCTATATATACCCCTAATAATAAAGAGGAAGATAAAGAGAAAGAAGATTCTATACTTATTAAAATTATTATTATCTTTATTATAATAAAGATAGATATTAATAAAAGACTTAATATAAGTTTTTTAGATATTAAAGATATTATTAATATTATTATTCTTTTTTATAAAGAGAAGTAAAAGTAAAAAAATATAAATAAGTAGCTTTAATAAGAAAATAAAGATAGAGCTAAGTTTATAATATTAGAATATATAGTAAAGTAATATATCTACTTTAAAGATATAATAATATATAAAGATATAGCTTTTTATATAATATATAGCCTTAAAAGAATTAATTTTCTTAAGGAATATAAAATTATAATTATAAAAGAAATATAATATATTATATTAAAAAATAAGCTTATTAATCTTATTTATATTAATATAACTCTTACTAACTATAATAAAGAAAAGAAAATTTTTTAGCTTAATAGTAATAATATTATTTATATTTAAATTATTAAGATAGAAAAAATAATAAAATATAAATATAACTTTAAAGTAAAGAAATCTATAGTAAATTTTAAGATTTTAGTAAAGTTTTTTTATATTTATATTAAAACTAATATTATATTTAAATATATAAAGATCTCTATATTTTTAATATAACTATAGCTTAAAATAAAATAAACTTAGGAAAAGAATAAGTAAATAATAAAACTAAAGCTTTAATAAAATAAATATCTAAAGAAGTAAGAGCTATAGATTATTTAGAATTATAAATATAACTAGAAATCTTATTTAAATTTTATAAATAAGTAATATCTTATATTTAATAAAAATTACTATAAGCTTTTTACTCTATATATTAAGACTTAGATCTAAATAATTACTTTAAATATTATAATATTCTTATAACTACTATAAAACTTTTATTAAAGTACTTTTTTTATAATAACTAGTAGTTAGTAAAGTAACTTAGTATTAATAGTAAGCTAGTATAAGTATTATATTAATACTACGCTAGCGCGAATAAGTAGAATATATTATATTATTCTATCTTATTTTAATAAGCTTAAAAGGCGTATACCTTATAATAGTAGTATCTTTAGTAATTAGTTCTTTAATATAATCTAATATCTATTACTACTACTTTATATCTTTAAGTAATTCTTAATAATTTTATTACGTGGTATTAGTAGTATATAATAAGCCTATATTATAGTTCTAATTACTTTAATCTTTAAGATTAAAGGCTTAGATTAGAGTAAAATAGTATCTATATAAAGTTCTACTTATAAGGGTATATAAAAGCTTATAAATAAATTATAAATAAACTTATTAGAATTAACTATTAGTATAGATATATAATAATAAAGAATTTAGTAGCTAGAGTTATAAGTAAGAGAGCTTTAAGTTATTATAATTAAGTAGACTATTAAAGAAATACTAAAAAATCTTAATAATAAGCTAAGTAGGAGCTATATAAGTAAGCTAGATAAATCTTTAAAAAGGGAAACTCTATTTAATAACTTAAGTAATATATTTATATTAGTACTAAAAATAATTTACCCTAAAAAATATATCTATATTATAGAGTATTAGAAGGGGAATATATCTATTAGTTTATTAATATTAAGATTAAGTTCCTTTTAAATTATAAATATTTTATTACTAATAAGAATAAGATTCTCTATTATATATAGTTATTTAAAGATAATATATTATTATAATAATAAAGTTAGTTTAAATTAAAAAATATTAATAAATATATTTTTTAATATTTCTATAATTTTCTATTAAATTTAGTAATAGATTTAATAAATTATAAACTTCTTATATATAAGTACTAGAATAGTATAAAATAAGGTAAGAAGTAAAAGGTTTTTATTTTTAAGACTTATTTAAAAGAGTTAAAAATCTATTTAAAGTCTTTACTAAAGATCTTTAAAATAAGTATATTTCTTAATAAGTTATACTTAAATATAAAGGAAAAGATCTTAAGTATTAATAATATACTATCTATATAAGAGAATATCTTAGCTCTTATAATTATATAAGAGAGGATTTTTAAATAATTTTAGTAAGGATTTATTAAGCCTAACTATAAAGATAAATTCTTAGAGGAATATATCTTAAAATATCTTAATAGTAATAGTAAGGAGTTATTATTAAAGTACTTTAAGAAGAATAAAAATAAAGATAAAAATAAAAACTATTAAAAATCTAAATTTATTATAAACCCTTTAAATAAGTTAGAAAATAAGGTTAATATTTACTTTATATATAGAAAAAAGAGATATTAAAAGAAGAATTATCTATAGAGAGATAATCTAAATTTTATTCTAGTTAATTTAATATAATTAAAAAATATTAATACTTTATTATTAGAGTAATAATAGGATAAAAAAAAAGACTAATAGAAGCTCTTAATTCTCTATATCTTAAAGGCTAGGTAATAGCTTAGAATATATTTTATCTCTTTAAGAGGCTAATTAATTCTAAAGCTAAAATTAACCTAGTTACTTAGTAGTTTATAGTATAATATAATTTATAGCTAGAACGCGTAGTTTTATTAATATTAGTATAGTTAAATAAATAAAGTACTTATTATTATAGAGTATATTAATTAAGTTATAAGGCTATTAATAACTAGGGCTAAGAAAAGAAGTATAGCTCCTTATTCTATACTATAGACTAAGAGGGTTCTAATTTAATTATTAGAATATTTATACTCTATAAATTAGGTATTATAATTAATATACTAACGTACTAATAATAATATTAAATTAATATTAAATAGCTATAGATTAATAAGCTAACTAAGTTTATATAAATTCTATAATAGAAATAAGAGGTATTTACTATAATTTATATTTATACTATAATAATAAAGTAATTCTAAACTAATAAGTCTAGTATAGTAAGTATTTCTTATTAATTAAAAGAGTTTAAAAATATCTTCTTAAATAAAAAGGTAAGAATTTTATCTAAATAGAAGTAGAGAAATTATATTATTAAGTTAAATAGTAAGGAGCTATTATATAATTCTTTTTATAATTTATTAAGGGTAGAGTTAATAAAGCTATATTACTACTTTAATAATACTTTTATAAAGAGATAGATAAGATATTTTATTTTATTTATAAGAGTATATATTCTCTTTATATTAAAGAAGGATAGAGAGCTATATCTTTATATAGATTATTAGGGATTAAATATAATAACTATAAAAAATAGGTACTTATTACCCCTTATTATTAAGATATTAAACTACTTATATAGTATTAAGAGATTCTTAAAGTTAGATTTAAAGAATATATATTATTATATTTATATTAAATATAATAATAAATAGAAAATAGTATTCTATATATATTATAATTACTTTAAATATCTTATTATACTATTTAAGCTTATAAATACTCTTATTACTTTTTAAGTATATATTAATTAGACCTTAGCTAGACTAGTAGATATAATATATATAGTATATTTAGATAATATACTAGTTTTTTTAAAAGAGTTAGTAAACTATTAATAATATATTAAATAAGTATTATAATAACTCTAATAATATTAATTATATATAAACTTAAAGAAGTATATATTTAATACTATTAAAGTTAAATTCTTAGGATTTATTATATTAATTATAGATATAAAGATAAATTTATATAAAGTTATTATTATTAAGGAATAGCTAAAACTAAAAATTTATTAAGAGGTCTAGGTCTTTCTAGAGTTTATAAACTTCTATTATTATTTTATTTACTAGTACTCTATTATTATTATATCTTTTATTAGTTTATTAAAAGATAGTAAAAAAGATAAAAAAATAAAACTATTTAAATAGCTAGATAATATAGAGTAAGTATTTTAATAATTATATTAAAGATTTATAAAAGTATTATTATTATAATATTTTAACTTAATATAGAAAATTAAAGTTAAGATTAATATATTAGTCTTTATAATTATAGGTATTTTATTTTAACTTAATAATATAAGTTATTAATAATTTATAGTCTTTTAATTATATAAAATAATATTAATAAAGTAAAATTATAAAATATATAATTAAGAATTATTAGTAATAGTAGATATTTTTAAGTAATAATACTATTATCTAAAAAAAAACTTATAATTTATAAGAGTTTATAAAGTTAAAAGAGCTAATACTATAATAAATATACTAGGTACTTAAGCTTATAGTATATAATTTTAAGATAATATATTATATAAGAAAAATTAACTTTACTAATTCTTTATTAAGGCGACTTAATTATAAAGATATTTCTTCTTATAATATAACTTTTTTACTAATCTTATAAACTAAGTTATTATTATAATTAAAGAAAGAGTCTAAGCTATATATATATACTAATAATAATATATTATAGATAGCTTTTATAGTTATAAATATTTAAGTAATAATATTAAGAAGAATTATAAAGAAGCTTTTTAAAGACTTTTATAAGAAGTCTTAAAAATTATTAAAATAGATTATTTATAAATTATAAGATCTTAATAAATAGATTATAAAGTTTTAAAAAAGCGAAGATACTATTATAATACAATATTATATAACTTATATAGATTAGTCTTTTAATAAAGAAGACTTTCTTAAGTATAAAGAATAACTATATATATTAAAAGATAGTACTTTATAATAAGAGCTAATTAGTAAATACTATAATAATCTCTTAATAAGATATTTTAGTATTATAAAAATATTAGAGCTCTTATAATATAAATATTATTAGGCTAATATTATAGAGTAGATATAAAGCTATATTAAAACTTATAATATTTATTAAAGAATAAAAATTTCTTAATATTATCTTTATAAAGAATTATAATTTCTACTCTTATTAAAAGAACTATAATAAGAGTTAACTATAAATTTTATAATAAGACTACCTCTAAATAAATATAATAATATTATCTATAATTCTATTCTAATAATAATTAATAGATTTATAAAAATAGTTTATTATCTTATTACTAAGAAAATAATAATAGTTAAAGAACTAGTAAAATTTTTCTTTTTTAAAATATTTTATAAATTTAATATACTAATAAGAATAGTAAGTAATTAGAGTACTATATTTATTAGTACTTTCTAGTTAAGTATTTATTATTATATTAAGATTAAGCGCTATATAAATACTATCTTTTATTTATAGATAGATAGTTAGATAAAAAAATAAAACTAAATATTAAAATACTTTTTATAGATATTTATAAATTTAAAATAAACTAATTAAGCTAAATTATTATTAATTACTAAATTTATATATAGTAATAACTATTATAATAGTATTAACTACTTACTATTCTTTATAATATATAATTATAATCCTAAAATTTATTAAAAAGCTAGGGATAGCTTTTTAAAAAGGGAGATACCTATAATAAAAGAATAAATAGAGTAGTTATAGATTTATTAGAATAAGATAAAAATATATTAATAATATATTATTAAAGTATAAGTAAAGTACTATAATAAAAACTACTTATTAAAAGAATATAAAGTAAATAAATTAGTAATACTATTAACTAGGAATCTTAAATAAAAGTAATTTAATAAGAAGTTATTTTATTAATTTATTAGCTTATTTAAAATAAAAAATAAAATTAGAATATAAATATACTACTTAATATTACTTATAAATTATTAAATCTATAATACCTTTTATATATTATTACTTAAGTCTTATTAATTATATAAGAGTATAGAGTTAATAAAATTTATATAGCTTTTTAAACTTATTAATAATAAGAAATAATAGAAGATAAAAGAAATTATTAATAAGATATAAAATAAAAAAGATATTTAGTATAAGATTAAATAGATTAAATAAAGTAATATTTATAATTAATAGATATTAGAAATAAAACTTAATATTATATTAATATTAAAGCGCGTTTATAATAAGTAAATATAATAATAGTAAAAGCTAAAAAAGAAGTTAACTTAAATTATATAATATATTAAGCTATTCTATAAGCTATCTAATATAATAGAATTATATTATTATTATATCTAGTTAAGATAAAGAGATAATTATAAAGATTTAAAGTAATAAATAGCTATAAATATAGTAGTATTATAGAGATAGGAGGATAGTATAAATATATTAAAATATAAGTACTATATACTTACTAAGATATAAATATTATATATTTATTATAGAATATTAATATTAATAAAGAATAAAAGAATTAATAATATTAAAAAAGTATATAGAGGATTTATAATATTATAACTAATATATTAGTATTATATATATAGTAAGTAGTTAATAAGTTATAATTATAAAAGTATTTAATATTATAGATAGAAGACTCTTATTATTAAGAAGATAGCTTTAAAATATAAATATTATTAATATTAAACTTTAAATATTAAAATATTAAATACTAAAAAAAATAAAATATAATTAGATTTATATATAAGCGATTAGTATATATAGTAACTATATAAGAATAACTTATTATTAGGCTAGTATCTTTTTTTCTCTTTTTTATTTTCTTTCTTTTTTATCTCTCTCTTTTTTTCTTCTTTTTCTTTTTCTTCTTCTCTTCTCTTTCCCTTCTTATCTTCTTTACTCTTTCTAAGGCTTAATTTCTATAAATCTAATTATATTAATATTAGACTATAAGTAATATATACACGATATAATAATATATATAAAGGCGTCTCTCTCTATCCTTCTCTTTTCTTTCTTCCTTTTTTTTCTTTTTACTCTTTTTTTTTTTTCTTCTCTTTTTTCTTCTCTCCCCTTTCTATCTTTCTTTATAAAAAGTTAGTAATAAATATAATATAAGTATATAAATAAAATAAAAAAAGTAAAGATAGATTTAAAAATAAAAGTATAAAAATAATTTAGCTTATTTTTTATAATAAGTTAATATAGTAATATAAAATAGAAATATTATTTATTAATATTTTTACTCTTTCTAATAATAATACTAACTACTAAGCTAACTATCTACCTAATATTTCTAGAGTTAGAGACTTATCTTTATATTATTAAATAACTTTCTTATAAAGACTTTTAATATATAAAGCTACTTTAAATAATATAAAGGGATTAGCTAATTTAATAATTAATATTACTATCTTCTTAATAAAAAGTAGAAGAATTTAAAAATATTAATAAATTATAATTATAGATTATAATAATAATTTATTTCTTAGTACTTTTAAAACTTATAATATATCTTTTTATATTATTAATAAGATAATATAATATTATAAATATATAATTTATAAGCTTAAAGATAGTTTATATATAATAAATTATTTACTACTATATATTAGTAATAAGTAGTATATAGAATAATAGAGTATTTACTATTAGTAAAAAACTTTAAAATTATTAATATTAACTTAAAATAATATAATATTTTAATATAAAGAGTACTTATAAAATATATTTATTATTAAAAAGAGAAAAATAAAATAAAATTAATATTAATAATATATCTATTATAAATATATTATATAAGTACTATATAATAACTTATTTTTAATATAGTTATTATTATAATAATAAATAATCTATAATCTATAAATATATTATATAATAGAATTATATAATAGATAATATTAAGATAGATTCTTAGATAGAAAACTCTTTTTTTTCTTTTTTTTATTAAATTTTAAAAGTTTTTAATAAGCTTTATATTAATAAAAATATCTTTTTTTAGAACTATATTAGTAATATAATTATATATAATAGAAACTCTATACTAATAGACTAATATTTAGAAAGGAGGATAATTATAATAATTAGTAGTTAATAAAGTAACTTAGTATTAGTAATAAGCTAATATAAATATTATATTAATACTACGCTAACGTGAATAAGTAGAATATATTATATTACTCTACCTTATTCTAATAAGCTTAAAGGGCGTATATTTTATAGTAGTAGGATCTTTAATAATTAATTCTCTAATATAATCTAATACCTATTATTATTACTTTATATCTTTAAGTAATCCTTAGTAATTCTATTATATAGTACTAGTAGTATATAATAGGTCTATATTATATTTTTAAAGTATTTTAAATAGAATAATATTAAAATTTTAAAGAGAAAGAATAAAATTAAAAAAATAAAAAAAGCTTTATTAAATCTAATATTAATATTAATATAAATATTAATAGTAATATTAATTAATCTAGTTATTAAAAATATAGAGAACTTTATAAATTTTTAGATAATAAAAATATTTAAGTAACTAATAAACTTTAGAATACTATTAGCTATATTATTATTATCTTTATTATCTTCTCTTTACCTAGCTTTAATATTAGTAAGAATTTATAGATACTTATATCTATTTAATACTCTTACTTAAGTTAATAACTCTATTTTAATATTAAATTAGAATAAATATATTTATTAGATATATTATATATAGAATTAATTAAATTCTTATTAAAAAGAGACTTTTAAGTAAGTAAAGTAAATTCTAAATAAATTCTTTATTATTATTACTTAAATTTAATAATTAAAGAATCTAAATACTAACTCTAAATAATAGCCTAATATATAGAATATATTATTTAGTATTAGATTTTATCTTATAAAATCTACTAATACTTATTAATACTAGAAGATTTTATTTATATTATAAGAAATAAATTAATAGTTAAGCTTTTCTTAAAATCTTAAAGTCTAATTATAAATTTTATAAATTATATATTTTTATTTATAAGTATTTATTAATATTTATAACTAATAGTTCTTACTAAAATTTAATAGTAAAATTTTACTTATTAAGTAATATTTTATAATTAATCTATAATTAAATATTTTTTACTTAATCCTACTATTTATTTTACTTATAAACTTTCTAAGATTTAATTTATTTATTAAATTAATTCTTAAATAAATTATTTATATTACTTTATTTTTATAAAAGTTATTAAATCTTTAATTCTACTATTTATTTAATTTTATATATTAGTATTATAAGTAAAAATATAAAATTAAATCTAATATACTAGTTTATAAAGTAATATCTATAGTCTAGATAAGAATCTAGATCTAAATAATAATAAAAAGAATAATATATTAAATAATATACTAAATACTTTTAAAGTAGAAGTAAGTTAATTATCTATTACTTAGAGCTAGGAAATAATAATATATAATTAATAATAAAGAGAATATAAATTTTATAAAAGAAACTATTAAATAAACTAAAAAATTATTTCCTTAACTTTTCCTAGGAATACTAGTCTAGATATATATATATATATAAATATTATATAATACTCTACTCTTTTAATTCTTATAATAGATTTCTATACTTTAAAAAAACTTCTTATAATTAATTTAATTTATTTAGGCTAAAATTATATTATTTAGAAACTACTTAAAATCTATTTATATATATCTATATAACTTAGTAAGATAGTTATATTTCTTTAACTATTACTTTAATATAGAAAATAATATTTTTATAAGATTATAGTTAGATAAATAAATAGATAGATATATAAGACTAATACTTACTTACTTATATATTATTCTTAGCTCTACTAAATAGTAGATTTTAGTATTATTTAAGATAATAATTAATTAAAGTTCTTTTAATACTACTAAAGTATATTAAAAAAGTATATTATTATAAATAAAGTTATTAAAGAAAATCTTATTAATAGAGTTATAATAAGTCTTCTAGATAATATAACTATTTAATATATATACTAATAATACTAATTATCTTTTTAACTACTTAAATAAAGTATTTACTTCTATCTTTACTTTAATTTATAACTATCTATATTTTCTATCTTTTATATATTTATAAAAGATAGTCTTATTTAAAAAAATAAGCTAAGAAGTAGTTTATTAATAAAGCTTTACTTTTTATAAATCTTATATATATTAGTTTTATTATAAAGCTTAATAAAAAGTTTATAAAAAATTAAGCTACTAAATAAAAAGAATAAGAGAAAGATAAGATAGAGTTTTTATTTTTTTTATATATCTATTTATAGTAATAAAGAATATTTTCTATTATCTTCTTATTAATTTTTATATTATTAAATATATTAAATAAAAAGTAAACTATCTTAAATAGATATAATAGTAGCTTCTTATTAAATTATATTATTAGAGTAATCTCTATCTCTTTATTTAATACTTAAGGGTAATTATAAGATAAGCTAAGGCTAATAATATTATTAAAGATAATAAGATTATATCTTATCTTTATTATCTAAGTTTAACTAACTTCTATATAGTCTATAATCTCGCTAATATTATAACTAGAATATAAGTATTACTTAATATTAAAACGCGTCTATATATTTAATAGAGAAGCTATAGTAGTAGTAAGAGGGATATAGAGTAATAAGAAGATCTTCTATTTAAGGGAAAATATAAGTAAAAGGATAGATATATATATACCCTTAATTCTATCTAATTTAGGGCTAAATAAGTTATTAATAGTTAAGTTCTATATAAATAGTTAATTTATACATTTTTTAGTGTACGAGTAACTAAATTTAGCACTAACGCGGCACTAGCATAGAATTTTTACAGGTGCGATATCTGTAGTCGCTTGGATGATAGTCCCGCGAGCAATCGTTCCTTTTCACCTTGGGTGAGCTTGGGAGCTGACATACAACCAAAAGCCGTCTTCGCTTCCAGATTCCTTTCCAAAGGTCGTGATACACCAATATCCTTTCTGCTCTGCCTTTCCGAGGTCCCAGGCCCAAGCTTAGGTTCTGACATTGACGTGCCTTTATCTCTCGCTCCAGACGTCGACTGCAGGCACGAACAGACTCACCCATCACTTTTTTCCATGAACCGACCAGCGTAACTACGCAATTAGTCCAATCGATTTTGGGTATCCTGAAAGGCCCTAGCAACGGAACGGCTGGCTTCGAGTAATATATATATCGACGTTGTAAGAAATTGAAGTAGAGATTAAAGAAGCCCCCGCATTTAATGAGATTAATACCTACTTTCCATAGCGAAGTTATGTCGCATCTCTATAAGAAACTATTTACTTTTAAATATACGAATAATAAATATATTAAATATTATCTTTACCTTAATATTTATTAATAAATTAATCTCTTATTAAAAATACTTAGGGATTTATTCTAGTAAGAGTAATAATATAAGATTATAATTAAGATATTAGGGGTTTAAGAATTAATTACTTAATTAAAATTAAATTATAATAGTAATTACCTTAATTTTTATTATAGACTTAGTGCTCTAGATATAGACTAGTCTCTATTAGGCCTAGCTCCCATCTACTATATATAGTAGCTATAGGTATCTTAGATAGTTTTCTTCTTTATAGTTATAATACTATTTTATTATTAATATTACTTTATTTAGATTATTAATTTATAATAATTTTACTTAAAACTAATATCTTAATATCTTAATAATACCTTATCTAAATTTAATAAGTAATATAGATTTAGAGTTATAAGAGATATATCTATAACTTCTAGATTAGGTTAACTTTTATATAGGGAGTTATGGTAGTGGGCGCAAATGTGAATGCCAAGACTTCTAGAAGATTTTACAACTGCTAAATTGCCAAGCCTGCGGGCTTGCCGCGACTTCTTCACCAATTGGCCATCCTTGATCAATCAGCACTGTCTAAAATTGGTGATTCGGCTGCAAAGCACAGCAATGAGCAGACTTTGACAACATTCTACGGCTGCTCTCCCACCTGAATGTTCGAGCACGATGACGGACCCTTTGAGTATCTCCGCAAGCATTATCGCGAGCTTGCAGCTCACTGGAACCATCGTATCATACCTTCAAGACGTTCGAGAAGCTTCGGAAGAGCGACAAAGGATACTGAACGAAATTACAAGTGCCAGCGGAATGCTCTATTGCTTAAAAGACCTTGCAGAGAGGGAACAGCACGCTGATCCTTCCCCAACAGCTGCAAGGCTACTTTATGTGAAGAACGGACCGCTGTACCATTCAAGCAAGCTCTAGAACGCTTGGCCTCGAAATTGGCAACTGTGACTGGATTTCAAAAAGCCGGCAAATCTCTGTTATGGCCTTTCCAGAAACGAGAGATAAGTGAGATTCTCGGTATTATAGAAAGGCAAAAGACGTACTTTGTTCTCGCACTACAAAATAAAAATTCGTTCGTGCCATCCAATAGCACCTGGCCACGTTCTGAGAATCGCAGGGAGCTTTCACAGGCCCTAAAGAACGACCTCGGTTCTGTGCAGGACAGTATCAAAGGACTTGGGGATCAAATCAGTGGTCTACAGCTTGGTTGCTACTTTCCAATATAGTACTTTAGACGGCCGCTAACGCAAATTCATCTCTACAGGTACACAGTCTCAAGATACCTTCCGATGGTTCAAGCCAGTTGACCCCTCAAGTAATCATGCTTCTGCACGTAACAAGCATGAACAAACGACAGGCACATGGCTCATCTCTAATGATGTTTATGTCGCTTGGAAAGCTTGTGAGGGATCTTTGCTTTGGTTGAACGGAAAAGGTGAGTGGTGACGCGCACACGGTGAGTATGATCGACTGATTGCGTGGAAGTCGGCTGTGGTAAGACCATACTTTGGTTAGCATGAATGCCGAAAAATGATATCTTGTTTACTAACAATCCCAGCTCCACTCTCATCGAAGATGTCCTAAGCCATTGTCAATTTTCACCTCAGTACATTGTTTGCTACTATTACTTTGACTTTCAAGATCCGGCAAAGAGAATTCATGAAAGTCTCATACGGTCGCTGCTTAATCAATTAGCAAATCAGCACAAAGACTGTACAGAATTCCTTCAACAGCTATTTCATCGCTGTCAGCATGGTAAACAACAACCAAGTCATGACGCACTTACAGAGGCGCTACAAAGGATGTTCCATGTGGTCCCTGGCTCTTATATTCTGATAGACGCGCTAGATGAGTGTGTGGATCGATACGACCTCCTGAGGTTGATTCGCTCCATCGCAGGATGGGGCAAAGGCGTTCAGGTCTTGGTCACAAGCAGGAAGGAGAGAGACATAGAATCAGTCCTAAGTTCCTGTGCGAATTACCAACTGAATGTTCAGAACGAGGATGTCGATGCAGATATTCGGTTGTACGTTCGTAAAAAGATCCGCGATGACACCAGGCTCTCTGCCTGGCCTGAAGATGTACAGCAGGGTGTAGAGCATTGTTTGAGTAGTGGAGCGAATGGCATGTGAGTACACGATATGCTGGGCTGTCCTAAATGCTAACTTGACTAGGTTTCGTTGGGCGGTCTGTCAACTTGATGCCATTCGGAAGTGCCTTAAGCTGCCCACCCTAATGAGAACACTGAAGACTCTTCCAAAGACCCTCGACGATACATATCTTAGGATACTCTGCGGCATTGAGGAAGAAGATAGGAATGATGCCCTCAAGGTCCTCCAATGGCTCACGTCCTCAGCTCGGCCAATGCTATTAGATGAAGTTGCTGAGGTGGTGGCAATTGACCTTGACGACGATCCGGAGTTTGATACTACGAGACGCCTTCGTTCCCCTCACGATATCCTCACAATTTGTTCAAGTCTTGTTGTTCTCTCAACTTCGGAACAGATAGTAGACTCCCAGTTCGTTTTTAAAGATGCGATTACCTTGGCCCACCTCTCTGTCAAGGATTACCTGACTTCAGGAAGAATTGTAAGCTCCGATGCAAAAGATTTTCAAATCTCCAGAAAAAGCGCACACCGGTGCATAGCCGAGATGTGTTTATCCTATCTTGCTGTGAACGGTCCAATACTAAATGATGAAAACGTGATGCAATATCCTCTAAGTCGATATGCAGCCGAGTATTGGATCGAACACGTCTTAAAGGCCGGTGAGAAGGAGATGTATCCCAGGATCAACGTTTTATTCACGTCTTTCGAGTTCATTACAAGCTGGGTCCGATTGTACGATCCAGACTATCCTTTTGAGGAATCGAACATATTCAGAGACGAAGCGACCATTGCAGGCCCATTATACTACGCATCATTGTGCGGACTAGCTGATACTGCTAGAGAACTCCTTGCCACCGGTGCCGACCCGAATGAGAAGGGTGCTTTATATTTCGATCCACTAGAAGCTGCGGCATCTAAAGGCTATGACGAGATTGTTCAAACGCTATTGGAAAATGGTGCTCTTCTCCGGACTGATGTAGGAGTCTATGGTAGTGCGTTACAGGCAGCAACGATGATGGGACACACAAAGGTTGCTCTTACTATTCTGCGACACGGATCTGTTGTCCCTCAAAAGCTGTTAAACGCATGCTTATATTTAGCTGCACAATCAGGGAATACTGACATGATAGTGCTGTTCATTGAATATGGTGCGGATATAAATTACGAAGATCCGACGCATGGTGGTTCGCTACGAGTTGCAGCTAGAGAAGGGTATGAGAATGCGGTGCAGACATTGCTTCGGAAAGGGGCCTCTGTCAATATCAAAGGAGGAAAAGCAGCAAGTGCACTAGAAGGTGCAGCGAGACAAGCACACGAGAGAATTGTGCACCTATTGATAGCTGCCAAGGCAGATGTCAACCTCGGTGGAGGCTGACACGGAAACCCTTTACAAGCAGCTGCTCGTTCCGGTCACACAGCAATCGTTCGCGCACTTCTCGAAAATCGAGCCAACCCAAACGCCCGCGGAGGTGAACATGGAACCGCATTGCAAGCAGCCGCAAGGAACGGCAATGTCCAAGTAGTTCAACTGCTCATCAATGCTGGCGCCCAAGCGAACACATGCGGGGGTCTATTCGGAAATGCCCTATATGCAGCTGCCTATTTCGGGAATGCTGGTGTTGTGACGATCTTACTAGCGCATGGAGCTGATACCAAGCTTAGGTTCAGAGACAAAACTCCGTTGGACATTGCCAAGCAGCAGGGGTATAGCGAGGTTATCACAATCCTAAGGGAACATGACGCATGCTTGAGGACGTGAGGATTATGCCGCAACCGTGCTCGTTGTCAATTCCGACGGTCAAAGCAACTAGCAGTTGGGGTTTAGAAAGGAAATCTAGGTCTCAAACCTTTCTCGAGCCGGAGGATACGCATCCTTTCCGTTTACAGAAATCGATCAATCACCGGAGCTCAATCCGCCCCACCCAAGTTTCAATAGTAGCGTGCAAACTGCTAAGAGTGATGCATGATACAAAGCAAGATGTCATTACGCAGTTCCTATATTATTGCACACTTTGCACCCGAAGAGAGAACCCCAGCGGTTGACGCTTGGATTTCCGCCTTTAGATACTCTCCTATGGGCTGCCCCCAACGCTCAATTTTCGTTTCAGCCTCAGCCTTTTGCCGTTCCACATCCGCTATATATGACATGAAGTTAACATTCCAAGCCAATTTTGGATTTCTTAAGAGGTCCTCTTGCAAACTCTCAATTTCTCTTCGCTTGTCTTCTTTGAAAGCTCGCAGTTCCTCCACAATCGCCGAACCAGCAGAAGTATCAGATAATGCGGTGCAAGCCTCTAACTCTCTTTTAATTTGAGGAATGGTAGCCTCTGACTGCATCACCTCCTGTACGATTCGCAACGCTGAGGCCTTCGAACCATCGGACCTGGAAACGCGCCGGCTGCTGGGGTCTACGGGGCCACTGCTAGTGGGAAACTGAGACTAGAAGGCTTCCGCCAAGTAACGTTCGTTTTCATCGGCAGCCCTCTGCTGTGATGGTTTTATCCTGTCCCAGAACGTGGTCACCAATCTCAGATTCTGCATGTTCTCTGCACCTAGTAGTCTGCGGCATTGGGAGACAGTAGCATACATATGCGGGGAGATCCGTCCGTAACCAATTTTGTGCAGATGAAGTACTGCTGAGAGCTTGATGTCCTCTTTGCTATAGGCCTGTAGCAAGGCTACGATGGACTCTAGCACTTTAGTGTCTGTAAAGGAAGTGTCATCGAAATTGGGGGTATCGATGAAATAGACATTCTTCGACTGGATCTTGGTAGATACAACCTTCAATTCCCCTATAAGATGATCATCTCAGTAGTGGAGATGTTCTGACAGCTGCCCCAACTTACTGGAGACACAAAAATTCCCATTCGACAATGGAATCCGTGAGCCCGCAACCTGATTTATAAATGCTGACTTTCCGGCGCCAACCTCACCAATAACAGCGATGGATATTGTATTGGATCTTGTCGACATTGGAACGTGGTTTGGATTGGCTCTGCATAAGGTGCAAAAGATGCGTAGGAGAAGAGGTCTGTCAGCCTCAAGTGCCACGCCGAGGCGCTAAAGGAGCAATCTGGTGAATCCGTTGCTGTTTTGGTAGAGACATGTCCTTTCTGACCACACATAGGCTCATTGAATACCTAGGGTATTATCTTTTACTTACCTAGAGCTCTTACTAAAGCGGTAGACCTGAACCAAGCTTCAACGCAGATGCCAAGCCCCGGAGAAATCTCCATTGCCGAGGCATAAGTTTAGCTGTGGGGTAGACCTGTAAAGCGTTGTGCTATGTTCGTAAAATACAAGTAGGAAGATTGCAATGGCAGAGCGTTGCTGCCATCTTTCATCTTTTATCTCTATCGACCTTTCCTTAAAGCCTTCAACATAATCTCTACAAGTCACCGAGCAATCATGTCAAAATCGGACTTTAGCCAGAATCTTCTCGCTAGTAGTGGCAAGCCTCAAACGGCTGCCGACAAGATTCCGATCATTGCCCGAGGAGCTGTCAGTGAAAGAGCAATAAAGGCTCTCAATCTTGTCAGTCCATCAGAGCGAAATCTGCCTGTTACTGAAAGCTCTACTAATCAGCGCATCCAGGTAGAAAAATTCGTCGAAGAAGAATGCATCCCAGCAGACGTACTCTACCATTCACAGCTCGGCGAAGGCGAGAAGAGATGGGCTTCGTACCCACCAGTCATGGACGAGCTGAAGGCGAAGGCGAAGAAACTTGGTTTATGGAACCTTTTTTTGCCGAGGAACCATTTCACACAAGGAGCTGGCTTCTCCAATTTGGAATATGGGCTGATGGCAGAGTATATGGGCAAAAGCAGGACAGCTTCTGAGGTGTGCACAATTGTCGACAGAGACTGGAGGGCTTTATACTAAGGAATGTTTTCTAGGCTTGCAACTGTGCTGCACCAGACACAGGCAACATGGAAGTGCTTGCGAAATACGGCACCGACGCTCAGAAGAAGCAATGGCTCACTCCACTGTTGAATGGAGAGATCAGATCAGCCTTCTTGATGACAGAGCCGGATGTTGCGTCGAGTGATGCTACGAATATCACATTGACAATGAAGAGGGAAGGCAATGAATACGTCCTCAATGGCTCGGTACGTTGGCAACAAGACTGTGACAGCTCGGACTTCTGCTAATCAGGGGATGTAGAAATGGTGGAGCAGTGGCGCTGGAGACCCTCGATGCAAGATATACATAGTCATGGGCAAAACTGACCCTAACAATAGAGACACCTACAAGCAACAATCTGTGATGTTAGTCCCAGCGGGCACCAAAGGTGTCACAGTTCAGCGCTGTCTCTCAGTCTACGGCTACGACGATGCTCCTCACGGTCACGCACAAATCAAATTTGAGAACGTCCGTGTCCCTGCTTCTGCCATGGTCCTTGGTGAGGGTCGTGGTTTTGAGATCATCCAAGGCCGTCTAGGTCCTGGCCGCATCCACCACGCCATGCGCTCAATTGGCGCTGCGGAGAAAGCTCTTGAATGGATGATCGCCCGCGTGAATGATCCGAGAAAGAAGACTTTCGGCAAACAACTCAACGAGCACGGCGTGATCCTCGAATGGATCGCTAAGTCACGTCTCGAGATCGATGCCGCTCGCCTCATTGTCCTCAATGCAGCAATGAAAATCGATGAGAAAGACGCCAAGAATGCGTTGAAGGAGATTGCGGAGGCCAAGGTACTTGTACCACAAATGGCATTGACGGTCATTGATCGGGCAGTCCAGAGCTACGGTGCTGCGGGCGTATGTCAAGACACGCCCTTGGCAAACATGTGGGCGCAGATCCGAACTTTGAGGATTGCCGATGGGCCTGATGAGGTACACTTGCAGCAAATGGGGAAGAATGAGAATAAGCGATCAAGGGAGATTAGGGAGAAGTTGGAGAGGCAGAGGCAGATTGGAGATGAGATGGTGAGGAAAGCTGGGGTGAGGCCAGTGGGGAAATCTATGTTGTAGGGTGAAAAGTCCAACGGTTCGACAAGAGTGTCTGGACGCATTCGTATATATAGTACGTATGTACGTATGTAACATCCATATGAAGATCATTCAATCGCCAGGACAACAGTGAGTCAGAATCATTGTGAGGTGTTGGCGCGTCTCGCTCTCGCAAGTGGTCAATGACCTCACCGCGTTGTCCCTCACAACCACCCAAAGTAAATACCCTCGAAACCCATCAATTGCTCCACCACCACCACCACATCACTCCTCACTTACCCATCTCTCTCTCTAAACATACTTCAATTACATATCCACCCTACATAACTCTCTTCACCACAAACCTCCTCCACACCACACCCCTCTCCAAGACCTCCACCCCACCCTCCAATCCCCCCATCACCACCACACCCCACAACCACGATGTCCACCCCCACCCCCACACCCACATCCCCCACCAAACCCCTCTCAACCCGCGACATCAACACCTCCTCCCCCACAAAAGCCCAAACAGAGAACAAAGACGGCGTAGAGAAGCCTATGAAGAGTATGGATTATCACAGGCAGGTACTGCAGAACAGATTGGCGGAAGATGGGTACGTTTCATCTTCTTCTCCCTCCTCACATATTATTGAGATGCATGACTGGCTATATGATTGTAAACTTGTGGGGCGAGGGGCTAATTATGAATTGTAAAGGGGCAAACAAGTCTACGTCTCGCCCTCAGATGCGGTATTGAGTCCATGCACGCAGAAACTGAGCGCGTATAAGGGGAAGAGTTTTATGAAGTGAGTTGTTTATCTAGGAGAGTGTATTGAGGTGGGCTATGGACTGATGAGATATTATGGCTACAGGGCAAAACCACAGTCTTTGTTTGCGAAGATGGGGGCTGGGAAGAAGAGTGAGGGGTTGAGTGGGAAAGCGGATGAGGGGAAGGGGGTGGGGAATGAGGGGGGACCTTGAGCTGGGGGACTATGGGGATAGGAGTGGAGATGAGGAGGGGTTACGGTTTTAAGGATGCGTGATTGTGTGGTACGGGGTGCTTATTTTTGTTCATACCGAGGGTTGGGCGCAGAGGAAGCATGGATGAGGTTTCTGAGCGGACAATTGTGTTCGGTGCATAGACTTTCATTCACTAGCATGTTGAATTTTGGATGTCTTTCATGGATGTTGATAGTCCTGTCATGCGTGCATGAGATATTTTCATGGAGACTGAAATGCTTATACTGAAGGCGTTGCTAGAAGAACGTCAAACGAATTTTAAATACCACACCATACGACAACGCCTTAGGAGATTAGTAGTAGTTGGGTCTGCTCATATCGTCCCGTTCGTCAATCATAACCGGCGGTCGTCAGAGTCATGTAGTCAATTTCCTTAATTTGCGCTTATTTGGTTCCGGGCTTCTTCCCGTACGAGACGTAGCTACCAAAGAATCAGTAAATGTTGCTCACTGCGTTAGGAAATTCGTCCTGCTTACATATGGAACATAGCATGCATCTTTGGATCTTTCATCTCTGCTCTAACTTTGGCGCAGAGCACATCGACCTCCTCTCGCGAATAGCCCAATTGACGCGTGAAGAGTGCGTACCAGAATGCTTCGAGACCTTCTTGAACCTGCAGGTAATTCCAGGCACCGATTTCTTTCTATTGGGAGAGCAGACATGAGTAACCAGAAATCGACAGTGGAATTAAGGTTGGGGCATTACCAGATGTTTATCGGCAGGCCAAGTTCCTACAGGCCAAACGAATTTGTGAGCGATGACATCCTCAAAGCCGGTCTCTTTCATCCAGCCTTCAAGGAAAGGTCCAGGGCATGGCTCCATGCCTGTTGCTTTAGAAATTTTGAGGAACTCGCGGTTGAATTTGTAAAATGCTCTATCGGGCGTGAAGGTGCCATCTGGGGAGGTTACTTCGATATCGAGGTCGATGCACTCAACGTAACCTCCTGGTATTGTGTTTCTGAAATGGTGAAAATCAGGAGGGGAGCTGAAAACAGATTGACGAGTATAAAGCTTACTCGAAACATTGGCGGATCAATTTGGGCCAGTCTCTGATTGCAAAGGCCATAAACCGGCAGTGGATGTAATCGAATTTTTGATGGTACGTCCATTCGTTTTCAACGTCGTCGACTTCGAAGCGAACGTTCGGTGGTACCCTGTTAGCACGGCGTTGTCAGTCCCAGCAGACAATTACTAGTGCCTCACGTATGTGGCTAACAGTAGGTTGAGTGACAGTATCATCTGTGTAACGAGATATGACCCAGGTAAAGGTCCGGGTTAGAGGAGCAAACTTTTGGAACCCATGTAATGCAGTAGCGGTAGGAGGTAAGACAGTAGAAATAGCGAGGCACCTGAGAGCTCACGAGATGCAGACATATAGCTAAGTAAAGCACGAAGCAATAGAAGCAATTTGGTATCTCATCATAAGTCGATTATCATACGCCAGTAGGAATGTACGACATACCATCGCGGCTGAATAGGGCTCAGGTCGTTTCCTAAGATCTACAAATAGGTGAGTCAGCCAAAAGTATGCATCGTCCAGACATGTCGTAGAGCTCAATGTACCTCTGCTTTGGGATATTTGTCGCCTATCGCAAGCCGTTTCACGATTAGCGGGTGTTTGAAACTCATTGGCATTGCTTCACTCCAGAGCAGATATTACCCATCTCAATAGCCCAAATTCCAGTCCCAGTCCCTATATCCAGGATTCGTTGGGGGTCTTTTGGAATAGGCGCTAGGTTCAACTTCCCCCGAAGGGTGACCTCCGTCAATTTATGCATGATGTCCAGCCTATCGCTCTCTTTCTGCCGTGGGGGTCAACGACGCTAATGGGCAAATTTGGACGTAACCATGGGTAGATACCTCGTCATTGGGCAACACGTAGCCTGGTCATACATATGAGCACAAATAGGGCGCAAAAGCTGTGGGATTGATCACATACTGCCTTCTTTGTACGCATGATATCGCCGGTTGTTTTCAACTTTGTAATCTGTCACGTTGGACGCTAGAGAAGTGGTATAGCTGCCACTGGTTGTAGAAGGTTTCGTCAGCGCCTCGTCCAAGCCGACTGAATTGGACATGACAGACACTTCGTCACCGTACGCAGAATCGGGCTCCTCGTCGTACTAAGATCGATAATTCGTTAGCTACTCCTCGTCATCACTATGATGGATTGGCTATTTCGCGAACATTGGTAGCTTCAAGATTGGGTTCCACGACGATTTCGCCGGGCTGTGTGGAAGCGGCCATTGGAGGAGAGCGATGATTCAAAAGACAATTGTTCAAATGGGAGCAGAAGAGTATTGAGAGAGGAAGACCGAGCTGAGTACTGTGAAAGTCGCCCGGGACAGCTATTATAGAGTAATCATATCTCGCCGTGGGATCATTAGACTGTCATGTTCGTGTCAACCAAGTAAACCCGAGTTGGTCCCTTTCCTTCCAAGGATGAAGCTAGGTCGGTAGCCGGACAGCTGGCGGGGAAGGTGGACACAGGCAGTGGTGAATCTATTGGTGCTATCGTCCTGCAGTATTGCCGCCCTCGTGCCCTCCAACCATGATGCTCAATTGGACGTTCTGTTCGAATGGCGTTGGGACGGCAAGACTAGCTGCTTAACGCGCTGTCACATAGGCGTGGGGCGCATTTGCTTTTTGTAGAGCCCTTAAGGGTAGGAGCAGTTTCGGCCCGCCCCAGAGAGCTAGCTTACGGGGAACTTCCGGGCGAGGACGCCCCCAACCGAGCCAATGCAACAACTGCATGGGGGCTTGTCGCTGATCCACTACATAGTATACGGATAAACGAAGAGTACCTAGCTAATGCAGCAGCAGGTTATCGAGACACCCCACATGCCCGTGGCGCCCTCCCCACGAGTCTCGACCTTGAGATCGCACCACAAATCGTGCGAACTGACCGTGCAGTCGTGCAACTCCTTCAGCTATCTGCTTATTCTCCACAAGATGAGCCGGCGCTGTGCATGAGCCCGAGTGTTTTTACGAAGATCACACTACAGGGTTAGACATGGAACTCGGGCTGTTCTCGCAAATCTCAAGAGAGATCGCCGAAGCGTTTGAAGGCGTTGTTGCTATAGAGCCTCATGGTCGATGCACTTGTGGGACTTGGGTGCAAGATTTTCCTAATCATGATTAAATGCTGTCTCATACCTTACAGCTGTAGAAACCTGCCCCATTACTGTTAAAATGGCGTAGAGTGCATATTCTAGCTTCTCAACGAGGAGGAAATCTACTGGCAAGCAAGGAGTTGCCAAAAACAGAGCAAGCAAATGCTTGAGAATTATAACGGGAGTCATAACGAGAGTCCTGAGTTTGCAGAGCGTTTGGCAGGGTTAGGAAATGACATTGATAAGACTGATGCAGTCATGCTTGCTGCGGTTATTGTGTGATATGGCGGTCAAGTCATGGTACGCGGTTTCGGGAAGCACACTTGATGTGGTCGTGTAAAGGAGAGGGAGCACAACAAGATAGCATGGTCATGGGATTTGCCCTTCTAGACTAGATAGCTGCTGCTGCAATGGTATAGACTATAAGCTGGTGTAAGGTTGTTCTTCAGAGCCTCAACGGGCAAGTGGCTAAACTCATTTATCTTAAAGCGGGCGCCAAGCTCCAGTGGGGTGTCATGATAAGAGAATGCGCATTAGAGTACACAAGCTCAGCGGGTGACTCTGAGAATACCCCGGCTTGTCATACCGCCCACACTTCATATTGCGGGGCCTCTTATACATATATTGCTCTCCCATTTCATTTGTAGAATGCAATGCATCATTACGGAAACCCTGACGGTAGTAGCTTAAGATAGGAGCTATGTTTGGGCACTGTGGCGGCTCGGTATGGCGGAGGGATGATTTCGCCACATGTTTTCAGAGAGAGTAAGTCCTCCTACGGTACTAGTATTTCACGATAGTTGAGCCTCTGACCTTTATAACAGCTACCTTCAAACCCTACTACCTTTAATTTCCTGCGCCGTCTCTCTGTTATACGTTATAATACAAGTCGCACAACGAAATGTCCGATTAAAACGAAAGGAGGGCTACACACCCAGAAAACCTACACAAGCCTCTATCAATGGCTATTCTCGTTATAAGGATGATCCGGATGCCCCGGATCAATTGCAAGATGTGGTCGAAGATGATGAAAGCGCTCAATTGGCCCTCCACCTCACGAAAAGCAACACTCATGAGTCTCTCATTGAAGTCAGTCGTCCTCGTGGACAGCTTTGGGTGGTAGTAATTGAAGCTCTGGCTTTGTTGGGGCAATTGGGCGTCAACTTGGCGGCTCTGCTGACACACGTCTGGGGGCATAAAGGCACTCTTGCAGCCATTACTGGGCTCATTACCTGGACCTATATCTTCGCACTGGTAGTCATCAGGCTGTTTTCATCGAATCGAAAAGTCCACCGGCTCCCAAATATTTGGTACCATACAGCATTCCTATATATAATCCAGTGGTTTTTGGTTGCACTTCTTTTCAGATCTGTCATCATACACCCCCGCTCAACACATGCGCAACGTCTAATGATCGCGGACTTCAGCTTGGCGACGTTACTAGCTCTCGTTGCCATAACATCACGAAGGGGCAACAGGACCGTACTCCTGGACTATGAAGATGACCTTGAACCGTCCCACGAACCGTTAGCAAATATTTTCTCGTTGGCGACTTTTGGATGGGTGGATGCTATTGTTTGGCAAGGTTACAAGAAACCATTCGAGCTGCCCACCGTTTGGAATCTAGCAGCTAAGGACAAAGCAGCTGCGATACTTGCAGATTATCAACAACTCAAGAAAACATCGAAGCTGACATGGCATCTGCTGAACTACTTCAAGCGTGATCTCTTCATCCAAGCAGTATGGGCAATTATTTCGGGGCTTTTCACTTTTGCACCAACTCTTCTGTTAAAGGCGTTCCTGGAATACGTTGAAAACCCAGAGGGGACGCCTGTTAACGCGGCCTGGTTTTATATTCTCTTATTGGGGTTATCTTCCTGCGTCAAGGCTATAACGGACGGTCAAGCGCTCTGGCTAGGCCGTAAAATCTGTATTCGGCTGCGGGCCGTCATTATCGGAAATATATACGCAAAGGCACTAAGGCGAAAAGCAGCGGCTGGGACGGACACAGTCCTCGGCGAAGAAAAGAAAAAGACTACTGACAGCAATGGAGAGGTGCAAGCCATCACAAAGAGCAAATCCAAGAAGATGGCCTCGAAGAAGAAACAAGAGGCTGGGCCTGCAAAAGATACGACGGACTCGCAGGTCAATGTCGGGACTATCATCAATCTGATGGCTGTTGACTCCTTCAAAGTTAGTGAAATCAGTGCTTACTTGCACTTCTTGTGGGGCAGCACTCCTGTGCAGCTGGTGCTTTGCATCGTCCTCCTTTACCGTATCCTAGGTTGGAGTGCTCTTGCGAGTATTATCATGATGATATTGGTAATGCCACTTAATCTTCTCATTGCTCAGCAATTCAGCAAAGTACAGAAAAGGGTTATGGCTGCTACTGACATTCGTATACATTCAACGAACGAGGTACTACAAAATATCCGTATTATCAAATACTTCGCTTGGGAACAACGATTTGGGGGAATTATTGGCGAGAAGCGGGCAGTGGAGTTGCGAGAAATCCGTTACAAGTACATACTATGGGTATTTGCTGCGACGGTTTGGTTTGGAGTGCCACTACTCATCACCTTTTTCTCTTTCTTTCTATATACAGTGGTTGAGAAGCGACCACTCGTACCCTCTGTGGCCTTCACTTCCCTCTCTTTATTCGGCATCCTCCGATATCCGCTAGACCAATTAGCCGACATGATTGCCCGCGTTCAAGAGTCTAAAGTATCAATTGATCGTGTCGATGAATTCTTGAACGAAGACGAGACCGAGAAGTACGAACAGCTATCCCAACGCAGCCCAGACGAAGCCACAGAACCCACTATTGGTTTCGATAGAGCAACACTGACCTGGGGAGGCAAAGATGCCCGTGGATTAAACGGGCAATCAGCTTTTCGCATGATCAATCTCGACGTCCGCTTTATGATTGGACGACTTAACATCATTGTCGGCCATACCGGATCTGGCAAGACGTCTTTACTGATGGCATTGCTAGGAGAGATGACGCTCATTGAAGGCGCTGTATTTCTGCCCTATGGACAAAGCCGGGAAGAACTTCGACCAGATCCGGAGACAGGCTTCACAGAGAGTACTGCTTATTGTGCGCAGCAGGCCTGGCTCGTCAA
Source organism: Cladonia borealis (assembly GCA_018257855.2). Classification (NCBI taxonomy): domain Eukaryota; kingdom Fungi; phylum Ascomycota; class Lecanoromycetes; order Lecanorales; family Cladoniaceae; genus Cladonia; species Cladonia borealis. Next base: position 675,991 of record JAFEKC020000009.1, on the reverse strand, counting down.
TGACACCATCAAGGAGAACATTTTGTTCGCATCGCCAATGGATGAGTCCCGCTACAGATCCGTCATTGCGGCCTGTGCCTTGGAAAGAGACCTTGAAATCTTGGATCAGGGTGACTCTACGCTCGTTGGGGAGAAGGGCATCACTCTATCTGGGGGCCAAAAGCAACGGATCTCGCTAGCAAGAGCACTTTATTGCAACTCAAGACATGTTCTACTGGATGACTGTTTGAGTGCCGTAGACTCTCATACGGCCAAGCATATCTTTGAGCAGTGCATCATGGGACCTCTTATGTTTGGCAGAACCTGCATCTTGGTAACGCATAACATCGCTCTCTGCGTCCCTCGTTCACACTACGTCGTTGCCGTGTCGAATGGTAAAATTACAGCGCAGGGCTCTCCCGACGAGATTATGGCGTCTGGAGTTCTGGGTGATGAACTTCTCAAATCTAGGCCGGGCTCGAAAAGCGGCTCATTATCCCAATCTCGGAACCTGTCAGCAACAAATCTTGCCGAGGAAGCTAAAGATGATATGAAGGCGAAAATGCCCGAAGCTAATGGCCATGCGAATGGATCAGCAGGAGAACCAGCCAGTAAGCCCGCGAACAAGAATGCCAATATCAGGACTGAAACCAAAGTTACTGGCAGCGTCAATATCAAAGTCATTCAAATGTATCTCGCTGCTATGGGTCCCTGGTACTTTTGGCTGTTTGCTTTTCTGGCCTTCGGACTACAACAGGTCGGCTCGGTGGCTGCCAACGTTTGGATCCGAGAATGGGCGAATGCGTATACGAGAAGCATACAGCGCGTGGATGCCATGGAGGTAAACATACACGAAAAACCTACAACGTATGTTAATGCTGTTGGACTTACCTCCAATTCCTTTGCCAGCGGCACCTCGTTCTGGAGCCTGCCTTTGTCCTCTGAACCACCCTCATTGATCAATACAATGGCGATCTCGGATGATAAAGTTAATGCCTGGTACTACTTGGTCGTCTACGCCGTCCTTGGCTTGCTCTATATCTTCATCTCTGCTGTGAAAGAAGGTTACATCTTCTGGGGCTCATTAAGAGCATCTGCTGAACTTCATAAACGCTTACTGAACTCCATCACTCGCGCAAAACTTCAATTTTTTGATACCACGCCACTGGGCCAGCTTATGAATAGATTCTCCAAGGATATCGAAGCCATAGACCAGGAAGTAGCTTCGATCGCTGTTGGTGTGCTTAGTTGTCTTTTCTCCATCATCAGCATCGTTATCCTCATCTCGGTGATCACTCCAGGCTTCCTCATCGCAGCTTTTTTTATCACCATGGTATACTTCGCGATTGGAGCGTTCTATCTTAAGTCCTCTCGAGACCTGAAGCGTCTCGAGTCGGTCCAGCGAAGTCCTCTTTACCAGCAGTTTGGAGAGACCTTAAGCGGTATTGTCACCATTCGAGCTTACGGAGACGAAAAACGGTTTACAAGAGACAATCAAAACCGCGTCGATGCACAAAATAGGCCTTTCATTTATCTATGGGCTACAAATCGTTGGCTCGCTCTTCGCGTGGACTTCACTGGTGCACTGGTCTCCTTCTTCGCTGGTGTGTTTGTCATCTTAAGGATGGGATCCATCGATGCCGGGTCCGCAGGCTTGTCTATGACCTATGCGGTCATGTTCACTGAAAACGTGCTCTGGCTGGTTCGTCTCTACTCCATGAACGAACAAAACATGAACTCGGTAGAGCGAGTCAAAGAGTACATAGATGTAGAGCAAGAAGCGAAAGCTATCGTTGAGGAAGCTCGTCCTGCCGGAAATTGGCCTAGTCAAGGGGCGATCCAATTCATGAACTATACCACACGATATCGCCACGATCTTGAGCCTGTCCTAAAGGATCTCACTTTCAGTATTCAACCTGGAGAGAGGGTCGGTATTGTGGGCCGGACCGGTGCTGGAAAAAGTTCTCTTGCTTTGGCGTTGTTTCGTGGACTCGAGGCTGAGGAGGGCAAGATAGTAATCGACGATATTGATATTGGGCTGATCGGTCTTCAAGACCTTAGGGAAGCCATTACCATTGTTCCGCAGGATCCTACACTCTTTACCGGCACCGTGCGCAGTAATCTCGATCCCTTCGACCTCTTTACTGATGAGGAGATTTTTGCAACACTACACCGAGTTCACCTCATAGGGGCTCCGTCCTCGGAAATTGCATCCTCGTCGGCGACCCCAATCGTACCCAACATCATTACTCCTCCAGATTCTTCCCAGTCCGAAAATGGCTCGCAAGACGAGTCCTCAGAGGACGAAGACTTAGACCTTGGGAAGAAAATGACAAACAGTCGCGAGAACACCAACATCTTCACAAACCTGTCATCGCCAATCGCTGAGTCAGGTTCCAACCTGTCCCAAGGGCAACGTCAACTCTTATGTCTCGCCCGTGCTCTTCTCAAAGCACCACGAGTCTTGCTGATGGATGAAGCAACAGCTTCGATCGACTACGCCACTGATAGCAAAATACAGCATACATTGAGAGAAGTGAAAGAGAGCACCATCATCACTATCGCCCATCGCCTGCAGACGATCATAGACTATGACAAAGTGCTCGTACTGGACAAAGGGAAATTGATTGAGTTCGATGCGCCCTGGGAACTGATATCGAGGGAAGCAGGTATTTTCCGTGGCATGTGCGAGATGAGTGGCGAACTGGAGAGCTTGATGGAGGCAGCAAAGAAAGCTGCTGACAAGAAAAAGTTGATTGATGTCTAAATTTCTTTTCGTTCCCCTTCAGTTCTATGTACATCCCTTGATTATTGCTCTCTTTTCTGTTGATGTGGTAGCTTGGGCGCGCTGTAGTGCATAGCGGGGGGCGTTGATAGAAAAGCAGCCGTAGATGGACATAAACTAATTTCCTATCTCTCGATACATTCTCCGAGCTCCCATAATCCGAAGATGGTCAGCTAAGAAGATTTGAGTCACTAATTTGCCTTCCGACTTTACATCCACCAACTCGAGCCGTCTTGTTGGCCAGTCTACGTCTCCAAGATCCCGCACCGGCTCGAGTATATAACTCGCCTGCCCCGAACGATAATTAGTTCCACCCTTTCTAGGACAACAGACTTCTACTTCCTAACCCTCAAAACCCCCCGCCAGCCTCTACAATATCCCACTCCCTCGTTACCCAGGCACTTCACGTCCTACCCCATTCCTACTTTCACCACCTCATCCCTATCCATCTCCACCCACCCCATTTGTAAAATCTAATGAAAACAGCGCCTGAACTTTGCTGTGTATTAGAATATCCACATGATTTAATTGTTGCGGACTATTTTCCAAACTGCAAGTCCAACACCGCATTCCGTGATCTGCAATAGTAATCCCGACTGTGAGGTTACGGGGTATCATTTCAATGAAAAGAGCCTCGAGAATGACCAGGTGATAGGTATGTTTTGACTGGGAGGAACGTTTGCAGGCTCTTGTGGAGGTCTAACTGGTTTTTTAGAGTTATGATGTTGAGGATGATGGTATTTTAGGGTGGAGTGTCAGGGGAGATTACGAGGATGATTATTAAAAAATTGCGGGAGATTATATGGAATATTGATTGAGGTGGCCCAGGCTGTGTACCTCTTCACCACCCCATTTTTATCTTTGACTAAGAACTAGTAGGAGGAGGTGGAGGAGGAGGATCTGAAATCACCAACGAAAACCACCCGCAAAAATGCCTACCCGCCATAATATCCATACGATCTAATTGCACTACCCCGTAATCTTGCTCCAACTCTAGCACCGTATCCATGATTGCAAGAGCGTTCTTATAGGTAAGTCTATATGGGGCCACTGAAGTGAAAGTCGCCCGTACTCGTGCAAATTCGAGTACCTTTGTGGTTAAGGGGAGAGGGGCTTCTGCAGGCGCCTTGGAATTCATCAAGGCTTGTATTATGTCTATGATGGTGTCTATAATGGGGTCGTAAGGGGGGGGGGCCGGAGAGATTGCTGTGATGTTGATATAGAGGTTGTTGTCGATTTGGAGATATAACGGTAGGGTCGGCCAGGCTGTAAGGTTGGCTGGGAGGTCGTGGATGGTGAGATTTTGAGATGGGGAAAGGGGGCTGAAGATAATGGATTCCTTGTCGTTACTGTGTAGGGACCTTCGGGAGATGATGGGTTCTGCATCTTCGTCTGCATTACCCGGTCCACCCCCGATCCCCACAGAGAACCCCCCCCGCGTCCCATCAATCACAAGCCACGCCCTCTCGATCTCCGCCGCGCCATGTAGTGTCTCCAAAATTCCAACATTAAATAAGGTCTGAAACGCAATACTTCTAGTCAAGGCCTTCGAATAGAAAAGCACAATGAGTCTTCCTTTCCGTAGAGCTACGTATGAAGGAAGGCGATCCTCGGGTTGGCCTTCGGCTTTGAGCTCATCATACATAGCTTCGATGTCTGCCTTGATGGTGGGATAGCCCTGAACCGGTATGAGCTTGGTTATGATTAGGTTAACTCTTTCCGGTACGATCTCAACATTGATAGGGGTGGTGGGCCACACCTGGAGACCAGTACTGCTTAGGGTCCCATTGGCGGAGAGGCTGAGGGTAGGTATGGAGCTTGGTAGGAGAGTATGCGGTAAGATGATATTCCCAGCATTAGGGTGCCTATCAAACTTTTCCAACCTAAACGTCCTATCACTCTTCTCCCCCTCCACACTCACGATAACCTCATCTAACTGCACCGACCCGTAAAGTTGCTCCAATGCCGTCACCGCCACTAGAACACTTCTGGCCAGCGGCCACGTATACCAATTCCCTTGCCCCGAGGAGAAAGTCACTGATATCCCCGTCGTCACTGATGTCGCCTCTTCTGAAACGAAGTTGGGGGGCATTAAGGCTTGTGGAGACGGGAACAAGTTGTCGAGGTAGTCTTTCATTCGATTGAGGGCTTCAAACATGGCGCCGTCAGAGGGCATGTCGGCAGCGACGGAGAGGGCGTTGATTCTTATGGTTGTGGAGGGAGGAACGACGTGGATGAACGGGACACGGGGCCAGAGTGTGAGGTTGCTTTGTTGGGAAAGTGAGGGTTGCGATGTGTTGGTTGCTGTTGAGAGATCCCGAGGACTGATACTATCGGTCCGAATCTCGAGAGACAATACACTAAAACCGATTCCCCCAAAAGTCGACACTTGGACTGTCTTCAGTTCCACGATACCCCAATAGTAGAAAAGCTCCCACACAGCATCAAGAATGTTGCTGGCTATGCCGTTGAGCATGTGATTTGGTAGGAAAGTAACGAACACAATGGTAATTGGTCCACGCTCGAACACCTCTATAGGTGAGAAGGCATCGTGAGGGTCGCCCATGTTGTCAATTTCTTCCCTTATGCTTATGATACTGTAGAGCACGTCCAGAGAAGGGGATTGGGGCGATGGTATGGAGAGGGCGGTGATATCTATGATACAGGTATTTTTTACAATGTAACGAATGGGTAGGGTTGGCCATGTTGTCAGGTTGGAAGGATAGTTGGATAGGGGCGGGATCGATGGTACCGATACATTGAGGGTTGAAAGGTTTGGGGGCGATGAGATAGGGACCAAGGCCAGAGTACGTGTAATTCGTAGTCCTGGGGCGAAAGACAGAAGGCCCCTTGATGGGATGAGGAGAGTGGAGAGAATGGAGATGAGTAATTGAAGCATATCTTTTTGCTTGTCTTTATAGAAAAGCCCTGAGTCAGTAATTCCTGGATATAATAACGGAAGATCTCTTACTAAGATCTAACATCCCTCATAACCTCGCCAGGCATACGCCTGTAATGTGCGCAACCACGCTTTGAAACATGGATGGGGCCGTCAACTCCGCAGCATGCGCTTACTCTATTCCCGCTACATGCGTGAATGTATATCGGGAAAGGGTACAATGCTCGATCTTCCCTAGCAGATCCCCGGATCAATAGTCTGCACCACAACATCAATATGTATGTGTGTACATTGTATATTTCAATGTATGGGAATGATGGGAAGCATATCGGAACTTGACATGAATTAGTAGAAATGCTGTACGGTGTGAAGGGAACGCAATGCGCATGTAGATATCAATCATGGTTGCTTAATTCTCGCAAAGTACACACTGAAGAGAAGATATAGCACTGAGAGATTGCATACGATGATCCGAAAAGTGACATTGAGCACGGCTAATTTCAATACCATCAACATCCACAACTCCTGGCAATTCTGCTGATTTAGTTTCAATCGGAAGATTCTGGATTCAAGGCAAAGGTATTTGAACTATAAAAGAGTAGGAGACAAGGGAAGGAAAGGAGGTGTCGCTGTGCAACAATTCTGTGAGAGTTCTGTATTGACCGATGCGACAGCGGTGGAAGGACTGTTGCTAAATCGAATAGTATAATGAGCATTAAGCCAAGAGGCAGCCGAGGTATCAATTTTGCTATCGATATTGCCGGCCAGGAATTGGGTGCATCCAGAGGAATTGGCTTAGACCGTGCAAGTAAGAGATTCTGCGGTTAAGAAGGTCGTGGATCAAAGCTCGCGTGCCCCTTTTTGGATATCCGGGCCAATAGGGTAGCAATGTTCTGACCAGTCGTTGATTCGCGCGCTTAAGGCAAGCATGGAACGAAAGCTCACATTCGTTCTCGGTGTTGTCTTGGTATTGTGAAGCACCAGTATCAGCGCTGAAAATGTTCTAGCATTAGAGCACCGAATGATTGAGACATGAGGGGCTTTCGGAATATCACTGGCAGCATGGAGCGCCGGCGGCTTGCTTATCGGTCTGATTTTTAAATAAAACCTTTTAGTGAAACCTTTAAGTGATCAGAGAAACAATATAATCCAAGGCGAATACATTATTGTGACGTCCCGAACGGCCCCAATTGGGCGACAGCCTGATCTCTTGCAAGATGATACTTAGTGGCCAAAGAAGTAGACATTTAACGAATGACTAGAATGGGACTAGGGTATCTCCATTGGGTTAATGGAGTCGCCTTACAAGAAGATGGCCTGGTGTATGATCTCAATGTCTCGCAATGCTCCATACTTCTCAGACGCAGTCACTCGCGCACTAAGGACAAGGATTTGAAGAGACAGGCACTGACCAAGAAGCTTGTTTACGGGCAAGCCCCGGCCAGTTTCCTCAGCGTTCGCCGTCATATCTGTAGCTGGAGTCCAGAAAGGTCTGTTAGAGTCCAACAGCTCAAGGCTGCTTTGATCGATGATATGAGGTGGATTCCACAATGTCCCATTATATGGTAATGTTAGTATGGAAAAAGCGAAACAAGGAGGTATAGTAAAACAGAGCGAGGGAAATGTAACTAAGGAGACAATGAAAAGATGCATTGCCAAAAAATTGAAGCTGATAGAATTCTGAAGCCGGGAGTGTAGACAAGTCCTTATGTAGAAGATACAAGACAAAATGCTACTGGATTTTGTCCCAGTCTGAAACGGTGGCCATTCACTATATACGTTTGTGCGAGTCCGAATGGACCACCATTCTGGATCTGGAGAGAAGCTAGTCATGGGAGACATGTGGCGTAGGAAGGACTACATGCGATTCGAACCTTCCATTCTTCAACCTCGAGAACGAGATGTGTTGAGTGAGGGAGAGGGTAGGTAGGTTGTAGATGAAAATCTGGTGCAGAACCTCTGGAAAATCTACTTCTACCTTAGATTGGGAGCCTTAGAATACCTTAGTTCTAACGTTCGGCAAAAGTTACCATATCCTGTGTTTGCGGAGCGGCTATTGTTACCAGTATCAACACCGAGCTGATGTTCTGATCCTCCATAACAGCTTTTCCATCGCTCAGTGGCCGTATTGAACATTACTTGTGCTAAAACCATGAGTCAAATATGCGCAAGATATGTAGGTATGCCTCAAGAGCCACGGCGTTGTTCCTGTTCGCTACCACAGCTACGAGCATCCTTGTCGAGGTGACTGCGAAGGATACTGGAGGCATCGCGACGACTACAACTCCACCAGCAACATGCCCCTCTAGGAGCATCAACTACATAACCCATAGCTTACCGCAGCAATGCCTCACAACGAGCTGGACAGGCAAGCCCAATGTCCAACAGACCTCTGCGCACGAGGTAAAACAAACAGCAGATGCATCCGTCCATGACTCGCACGGTAGCAAGGATGCAATTATTGTCGCAGATATTACCTCAAAAGAAAATGTTCAAATTCTTTCGTCAACACAGCCAACCCCTCCCCATGCACCGGTAGATACCGATTCGCACGAGCTTGGGTCCAGTGGTTCTACTTCCCTAGCCACGAAGGAGCCCAAGAATGGGGCTCAGACAGATCAAGAGACGGAGATGGATTTGGATTCGCCATTGGACAATGCCAATTTCCTTTCCTTTGAAGAATGGAAAAAGCAGAACTTGGCAAAAGCCGGGCAGTCAGCGGAGCACTGGGGAGTACGGGCAGGTGATGGTGGACACGAGCCTAGGCGGAGACCGGGCGGCATCAACAATGCCTTGGACTCGCTAGGGGAAGATATTGAGATTGAGATAGATTTTAGTGGTTTTGTCAATCCTGCCACTTCAATGCCGACGGGTCCCCCAAGCACGACCACCGCAGAAAACTACGACTTCGTCGAAACGGACGGTCATGTCGCGGGGAAAACGCTAGAAGAGCCTTCAAGTGGCCGTAGAAGGAGCAAAGATGCTGGGAAGACGTGTATGGAGCGCTCAAATTATGCTTCCTTCGATTGCGCTGCTACAGTATTGAAGACGAATCCCGAGTGCAAGGGACCCAATGCTGTACTAGTCGAGAACAAGGACAGCTATATGCTCAATCTCTGCTCAGCCAAAAACAAGTTTTTCATTGTGGAACTATGCGATGACATCCTCATCGACACCGTGGTGCTGGCAAATTTCGAGTTTTTTAGCTCGATGTTTCGGACCTTTCGTGTTAGTGTCTCGGATCGATATCCTGTGAAGCTTGACAAGTGGAAAGAACTAGGCACATTTGAGGCGAGGAACACTCGAGAAGTGCAGGCTTTTCTGGTCGAGAATCCCCTGATATGGGCGCGATATCTCAGGATTGAAATCCTTACTCATTTTGGCAATGAGTATTACTGTCCAATTAGTCTAATGAGAGTCCATGGTACTACCATGATGGAGGAATTCAACCATGATCTGAAGAGATCAGGGACAGAAGATGAATCCGAAAGTGAGACCGGGGAAGGCGAGGGAGAGACGGCTCAGGCGGTGCCTGACCTGAAAAGTGAGGCAACATTGGACCAAGAGCTCGTGAGCAGTCTCAAGCTTGAAGAGGACAGCTCGGCTCAACTTTCAGACCCTACGGATGGTGTTTCGAATAAGCACTCAACAAATGCGGTTGCACTTGGACCAGAGGCTCCTCTCCCGTCGGATTCTGAGCGCGAAGATATTTCTAGAGGCTCCACTCCATATGACTTCTCAATCTCGAGAAGTCTAGAAAACTTGTTGCTTACGTCTGATGGACTTGATAGCGTTTGTAAGACAGATGAGGAGCCCGCGAACATCGGAGAAGTTCCATTAGTGCCATCCCATGAGCATCAGTCATCAACCACGATAGGAACAAGGGAGACATCAGCTGCGCCCTTCTCTACCCAAGTGTCGGCTATCGATAACGCTGTGCCTATAGGCGCAAGTTCAACACATGTCCCAGAACCTTCTGCAGCTGTATATTCGGCTGAATCAAGCAGGAGTTCGTTGCAAAACGGTTCCGAGCCAGCGAGACTTTCAGATCAGACATCAGCAAGCACAGCCAAGATACAGGCATCGTCCACGCAACCTCCACTCCCAAATCCTACCACGCAAGAATCCTTTTTCAAATCCGTCCACAAGCGTCTCCAACTCTTAGAATCGAACTCAACCCTTTCCCTCCAATACATCGAGGAACAATCTCGCATCCTTCGTGATGCTTTCTCCAAAGTCGAGAAACGCCAACTCGCCAAGACCAGCACCTTCCTTGAAACTCTCAATACCACCGTTCTGACAGAACTCCGCGAATTTCGCAGCCAGTACGACCAGATCTGGCAGTCTACCGTCCTCGAGCTCTCCTCCCAACGCGAGCAATCTCAGCACGAAGTCTTCGCCCTCACCGCGCGCTTGACCTTGCTAGCAGACGAAATAGTCTTCCAGAAACGAATGGCTATTCTGCAATTCATCCTTATCCTCCTCTGCCTAGGGCTCGTCATCTTCTCCCGTCAAGGCTCATCGGCAACTTACCTCGAGCTTCCACCCCTAGTCCAGAATGCCATCAACAGGTCCTCCGCTAATCTATCTCGATATACTCCACACTTCGAAACCCCACCCGCAAGCCCCCCTTCCACACGGCCATCGTCCAGATACGGTCTCCTAAAGAGTCTCACGCATTATCGCGATCAATCAGATGTGTCACAGCTAAGTGTAGCTCGAGACGGCGCAAAGAGCCCCAGCATCGAACACTCGCCTCCAACACCTACGTCCCAGGACTCGCCGAACAGCAATAGCGGCAGCAACGCTAAACTTGAAGCGGACACCAAATCCCGTGGTACTACCTTGGAGGCAGGTAGTGACAGCGTTCGGCACACAAAAAGCTCTCCTGCCACGCCCAGTGGGCAGAGAGACGACAAAGAGGGCTACATCGCTGAAGCGATGCTCGATCGTAATGGCTATAAGGAGACTCAAGCGTACAACAGCGATGGTAATGTTACTACATGATTATTTTGACTTGTATATTATCCAGCGACGTTAGAGCGAGCTTTTGCGGCGGTTCCCTTACATTACTGCATTGCGATGGCGTTGGTGGAAATGTATGATGCTAGCGAGTTTTAGATGAAATTCGATAGAGGAGCTGTATATTGAACAGGGTTTTGGTACGGGGGTATTGAGTCCTCGTCGCATGGAAGACATCTGTTTTTCCAGCTGTATTTTTGGTCCTCGTGAAGGCGAATGCCTAACGTTCATGATCTGTTACCACTTCCTGTATCATTATGATATACAGGTCTTTATCAGCCAGGCTCGAAGACATCTCCGTATGCACGCCTCGTCTCTCCATATCAACCTCCATGCTCAAAGCATTGCCCAAATATCCCTCTTCCATCCATACTCTAATCCTTAGCCTCGAATCTCTCCCTAGAATCCCCTTCTCCAGCTAACTTTGTTCCCCGGCTAGGTGAGCATCCACGAGATGAGTATTTCTACATCGCCTTCCTACTACCGGCTTACCACGTGCTTTTCTTACGAAAGTCTTTTCCTCTCGCCTTCTTCAGAATGTCGCTTGGGACTTGGTTCCTGGACATGATACTTCGCGCTCGTTTGGAAGTGTGAGGCGGAATGGAATAGGATAGTGTAGGGGGTGCTTCGGTTGTGTTAAAGGCTACCAAACCCAAATTGACTGAGCTCCTAATTGATGTCAAATAAGCTCAAACATCTCCATATGGACGCCACGTTTCTTTAGAGCTTCTGATGTCAACGCTCTCTGTTCTTCTTCTACTCGTCCACTATTGGGCTCATAGTCAGGTTCGAAGGGGAGTCTGGGATCGTTCCATCGGATTATGCCTTTTTCGGGACTATGGAAAGCCCGAGTGAAGCAGTAGCGTTTGCTGTCGAATGGGAAGACTGAGCGAAAATCACCGGGTAAAGGGCCAAGCAAGGCCTCGCCACTCATTACTCCATGTGTATAGCAATGTCCAACAAGTTGATATTGTTTATCTCCTGTAGGGTGTAATAGAAAAGGTGCGTCGGATCCTAGGAGCACGCAAACGCGGTCACCGGGTTTTGCTGCTCCAGGTGCAAGACCGATGTGTCCTTCTTCAGTCGTGAAGAGAGATCTTCCATTGGTGTAATGCCAGACCCAATTGAGATACGGTTCGTAGTCTGTAGTAACGTTGGAATCGCTTTCTATATCTGTTTCTGGAGGACTGAGAATGCTTGATAACCACTCTCTGCTTTCTTGAAAAACCGGCATCCCAGGCTGAGCTGGTATATATTGACTGATAAAGAAATCGTCACAAAGCGTTCGATAATAGGCATTGATTTTACTGCCCCCGCTAACGTAAGAAGCTGACTCAATGTCTGGAAGAAATTTCTGACTGAAACCTTGTATTGCCGATATCAAACTTGCGAAGCTATCACACATAATCTTCTCGACATGACCTATTGTTGCTACATAGGTCCCCATGACCCACAAGACGTCATTGTCATTGGAGGTTTCGGCGTTGGAGTTGCCGCTGGCATGTCCAGTCATCATGGGCTGTATATGACGTGGAAACGTCCAATCTGGAACCCATGATGGGAGTTGTAGCGAGTCGGACGACTCCAACGGCTGGTCTTGCATCTGACAATACCCTAATATGGTGATCTTATCCGTGTTATCTAGAATGCTGAGCACGACGTCTCGGTATACTTGACTGACAGTTTTCGTATAGTCAGGCTTTATATTGGCATCTTTCTCAAACGTCTTGAGCATATTCAGCACCGCGTATACCCTGTCTCTGGGATCAGAGCATTTACACTGCTGGGTCCTCTCGATGAGAGCTCCAAGCGTCCAGTAGCCGCCTTCGCTGACCATGTTATAAATCAACAGGAACCGATCCCACAAACCCGGATAAAGGGTTCGTTCATCTTCAAAGGCTCCCCACTTATGATAAAAGAAAAAGATGGCTTTGCGAAAATCATGCCAAGACAGTGTGTCCAATCCGCAAATCAGGACAGCGTTACGGTTTGAGTGTATCTCTTGCTGTACCCACAGTCTTTCGAACCATGGGCGCATGAGCAGAGAATATACAGCAAACAAATCTTGCCCACTATAAGAGCGAGCATTAGTCATGTCAGCCCAGTCTGCGTCGTCCTGTAATACAGGCTTCATTGTAGAAGTGATCCAGTCAACCTCAACCTTGGAACCTATAGTGCGGAGGAGCTGTATCGCATGCGCACTGGTCGTATCATCGCGACCCAGCCAGACTATGACTCGGTCCGCCAAAGAATATACATCACCCATTCTCTGTACTTGATGACCGCGCTCTTCCAGATGCTGTTGATCAACGCAGATGGCATCAACCCACAACACTCGCCGTTTGTCTCTGTAGCGGAGGTATGACAAAGCTTGATGTAAACTTCGAGTGACTGCGATAGTATTGTCTCCCTTCTGTCCGACGTAGATGACCTCTGGAGTGGCTCTCTCACCCCAGGCATACGATAGTGCCTCATATTTTGGTACATCCTCTTTCGTTAAGCGTATATGAGCTAGCTCAATGCGAATAACCGCTGATGTTTCGGCTGGGAGCAGATACATGAGCCGGATATACCCAGCCTCGACGTCAAGAGCAGGATATTGATACGGCATCATAGCTAACAAAAAAATGGCACATCAAGATAACGGCGAGAAGTTTATGTTTGAAACTCAAGCGCGATAGTCTAAGTGACTAAATGCTAGGTAGGTATAATGATATTCGAAAAGCGACAAAAGCCATGGACAACGGAGCTCTCATCCAGCGAGATATATAAGGAAAATTGACCTTATTTGGTCTAACCGTGGGCAGTCATCAACCGAACGACACCACGATCAACATGCTCATCATTGTAATTCAAGGACAGACTTCTTGATAGGTCTATCGTACGTCATTGGCTCGCAGGAAAGAAGATTCCGGGTAGCTTGTGTTGCTCAGAGATCTACAAAGTACACCAAGGTAATCTTAGTATTAAATAGTAGGACGCGGGCCCCCAGATCCTGGCGTAGGATTCGTTTTCATGGTACCTAAGGTAGGTAGTAGAAGTAGAAAGTAAGAGGTTAGGTTAGTAGGTAGCTATGCCCGTTGTCGAAAGCCACACACGCTAAGCCCAATGAGGTAAGATGTCAAGACGGCAACTTTTTCTCTGCATCAATACTCTGTACCTTGAGCATCCTCGAGAAAGAGAAAACGTGAGCCATTCGAACCTATAAGCAGCTTCGAAGCTCCTGGTACGTGGTAGACGGATCCAGAATTCATATTAACCAGCATGGCCTGCCAACGTACGTCTACAATGCTTCAAGCTGCGCCGTGGAGAAGGAAGAGCTATCAATGTCTATACTCCACGCGCAAAACTTCCACCTTCAATGGCATGACAGAGCTATCAGAAGACGTGGTCCCGGAATCCTCCCTTCAAGTTCCAGGCCCTTCAGAAGAGCACATCCAGAGATTCAATCCTATAGCACGAAGCAAACGACGGAGAAGCCAATTACCACCCAGTCGGTCAGTCATTGCCCACCACCCACAGCACCAACTATCCAAACTCTTTCTTCCATGCCCTCTTCTCCCAGACCACGCACTAACAATACCTCAGCTACCAATTTCGTCCTCCTCGCTACTACCGCGGTCCCCTCCACCCACACCAACCACCCCCTCCCTCCTCCCCCGCCTCCCGCCTCTTCGTCCCCGGTCCCTTCTCCCTCCCCCGCCTCGAACAAACCTACCACAGCACCCTAGCCCCCGACCTCCTAACCCTAATGTACACGCACCACCCCCCCGGCACCCTCCCCGGTCCCTCCGGTCCCCGCCTCCGCTCCTGGGACGGCAGCTCCCCCTACCACAAGAACCGGCCCCTCAGAGCCCCCAGGGGCAGCCCCGTCCTCCCTCTCCTCCGCCGACCAATAACATTCAAAAATATCCCCCGCCTCGAGAAAATACACGTGCACTCATTCTTGAAAGATGCGGGTGTTGATATGCAATACCTCCATGTAGCGGGCATGGTTCTTCAAGCGATTACGAATGCAAGAGCGAAAGTTTTTAAAGCGAAACATTCTATTGCGAATTTTCATTTGCGGAAGGGGAATCCGTGCGCGGTGGGGGTGGAGTTGAGGGGGAGGATATGTATCATTTTCTGGCGAAGGTGGTGGAGGTGGTGATGCCGAGGATTAAGGAGTATAAGGGTGTGAGTGGACGGAGTGGGGATAGTAGTGGGGATATTGGTTGGGGGTTCAGTCCAGAGATTGTGGGGGCGTTTCCGGAGGTGGAGATCAATTATGATGCGTGAGTGCTTTGATTATTTTTGGGTCGAATTATGGGGTTGTGCTGGGATGTAGGTTTGCATGGAAATCTTGGCTGACAATGCGTCTCTATTAGGTATCCGCCGAGGATGATCCCTGGTATTGATATTGTGTGTTGCACTACAGCTACGAATGATAAAGATGCGAGACTGCTCTTGAGCTCGATGGGTGTACCATTCTACGGGAAGCATATAAATTAGTGGCATATTATATTTGATACATTCGTGGTCGGACGCGGAGTGGATAAAGCTGTATTATATTACTCACATAAGGCATTGCATGGCATGTAAAAAGGACCACTCGGAGACAGATACATTAGTTACTCTTATCTATCTAACGATCCACTTTTCTGTGTACACCACCAACAAGGCGCGTGCTTGGGAAATAAAGCAACGCTACAGCTATGGATATATCATATCTCATAAACGAGTCATCAGAAGGCCTCAAAATCATTACCTCATCCATGCCTTGTCACATAACCGAGCATTCCCTGTCCGGTTTGTTCTCCTTCCTCCTTGCTTTACTCAGATGTTGATGCTCACGATGTGCTGTTCTGAATTTCTCCTTTGCCTCCTTCTTTAACCGTGCTCGATCAGATGGCTGTTCGGTCTCTGCTACGAGAGCTGCAGGAGGACCAGTAGTTCCCTCCGGAGGGTCCTTCACTTGAAGGGACGGTCTATCGAGGCTCTCCTTCGAACCTGCTTGGCTCGGGGGGACCACGGGTTTGTCGAGTTTGTCCTTCGACAGCCGGCTTGCTAGTCGAGAAATGGATGTGCTTATACGCTTGTCATCGGATCGGCTACTGGGCCTACTCTTCGAGCTCGCCTTTGTGGTTTTAGAACCTCTTCGAGAAGCTGTGGGTCTGCTAATGCCGTCGGTCTGTGAGTGGTCTAGGACTGGTGCCGAAAGGTACTCGGTTTTCGCTCGTGTTGGGCTGCTGGCGCTGGTATCGGAAAAGACTACGCTTCCTCGCCGTTCACTTGTCATACTTGTGCGGCCTCTGCGATCTTCACTGGTAGTCGAAGGGTCCGTACTAGGCCGGCGAAGCTCAAGACTAGGCCTCTGAATCCCAGCACGAGAATCTTCGGTCGAGGCATAGCTGTCTCGACCCTCCACCGAGACCCCACCAACACCTGAGTCAACCTTTGACTCTCCGCTTGCATTTGATTCGGAATAGGCTGGGGGTCTTTCACCCTCCTTGATCGGAACCTCACCATCTGTAACACTTCCAGTCTCGCCCTCGATTGGGATGACTTGGTAGAACAGTAGGTATGGGTACTCTTCGTGAAGGAACTTGTCAGCATCTGCGTCAGTTACTCTTTCACTGGCCAGGTCGTCGAAGCGCATCCACCTATCTTCCCCTTCCCCATTCGGGTCAGGGTTGCGAACCAGGCTGATATAGTGACCGGACTCAGTGGAAACTCCTCGATGGCAGACTACCGATTGCAGCGAGATTTTGAAGTTGCCAAATGCAGGACCATTCTCCGACATCTTATCATCTTGTATGAAATGAGGCAATCCAATCTCCAAGGGAATATCTATATGAGTTTGGCGTTTAACAGCTCTGCCATTAGGAAGCATTGAATATCTCTTGAGACAAATTCCGAGAATGGGCCTCGTGGAGGAGAAGTGGGCAGCAACTTGAGCATCATTAACAGGCATATTATTGGTATACCAAGGTATCAGACTGAAGAACTGCCATGCAGGCATCATAACTTCTTTTCGCACCCGGCCTGTAGAAGGGCTGCCATCATCGATGGCTGGATACCCGTCAGCTGTACCCTTTTTCTCGGGAACATAGTTCTCTTGAATGATGCTGGGCGCCCTATGCCGCGGAAACGGCGGCCTGATGGGTAATTCTGATTGCATATGCATTGAGGTTGGCGACGAGGATTCTGAAGCATCCCCGAGGTCTGCGACTTCAACATGAGATGCGTGGGCTTTCGCCGAATCCACAGATCGGCGTGAGCGTACAGAGTTCAACGTGTTTCTCCGTTCAAGCAAGTCGAGATACCGCTTCACCTCTATTTTGTTGTTGAAATACAGTTCTAAACACTCTTCCAGAGTAATGACATGCCCATCCTCGGGAGTATCCGGTATAGCGAGCTCCAGGAGCCGCTCATTGACAAACTTGTGATCATCGCTGACGTCCTCCTTCCCAGTGTGAAATATATCCATTTTGAGGGTCAGTAGGGGCAGAGCGAGTGTTGAAGTAATGAATGTGAAGGCTTCTGAGGCATCTTGCTGACATACTTCGGCAGCTTCTTTCCATCCGCAATTAGCCAGTTGAAGTTGTATTTGCTTCGTCTAAAGTCTGATTAGCTCGCTGACGCATCTCATCGCGCGAACCACAGGGACCTACGATATCTGTTGTAATGAGTTTGCCGGCTCTGAGCGTATTCACCCATAGTCTCAACAAAGTTGCCAGTCGTTTCCTCGGTGGGTCCTCGAAATTTTTATACAGCATAGCCTCAAAGCTCCCTAATCTTGCAAACATCGCGAAGAGCAACGCATCGAGGTAGCATGTGACACCTTCCCGGTTGATGGCTCCCAGTAGCTTGATATTTGGATCGTAACTTTGTATGATGCCTTCTTCCGAGTCATTGAGAAGCACGATCAACTCGTATGCTTTATCTGTGTTCCCGCTCGCATACGCCGCATTCAGGACGTATGAAACATCTTGCTCTTTGAATGGTGTGATTCCAGCCCGCCCTAACCTATGTAGAATTTGCTTGATCTAGCCGCGTCTTAATCTATTGTCCACAGCAACCGATAACTCGAGGACGCACCTTCTTTTCCTCGTCCTTCTGAATATATTTTCTTTCTCCGTCGGTGACGAAGAGGCCGTTGAAAGGACCGCCATTGGATTTAGGCTGTAGCAGGAAAGTCCCACGGTCAGTACTTGAGCACTCGACTGTTCCGTCTGTGGCTTGCAGACGAGGAGACCGCTTGGCTCTTAAATCTGGGAAAGCCAGTGACACAGAAGAGAAAGAAGATCCAGAGCTCTGTCTTGATCTGGTAGAAGAAGCGTGGATTGAAGTAGACGCTGAAGAAGGTTTGGATGTTGGAGAAGACATTACATTTTCTTTTGAAGTTCCATGCCGATGCTTGTCCTTCCGGCTGAGGAGCCTATTCATCGTGCTCATGTTCGCTCGTGTATGATCCATTTGGCGCTGATATAGCGCTCCAGGCAGGTATATGCAGGATTTATATTCGTAAGCGCGAACACAGCACACAAGGCTCGGGGGGTCACGGAGAAAGAATACTCTTGCGCCGATGGTATGCGCGGAGTCGAGGTCTACCTTTTGATGTGCGAGGCATTGCTCTATGAGGTTGATGGGAATAGAGGCAATGGCAACGTCACGGTTGGTATGAGCGGCTGGTGTTGATATGGTAGCACCATCCTTGGACATACCATGGCCCCGCCGAGAAATCAGGCTGGCCCCAAGGAAAGTATAGTGGGTGGCAACTCTAAGTTTTA
The DNA here is from genome assembly GCA_018257855.2 of Cladonia borealis. NCBI lineage: Eukaryota > Fungi > Ascomycota > Lecanoromycetes > Lecanorales > Cladoniaceae > Cladonia > Cladonia borealis. Next base: position 657,534 of record JAFEKC020000009.1, on the reverse strand, counting down.
GGGTAGACCGATGCCTAATAGAGGGGCTCCGCGCTGCGGGCCTGAGCGCTATAAGACCTAGGGTTTGAGAGCGTACACTTAAATATGGCCCTTTTTATATAGATCCTACAAGTACTTAGGAATGGACTCCCAAGCAGAGGTACTCTTAAAACACCTACATCTCGCCAAAAATAAAGTACTTTCAGCTTCACACAGTATCTTTGATAGTTTATCCTAGGCAGCCGAATATCACATCTTCTAATAATTGCAGAAAATTCCAACCACATCCGATTCAAGTCACTAAGATGCTCTACGCTCCTAACAGTAATTATCAGCAGGCCTATCTATATTATCAGGACCATAGAAGTTTACGATGTTGAGGCTCAAGGCCTAAGCAAGCTTAATCAATAAGCATTGGGATTTTACGTGAGGCCGACGCCAGCAGTAACCTGGCGGACTTGGACGCCACCGCGTTCATCGAGGTCGAAGCCAATAGATGTTTACTATCTTATGCAGTGATAGGCCTACTTACTCAGGAGCCTCCCCAACCAAGCTGCCCACCTAATGCAGTCCAGTCGACTTGGTCCATATGAGCCTCTGATGGAGCTTGTCCTGGTATGTCAGAGTATATATCCGGTCTCATCATTGCGTAATCATCCTGCATTCCCATACTATACGGAAGGCTTTGGGTAGCGAAGTCTATCGGCATCGAAAACTCGTCAAACCCCATGTCCATAATAATGTTCGGCTGTTCTGTGTCAGTATTCAGTGTATGTCGCGCTGTTTGTGCCTGTGTGTGTCTAACGGATGACACGATCCTTGGTGGTGTCAAAGTCTCTCCTAATTGCTTAGAGCCTGCTTCCCCGGCCTCCCATGCCTGGAGGACCATTTTGGTGAAAATCTGCAAGAATGGAGTATCTTCTTTCAACTGAGAATGGAACCAAGCCTCAAAGTTGTCACTCATAACTTCCCAAGCATATCTAGCTTGCTCGCTAATAGGTCGCCTTCTCAAGTCTTGAACGATTTGAATGTAGGCTGGAAAAGGGAAGTGGAACTGGTTCAGCCAAAGGAATCCTTTGGTAAGTGGTGAGGTCATGATCTTCGTATCGCATTCCAGTGTCCTAAGCGCATGAGAAGTGGCAGCGTCACGCTGTGCCTCCGTTCGACGCACAGCTGAACTAAAATACATTGAATGGTGTTCCAAGAGGCGGCATTTAGCAAGGTATGCGCGCGTTGTCCAGATCGTCATGAAATGGATTGGGTTTTCTTGGTCACAGGACTTGAGATATTGGTCCTCAATCATCTCCTCTAGCTTGGCCAGCTCACCACCTTCTGGAGCTGGACCGCTTGGGAGATGCTTGGCAATGGGCTTTAGAGCCGGACTGGTAAAATCGAGGTGGAACACTGTGTGACGAATAAATTCACCTAGCTCGCTACGTACAACGGCAAAAATTGCCTCGGTGGATTTCCCTTGAATCGCTGGTGGCTCTTTCATTGCGGGCTGGAGGTCATAATCATTCACATTAAGAGGAATCTTGCAGTCCCAAGTAGGATCCAGCGTTATGGTCTTAGAGTTGGCGATCTCGCTGATGCGGGAGTCAAAGAGTACGAGCGACCACCACAGTCTTCGGCGCATTTCGGCCTCAATAGCGGTGCATTTCGCCAAGGCTGACTCGCTGTGAATACCCATGCGTTGCGCAATGCGAATTGCGACGCCAAGCATGGAGGACAGAGACTGGGGAGCTGTGCTGGGTCTGACGGAGATCTACAATCGTTAGCAAGGAATAAAGAACTAAGCCACTGGCTAGACTTACTAGGTAGAGATATAATGCGGTCAAGCAGTCGCGATCGCTGGACCGTAAAAATCCGCAGTTCAATAGCGCTTGCTGACAGCCAAACTGATACCTCATCAGAAGATCTTCCTTTGAAGAGCCAAATAAGGTCTGGCAGTCTTCTACGATGAGACTTAGAATGGACATGCAGTAAATGCCGAACATGAGCGCCTCTAGGGTTGGATTGATACTTGTTACATTACTGGCAGCTTCTATAATGCGTCCTTGCAGGCTGGGAGTGTGTGTGACCTTGAGCAGCGGGTTTACGTTGTCCAAGTATATCTGCCAAAGCCGGAAGATCTGGACTGGATCGGGATGTAAAGTAGAAAGGTCGACAATTGTTCTATGTGAGCTAAACAGAAGGTGGTCATCATTCTTGACTGATTGATCCCATGCCTTCCTGATTACGGTCTCACGCACATCGTCATGTGAGGAATCGCTGTCATTATCGGGGTCTCGGAACTATTGTAATAGTCAGTAGAGCTTTAGTCTAACGCAATGGAATCGTACCCCTTGGCTCATGGCGTGCCAGATGTTCCTGAGAGAATTAGCTATGTTGAACTAGCTCATTGAACAGCGCATACTTGGCTTCGTAACCTCTCTCGGACTTGATGGGCCTCGAGGGAGCTGACGAATCTAGCCCTACAGTGTCTGGATGCTCATTGTCCGAATCATAGCTACTCTGCGCATTGGGAGACTCTCCCTCTCTAACCGAACCTTTGTGGAGTGGTTCGAATGCGATATTGTTCTGACGGAGCAAGTCCTCGTACGTGCGAAGACGTTCCAGCAGCACTCGCTCTGGAAGTCTGCGTCTTCGCCGGCGCTGAGCCAACGTCGCCGGCACACATTGCGCCTGGGACTTGATGCAATTTGCGCAAGGAAATTTGCGATCACACTTCACCTTGCGCTGCTGACAGATTACACACGCAAGCACCCGCTGTGGCTTTAAAAGTTGGGAAGACGGGGAAGGAGTGTCCAGAGACATATCTGCGGTACGACGCTCTAGCGTAGGTAGCACGATCGACACCGTTGCAAGGTCCCGGCAACTCCCTGATAGCCGCGCGGGAGTCAGGATCGATACGCGCTCGGAGGACCCAGGGTACTTTTCTTGGTCAAGTGCAGGGTAGCTAGATCGGGCGTCAATGTCAGCCACTCGAGATTGAGCGCAAAGAGATGAAAACTCTCCTCGCATGGGAAAGACCGAGATGTGGCTAAGACGGGGTAGGACCCTCTGGGGACAGATCTCCACCGACCAGATAACATGAGAGCACGGATTTATTATTGTCCGACCAAACAAGTCACTCGGGTTTTAGAATATCCCGATACAAGAAGAACTCAGGCTTCATTTTTTCTCCTAATCAAGGTATATATATTAGACTAGATTCGTAGCTGCTCAAATTCGCGTGGTAAGATAAACCTCATTCTCAAACTGCAGTTGATCTTCCTAACAATGTCTTCTACAGCTTCTGTGCATTCTGCCAAAGAGGTGCCCCCAACCGAGCGGGCTCAGCCAGGCGAGACAGTCGACGAATATGAAGATGCCGAAAAGAATTTCCAGCCAAAGTCCCTCAAGTTCTGGGCCATTATTATTGGCATGTATCTGTCAATCTTTCTTGTCGCATTGGTAAGTTTCGCCCTACAACTCCAGACCTACACCTCGAGCTTACATGCCAGTAGGATCGAACTATTATTGCAACAGCCATTCCACGTATCACCGACGAATTCAACTCTATCCAGGACATCGGTTGGTATGGCAGTGCCTACATGTTGACCGCCGCCTGTTTCTTTCCCATTTCTGGCCGCATCTATCAGCTTTACTCTACCAAATGGGTTTTTCTGCTTTCGATTCTGATCTTTGAGGCTGGGTCGGCGCTTTGCGGTGCCGCTCCTAATTCTGTCGCTTTCATTATCGGACGTGCCATTGCTGGCTTAGGGTCAGCCGGTATCTTCTCTGGTGGAATGATGATCATACTTCCACTCGTCCCTCTTCGTAAACGCCCGGTTTTCATCTCATTATTTGGTATGGCTTTTGGGTTAGCGTCAGTGCTTGGCCCACTCATTGGCGGTACTTCTACTGATCATGTGTAAGTCGACTCGGTGATTACTAAATGCTTGTACTGACTCTGTTAGGACATGGCGATGGTGCTTCTATCTCAACTTGCCGATTGGTGGCTTTACATTGCTTGCGGTGTTCCTCTTCCTCCATATCGAATCCCCCAAACGTGAGAAGCTTCCTGTCGTTGCTCAAATCAAACGGATTGACCCCATTGGAATCTTGTTCTTTATTCCATCTATGGTATGCCTCATACTAGCTCTTCAGTGGGGCGGCTCCACCTATTCCTGGTCAGCACCGAAGATCATAGGCCTTCTTGTCACCTTCTCCGTCCTGTTCATTGCTTTCGTCGTTGTCGAGGTTCTGACGCCAGAGACCGCAATGGCCCCAACCCGGGTCGTCCTGAATCGTTCCGTTGCTGGCAGTATGACCTTTATGTTCCTGCTCTCAGGAGGCTTGATGTCCGTCATCTACTATCTTTCGGTTTGGTTCCAAGCGGCCAAGGAGGACTCCGCAATGCACGCCGGTATTAGTACCATCCCGTTGGTCTTGTCTCTGGTCGTCATGAGCATCGTTGCTGCCATTTTCATGCAGAAGATTGGCTATTATGTTCCGGCAATGCTGCTTTCCCCAGTTCTCTGCTCCATTGGCGCCGGCCTGCTTTCGACCCTCTCGCCTAGCTCAGGATATAACGCCTGGATTGGATACCAGGTTATTTATGGCCTTGGTATTGGCTGTGGTTTCCAGACTTCGAATTTGCCCGCCCAGAACGTTTTGGCGCGCGCTGACGTCCCTCTTGGTATGGCCCTAATGTTCTTTATGCAGCAGCTAGGTGGCTCCGTCTTCCTTGCTGTTAGTCAAAACCTTTTCGCTAGCAGGCTTGTAGACAGTCTGTCCGGAATAGCGGGCCTCGATACCGAAACTATTGTCAACACGGGCGCGACGGCTCTTCGTACCATTGTGCCGTCAGATCAGCTCAGAACAGTTGTTCACGCATACAGCCACGCGCTGACCCGTGTGTTCGTGCTCGCAACCGTGCTCAGTGCCTGTATGATTCTAGGTTCTTTGGCCGTGGAGTGGAAGAGGATCAAGGGGAAGAATGAGACTAAAGGAGGTCCGAAGTCTCCCGGTACTGTGTTTGAGGACAGTAAGAGCGATGTGAAAATCCAAGGGTAAATACATATTATTGTAGATGTTCTTTATTCTGCGCCTACGTGGCCTGTTAGGTCTCTACAAGGTGTCAGTGTTATGCTTGACAAATCTTGACATTAAATTAAGAGCTTTTATAAGGCGAAATTCTGGAAATTCATGATTGGCAAAAGCAAGGAATATGATGCAAGCATCACTTTAGTGCAAACATCTTACAGCATAGATTTCTTGACAAGCATCTCCCCAAGTGGTAGGGCTGAACGGGCGTGCATTTAGGCTACCTAGGTACCTAGGTACCTAAGACACCTTTGCCCGCTACTACTGCAAGACGTTGACCTCGGGTATCGTTCGTTCGTTGTCTCTACATTAAACACATCCACCATGTCATCCGCAGCCGACATAACTTCCCTAATTCAGGACGCCTCAATCAAGAAACATCCCGACCCCGCTCACGACCTCAATCCCTCCACAGCCGCCTCCCAGAAACGCCCCGTCTCCCCTACAACCTCCATCTCCGGATCCGATGCCAGCATACCATACTCCGCCCTAAAACCCATTCCCCGGCGCTCGAATCTGCCACCGCTGCCTGATCTCCGGTTCGAGCAGAGTTACCTCGCCAGCCTTGAGGGAGCCGAGACGTGGTGGAAGATTGCATGGATTACCGGACGGGATCAGGTGATGTTGCCGCTCGTGCAGGGGATGCTGTGGACTTTGGTGCTGAGTGGATGGAGGCATTGGAATAAGGGTGCTGCGTTTACGGGGCAGAGCTTTGGGGCTAGGGTAAGGAAGTGGTGGTGGAAGGTAAATAATTGGGAGATACCTGAAGGTGTCAATGGTGGTGGAAGGGCGACAACTGAGAGGTTTGCTGCACCTGCTGGAATGAAGGATAAGAGGTATGCTGAACATATTGGTGACGTAAGTGCTCCTTACTAGTTGAGAAAGCCTTGGATGATGTGACTGATATCATGAGCAGTACTATAGCACACAATTAAGCACTGGTGGAGATTGAATTGTAGATCAATCGCCTTCTATAATTCTACAGACAATACAGAAGATGGCCGGTGTGGAGATGGCAAATGACCCTAAGACGATTGGGATTTACCCTCTCACAGCATAGTCGGGCGATATTCAAATCTCTGAATACTCAGTTCATGGGAACGCGCAACCTTCGATATCTGTTGCGCCCTCGAAGCAGGAAACGGGACTGATATGCTATATTCGTCGTGGTTGTTGGCATGCGGACTGGCAGCGTCAATGTATCTAGGCGGACGGTGGACCGTGATATTAGCGCTTCAGACATTCGAGGTTCAAAACAAGCTGGAGAGAATTTGGTTTGCTAAGCTATGATGATATCTAAAGCCCCCTTGTCTATCCAAAACACATGATCTATTGGCATAGCAAAGTGGTATCTATAGCAAAAGCAAGCTCCTTCAAAGGTTGATTGTACATATCGGTATACATAGAGACCAATCATGATAGAATGACGTGATCACAGATCTCAACTACCCAGCGATGGTGCCGGAAATGCCATGTTGACATTGTTTTGTACTCCAGTTGGAGACTGGTTTGGAAGTTTTGGTGCATTTTCAACATCCTGCTTGAAAGATGGGATTGGGTTTATGGAATCCAAGGGTGGTTCTGCCGGTGGAGCATCTCGCGATGCAAAATCTGCATGGGAACTTGGTTCGACTGAGTTGGACCCAAAATGAGGCCCCTGGGGTTGGGTTCCAGTTGCGGTAAGCAACATCGAGTGACCGTCGTAAGTTTTAGAACCGCTAGTCATAGTCTGCGAGTCGTCTCTGAACGTAGGCTGCAGCCCGTTGGAGTTGTTTCTTGGATCAGCGGGCATACTTGCTCGTGGGCTATGGTCTGTGGAGGTATTTGCACCTGGGATCTCTCTTGGCGGAGACAGTTGACTCTTCAGATACCGCAAAGAGACCACAAGGCTTCGATGTGCATTGTCGTCTTCCTCTTCACTATCATTCTCTTCGGCATCGCTCATCTCGACATCCTCATCCTCTTCATCGTCCTCCGCGTGATCATCGGATTCATCGTCATCTCCGCCATCCCAACCCCCACTAGAAGCAGCGTCGCTCTCATCATCCATGGAGTCTAACGAATTGTAGCCTTCGATGTGCTTCCTTAACTGAGGTTTTGGTCGAGCTCCATTTTGCTGCGTAGTCCGTCGAGCTCGACCGCGGGACACGGGTGGATCCTCATCATCACCTTCAGCTGCCTCCATACCACCATTACTGCGGGTTTCCGAAGCATCAGCCCTTCCACTAAGCATGGATTCGCCATAGGCACCGCCATGTCTGGACCTGACTTGCCGACCACTTGCAGTAAACGTCGGCCCAGTCGGCTCTGCTGGTGTCGATGTGCCAGAATTTCGGTTCGACCGTCTGGTTGATAAATCGTCCGAGCCTCCCTCATCTTCTGAGTAAGTATACCTTATACGCTTCCCGCGGGTGCGGCCTTCGTAGAGGGAAAATCCAGGTTCTGGACGCGTGAATTGTGCCTTTCGAGCCAGACGGTAATCTCGACGTCTTCGTTTCTATGGATGAGTTAGAAGTTGTATGCCATCCGCATGTTATCTAAGGAGTACCAACCTCTTCGGAGGCTTCAAAGCGAGGAATCGCCGCCATAATACGGTCTCGCAGCCGCCGTGAAAGCAGGCTACTCTCTTCTCCAAGGCGGTCAGCGACCTCCTTGACCTCATCAATGCTCCCTGCAACACTTCGCCAGGTATTGTGTCTTAGGACAGGGTTGCTCTCCCTGTACAACCTGAAATGAGTGTCATCCTGTCCCTCGACAAGCCAGTACCTGCGCTTATCCCCATCTCTGCCCCAAGGCTGCACTGATAGAGGTTGATTTAGATCATCGTCCTGCCGTGACCGCTTGTAGGACTCTTTTATGATAGCTTGTACTGCTTCCGAAGACCCGAGTGACCATATGACAAGCGCTTTGAGGAGGGCGAGCTAGTCAAAGTCTGTCAGAGACCACAGTATCTGTAGTAGGCTGCAATTCACACATACTCGTTCTTCAGGAGACATTTTGTTGAAGCTTCCTCCCCCGTGGAGGGGGTTCTTGCTCTGCCATGCTAGCGGCCATTGAGCGTTGTGTGTTTGAATCGCTTCTTCGAGTGCGCGGGTGTAATGACCCTTTCTGTAATCCAAACAGAGAAGGATTAGCTAGCGGTTCTATAAGACAACAAGCCCCTTAATACTTGGAGTTCAAATCAGGGTCTCTGAGTATCGACAGATGAGACGTACTCGATGTCCTTCTTTCGGTTCAGGACCAGGCCTAGCAGAGCACACAGTAGTCTTTCTATTTGGTCGCCGGGTATTGTGTCCACCACACCACGCTCTATATCTTGAGGTCCGTAGTGGGGAAAGGTCTTGGGGAAAGCGTCGCTAAAGCGCGAACGGAACATGCAAATGAACTGCGCGTCGAGAAGCGTCAGCACTGTTCTTGTTGAATCTAACACGTGCAATGCAGGGCTGTATAAGTACAGATCCTATAGAACTTACTGCAATGTCTGGGTTGTCCGCAAGTACGTATTCATGCGGTGGGGAAGGGGGGCGCTTTTTCTTGACCGGCGGCGACTTTGGTGCTGCGCTTGAGCCATGCTTGAAATAGTGTTCTAATTTGCCTCTGGACACTGATACAGGGGTAACGTCCTCTTGAGATGATAGGGATGAAGAAAGTTCCGAGAGGTCTGAAGAAGACATGTTCCTCTCGAAAGCTCTAGTCTACCGGTTACGGAAGGCTCCCAACTTCTGCGTTGAAAAGGCGTGAAAATTACTAGCACAGATTAAAGAAGTTTACGGGAGCGCGCTATTTGCGTTTAGACCAGTAGACGCATTATCAATCGATGGATTGCTACGTCTTCTCCCCAGAATTCACCAGAATTGCCCACAATCTCAGATTCTATATCTTTATGGTGCTAGAAGCCGCACAACAAGGGTTTGTGCTGACGTATGAACCCGAGGAACAAAGTTCTTCAGGGAGTCCGCGTGCAAGCCCCCAAGGTCTGGTCCCACCACGTAGGGAACGCCCACTCTACCATCAAGCTTCACTCGCGTCTCCGGATTCGATCAATGCCCAAATCATCTTGGACGCGTCTTTTCATGTTGCATAGTAGTGTAACGTTAGTAGTTGATCGTTCAGCAGGCCGTGGTGGTGCCATTGGGTCATTGAAAGGATAATTGGATGGATCGGCTTTTTGCGACCGCGATCAGGCTGGGCTTCCAATGTACCCACACCACAAGGTAAATGACCTGTCCAATGCCTTTGGCAATGTGAGGAACTCGCTTATGGCACCTGCTTCGGCTAGATAATAATCACCAAGAAGTTGCCCCAAATGTAAAAAATCATTCTCCCCAAAACGAGCTGGATTATTGAGGTCCCTATGTACACAAGCAAAAATCGGACAGGCAAAATAAGGCTTTGTAACAAAACAGACAGGGACCACTTGCTCTAACTGAAGAGACGTTAGGTATAGTACTATACCAATTATAATCCACTGCCAAACACTGGCAGGTTGACGAAGCAATATAAGGAAAATCAAGTTTTAGAGGGATGAAGGCGCGTAGAGCAGACAAGCTTGAACCAAAGTCATACATTAGACATTGCTTGTCAACGACATTTTGATTCAAGCACATTGAAAACGCAAACTTCGGCACTTGAAAGTTTTGCGGGGCCCCTTCATATTTCAGTAATCCCCACTGAACAATGTACAGTCAATGTCGCCAACAACCTGACATTATGAATTGGTAAAGGTAAACCATAACTCACGTTGAATATAAAGAAATTATCGACCAGAAGAGGCATGGCCGCGACCCGTCGTTGCCAGCCTCGATACAAAGAAGTATGCAAACCGACGAGGACCGTATTCCTAGAATGATCTATGGCACTTACATTCAACAATATCATCAGTGTGATGAGGAGACGAAGAGGTAGAAATCTAAAAGGCGAGATGAGGTGGAAGATCGCCTAGGCGGCTCAAATTAGCGCGACGCTAGTATTGCAGAAGCGAGCCCTCCCACACTGTCATGTTCTGAACATCAACGACTTTCACACCAAAACACCTCAGCGTCCACTGGTGAGTGAACCTGTTGCCGATGCCATAATATAGTAGCTGACGGTCATCAGCGTATGCCAAGATGGGTCGAGTGATCCGCAATCAGAGGAAGGGTCGCGGATCCATATTCAGTATGTCCATCTCACACAAGCTATGCGGAGTAGAAGTCGTCCATGTGCTAATCTATGCAAACAGCGGCGCATACTCGCCTGAATAAGGCACCCGCCCAGTTCAGGACTCTCGACTATGCAGAGAAACATGGCTACATTCGAGGTGTCGTCAAAGACATAATTCATGATCCTGGCCGAGGTGCACCTTTGGCTAAAGTCTCCTTCCGCGATCCCTACCGTTTCAAGCTACACACAGAAACCTTTATTGCAAATGAAGGCATGTATACGGGCCAATTCATCTATGCTGGCAAGAAGGCTGCTCTCACAATAGGAAACGTCCTCCCGCTAGGGTCAGTACCTGAAGGTACCGTTGTGACGAATGTGGAAGAGAAGATGGGCGACCGCGGTGTTTTGGGAAGGACATCTGGCAACTACGTTACCGTCATTGGCCATAATCCTGACGAGGGAAAGACGAGAGTGAAGCTTCCCAGTGGTGCCAAGAAAGTCATAAAGAGCAGTGCAAGGGGCATGATCGGAATTGTCGCCGGTGGTGGAAGAACAGACAAGCCATTGCTGAGTATGCCTTGCCCAGAGAAGCCTACCTACGGGATGCATGCTGATCAGATCTGCAGAGGCGTCTCGTGCCAAGCATAAGTTCGCTGTTAAACGTAACTCGTGGCCTAAGACTCGTGGCGTTGCAATGAACCCAGTCGACCATGTAAGATTGCCTTGTATAATCCAGCGTTTTAGACTGAAGCTAATACCTCTCTCACAGCCTCACGGAGGTGGTAATCATCAACATATTGGTAAAGCTTCGACAATTTCACGGTATGCGGCTCAAGGTCAAAAAGCAGGTCTTATTGCAGCTAGGAGAACTGGTCTACTTCGTGGCACGCAGAAGACGAAGGATTAGTAGGATCTCAGGCGTCTTAGATTCAGCGATACAAACGGTTGCTTGCTTAGCCCAACGGTCAAATACAACTTCTGTAATACTCATGAGCTCCAATAATACTTGCCAATGAGATTTCGTGCACGGCTGATAAGAGGATGGCGTTGAGAGTTAGAAAGACAATGCAGCCAACGACCGAAAAGGGGACGGACGAGCTCGAAACAGCCAAGCGCTGTAATTCTTGTGCTGGCGTTTTAACTGTTTCAAGTATGTTCCAGGCATTTTCCGAGCTTCTCAAAGCAAGGTTACCAATCAGAGTGCATCTATCCCGTTTATCCCGTAGCCCCTTATCAACAGCAGACGTGTCGCCATGTTACTAATATTGGACGCGTTGACCCCCAAGTCCCATCGGGATCGAGGGAAATAACGACCGATGCATGTGGGGTTAGCCCCGTATCGCTTTTTATTGTCCCCATCCCAAACAATCAATAGGCATTGCCATCCACTTCATTCTTCAACCTTCGCCACACTCTTTGAACCTCGTCGATCGTTTAACTTAGCACACAGAGCTTGTAGCTGAGGACATTCTGGCTGGGCCCGGAATAACCAAGCTAAAGGCCTTCCATCCTACATTCCAGCGAGTCCGAAGACTTTCACTGTCCCTGAATACAATCCATAATACATTGCAACTCCACCATGAATGTCAACAAGAAGCTCGGTCGTTTCAAGCAATGGGCGGGAGAGAGAATGGGTGGGGAGGTCAAAACCAATGTCTCTGATGACTTCAAGTCGCTGGAGATAGAGATGGGTCTGAGGCAAGAGGGTAATTATATTCCCGTTCCAAAGTGTTGTTTAGGGCCTTGTATTGACGACGTCCAGGGATGGAACGCCTCCAACGATCCATGACTACTTATGTGAAGACACTTTCCAAACGGCAGGAAGGAGAGGACAAGGAGAAGATCCTACCGGTCTCATATCTGGGCTCGACGATGGTCAGCCATGGAGAGGACTTTGAGGACGACTCAGAGTTCGGCCAATGCCTCATGAGTACGTTCCCCCAAGAATCGCTTTCGACGCTGAAATAACACTGTGATAGGTATGGGTAGGACCAATGAGAGGATCGGTCGTATTCAAGAGACATACGTTGCCAATGCGACTACAAGCTGGCTTGAGTCTCTGGAAAGGTCTCTCGCGCAGATGAAGGAATATCAGGTATGCGGGATGGCTGTATAGTCTTCTAAGCATCGTATTGACAAATGGAAGTCCGCACGAAAGAAGTTGGAGAGTCGTCGACTGGCATATGATGCTTCACTAGCGAAGATGCAGAAAGCAAAGAAGGAAGACTTCAAAGCCGAGGAGGAACTGCGTTCACAGAAGGCGAAGTACGAGGAGACTAGCGAGGATGTGTACCGTAGAATGCAGGATGTGAGTACCTTCCAGCTCATCATCTCTGACATGGGTGCTCAACCACGAGGTAGATCAAAGAAGCCGAAGCAGACAGCATTGCTGATCTCGGAGCGTTCGTCGATGCTGAACTCAAGTATTACGACCGCTGCCGCGATGTGCTGTTACAGTTGAAGCAAAACTGGCCTGCAGGGTAAGGGAACAATGTCCACATGTCCCATGTCAGTATACTGAAAGGTACTGCAGGCAAATCGAAGGTGACAGCGGAGATAACCGCCGAGCACCTTCAAAGTCGAACACAGCACATGCCTATTCAGATCGCTACAATGCGGTCGACGAGGAGCCAGCGCCAGTTTCCGAGGTTCGTCCCTCTATACGATCTACACGTACAGCATCATCTCATATGCGATCGGAATCACCTCGTAAGGAAACACAAGGATATGAGTCTGGCTCGTCACGCCCTGGTGTAAACAGAGCCACGACTTTTGAAGGTCCTAGACAGCTCAACCGTGACTACTCTCCACCTCAGCGTGTCTCACGGGTTCCAAGCGACAACTTGGTGGTACGGAACCAACGAGCGCAACTACGTCCACTCCCGAGAGTCACTCCAGAAAACGATCTCTTCAGCGATCCATCTGATGGCTCCACATTCAATAGTAATAGCAGCCCGGATAGGTCGTACATGGAACGCTCGGCTTCTCCAGCCACTTCCGTCGGCAGTGCACCGTCTCGTAGTGCAAGTTATTCTACATTAACCCCAGCAGCCAACGGTAACCCGGCGCCAGTCGCCAAAAAGAAACCGCCTCCGCCTCCACCCTCAAGAACGAAGAAGCCAGTCTTTCAGTGACGAGAGCTCATAGGAAGTTGAAGTTGATGCACGATCCGTGGCAGTTGTATTCACTAAGTCGTTAACACTTGGCTTTATTAGATTTCGTTGTACTTCTATGAAGCGACGACGGTTTGAAACCTCGTTGTATTGCTAGCTTACGTCTATGTTGGGCGAGAATCGGTGTCTAAGGCCATGGACCCGTGCTTGTACACTCTGTATGGCTACTTGGGAAAATTGTTCTCAACATGAAGTTCATTGCAAACGATCAATACCTGGGACGTTTTTACTTTGACCCTGATAACCTTTACTTGCGTTGGCGGCTTGCATACCATTGACTTTGGGGGAAAGGAGCTAAGAACTCGGTTACAACAGCGCCTGAGCGTGACCACCAAGGAACAATGTTGTGTTGAGGCCACCTTGAACTAGAGTAGTAGACATGAAATATTCTACCGTAGTATCAAAAGCGTTTCCAGAATGGTGGAAGAGTAACATGAATACCTATTTCTTTGGTGGTTCACGCTACCATTCCGAAAATGGACTAGTGGTGAATTCTCTTAGCAGCTCCGCTCGTGAATCTGAGGGTCATCAACTTGCAGTACAGGCTCCCATCAACGAACTCCGCCCATAGCGACCCCACCATCAAGCTTTTTACTTGAAAGGCTTCACAACCCTCAACTCGTCTCTTGGGACGCGTTGACGGGGCCCCTCCACTTGCTTGGGTCCCCCCCTCCCTGGGCACTCGCTCCAATCTTTCACGAGGCGGCTTCAACTGTCAGCGCCTTTTCGCCCTATCACTCGTTCATCAACTCGCTTCCGCCGCGTTTCCTCGGCCTCTTCAGCTCCGACTGCTGACTAGTATCACAACAAACGATAACCCTAATCTGCCTCTCCGCCATGGCTTCTGTTCAGAGCGCGCCCAACCTTCCCCAAGGTGGAGCAGTACTACCCGCGAACCTCAATACCACCCAAATTGAGCAAATATGGTTGGTGAGTGCACCTGAATCCCACCGGGTCAAACAGCCTATCGCACCTTGCACCCTACAAGATTGTATTCAGATCGATGCTAACGAGATGCTTAGAAATTCAATCAACTTAAGGCTCAAGGAGTCCGACAAGACGATCCCGAATACATCAAATGTTACAACTTACTCTCCGCCATTCAAGATCGAAAACGATTCATGCAGCGCACACAGGCCGGTCTGCAGCAACAACAGGCACAGCAAGGCCAACAACAGCACGCCCACACCAATGGAGTCAATGGTATGTATTCTCCCCGTTGCTATGGTCCTTGACCATGACTTATATAAAACCCAGGCCATGCACCAAATACCTCTACCATGGCCACCTCACCAACCCAAGCTCCCGCAGCAGCGCAGTCAACAGGATCGGGCGATAAAGCTGCGGCTACGGCGCAGAAGGGTCCAGCTAAGAGCAATGGGAGTCTCAGCAATGAGCAGATGCGAACCCTACAAAGCCAAATCATGGCATTCAAAATGCTCAGCAAAAATACGGCCATCCCTCCAAGCCTACAACAGCAGCTCTTCAAATCGCAGCAAAGTAGACAACCCCCTACAATGGCACAGACTCTTGCAGCAGCTACTCAGGTCTTGGACGCACCCTCTCCCGCAAAACAGCACAGCAATGGAAAGCAGATAGAAACGCGGCACTACTATGACAAATTCATCGATCCACACCACTTTATCAAGCCTACCATCAGTTATGCAAATCACACAGTCAGGTCAAATCGATTCCAGGTCACTGGTCTCATGCCCATCGGCTATGATGTGGATGAGTTTCGTCGCGATCGTGAGATAAGCATATCAAATCGGTTAATGTCACGAAAGTTGGACTTGTATCAGGGTGGAGCACTATCTGGCGTCGACGGTGATCGTATACGGGAAGAGCGAGAGCGCATTGCCTACAACCGTATAATGTCGAGGAAAGCGGAGTTGGAAGGGCTGCCTGCTAACCTTGGGGTGTGGGATACAAGCAAAAGCGATACACCACAGGATGACGACTCTCTAAAGCGGAAAGCCCTTATTGAATACAAAATGCTCTGTTTACTACCCAAGCAGCGCGCCCTCCGACAACAAATTCATCATGATTTAGTCCACTACGACAACCTCGCTCAAACTGCTAATCGCTCGATGTACCGACGACACAAGAGACAATCTCTCCGGGAGGCTCGTATGACAGAAAAGTTAGAGAAACAGCAACGAGACGCAAGGGAAACCAAGGAGAAGAAAAAGCAGGTTGATTATCTAAGGGCAGTGGTGGAGCATGGCGACGAGATACGCAAAGCTGCCGAGACTCAAAAAGCGAGGGTGCAGAAACTTGGTCGTATGATGTTAGCCCAACATCAGCACATTGAGAAAGAAGAACAGAAACGTATCGAGAGGACTGCTAAGCAACGTTTACAAGCATTGAAGAACGACGACGAAGAAACCTATCTCAAGCTGCTTGGCCAAGCTAAAGACTCTCGTATCTCACACCTACTGAAACAAACGGATGGTTTCTTGAGCCAACTCGCTGCTTCAGTAAAACAGCAGCAGCGTGGTGCTGTGCAGCAGTATCCTGACGAGCAGTCCGATGAAGACATCAGTGACAGTGAGGACGATGTGGAGGGTGGCCCTAAAGTCGACTACTATCAGGTGGCTCATCGCGTCAAAGAAGAGATTTCGAAGCAGCCAGACCTTCTTGTTGGTGGAACCTTGAAGGAATACCAGATCAAGGGTTTGCAATGGATGATATCGCTCTACAACAATAACCTTAACGGGATCTTAGCAGACGAGATGGGCTTGGGAAAGACAATTCAAACCATAAGTTTGCTCACTTACCTTATTGAGAAGAAGAAGCAGAACGGGCCATTCCTTGTTATAGTCCCACTAAGTACGCTCACGAATTGGAATCTCGAGTTCGAGAAATGGGCTCCATCTATATCAAGGATCGTCTACAAAGGTCCTCCGCTTGCCCGAAAGCAACAGCAATCGCAAATTCGCTATGGCGGTTTCCAAGTACTACTCACCACTTACGAATACATCATCAAAGACAAGCCTGTCCTCAGCAGGATCAAGTGGGTGCACATGATTGTTGACGAAGGCCACCGCATGAAGAACTCGCAGTCCAAGCTCAGCAGCACCTTGACTCAGTATTACAATTCCCGGTTCAGACTCATCTTGACCGGTACTCCTCTGCAAAATAATTTACCCGAACTATGGGCACTGCTTAATTTCGTCCTCCCTACAATCTTCAAATCCGTCAAGTCGTTTGATGAATGGTTCAACACCCCATTCGCCAATACGGGAGGTCAGGATAAGATGGAACTGACAGAGGAAGAGCAGCTTCTTGTCATTCGTCGGCTTCACAAAGTTCTTCGACCGTTCTTGCTGCGTCGTCTCAAGAAGGATGTGGAGAAGGATCTACCCGACAAACAGGAGAGAGTAATTAAATGCAGATTTTCGGCTTTACAGGCCAAGTTGTATAATCAGCTCCTCACACATAACAAGATATCTGTCACCGATGGCAAGGGCGGCAAGACTGGTATACGTGGGCTCAGCAACATGCTCATGCAGCTACGCAAGCTATGCAATCATCCGTTCGTATTCGAACAAGTGGAGGATCAAATGAATCCGAGCAAGATGAACAATGATATGTTGTGGCGTACGGCTGGGAAATTTGAGCTTCTCGACCGGATTCTGCCAAAGTTCAAAGCGACAGGTCATCGTGTCTTGATGTTCTTCCAGATGACCCAAATCATGAATATCATGGAGGACTTCCTGCGCTTAAGAGACATGCAGTATCTCCGTCTAGACGGTTCTACCAAATCAGACGATCGCTCAGAACTGCTGGCACAATTTAACGCTCCTAATTCACCGTACTTTTGCTTCCTGTTGTCGACTCGTGCTGGAGGTCTGGGTCTCAATCTACAAACCGCCGACACCGTTATCATCTACGACTCAGATTGGAACCCCCACCAGGACTTGCAAGCCCAAGATCGTGCCCATCGAATCGGCCAGAAGAACGAGGTTCGCATTTTGAGATTGATTAGCTCGAATTCGGTCGAAGAGAAGATCCTTGAGCGAGCGCAATATAAGCTGGATATGGATGGCAAGGTCATCCAAGCCGGTAGATTCGATAACAAGTCTACAAACGAAGAACGAGATGCCATGCTAAGAACTCTACTTGATAGTGCCGAAGCTGCGGATGACATGGCTCACCAGGAAGAAATGGACGACGACGATTTGAATATGATTACGTCCAGATCTGATGAGGAGTTGATTGTCTTCCAGAAGATTGACCAGGAGCGTGCCAGAGATCCGGACTATGGCCCTGAACCCGGCAAATTGCCTCGCCTAATGGGCGAATCTGAGCTTCCTGAGATTTACATGTCAGAAGATAATCCGATTGCGGAGGAAATCGAAGAAATTGCCGGCCGTGGTGCACGTGAGAGAACTCGAGTCAAATATGATGATGGTCTCACAGAAGAACAATGGCTAATGGCTGTTGATGATGACGAGGATACTATTGAAGATGCCATGGCCAGAAAAGCGAAATCTATCGACAAGCGCAATTCCAATAAGGAAAAAAGGGCCAAGAAGGCAGCTGGAATAGAGAGCTCTCCTGAGCCATCCAGAGACAGCTCGGTGGCCCCTTCGTCTAGAAAACGCAAGTCAGCTGGTAACAAGCGAAAAGCAGACGACGAAGTAGACGAGGAGCCACCGCCAAAGAAGAACCGCCCCGGGGCTCGAAGGGAAACACTCTCGTCCAAAGAACGCAATCTTCTCCAAAGAATCCTCAATAGCAATGCCGAGGCTCTAATGGACTTTGAAGAAGAAGTACCAGGAGAGCAACCCTCGGATGACGAAGAAGAAGGCCCAGTCACTAGGGGCCTCATTGACCCATTCCTTAAGCCCGTGCCAAAAGCACAATTTCCCGACTACTACCTGCTCATCCAGAGACCTATTTGCATGGATCAAATCAAAAAGAAGATTAAGAAGGAAGAGTACCAGAGCCTGAGGGAGTACCGGGAGGACATCCGTCTTCTGTGCAACAACGCTAGGACCTATAACGAAGATGGCAGTATGTTATATCAAGATGCGGACAAAATCGAGGTATGTCAAACAGTATCCCATAAGAAATAAAGTAACTAATCTCTTTTGCAGGCTTTCGCCGTTGCCAAGCTTAGAGAAGACACGGAGAGGCATCCCGAGATGCAAGACTTTGATGACTCTACACCTCCAGATGGACGCTCGACGGCTGCTGTCTCAAGTGTAGGAACTCCGATGGCAAGCGGGCAAAACGGGGGCCCGAAGCTGAAGCTGACTTTCAATGGCGGTCGAGATACCTACATGAATGGTGCTAGTGATGAGGAGTGAGGATGAAAGAAAAAGGATTGATGGAAAACAGAACAGAATTTCTGCTTGACAAGGCAGACTGATAATGGAATAATTTTCTTGATGTATTATCAGCATGAGGTTTGGCAGGGTCCAATCACGAAGTCGGCGAAGCTACGGCGTTTACTTAGGCGAGGCGTACAGTGATGCATCATCAGGCGATGAGTTTTCTTGCTTGCTTGCTTGACCACTCGTGTATCCTGGTGTTTCTGGCAGGCAACCTAGATCGGGGATCTGGAAGTCCTAGATGAGATAGAATGATGCCAGCAATTTGAAAGACAGTAAAAGATGAATCTTGAACTCTTATTGCCGTGATATGATTGCGTTGTGTGCCGGCTGAGGAGTATCAATCTGGATACCTCTATGCCCCGCGTTCTCTATTCTAGTCAAGGCATAAATTTTGATAATTTATGAATTGCATCTAGTCGATTTGCATATGGACTAGACTATTTACATATAAATCGACCGTTTATTCACAAATAGGTGTTTACAGTAGATAGGTGAACTCTTCTACTTTCGATGTGATTTTTAATAAGGATCTTCGGGCCGGCTAACCCCCGCTTAACCACTACCTTACGCCAGACACCCCTGAGAACAAAGGCTCTAAGTCCGATCTTCAGGGCTTTCATCCCCCATTTAACCTTATCCCCAGGGGCCGATAGCCCTTACAATGATTAATATGTACCCCCCCCTTACCAAAAAGTAGGGAAGTAGTAGGTATCTCACAAACAAAGTTATATTCTTCACTCATCCTTTTAGCTGTGACAAGATATACTACCATATGCTGCTTTCTCTGCTATTTTGATGGTTTTTTGGTGGGGGCATTAGGGAACTTCCCGAAGTTGATCGCTTTGAGAATTTGTGACATCAGGCTAACAAGGCATACTAGGTCCTAAAAGAGACCGAATCGCGAGAATATCTGATATCTGACAAGGGTCGGCGCATTGGATAGGAGATTACCTACTTACTTCTTACTTCTTACTTCTCCGACGTGGTATCGCGAATCGCTCCAGTATTTCCTGCTGACATACAAAATATCAATGCACGACAGACACTACAGAGTACTATGCCATCTAATAAGTTTTCATCACTCATCAACGGGCTGACATCGCGCCTGTGGTCAGCAAGGCCTACATCGAGTTGCTGCATTTCGCTGCAGACCTCCGAGGCCAGGATCGCCTACTTCTAGAGTACTGGCTGAAATGACTTTGTCCACTGTGACTTCAAACTACCTCGTCACCATGCTGCAGGCATTAGCTATACATAATCACCGTGCTGACCCCGACTCGCACGTTTCTACCAGAAGAAGAGCTGTTCTCGACTCATTACAGCCTAATCACACCAACACCGCTTACGTTGATTGATTTGACGGAAGAGGTTGCCAACTATAATATAAAATCGGTGTCTCCCTCATGAACAATGGCAGAAGACATTCATCCCTTTATTGCCAGTATCCTTCAAGACGCAAATTCGCACTTTCCCCTGTCAGAATCATTTTCGATCTCACCGTCATGTTTCTCTACCATCTTCTATTCGCGTATCTCCTCACCATAATCGAATGCACACCACTACCTTCGCCTAGCAGCAACCTACTCCGCAGCCTTGACCTTCCAGTCGATGAAACTGGCGCGACTGCCTTCTCTATACTCTATGGCACTCCATTGACCAATTTCTTACAAATCGCCAAGTCAACCTTGGTATACGGGGAAAGCAACATTTTGTATAGCCACAACACAACAGCAACGGCTAGCACTCGTACTGTTGTCAGACCCAATGTGGACACAGTATACGCGGAGGCTATATTTGACCTTTCGGCAACAGATGTGGTTCTTACCCTGCCCGCTATGGAAGAAGACCGGTTCTATCTGGCCGCATTCTTTGACCCGTCAGTAATTCCCCTCTACTCTGTGTTCACTTCTACAGCAGGAGCATTAGTGAACCCGAGACTAACATCATCTAACAGTTATGGAGACAACTTCGCCTCTCTTGGCAGCGTGTCCTCTAGCGCTGCAGGGAAATACCTCCTTCAGTCTAAAAATTCGAGCTGCGTCGGCTACGAAGGCTGTATCACATCTCCTACCGCGATTGGAACGCTCCTTTTCCGAGTAGAAGTCAAAAACAACAACACGGACGTCGCCTACGTAGACTCCTACCTTAACAACAGCACCCTCACCGACATCAATCCACACACACCCTCCCACCCAGCCCTGACCGTTGCTGATTTCGACAATCTCTCCAACACAACCGCGATCTCAGTTCTTCAACTCACCGCCCGCTTCGAAACTCGCGCTGTTCCAGAGACAGCCCTCTTCCAGGCCGCTGTTCCTGTGATCCTCGCCCTCGCCGGCATTTGCAACGGCTCCTATAGCCAACCTGCATCCGTGAACATCACTCTTGCGACCGCTTTGGCCAATACCTCAACGTCCGCATTCACAGATACACCCTCTAGTTACCCCAGCCTCGGCAACGGCTGGTCGATTCTAAACAGCTCCTACATCGGCACCTACGACTCCGGCATGGCCATCATCCCGCGCGCCCTGACCGCAACAGAGCTCTACCTTGGGAACACAGCCAACGAAGCACTCTACCCTACTCTCGGGACAACGCAGCTGAGCCTGACAGACAGCGAGGCGTACCTCTTCACCTTCTCAGGCAAGCCGCCAGTTGCGGATGATGGTTTCTGGAGTGTCACCATGTACGACAACGAGGGGTATTTGGTGTCGAATCCGGAGAACAAGTTTGCCGTCGGAGACCGGAGCAATATCACCTTTCCTAATGGCGAGCTGGTTTATGGTAGCGGTACTGAAGATGGGACGTTCCAGGTCCTGGTGCAGGACGCGAATTCGAACCCGCCAAGTAATTGGACTGCGAAGTACGTTTCAGTTCCACGAATCAGATGTGATGAGAATGGATACTGACCAGTTTCTGCTTATAGCTGGCTCCCTGCGCCTTCCGGTGGAAGCGACTTTACTGTGACTTGTGAGTTTCCCCTATCTATTTGTGGATCTGCGTCTATGGCTGGTAGCTGATAGCTGATGGGTTCAACAGTCAGGCTCTATGCGCCTACGACTGAGGCATCAGATGGGTCGTACGTTTATCCAGTGGTTACGAAGGGAGCTGCCATCCTGGCGTAGACTGCGAGTCAGGATACGCAAGGGAAGGAGTGGACAGTGGTGGCGGCGGGCACATTGGGACATCTCTTCAAAAGAAGTCATGGGAAACTCCGAACACTTATCACGCGATATACTTAGATGGAACACTGAAGAGATAGAATTCTCATAGCGTGTAAGATATAGTAGTCAGAATTATTGGCGAAAGCAAACGAAAAAGGATTAAAAACCATACGTCGACGGGCATAGGTCCTGCCTGTTCTTCTCTTGACCGGACACGCGATCTGTCAAGAACCTATCTACTCAACTTGAGCACCCCAGCTTTCAAGCTTCAGCCCCTGTCCGATGCTGAGATGATCGCCTCTTCTTCGCATTGGGGCTCGTAGTTCACCAAAGCTGCATCAAATCTGGGTACATTTGTTTCATTAATGTCTGATGTATCTTCCCAAATCTATCCACATAGCAGGCCTGTCTAGGTAATGATCGTCTCCTTGTGTTGGGCCTTCGTTGTGTTAAAGTCGCTCCTCATGCTGAAATGGTCCCCTGCTTGTTTCAGTCGTTCCTTCTTTGTGTTCGCAGTAAAAGAATGCGGCATAAGTGATGCATATAGGGACGAGAAATACTGAGGGTGTGTTGCTATGTACACCGTTACGTAAACTTGTTTATTTACCACCGTGGGACTTAGAATTTTTCAAAGTTCTCGGCCGCCACAAAATTCCCTATATGCATGACTTATGCCGCATTCTCTTACATGAAAATGTCCTCATGAGTCGTGCCTCCCTCGCTTTGCCCTTCCCTCCCCTTCGTTTGATCGGGCTCCCCTCCCGCAGGATATTCTTGTACCTATCTCGTGCGTTAAACATCATTCTAGAATGTGGGCAGTAGAGGGTCAAGATTGGAATGGATGTTGTGGTGGTAGAACGCGTCCTAGAGCCATCGCGGCAGGCTACACAATGGTCTCGGAACCGCCAGCGACCCGTCGCCGGAGAGCGTCACCTAAGAAGACCATCCGGATGGTGGAGTGACCTTGAACTAGAACTCCTTGAAGGTTAACCCCCCAGGACCAGCGGCGTATGGGGCAGCATATCAAAGAGTGATATTCTCTCCATTCTTTCGACCTCTTCCACCGCGAATCTAATCGCTGGCAAAGGATTCGCCGTATCTAAATACGTCCCGTTCTTCGCCATCGCCATCTTCGTCTCTCCAATTTTGAAAAGCTTTCCAAGGATCCAGTTACGCTCAGCGGCAGGTTGAATTACTGCCAGCCCAAAGCGAAGGGTTTGGACGATAAAGAAGGGTCCATGGAATGCAGACGTCTCCATGAAGGATTCGCTGCGACAGCAATCTAATGCTGCTTCTCGAGCTTCCAGCATGTAAAGGCCGGCAGTTGGTCCACATGGATTCATCTCTCTTAGGACAAGGTTAATTAACATTAACATACCTCTGTATATATTATGTAATAATGCAACAGAGATATTGACATAATTGTAGTACACTGGAAAGACTGGGTCGTCGCTAGCATAGCTGATTGGACCTTGGCCCAGATTTCGTAGAGTCGAGGACAAGCGCGCGAAAATACACTTCACGTTGGTGCGGATGTTTTCAGCTCGAACTGTAATTTCCCTTTTCATCCACGAGCCCGTAACAAATGCGGAACTTGCATGAAGCTTGAGGTTGCCCGCATCACATAGCAGCCCCGCAATCTGTATAAATTCGCCATGAAAGGCATCGGCGGTATTGAAGTTCTCTAGTGGTTCGTCAACCTGGCTACTAGTCTTCCTATCATCATGGATCTGGGCCGCAAGCTTACGCCACTCAGGCTCCTCGAGGAAACAATGGACGCGACTGACACATGCTTCAGTGACCATGGTATGGCGGTATGCGAGGTATAATTCACGATGGAAGCCATAGCGATGTCTAGCTGGCCCCCGGACGCGGATTAGGGCGGATGCACCTCCAGCATGCCGGAGCCAGGACTTGCTAGAACTGGATGCGAACATCTCGTAGAGAGAAAGGAGAATCGTAGCACCAAGTGTCTCGGCGGATAGAGCTTCGGTGCTGTTCGCAAGAGCCAAGCTTAGCAAATGTAGCGCTTTCCCATAAAGTGGCTGCGCTTCAATAAGGAAGCTCTTTAAGCCGTGGACAAGACCTAGGTGTGCTAGCGCCACTGCACGAACAGCACTGTCGAGCAGCTTATTCCTGCCAGTCAGGGAAGGCAAACGAGCCAGCCAACGACCATGGTTTGGCAAAGCTGCCACTCCAGCTGTTGATTGATCTAATGCAGGAGGCGCGATGGAGGATGTAAAAATGTGAAGCAGTTGTTGCTGCTCCAAATCTGGACATTGAACTATTGAATACAATTTAAGCTCCATGAAACGAGCCATCATGCTGGTACATCGTTCTTCCAGGGTTCGATCAACGTCAGCGAGAGCGAACACCGGAATGCACTCAGAATTTTCCGTCGTCGCAAAGACGCCTTGCACCTTCTCTTCACGAGGATCCGGGCCAAAGGCGTCTGATAGATTACTCTGATACGAAATTGATTGCGAGATGGACACAGGGTAGCTAGGAGAAAATGTCTTAATTTGAGAGTTGGATGAAGTAGGCTGGCAAGCGTCTTCAACATCGGACAGTGGCTTCTTTAGGTAGCGTTGTCGAATTTTGGGCCCTTCGTCGTGGAACTTCATGTCCAGGCCGTAGCCCGGACATGGTCGATTGCCTTTCTTGCAATTATTGCCTTCGTAAAAGGTCAGAATTTGCTTGCAGACATGCCCTTTCGATTAGACTCACAGAAATCTGGAGCTTGGTCGCACTAGAAGAAGAGGTCAGTACTCCTAGCGAGTAGCAATAGCACTATATAACTCACCTTTACTCTTCGCGATACGCACAGTCTGCAGCCCCTGCTTCTTGGAAGACCTACCATAGCTCTTCCGCGATGTCGAATTTGTCGAGTCGAGTCGAAAGGATGCTCTAAAAAGATAAATGGCCTAAGCGTGTGGTGGTCGTCTGATCAACTTCCTTAATATTGATTGCTTGCATCTCGCAGTCGTCGAACAATTAATAGTAGAATCAACTGTGGCGCTGTAGCATAGAATTCCTTATAAAGGGAAGGTGGCCGTGCTTCTTGTCAGCATCGTGCAGCCCTGTCGAAGGCACCAACGAGACCCTGTCAGCACCTGAAACCAGCAATTAGCTAAGAATCACGTAATCTGTAAAAGCCTTTTATGTCCTCACGTTCTAGCACATAGTCTGATAGGTTCATTGCTTCTAGTTAGAGCACACAGGCAATAGGGGCCGCTGTCGCCGCAGGCAACATCCCGGACCATTCCAACCCTATTGCCTGTCGCATATCCCCTAGAGGATTGCAGTGTGCTAGCTATGGGGCGGTGGGTGGGTGAGCCTATCTAAACGTAGAGAATGCTCATACAATGCATGTTGATGAGACCGCCGTCGAGTCTTAGGACCCCTCTCCTCTCGCGCTGAGTCATCTGCTCATCATGTCATGCATACGGCTGATACCAAGGCGTCTAGCGTTAATCTCAGGAGCAAGCCTCATCGTTGATTCGAGTCACTCAAAATCAGGATTACACCGTCTTTCAATCACTCAAAGTACTGAGAGCCAACATCTTCTGCTCGCCTTAGGCAACCCTGACTCCGGCAGGGGAGCGACATACATAGACTTTCGTGACTTTTGTCTTGGACACGTGCAAGCTTCTATAACAGAAAAGGCTGACTTGGGGATATTCCTAGGAGGTTCATTGCCTGGGATCGATGGCGCGGTTAGAGGTGACATGGGAATTTGGTGCCGAGGTGTAGACAACTGCCGCTCAGGCGTAGATAATAGCGGGCTCTAAGCCCAATAAATAAGGCTTTTCGGGTCCAGTCCCCCTATAAATGGCCACTTATTAGGTCCCTTAAGCCCCCTAAGTCCTCAGCATGCTCCAAGGGACCGATATTACCTTAAGGTTGCTAGAAATGGTGTCATTCTCTGTACTTATTGTATAGCCCTATAGGGCTCGACCTAATGCGGTCGAAAAGAGCCCCTGAAGACAGCCTAAAGCTGAGACGCCTTTGGGACCATTCTCGTCGCCTAGGTAACTAGAGGTGGGGGGGTTTTAGGGGACTTTTAGGGCCCGCTTTACCGGCTTTAGGTCCAGCTCTATAGGGCTATACAGTACGAGGGTTTCTACAGTAAGTATTCACACCGCTGTACCATGTTGGAGAGGATACGGACTCACTTTGGACGGACAATCTGCCTGCTTAACGAATGCTTACAGCCGGGGTGAGGGGATGGAGAGGTAAAGGAGTGTCTCTTATCACTTCTGTTTGGTTAGGAAAAGGTCTTAGCCTGAAATCTAGGCGGATGGCTAGTGATTGATTAGGTGGGGTGAGTGTGCATTTTCTAGTCCTGTTATAAATTGTTCGCTGGATGACTTGGGAGGTCTACGTGCTTAGGGGTATATTTGCAGTGCTCGCGGTCTTAGGAAGAGATGCTGTGTGCGAATGGTTTCAGATCTTGGTGTGTACAAGTTAAAAGCTTCTTTCATCTACCCAAGTCTAATTTTGACGCAGTCATATATGGTGTTATAGATTCTAATGCACACCCTCCACCTTCCCACCCACAGATAGCTGTCGAACTCCTCAACCTTCAACCCTCCCACATTCCACCTCCCACATTTCCCTCATCGCGTTACTCTCTTCCCCCTAACAACCTCTGCCCACAAATCCTTAAAAAACTCCAAGGTCTCCCAAATCGGTAACAAAACACTAATAGCCGTCGAGCAAAACACCCAAGCAAATGTAATAACCACCCACGCCACAAAGAAACCTTGCGAGAATATATAATGAGACAGGAACATCGGAATGGGTACGAGGAAGTCCATAATGAATGTCAAAGTGAAGGAAGCTATGCAGGCGACTTTGAAGGCGCGTCTGAGTTTGGATGGCTCTTCGATGGCGATTTCGTCTTCGATCATTTCCTTTTCTTCATCGACGACCGTGGGGAGAGCGAAATTTGGATTTGGGCTGGCTGGTACTGCTTCTGCTTCCTTTTCTTTCTCGGTCTCCTTTTCTCCGTTGAGGGAGTCGGCTCTAGGGGTTGTGGCTGTTGAGAGGGTGGGTGCATTGATGAGGCGGGTTTGGTCCCAGTCGAATTCAGCGGGTCTTGCTAGTGAGACGCTGACTGAGACGATCAGGCCAACCATTATGGCTGCGAGATTGCCGGCTAAGGTTGGATATTCCATTCCTGTTGTTGTGACACTGAGGCTTCCGTAGTACTGGTGCGCTGTGACAAGCCAGGCGATGAGCCCGGCACACAGACCTGTCACTGCTCCGGCTATTGCACCTTCTTTTGTTTGGCCCTTCCAGGTGATTGCGAAGGCGGCTGGGAATACTGCTCCGCCGATCAGAAGGCCCATGACTAGGAAGAGCCAGCCGAGGTCGATGCCAATGGCGTTCCAGATGCAGGCGAAGATGGCCATGACTAAACCCCATATGCCGATTCCGATGTGCGCAACGAAGATGAGTTGGTCGGGAGTGGCAGATGGTTTGAGATACGTTTTATAGATGTCAAAGGTCAAAATTGAAGAGACGGCTATTAATTCTGCTGAGGCGCACGAAGTAACTGCCATAAAAAGAACAATAAGGAGAGCAACCGCTCCACCGGTTCCTAGAAGAGCAGTAGCTGCGAATGGAGTTGAGAGACCAGCGGTCACTTGTGCCGTAGTCATGGTGTTCGGGTATGTTGGAAATGTGGGTGAGTCTGTAAGGGCGACTGCTGCAAGACCTAACGTGGTAGCAAAGCCGAACGGAATGGCGTACCATGCCAGACCACCAAGAATATAAGCTCTGACAGCAGTAGTCGGACGACTTGCAATTGCTCTTTGCCAGTAAGCTTGATCCAAGAAAACTGTTCCGCTCCCAGAGCACAACTGGATAACGCCAAAGATCAGGGCGAAGTTGCTCTTCATAGTTAGATAAGAGCCACCCTCGTTGCCGGCAACTGGACGTTTGACGGCTGCTTCCTTGAGGAGATTATACATGGAATTTGGGGAGCCTATCTGAGAGTTCGTTGCATAAACGGAGAACATGAAGTAAAGGATAATCACCATGAGAATCAGCGTATGCGAATAGTCACCTACATGATATTAATGCTAAGCCGCTCGGGGATCGTGAGGGGTCTTACAGAGAAATGTTGCCCGCAGACCACCGAGCACAACGTAGACGCAGACTCCGAGGGGTATCAGAAAAATCGCCGCGTAGACATTCATGCCAGTAAGTGAAGTGACAACCGCACTGCCCCCCAAAAGAAGCTGGCTGCTCACAAGCACGTTGGTAAGCAGGGCAAAAAAGATATAGATCCAATGGGTCACGACTCCGTAGCGGGTATAGATAATTTCCAAGTAAGTGTGACATCTAGGCGCGTTCTGCTTGACTTTGCAAGCTAGAATGGAGAACATTAATATCTGCACCGTTGCACCAGCTGCGTACTGATCACAAGACAGAAGTTAGGACCTGATTGAGTGCGTGCGCAAGGATTCAGTCTAGCAGCATACCCAGAAGGGGCCAGCTACGCCATACTCATAGGCGACTGTGCCAGACTGCAATAGTGTCGCCGCCCAGGTCCATGCTGAGACGATTCCACTTGCAATTAGTCCGGGCTTCACGCTTCTACTGGCAGTATTGAATTCTTCGCTTTGTTTTGTCGAGAATCTCGTGTAACGATTCTTGACCCAGTTAGTTGGACCTCATTGAAGCACCGAGTTTGTAAATACAGACCTGAATGTATGTTATACCACACATGACAAAGGCGAAAAAGAAGCCGATGCCCACAACGACGCCATATCCGACGCCGACGGGGAGGGTTGTAGTTGTCGAAGCCATTTTGTATATATATCGTAGGAATTGAATAGGATAGAGAACAAAGAAGGAAGTAAAGAAGCAAGGGAGTAAAAAGACATGGTGATGATAATTAATTGCCTTACGTCGAAGATGCAGATTACAATGCCTAGTATGCAAGATCGTCGCGCTTATCTTGCGCGTGGTTGAGATAACGAAAATGAACGTGAGGCTTCGAGGGGGATGACATCACTGCACCAATGAGACCACTGAAACAATAGTGCCGAGTCCCTCGAACCTTAGATAGGCAGGTCCCTGTGAGCTGATGTAGAAAAGCCGTTGAGGTGAATTCTTGATAAGGGTCTTGTTCATATCTTCTCCTAGGATTTCGGGAATTAAACTCTAGGCATTTGAAGCCGAGGAAGGAATTGCACATAGTAACTTGATAATGTAACTGAACAGGAATAAGACACGCTGAAGTGATACCCTTTAAAACCACCCCATTTGCCATTCGCTAACGTCTTCCTTGTCCTGAAGCCGAAAAAATGTACCGGTAGCCATAGCATGAGAATGAGGAGTCTCTCTCATCTAAAGGATTCTAGAAAAAGATAGTCAACAGTTTCTAGGCCTAAGCCCCGGGCTATGATAAGTTTGAGAACAGGATGCAGTAAAGCTATGCCGTCAACTGCATCGCAAATAGAATTGCGTATTTCCATCAACAGTGGAGTCAGGACGAGGTCTCGGTGGCATCAGGCTCTCGTATTGGCTGGATTTTCCGAAACTGAGCCATACATGCTAGTGCAAATAACACACCCACAAAGACTTCGAAGATTGTAAGGGTAGATCCAGAGAAGAGGAGGTCGACTGTCAAGTTCTGAACGTTTGTGGGGTCTGCCATGGTCAGAGTCTAATTGTGCGTGGAATTCGCTTTACTGTTCAAGCTGAAAACATCCTCTGATTTCTCGGGGAGGATCTGGTTTTTGTTACTCCCCAGAATAACCAGTTGGAAACCAGATTGGACGAATGTAACATAGCCGGACACTACTGCCTTCCGACTTTAGCGTTAGAAGTAGGTTTCAAAAGGTGTTTATCGCTAGAATTGATTGGACTACTTCCCAAATGCCCCAGATGAATAAAGGCTCTCCATAGTGTCTGCATTCGGCGTACCGTTGGTTACTATCGGAACAGTAGGATATCCGTAAGTCTCTATGTCGTTGGTTCCACGCATTTCATGAAATATTGACTGGCCACTTCGCTCAATGCGCCCAAAGCATTCAAAAGGAATAGAGTGACGGAAAGTGAAGGCTTGTCCAACGTGTATTCCACGGTGGATCGAGGATCTATAGCATCGAAGCACTTTCTGTCTGCAGACGTAGTAGCGTAATCTATAATGTTGGAGGAATCAGAACCAGCCGTAGGAGTAGCGGTGCCTGCTATATCCACGTTTGGTATCAAGAAAAGGATGAAAGTGCATGTGGTAGTGGATAACACTCTTGAAGGAATCATATACAAGTATAGTACTGTTAAAGTAGCGAGGAGGGATTGAGGAAGGGGGGTTCCGTGTGTCTTTAAGATCCTTGATGCACCCGCAACAAATCGCATACCGCAAAGATTCGTCATCCGGTATTGGTGAATAAAGTCGCAACGTGGGATAGTTGTGACAAGTTATTCAGAAACAGGGTACAGGCTTCTATTGCAGACCCAAAGCCAAAGGGTCAACTTCGTCAGCAAGCTGCGCTTGTGACCCGCAGTGTCTTAGTTGAGTCTTTATTCATTCTGTGATTTTGAGTGTTGTTTAGGGCTTGTCAAATCCTGTAACTTCCAATTCCCGTTGAGAATGTATATGAAGTCAGAAAGACATCCTTCATAAGACGACTAAAAGTCTGGCAGGTGAAGAACTATCGATAGATAAGCAGACGAACCGCTATGATTGCGGAGTAGGCATTGCTCTGCGGGTTGCTCGACCTATTACGGGAGGTGGACAGGAATCGAAGAGCCTGGCTTCGACCGAAGTGTCCAAGTCACGAGAGCGATAGCTAGATTGAGCCTTAAGCTGTGTGAAAAAATAGCTCGGGGGTACACAGATCATTGAAGGATTAAATTATCAATGGGGAAGGAGGGTGGAGGGCAAGGGGCCATCGGCCAGCGGAGGCTAGCAAGGCGAATTCCGCGCGCCCGCAGATCATTTTTGGCCTCCATGTCGAGCATACATAGAGTATCTCTCCGCCAGCCACTCCGTTGACACTAATGGAGCGTCCCGAGGCAATTGAGCATCGTGCAGATGTAGGCGGTCCTATCAATGCCAGTGAAACATCTGTCTGGCGCGGATATTCAGGGGCAGTGGCAAGAACAATAACCTTTGTCGAGCCAGCGTGAGGGACATCCAATAAGGACCTTTCCTTCCCACATCCCCTATTTGCAGTAATTTGGGAAACACAGTCGCCCATAGGCCAGACCTAGGATACTGCCATTACGAGCCTATCATGCGAAGAGACAGCCTTCTATCTCTTTCCTGTCCGATATCTGGATCTTGGCATTACCGGCTGATCACCCCAATCAGGATGCTGCCAACATCAACCTCCTGCACTGCTAGCAGGACTCCGTCACTCCTCCACTTCTACTTGGTCTTTCCTTGCTGAACGCTGCACTGCATTCCGAGAAGCTGTGTGATTTGCTCCGGGTCTTTCAGAAATGGCTCCCGTCCACCGTCAAGACCTGCTTCCTTGGGGAGGTGGGATGCAGGTGTCTGTGGTACGGTCTTGCCTTCCCTCTATATAACATGCTGATGTCTTCCATAATGAACAAGTACATATGTACATTGCATTCTTACTGTCTCTGGCCTTGAACATGCGTCTCTGCAACCAACTTGTCTCTGCGGGCCTTGCCCTTAGCTCATTTTCTTTTGCTTCTCCTGTCACTAACAAAGAGGCCCCGAAAGACAAGAGGTCATTCGTGGAGCGCGATGGGAACAATGTTACCGTCTTTGAGCACGCTGCCACTGGTGCTAAGCTTGAGTTCGTCACGAATTCCGGCATCTGTGAGACTACACTGGGTGTGAATCAGTATTCTGGGTACCTGTCTGTGGGGACCAATATGAACATGTGAGTACCTTCCCATGCACTACAGATGTATACCTGACAACCCAAAGGTGGTTCTGGTTTTTCGAAGCCCGCACAAATCCCACAACAGCACCTCTCTCTACATGGTTCAACGGCGGTCCGGGTTGTTCGAGCATGATCGGCTTATTTCAAGAGAATGGCCCTTGCCACTTCGTCAATGGCGCTTCCGAGCCATCTCTGAACCCTTACAGCTTTAATGAAGTTGCAAATATGCTATATGTGGACCAACCTATCGGCACCGGCTTTTCCTACGGCACAGACGACGTGACGAGCACGGTCACTGCAGCACCGTACGTCTGGACGTTCCTACAAGCTTTCTATGCGCAGTTCCCTCAGTATGAGAATCGCAACTTTGGAATCTTCACAGAATCCTATGGGGGACATTATGGCCCTGAGTTTGCCGATTACTTCGAGTCTCAGAATGCCGCCATAGCAAAAGGCACCGTAACCGGCGAGAAGATCGACTTGATTGCACTCGGCATCAACAACGGCTGGTACGACCCAACCCTTCAATACAAGGCCTATATAGACTTCTCCTACAACAACACCTACAAAGCTATCATCACAGCGGCCCAACACACTACCTTTACCAATACCTACAACAGCAAATGCGTCCCTGCTCTTAACAAATGTATTTCCTCCGGCTCCAACGCCAACTGCGAATCAGCCGACAATACCTGCTACAACGACATTGAAGGCCCCCTCAGCGAGACCGCATCCGAGGGCGGCGCTGCAGCCTACGACTTCGACGTCTACGACATTCGTGAGCCAAGCAACGACCCCTACCCACCAGAGACCTACTCAACCTACCTCCTCCAACCATCCGTCACCAGTGCAATCGGTGCCAAAGCCACTTACACTGAATGTCCCGACGCACCCTACGAGAAGTTCGCATCCACAGGGGACGGTATGGCCCTCCCCCCTTCCCCCTCCCCCCTCCCTCAAACCCACACTAACCCGCCTCTCCCCCCACCAGACTCCCGATCCTTCCTCTCCCAACTCTCCACCGTAATCCAATCCGGCATCCAAGTCGTCGTCTGGGCCGGCGACGCTGACTGGATCTGCAACTGGTTTGGCGGTCTTGCCGCCGCCAACGCCGTCACCTACGCCGGCTCTTCCGCCTTCAATGCCGCTCCTCTGGAACCGTATACGGTCAATGGCACAGAGGGGGGAACGTTTAAGACGGTGGATAATTTTAGCTTTTTGAGGTAATATATCACAAATCTATTGTTGAACTAGGATCCAGAACTGACAATTTGTTGAAGGGTTTTTGGAGCAGGGCATGAGGTGCCTTATTACCAGCCGGCGGTGGCGTTGCAGGTTTTTAGACAGACGATGGGGCAGGAGGCGTTGAGTTCGACTTAGGGTGGGGGTGGATGGTCTTGAGGATGTGGGTGTGTGCATTGGATATAGGGTTTGGATTTGCATATAATTGAATACTTGTATACAATAGGGTGTAATACATATTATTGGTCCTTTGAGCAATCCATACCAATGCCATCTCTCTCTAATGCGGTGATCTCAGAGCACCTTGACGCTTTCTCAAACGAGTCCCAAATCTGCTTCAGATAAAGGGCAAGCTAGGTACTACCCTGGGTATCAAAGACTCAAAAGACAACTGCCTATAATGGCATACTCCTATGCAATGAAACGCCCACAAGCTGTATCGCCCATCAAATTCTACTTCATCAATGCCAACATTGCACCAGTCCAACTACTCCTCTCACACAGTCTCATCACCACCATCTCTCAACCCCTCCCCCTCCTCCGCCGTCCCCTCTCCCCCATTCTTGTTACTAACGCGCTGATACTTCCTCCGCCCATCCCCCTCCTCATCAATCCTCCACGTAAAAAACGCAGCCGCCAGCGCCGCCAACCCACCAAACCTCAACACCCACCCAACACTATCATCATAAGGCACGCCCCGCGGTTTCTGCGCGAGTTTAAAAATAGCGCTAGAGACTAAAGTGGCGATGATTTGCGGGGCGGAGACGGCGACGTTATGGAGACCGAGGATGACGCCGGCTTGGTCTTCTTGGTGGTGGGGGAGTATTTCTGAGCCGTCGGGGTTGAGGGTGCGGCCGCGGTTGCGGAGGGATTGGTTTCGGGCTTCTGTGTCGCGTTTTGAGATTTCGGCGGAGATGAGGGCGAAGGGGGCCCAGAGGGAGAGGGCCCAGGAGATGCCGACGATGCCGGTGAGGATGATGGCTTGGGTGGGGGTGCGGATGAAGAAGGTGAGGAGCATGCAGAGGAAGAAGAGGAGGTGGGAGAGGAGCCAGGCGCGGCGGAGGGTGAGCCAGGGGATTTGGAGGAGGGAGAGGAGGCGGGTGAGGCGGGCGTGGAGGGTGGGTGAGGGAGTGGGGGCTGGGGTGAAGTAGGTTGTTGAGAGAGAGGCGGAGAGGTTGGGGTCGTGATGGTCGTGGGTGGTTATGGGGGTTTTGATGGAGGGTTCGGGGGGGCTGTAGGAGGGGATGATGAAGAAGGGGAGGAGGATGTTGGCCGTGAAGGAGACGATGGCGTAGATAAGAAAGGCGAATGTTCCGATTCGGGTAGCATCTTCCCATTCTTTTTCAATTTCTTCAGGTGTGAGGTCTGGGTGGGAGGCGAAGTAAGGGTTGCAGTAAAGTTGGCCGATGTAGGTAGTCATGTAGAAGAGAAAGCCGAACCAGCCCATCCAGTTGAAGAATTGAGCTTCGCAGACTTTGCGGATTTGAGGAGGCAGGCGGCGGATTGCGTTGAAGACTTGACGGAAGAAGGATAGGAGACCTGGAGAAGCATTTGAAGGGGGCCCTTCGAGACGAGGGTCGCGCTCACGGATGTACAGGGAGGATATGAGGACTGTACCGCAAAGGGAGAAGCAGGCGATGACGCTGAGGACCTGAAATTGGGTCTTCCCTAACCAAGGAAAGATTTCTGGGAGGTTTACGTAACCGGAGACGAAGGCTAGGATATTGCCAACGCCTGTTATTCTGCCAGCCCATGCATTTGCATCCTCTTGTTGGTGAGTCGGTGCATTGTCGACTATGAAGGCGCGGATTGCTGCTTGAACTTAGTGACTGTCAGCAAAATGCCGTGCAAGGTGTGCGTTACTTATCTCACCCGCGTTAATCGCAAAGTCCAAAATGTAAACGAAAATGATTGCCCAGATGATCGTGCAGACTTGTACCCCATGCGACGTAGGATCCGCACCGAAAAGTCCGAGGACTCCATGCACGATTTCTCTTGCCCATGCTAAAGCAATGAACGATACCGCTGTGGCGAAGGCGCCCGCGAGCATGAAAGGTATCCTCTTGCCCCATTTACTACGGGAGTTGTCGCTGCGTATACCGACGTATGGCTGAACAAGGACTCCAGTAAGAGGTCCAGCGATCCATACAAAAGCGAGTAATGACTTGCTCATGCCCAACGAAAGGAGGTAAGGCGATCCATTCGACAACTCTGTTGCCCACGCTATTTGTAAACCTCCGATGCTCAAAGTCAGAATGAAAAGATAGAAGACACTCTTCGACTGTTCTTCCTCCTGCCCCTCATTCCAGTCTAATAGGCCTGAGGGAGTGTCATGGTCGTCGAGATTACGAGCGCTATCCGGCCGCACGGGGGATAGTAAAGGCGAGTCTTCGTTCAAGTCAGGAGAACCTGCTCTACGTTTCGTGCTTTTTGAAGAAGCCAAGGAAGCTCGGGGGTGTATCTGACCGTTTTCCTGTTCCGATGCATTGAAGCTGGACGATCTGGAAATCGACCTTGACTTTGGTCGGTCATATGCCATGAAACCCCAACCCCAGAGATGTTTGCTGCCGATGATATGCGACACGCCGAGGAAACAAGATGCGCAGCATATAAAGTGGCTCTGTTGGAAACGTGGAGTAGGAATGGAACAGAAGACGGGTCATCTGGGAAGTATCAATGGATTGCTGGCGCTCTTATGGTATTAGGAACGCGTCCATCGTCAGCTGTTGCCCTTCCAGTAGTAGGACTGAGATGCAGGATCAGGTGGGCCTGACCCGAGCTTGTGCGTAGATATGATAGCCGCAATCTGTTCGTCGTCTAAGTGGATGGTCCTTAGAAACACATGCGAGCTGCTGAGGTGAATGTTTCAATGGGTTGTATGCTAAATTGTTTTAGAAGACAGGCGTTGAAAAGGACATTCAGCACAACTGCCATCCCGCCTCAGTCTGACGTTGCATTGCGGGAGGGAAGCTTGGCGCCAAGGATACATGGGCAGTGGACACTAGGTGTAATTGTAGATCAACTTAAGCCATGGCCAGTTTGAAGACGTTATATCGATACAAGTAGAGGAAAGGCCCCAGAAAGCATTTTTTCTAAACCTACGGTAGGGTATATGGGACCAATAGAGACACACATGATGCGGCATGCTTCCCGTTTGAGGCTGCCGTTTTCGCGACACGAGTCTAGCGTATTTTATGTTTCTCGAATTGAGCGCCTTTCGTTACAACCCTACCTAACCCGCCGCAAAGCTCCCTCATACCTACTCTTCCACGATCCCTGCATTGACCGTTTGAACCGTTCTAAATGCTGTCAATACTTTCCTCTTTAGATTCTCTTCATGACTGATGCGGGTTTTCGCATCCACCCTCCCAGGAATCGACATCTCTCTGCTGCCTGGCGCGCATGGCTTCTCTTATAGGGAGCACCATATTCGAGCTCTTGAGTATGTCAAGTCTTCCAACCTTGATCTCCGTTCCCGCTGACAAAATGTTTTTCTGCAGAGCGAGAGACCGAGGATGCTGATGACCCAGAAGATGGTGGTGCGTGGCTGCCTACAGTAATGGGGAAAAGCAGAATAGCTAATGCAGCAATTGTGCAGAGCCCGAGGCGGGGCAGAAAGAGATCTTCTCATCATGGGCATTGTTCATATTGATAATGCTACTTATTGTCGCCCTCTTCACGAGTTACATGCTCCAGCATAAGAAGATACAGGCCGTACACGAAACCGTCTTATCGATCTTTGCTGGTAACGCATCCCAACATTTACAATCTCTTTACTAGCAAGGAATTACTGACCTCGTACAGGTATGGCTGCTGGGCTTGTCATAAAACTTACCGAGGGAACCTTCATCCAGAACACGGTCAGCTTCGACTATCAATTCTTCTTCAACCTTCTCCTACCTCCGATCATCTTGGCTTCTGGATATGAGCTACATCAAGCCAACTTCTTCAGAAATATCGGTACAATCCTTACATTTGCGTTCGCTGGAACATTCATTTCTGCATTCGTCCTAGGCTTGTTTCTGTGGTTATGGACGAGAATACCGCTGGATGGATTTAAAATATCATTCGTTGAGGCTATATCAGTAGGAGCAACCTTGTCGGCCACGGATCCAGTGACAATTCTAGCTATTTTCAATACCTACAAAGTGGATCCCAAGCTATATACGGTCATTTTTGGGGAGTCAATATTGAACGATGCGATTGCTATTGTCATTTTCGACACTGCCCAGCGGTACAGGCCAGACAGCAACCGGGGTCAATCATTGACGATCACAAGCGCTTTTGAAGCTATAGGCATATTCTTCCTGGTGTTCTTTGGCAGTCTTTTCATTGGTATTGTCGTCGGCGTTGGGACTGCGCTTCTACTAAAATTCACCCTCGTCCGACGATATCCAAAGATTGAGAGCTGCTTGATCATCCTGATTGCATATGCAAGCTATTATTTCGCCAACGGAGCAATGATGTCTGGTTCGTAAAAGCATGGTTGCTGTTATTGAATCCTTACTGATACTCTCTCAGGAATCGTCAGTCTTTTATTCTGTGGCATTACACTTAAGCACTACGCCTATTATAACATGTCGCGGCGGACACAACTGACTACTAAATACATGTTTTCGGCACTCGCACAATTGTCCGAAAATTTCATATTCATCTACCTTGGACTGACGTTGTTCACGGAGACGACTTTGTACTTTAAGCCACTGTTCATACTAATTGCCATTGTTGGTATATGCGCGGCAAGATGGTGTGCTGTATTTCCTCTCTCGAGAGCCATTAACTGGTTCATCCGCTGGCGCGCCAAACGGCGAGGCAAGGATGTGGCTGATGAGCTCCCTTATTCTTACCAAGTCATGCTTTTCTGGGCTGGGCTGCGGGGAGCTGTCGGGGTTGCCCTGGCGGCCGGCTTGACCGGGCAGAATAAGCCCACTCTGCAGGCAACAGTTCTTGTCGTAGTTGTGCTCACTGTCATCATTTTCGGTGGCACTACGGCACGTATGTTGGAAATCATGGGCATTAGGACGGGCGTAGTTGAGGAGATCGATTCGGAC
Organism: Cladonia borealis; assembly: GCA_018257855.2. Taxonomy (NCBI): domain Eukaryota; kingdom Fungi; phylum Ascomycota; class Lecanoromycetes; order Lecanorales; family Cladoniaceae; genus Cladonia; species Cladonia borealis. The sequence continues at coordinate 619,469 of JAFEKC020000009.1, read as the reverse complement.
GATGAGTTTGATATTGAGACAGCTACCAACGGAACCTACTACAAAAGTGCTGGGAACGCTCTTGGCTATATACCACAGCGCAAGAATAGTGATCGTCATCGCGAAAGGAATGCACTCCACGTCAATGACGACTCTGCACACAGCAGCTATAGCAGTGGGACGCCAAGCGTTAGTCCTCCAAACAGGCCTACATCACGGAACAACTCTACTGTGGGCCCACGGGAGAGAGATGCATTTCAAGCACAACAATCGCTATTGTCACGCAGTGATGCGCATAGCGAGGAAGAGGATCTGTACTCGGACAGCGATCTGCCACCAGCAGCCAAGACACATGCGCCGAAAAGGAAGCCATCTCCACCTAGCCGAATTGGTGCTGTAGAATCGTCGCATGCTGGTGCCAGTCATGCCCCAGCAAGCGATGTTCCTCTGACCGCTACTGGAGCAATCAGCCAGCTCTTTTCCGGCACAACGGATGAACAGGCGGCTTGGTTCACGCAGCTGGATGAAGGCTTCATCAAACCAAAACTCTTACTAGATCAGAACAGAAAAGGTGGTGGTCATGGGGGCGGTGTTTGATTACTCAGAGTTCATTCTTGGAAACATGATATACTTGATCGGTACATTAGATGCACTTCACCTGGTGGCGTTTGGAGGGATGGCTTACTACGTGGGGTGGCCGCATCGCAAAGATGTGTTATAGATCTCTGCGGCTTCCGAATAGCTCGGATGGCGTACAATATGAATATGCCATGTAATTCGTACACATGTTTTAACTTTGTGTCATCTCACTAATCCGACATTCACGGTATACAATTAAAAGCGTAGGTTGATTGATTGGTTCTATTGGATACTAAGCCGAAAAGCTGACGAACTCCAACTTGACCAAGGATGGAGCGGGTGGCAAAGTATCGCATCCTGTGGAACAGTCTCGCGGGTGTCACGAGTAAGTTGGACACACGTCTTTGACCTTGCATCTAAATCAAAGAGTTGGATAATGTTATAGGGTATCAAGATAGGCAGCCACCCGTGTGTAACTCCGTCACCTTTGTGTAAGACTACGAAAATCAATCATCTACTTAATCATGGTGGTAGAATGAGAGTTCAATGAGAGTTCCAGGGGTGTTCACCCGAGGCTTCCTGTCATGGGCGAGAGCGAGATGGTTTGGAGGAGCGATTGGGCGCGGAAAGAGCCCGAAATGGACAGGACGCTAAGGCTAGCCGTTCTTGATAAATCAGCTACTTTATGGAGGTAGGTCCAAGGGATAAGTAACGCTGCCCATGAAACAGCATGCGCCCGATGATTAACACGCACAAAGAGAGATGTCTGCCAGACTCAAGCAATAAGCAAAAGTAGCATTTACAATACACCTACAGCTAATCAAGATCATAAAATGCGTTGAAAATCATCATCCACGTAGCCCAAAATTACGTAGAGTAAAGGAAATTTCATCGTCCATCTCGCACCTCACGGAATTTCTGGTCGCGTCCGGCTTGGGTCAAGAAAGCCTACCACGCCTTACAAAGTAGAATAATGGAGCGCCTTCCGCCAATCTCTTCCACCATCATCCATCATCCCCCAACCCAACACATAACACCGCGACGAACTACCTCCTCGTCGCCCTCATCCCACCATACACTCCCTCCTATGACAAGTCATCCTCCGCCTGGCCACCTCCGCGCTACTGAGGGATAAAGGATCTGCGTCAAATGTGCCTGCACTGATCACACCGACCATTCTACTCACTCTCGCCTCCGTATCCTCAACACCTTCATCCGCCATCATCATCCTCCCCACTCCAAACTCGTCAGTCCATATGAGCTCGATTTGACAGACAAGGCTAACCACCATCACCAGGGAGGATAATCACATGGCTTCATTACACGCCGCTTGATTAACACCATGCCCTACCCTCAAGGGCCAATGACCGAGAGGTCCCCCGAGGAAGATGACCGTAGGCGAAGGGATTTCCACCCACAATCCCCTACACATAGCCATCCAGTCAACGGCACACATCCCTCGTCGCCTTTCCAACAATTCGCCTCTCGACCATCAACATCGGCTGCAATGTCGCTGCCGGCCGCCATGAGCCCTCGAGTTGGGCCACCTCATTCCCCGAAGACGAACTGTCCTTTACCAAACGGCTCCGTGTATCCCAATAGAGAGTCCAGTGGTTCTACGCGCTATGATCCAATATCAGAACACCGTGAGGGTCAGTCAAATTGGGTACAGTCGCAATATCATACACGATCACCAAAGGAGGTATGTCAAAGTAACGTGTGGGAATCTGTCTTGCCGCATTGTTGGGGTGTGGCACCAGTACTAATCTCTACTGCCTTACAGACTCGAGACTCCGCTACTTATGCTAGCCAGTATTCGGAACACAATAATTCGCCGATTACCTATCAGTCACCGACCAGGCCACATTTCTCTCAGCACTCGCCAACATTCCCCACACCCCACGGACACCCTGCTAGCAGACGCAGCTCTGTAGCACAGTCTCCTGTGAAGAATAGTTTCGAATCGCCTGTACTGCCGCAAGCCAGTTACAGCTATTCCTCACGAGCCAACGGATCCATGGACCGCCCGCACTCCCAAAGCACTATTGACGAAGACCTAGGGCATGTCGGCGTGGGAAGTCCCGAAGAACCGAGAGTCACGAGGACGAAAGATCCAATGTCCTTTTCAAGCATCTTGTCGAGCAATGTCCCTGATCCACCCAAAGCACCAGCCCGCGCTACGGCTGCTTCAAAGCAACCCAAAGGAACTTCTCATGCAGTTAATGGAGACAGCAAGCCGCTCCCTGCAGCTCCCAGAAAATCTCTATCTAGGCCAATCGCTTCACCAAGAGAATATGCCACGCCACTCAAACGTTCAATGAAGGCAGAAGCCGATGTCCCCATTGTGAAGAGCTTGAGCGTCAGTAGACCTAAGCCGAGCTCAGTAACATCAGACAAGGAGAATGAGAAAGTCAAGAAAGAGATGGCACGCATAGATGCAATGGAGCTTAGTGATATTGAATCACCAGATTGGGAGACTGCCAAACAGAGATATCTTGAGTCATCTCAGAAGCGACAGGGAGATGTTGAGGCCGCTGAAGCTATCAAGCGAAAGGTGACTGCCTAGTCCTATAGTACCGAAGTATTGAGCTATGCTGACAGGATAATTCCAGCGTCGTCGTACTGCAACATCCAAAACCATCTCACTCCAACTTGGCGTGTTTGCTGATCAGGGCAAGCAGCGATTCCGAAACATCTACGAAGCCTCCGCCCTTGAAGAGGTTCAGCGGAAAGAAGTGCAAGATGAGAAAGAACGTAAAAAGGACATGCAACGCAAGCGGCGCCGCGAAAAGACGATACAGACGCAGTCACAGATCCAGAAAGAACTTCTTGAGCGTGTCAAGATGGCGGACGATGAGACCGAGCGTGAAAAATTCTTAAGGGAGGCTCAGAAAGCGGAGAAGAAGGTGAAGACGACTCGACGAATTCTGGAGCAGGGTGACGCTCCCGAAGAGATTCGTGAGGTCACGCCTATGGCTCCGAATCTCGAAGGGGGCACCATGAGCACTTTCCAGAGTGCAAGCCTTGTTTCACCCGAACCGCCAAAGAAGAAGGTCAAAGGGCCTGCAGTGAGGCCCAAAAAGTCGAAGGAGAAGAAGCAAGCCGAGAAAGATGCTGCTGAGGCGGGATGGGCTCTTGGTTGGTCCAGTGTACAACGAGATTCAGATGATTTGGTCCTGATTGCGCCGAAAGATGAGAATCGACGCGAAACCTTGATGAGGGAAACAAAAGAGGTGAAACAGCCACGAGAACTTACAAAGGAGGCTTCACCAGCTGCACCTATTCTTACGAATTATGCTTCCAAAGGGTATCAGCAGATTTACGATCAAATCTGGAAAGATATTGCGCGCAAGGATGTGCCAAAAGTCTTTAGGATCAAGAACGAGTCACTCTCTACAAAACAATCCAACCTACGAAAGACCGCTCAGCTGGCATGCAAGGAGGCTCGGAGATGGCAGCTACGGACTAACAAAGGTATGAAAGACGTGCAAGCTCGAGCCAAGAGGAGCATGCGAGAGATGATGTCTTTCTGGAAACGTAATGAGCGAGCAGAACGAGATCTACGTAAAGTGGCTGAAAAGCAAGAGCTTGAGAACGCAAAGAAAGCTGAAGCCGACCGCGAGTCCAATAGACAAAAGCGGAAACTCAACTTCTTGATATCGCAGACTGAGCTATACTCACATTTCATCGGTAAGAAGGTGAAGACCGACGAGGTGGAACGTTCCACAGATAGCGCCGATGTTGCAGTGTCCTCGACGACCGTAGTAGGCGGCAAAGCTAACTCCCATACAATCAACTTGCCCGACAATATGGGCCAGGTCGGATCCAAAGTCACCAATTTTGAAGACCTTGATTTTGATGCGGAAGACGAAACTGCTCTGAGACAAGCTGCCATGGCCAATGCGCAGAATGCTGTTCAGGAAGCCCAAAACAAGGCTCGTGCGTTCAACAATGTCGATGAGGGTCAGCTACAGGCGCAATTCGACGATGGCGAGATGAACTTCCAAAATCCAACTGGCTTAGGAGACATCGACGTTACACAGCCAAAGATGCTTAACGCTCAACTCAAGGAGTATCAGCTCAAGGGCCTTAATTGGCTGGTCAACCTATACGAGCAGGGTATCAATGGGATACTGGCAGACGAGATGGGCCTTGGCAAGACCGTGCAATCTATATCTGTCATGGCTTACCTCGCTGAGAAGCACAACATCTGGGGCCCTTTCCTCGTTATTGCTCCTTCTTCAACACTGCACAATTGGCAGCAAGAGATCACCCGCTTTATTCCGGGGCTTAAGTGTTTGCCGTACTGGGGAAATGCAAAAGACCGTAAAGTGCTACGGAAATTCTGGGATCGAAAGCACATCACCTATACCAAGGACTCACCGTTCCACGTTCTTATTACCTCGTACCAGTTGGTAGTGCACGACACCCAGTACTTCCAGAAGATCCGTTGGCAGTATATGATCTTGGACGAAGCTCAGGCTATCAAGTCTTCGTCGAGTTCGAGATGGAAGAGCTTACTTGGCTTCCACTGCCGGAATCGTCTCCTGCTTACTGGAACACCAATCCAAAACAACATGCAGGAACTGTGGGCTTTGTTGCATTTTATCATGCCCAGTCTATTCGATTCTCATGACGAATTCAGTGACTGGTTCTCGAAGGATATCGAAAGCCATGCTCAAAGTAATACCAAGTTGAATGAAGACCAGTTAAAGCGCCTTCACATGATCCTTAAACCTTTCATGCTACGACGTATCAAAAAGCACGTCCAGAAAGAACTGGGAGACAAGATAGAAGAAGACGTTTTCTGCGACCTGACATACCGTCAACGGGCTTATTATGGTAATCTGCGCAACCGGATCAGCATAATGGATCTTATCGAGAAGGCTGCCGTTGGAGATGATCAGGACACTGCAACTCTGATGAACCTCGTCATGCAATTTAGGAAAGTTTGCAACCATCCTGACCTTTTCGAAAGAGCCGAAACGAGCTCGCCTTATGCTCTAGCGCACTTCGCTGAGACTGCGTCTTTCCTACGGGAGGGTAATAACGTCAATGTGGCCTATTCAACAAGAAACATAATTGAGTATGATCTTCCTCGACTGCTTTGCGCCCCAGAAGCAAGGCTTGCTATGGCGGGACCGGCCAACCCAAAAGCCGGTTTCAGAACCAAATATCTGAAAGAATTGATGAATATCTGGACGCCAGAAAACATACAAAAGAGCCTGGCGGAACAGAGTGCCTTTTCTTGGATGCGCTTTGCAGACACATCGGCAGGGGAAGCATACACCGCTTCACACCAGGGTTTGGCTGAACGCGCCATTAACCTTACGAGAAAGGCGCCTCGTCTTGCAAGATTTCCAATCGTCTACGACGAAAATGAGGAGGCAGGCTACACTCCAGCGTACGCACTATTCAACATCGTGGAGCGTAATGACAGGCGCCCGCTTGCCGATATTACCTTGGAAAGCCGTCTACAGAATCTGTTAGATGTCTCTAGGAAAAACTTTGAGGCTCAGGGTCTCAATGTCATCGAGCAATGTGCTAGGCCCGGTGCTTCGGCTCCTCCCATAGAGATTGCCAGTTCGGAGCAGGGTTCGCGGGTTGAGAAAGAAAACACCCTCTTCAACGTCCCATTGCGCAAAGCCCTCTATGGCCTATCCGAAAAAGATGAAGCTGCCCTTCTCGAGGCCAAGCTCGATGCCGCCAGATTCCCTGTAAACAACTTGTTGCCCCAGCCGCTTTCACAAAAAGCTCGGTTCACGAATATTCAAGTCCCTTCGATGCGTCGCTTTGTCTCTGACTCTGGTAAGCTCGCCAAGCTTGACGAACTCCTTCGCCAATTGAAGAACGGCGGTCATCGTGTACTGCTGTACTTCCAGATGACTCGTATGATTGACTTGATGGAGGAATATCTCACCTATCGCAACTACAAGTACGTTCGACTTGACGGTTCGACCAAGCTTGAAGATCGAAGAGACACAGTTGCAGACTTCCAGACAAAACCAGAAATCTTTGTCTTCCTTCTTTCTACCCGCGCTGGTGGGTTGGGTATCAATTTGACAGCTGCTGATACGGTCATTTTCTACGACTCTGACTGGAATCCCACCATCGATTCTCAAGCCATGGATCGCGCACATCGCTTAGGCCAAACAAAGCAAGTCACCGTGTACCGCATGATCACACGTGGCACAATCGAAGAGCGTATTCGTAAGCGAGCATTGCAGAAAGAAGAGGTGCAGAGAGTCGTCATCTCAGGTGGAAGCGGAGCAGGCGTGGACTTCAACACCCGAAGCAAGGAGAACCGCAACAAAGACATTGCACTCTGGCTTGCAGATGACGACCAAGCTGAACTTATTGAGAAGAAAGAGCAAGAGATCGCTGCCAAGGGCGAAGAGGGCAAGAAAGGTGGGAGGAAGAAGACTGGCGGGAGGAAGAAGGATGTCAGTCTGGACGACATGTATCATGAGGGTACGTCTCGCTTGCCCGTAAACTGCTCTATAGATCTATGACTAATTACTCTCTTGCTACAGGCGAAGGTCACTTTGACGATGGCAGCAACAAACCCTCAGGTGCTGCCACACCAATGGAAGTCCCCGAACCGGCCGTGCCGGGAAAGAGAAAAGGAATATCAAAGAAGGCGAAGACTGCGAAGCAGAGACTCGCTATTGCTGATGGGTCAGGTGCGTAAGGGAAAAGGAATTGTTTACAACTGCATGCATGGATCATAGGATAGAAAGGAAACAGGGCTACACATGTTGTATTGAGGTTTCAGCGATTTTCGGTGTCTAGGGACTGAGGGGGGACGGGCGGATTGTACTACTGGACTATGTAAGCCTTAACTTGGCTTGCGCTTGCACTTGTATATCATAGCCATGGTGTCCTGAGCATTGAAAAAGTGTGGACTTCGACGGCGCTGGATTACGGACTGAGGAAGGGGTTCTATGGAAAAAAGGGAAAGAGCATGCTTGCAACAGCGGTCAGTCCTTTTATCATAGACTTGTAATATGTTTCGTTACAAAATACCTTGTTCAATTGCATCCATACTTTCCTCTGAAATATGCTCTGAGAAGAAGCAAGAATGAAGTTGGTCTTATGTATCACCAGAAACTTTCCCTCCCACCCTCAGGAAAAGAAAAAACATCCTCTTATGCCCTACAGCATATGAACATAACTGAAGAGATGTAACTTGGAACGATACACAGCGTCGGAAGGGAGGAAGAGTGTCATCGTATGTGCCAGCTTTACCACGACACCGACATTGGGTATTTCTAATAGTATTCGTTTCTCGTGCTGATATTGCTAGGCTTTTTTGTTAGAGACGATAAGGAAAGAGGGAAAGTAGAGGAAGAAGAGAAGGAAAGGTACTATTTTTCTAGTGAATGGTTATTGGGAATGCAGAGGCTAGGGTTTGGGGTTTGGGGGTAGGTGTAGGAAGAGATAGAGGAGAGGAGATGAGAGGAGAGGAGATGCATGGTGGTTGGGTGGGAAGGAAGGAAAGGTTGTAGTGCTTTAAGGTTGGGAGGGGGCGAGGCTGGATGGGAGGGGGAGAGGGAGAGTGGGATGGGAGTGGGAGAGGGAGAGTATGTATTGGGTTCAAGGGAACTGTGGGCGAGGAGAGCATAAAGAGCATGTTTTAAGATCCTTCCTATTCATCCTATGAGCCCAGTGCGGTTCATCCGTCTATAAACAATGGATAGGTATCGCTATAGGCCTTTTTTCCCCTCTCTATCTCTTTCAGGCCTATCCTTCCATCCAACTCAATCCCACAGCAAGAAAATCATTTGTAAACCGCCCTCTCCCTTGCTGAATATCAATTGTAACTGTGGAGGGGGAATATCCCGTCCTTCTGCGCCAGCTGTATCGCTCCCTACATCTCCGAGGCATGAAATACGTAAGTACATTCCGGAACCGAGAAAAAGAAAAGGCTGAAAATGAAGCATGGTATCGCTCGCTGGGGTCTTTATTTAACTCCGCTCCACTCAATCGCTCGGACGGCGAGAGCGGGGTTCATATTCGTCTGACATGGTGGGCGAATGTGTAGAGGAAGGTATGTTGGAGTTTTGAGACCGGGCTGCCCAAGGAGATTCGTAACGGTCGTTAGAGGTGAAGGAAGTGTATGTAGTGTGGGGTTCGCTTGTGTGTAAGATTTTGAAATAGAAATTGGTGGTGACGGTCTATATTATTAAAGGCAGGCATTTGAAGGCGAAGTAGGCGAAAGGGCAGATTTACATCTGTTGTTGAAGGAGATGTTGGGTAGGCATCATGGTTGGAGGTGCCATGCCATGACTGACTCCCATGCCTGTTGCAGGCATGCGCATCGTGGCAGCCGTCATATTAGTCATGGCGCCATTTGTCATGCCGTTTGTCAGATAGGCCTGATCTGAGGGTGGCGGCGACATCTCATCCTCGAGGGTACCGAAATCGTTCTCTTCTGCCTCTTCAAGGTCTTCATCACTATAGCTCCCCGCCTCGCCGTCTGGGCGTGCCTCATGGGTGCGACGATGCCTAGAATAGGGGTAAGCACACCTCGGTAATCTTAGGCGCGTTGGCATGGACTTACTGAGCGAGATTATCTGATCGCGAAAAAGCTTTGCTGCAATGCGGGCACACATAGGGTCTCTCCTGAGTATGGGTTCTGACGTGCCTAACCGCCGGGAACAGTCAGCGGCTGTGGAGATTAAGGACAACTGAAACACGGAAATAGATCAAATTGGGGGCCAGACATACCGTTTCAAGTGTTCTAGCCTTTTGAAGAGTCGGCCACACGATGGAATGGGGCAGGAGTGCGATTTGTGGGGATATGGACCTAATTCCATCATTGTGGCGCTCCGAGCTCTTCGCACGGGGCCTGGACGACTCCCCTGGGCGGCCGCCGGGCTATTGTCCAACGATTGGGTGGGGATGTTGTCGTTCTGATAGCCAGAGTACGTCTCTTGGGATTGCATCAAGCCCATGTTGTTATGTGGAGCTGGACTCCCTTCCAAAGTTTGGAGAGGCGTACCATGACGGGACATGTGTTCTAGCATCTCCTTTTGTTGTGCAACCATGTTGGCGTAGCTATTCAGCTGGGAGGGTGGTGAGTTGCGTTGCGAACCTGCTTCTTCACCTTCAGGTCCCACCGAGGCTGAAACCGAACGGCGAAGGTCGCTCTGTCGATGTGGCGCGTGTGGCATTGGGTTTGGCGTGGTAGTTCCAACAACGCCGTTTGTGCCAGGGGGAATGGAGGACCGTCGTCTTCGCTGCTTGTAGGTAGGAGATCCCTCGATGACCGAGTATACATTATTCGACGCGTATCTCTGGGTATTGGTAGGATATGCACCTCCAGAAAGATTGGCGGTTGGTAATTGCATCATAGTATTGAAGTTTTGTGACGAGCTCATCTCAGGAATGGCGCTGTAAAGACCAGTGTCCTCGTTAGCAATGTAGGCAGGTTCTGCACCGAGACCCTGTGCCTGTTGAGGAGGTGGAGTGATTGGTTCAAAAGAAAGACCACGATTGCTGTAGTCCTCGTATTGTGACGAGACAAATGATGGCGCTGGTGAGTATTCCATATATGTTGGCATTGAAGTATGTCGTTGGTGCACCCTTGTGAGAGGAATACCGTTCCGGTCATATTGCAACTGCCCATAATCCTGCTCTCGCTTCACAAAATTGGTGGCTACGGTTGGAGGCATAGAAACTTGTGTGTACGCTCCCATTGTTTGGGTCATGTCTTCCGAGACTGTGGGCATTGACTGTGGAACAAGCTGTGGTGGAGGCATGGAGTCTGTGGCTCGCAATACTGGAGAGGTCGACTGGGAATACGCGGAGGAAGCGTTCGCAGAGAAGGACGAAGTATTCGCTTGTTGTGCCTTCGTGAGCTGTTCGAAGAGTGATTGTGACGAGTCGAACTCAAATGACAAAGCAGGCTCAGAGACTGCCATTGTAGTGGCTTCTTGATTCATCTTTTCTCGCTTGAGGTCCCTCTCTAGCGCATCGAGGAAGAGTCGATCGTGTGGTACACTATACCAATAGAACACCTTCTGCTTCTTCTGCGTCCGAATGCAGTTGTTCTTGTACATGAAGTCTAAGAAAGGGCTCTTTGGCTCCTCGAGCGATGCGTCGGTGCCCGACTTGAGGTTGCGCAGGTCGGAGAAGATGCCTTCTTCGAACTTCTTCGAGTTCTTCACAGGTCGTCCGAAGGCTTGGAAGCGGAAGGACAGACATCGCACGATATCTGTGCCAGAGATGTGGAAGAGATTGTTCCTATAGTACTTTAGTACCAACCCATTGCTCATGCGTCAACACTCGAGCATGGCAAGTGCTGCTTACCATAAGACACAAGAAACGTATTCCCCAGTAGGCAATAGGAACCGTCGAATGTATTGATCAGGTGTCCAGTCCACAGGTGCGGAGATGAGGAAGTATTTGACTGCCAATATCATCAGTGCCACTTCTCGAAGGCCAGCCACACATATTGTGAAGCACAGCGCCGAACGCTGAGACACGTGTGCGATCAGGTGTAAGAGGTTGGAGTAACTTACGATTATCGACCTGTTGTAATGCGACTTGCGCATCTTGTGGGAGGTTTTGTTGTGCTGAATCGGAAAGCATGAAAGTCTCTGGCTTCTGTGGAGGCGCCATCGCGCTCGTGTTGTTCTGCGAGTACATGCTCATCGCAACGACAGGGAGGCCGGCAGCGGGCAGAAAAGTGCTGTAGGCTCCCTTTTGTGGAAGGATTCGATACTAAAGGCTGGGTGAAGGGCAGTGCTCGAGTAGTGTTGGGGATCGACCAGCGGGTGACGGATGGGAACAGAAGCTGCGACTCTCTCCAATTGGCAGCAGCACAAGTCTGAGCGAATGAAGGAGTAAGCTTAGTAGGTAGAGGCCAGCCTCGAGGAACGGTGAATACTGAGACGATGATGCGGGTGTACAGAAAAGAGTTCCAGGGCCGGCCTGTGAGAAGGAATCGCTGCTTCCAACTTCGCACCAAGGGCAAGTTTGGAAAGAAACGAAAGAGAACGAAATGCCCGCAGGTCGTTTCAAGACCTATTCTGGACCTTGGGGAAAGTAAGAGAGTTTGTAGCGACGGAAAGTGAGACGTAGAAGAGGGAGTAGGGCTAAGTGTGGGATTTCTGGATGTACAAGTCCAGGGAGCGGTAAGGGGGGGGAAGCTGGTGTTTTAGAATTCTGAGGGCAAGTTTGAGGAAGCGGTTGGAGGGTTTTAGATTTTGGGGGGAAAAGGGCTACTTGGGGGCTAGCAGATGGCACAACACAAGCACAAATGGGTGGCCATAGGCTCGGGGGCACACCCCTGTCGCGGTCTCGCGGCGGCGCTTGCTTAAGAAGTTGCCCTCCAAGTACTGGTTTACTCAATTACTGACCAAAGTACTTTTGTACTAACGGTCCCCCTAAGTGCGTAGCAACGTCCACGAACCTTCAATCGCCATCCTGGTCCCGGGTCATGGTCTATTTCAGAACGTCATGTAGGGCCGATCTTGACCACATTCCAATTTTGGTATCAAATCGCACAAGCTAGACTACAGTCCATCGGATACATCCAGCCGTGTGCTACTTAGAAGTAGCTACAAGTATACTATTATAATTTCCACAATAAGATGGCGACTCATGACTGCTGCCAGCCTGGTGGCCAGGCTCGGATTATTGTGAATGTGACTTGTTCACTCTACACAATTAACGCCCCACAGTAATTAAATCACTAGAACGTGTATGCGCGGAGATGAGCAATATAGTCATCATCGTCAAGCTGCCCGCCGAAGGCACAGTCAAGGGCGAGAGTCAAATATTAAATATCAGCGCACGATGAATTATTGTCTTAACCCATGTCTTGCTCGTTCAACGGAATGAGAGTGACACTACACCGTGTGAAGTATCCGGTACATGATCCTTCACGCAAGGCCTGGCTATCCACATTGCAATTGCCATAGAATTGTGCTGTGTGGTACGGTGCCTTGCATTGTACCGGAAGGTCGTCATGCTCAGTGAATGATGTTATGGGGCCCCCATCTGACGGTGTGGTTCTGTGTGGTGTGATCTTGTGTGGTCGAGCGACATGGGCGACCGCTGTCGGAACGGTCTCGTGGCTTTGGATGGTGAGCGGCACGCAAAAGGGATTCGAGGGAAGGGGTTGGGGAGGGTGAGCTCGGTTAGGTGCCTTAGTGGCTAAGGTGGAAGAATAAATGAATGAATACACATAAATGGCGGAACGATGCAGACCGAGGCACCTGATTGGTGGGTGGCTGGGAGTACGAATCTAATCGAAGCGCTAATGGCTGCCTTGCTATAAATGGACTTAGACTCGCGAACCAAGAAACCTGAAACTTGCCCTTGGCCTGCTTCAGGTTGGCCTCACTTCCAAACCAGTACACCTAGGGCATCATTCGGTGAACGCCATCGTGGCACAACATAAAAATACCTCGGTATAAGATATAAACATCTACGGCCTGAAATCCTACGGCCTTTGTAGATTAACAGAGGAGTGGAAGGCCTGCAACTGAAAGGAGATAAATTGTCTCAGATCACGTGGAACTAGTATGCAATAAGGTGCTTTGCTGCATCCTCCCGACGCGCCTTTCAGGAGAATTATCGCGGGTCGAAGGATCTGCCTTTCACGGTATGGTCATTCCCCAAGCAGCATCGCCTCCGAGGGAACCAAGGCCATCGAAAACATGCTTTGCTCATGATTTTCAATCATAAGTCGTCCTGCGTCTGACCGCTTACTTGCGACCCTATGTAGGCTGTTTGTTACTAATGCCAATTCTACCCTTGAAGAAGCGTCCAACTGCCATGGCTCTCAGTCGCACAGTTCTGTTGCTTTTCCGAATGCTTGGGGGCCGTGTGTTAATTAGTTAGAGGCAGCTTCCATGCAAGTGGCTAGATGCGATACTTCACACCGTCCAGTACTTGCCTGAAAAGCATAAGTTTCCATATGCCCCAAGAGGAGCTGTGGGATAGGAGCGGAAGGAGGCTTTACTGGGCCACGTTCCCAGGACGTTGTAGTAGTATTGCCACACGGAAGGACGCCATGTTAAGCATGACTTTGCAATCCCGCTTGGGGCCGGAAACCAGTATACTACTTCGTAGGAGCTGGGATCAAGGATATTGCATCGTTTCCCAGGTTGAGTGTTCTGGAAGCTCGGGCCTGCAAATCTTCGGCGCAGCGGCAGGAAGTAGAAGCACGTAGATCCCGCCGTCACGCTGCTGCGATGAAGGAAAGATGGCGTGCCAGTTTGATCGACGTTCTGAAACACATACAACGTACATAGGCGCGCCAACAAATCCGCCGATCCGATCGTGATAACCTGCTCTCTTGTTTATAGTACTTGGAACCCCGAAGTAACACTGTAACACCCACCAAGGGTCCAGATGATCTTCATTCGAAGTGTTATAGCTGAAGCGAAGGCAACGGGAAACAGAGAACGATGAGTACGTGAGCTTGAATAGAGTTACCTGCAGTCTTCTCGAAATACTCATGTTGCACTGTTCCCAGCATTGACTTTTCTCGGTATTGCTCGACGCATGCTGTCCCGCTTCTACTCTAGAGATGCTATACTTGGAGTCTTTCATGAAGTCTAATAGATATTGAACGATCATGGACGCTAGGTGAGGATTTGAGCATCTCGCGAAGGCCGAAAGGCGATGAAATCAGGCAATTAAACTTCTAAATGGTCCCTGCTGATGCGCTTCTGCCAAACCATTCATCAAGCTTGCTGCATCGACATTCTGACACGGATGATTACCTACTCAGTGTGCCGTTTGAGGCAACGAGTACATCGCTGCGGTTTTCGTTCAGAAGTATAGCTGTTTGGTATGTCTTCGACCCACCGAGCTTTGACCATGAACAGTCAAGAGCCGCAGCAATGGTGTCAAGTCGCTGTCTTAGTCATGGTTTACCAGCACTTAACATGCGACCAAATAGGTAGCCTACTTTCGGCCTCTGGAAGTCTTTCTAGGCCCTTCGATCTCAGCGATGTCCTTCTTACTCAGCTTCAGCATTCCACCTTGGAATTTGCCCACACTTGGAGCGCCAATGCCTCTCTGTCTCTTGCTGAGATCTTTTCTCTTGCCTTTCACGTCTTTCTCGAGGATGATACCGTTCTGTTGAGCCGTTCGCCGTCGGTTCTCTTCTTTTTCGGCCGCCTTAGCCTTAATGCCTCTCCTTTGGGCCAAAGGCATATTCTGCTGTTTGAAGATAGAAGTTCTTGATCCTAGATCCTGAAGACGTAGGTCAAGAGCCTTGTGTCGGTTCTGACCCGAGTGGGCCAATGATTTTTGCGAGTCTAATAGATGAGATTCTTTCAAGAGCCGCTGTAGTGCAAGGTCTTTCTTGAGATTGGCGGCGTCCGTGCTTGCTTCCTCTGAGTCAATCGAGTCTACCTGTTTACGTATCCCCGTAGGTATAGGCTCAACACCACCGGACGGGGGCTTCGTGGACTAAAATCAATTGCAATCAGAATGTTGGCGAAAATGGATACCATTAGCACTCACCATAAAGGTCTTGAGTTCTTCCTTTGGAACCTCTGCTTTTGACAAGCTGGAGTTGGCATGGTCTATAATCTCTGCGCCATCGCTCTGCCCTTCTGAGATTCCATCCCAATCAGACCCTGATTCGACCTCTGAGCTATCTGCATCAATACTGGTAGCAGCTGCAGGTAGGGCGTGATGCACTACTAATGGCTGAAAGGCGGCTTCAAAATGCCGCCGGAGAACATTGTGCATCTCGTTCGCAGTGTCTTTGTCCAGCAGTTGTCCTGGCGTGACATCCTCATCTATAAGCTCCTCACGGCGTTTTCTCTTTTCCAATTTGAGCCCCATATCCAGACAAAATATTTGATGAAGCTGGACTAAGAATAAAAATTGGGTTCATGGCGATTGGGGCAAGTGCAAGCGAGGTTGCCGAAGTTCTTCCAACCGACTGATCCATGTTGTCAGAAACTCAACTGTTCATCTCTCTTCAAATTTATGAACGTCATCTACTTTTCGCACAATGACTCGATTTAGACCATGTATAGATCTACATTCTGGTCAAGTGAAGCAGATAGTAGGCGGCACCTTGAGTACCCTGTCCTCAGACTTGAAGACCAACTACGTCTCTCAGTTGCCAGCAAGTCATTTTGCACAACTCTACAGAGATAATGCTCTCACAGGAGCTCACGTGATTATGCTTGGACTTGGAAATGAGCAGGCAGCACAAGAAGCCTTATCTACTTGGCCAGGCGCTCTACAAGTGGGTGGCGGTATCAACGAACGAAACGCAAAGCTCTGGATTGACAAAGGTGCGGAGAAGGTGGGCTTTCACCTTGAACAAGAATTATCAATGTGGATCTGAAGGACTGGTAGGTTATCGTGACATCATATCTCTTTCCAGACGGGATATTCTCGTTTGATCGTCTGCGTGCGGTCCTTGAAGCCCTTGACCAGGACAAGACAAAATTAGTCATTGATCTTAGTTGTCGGCGACAAAGTTCTAAATGGGTCGTCGCTATGAATAAATGGCAGACGTTAACGGACATGGAAGTAAATCAAAGTAAGTACCTCCCACTTAGCTGCTCCTCTATGTTAATCACCGTCAGCAGAATCGATCAAACTTTTAGAGCCGTATTGCTCAGAGTTTTTAATTCATGCCGCTGATAACGAGGGCTTACAAAGAGGCATAGACGAACAGCTGGTGGAAAAGCTAGGCCAGTGGTGTACGTTACCAGTAACTTATGCTGGAGGAGGGAAGAGTCTTGAGGATCTTGACAGGGTAAAGCAACTCAGCCAAGGTCGAGTTGATTTGACTATTGGGAGCGCTTTGAATATTTTTGGCGGAGCTGTTAATTTTCAAGATTGTATTGAGTGGAATAAACATCAGTCTGCCTCCTGACGCGCTTAGCTCAATCGAGTCACCGACGGCAAAAGAGTGCTAATTAAGCAACTTTCTAAAATGCTGCAGGAGAGTCTTCTTGCAACGAGGCTTCTGAAACCCATATTAGTCTCCATACATACCTCCAAACCTCCACACCTCCACACCTCCACACCTCGCTTGAATCCCAATTCTGAAGTGAGGAGATGAGTCCCATAATAAGGGGCAAAGGGCTGAACGCTCACCAAATCATATGGTAAGAGCAATGAGGAAAGATTCTTATCTCCCCTTGATTCGATGTGTATGCCCAACAGAACGTCTGAGGAAGACGTACCTCATGTTCTCTCGCATAATACTACCCAGGCTAGACATGCACGAATTTGAAGCATTTGCACAACACAATGTGTTGCAATTGTAGAGACCTATACTTTCCGCACAGTATTGGATTAAAATCCATGCTGACTGTAGGATTGGTAAAGCCGATATAATCTAAAATGTTAACGATCGGCCATATCAGCTTCCAAACCTTGGCGCCAAGCCTCAGTAGACCACCTTCACCTTGGGCCTGCTACTCCAGCGGAATACGCAGGACGACAACAACACCTACAAACCGAAAGAACTAACGCCAGCACAAAGCTCACCACCCTTCCTGCCCGAACTGCTAGACGCTCGCTACATTTCCATCTCTGGCTGCTACAAGATCTTCAAAGGCGCTCGCCACTCCCTTATCATATACTCGATCTTGGACTCGTCATCAACAATCAACATGAAGCCCTTGGTCTCAGCCCTCAATGCTTGGAGCTGGTATGTCGTTGACCCCTTCCCGCTGCGGACTGGGTGATATACTGATGGTGGGATATATAGTGTGGTTGTTTCCGTCGCTGCGATTATAATATTGTCGATTATCGGGGGGTTGTTTAGGGTACGTGATCCTAAGATAACAGGCTGCCACCTTCTCGGCGGCCAAGATTTGGGAAAGCGAGTTCTAGGGGGCCATGGCTGATACGAATGGGAAAACATAGGCAAACCACCATAGCATGACTGGCAGCACGAAAGATCCTTCCGACGGGAAAGCTGTGGCTGGGTCGGTGTTTGCGGCTGTGGTTGTGTATGCGGTAAGTGTTACTGACAATAATATGCTCTCGGGCCTGCGCTGATGTATGACTTTCTGCAGGTGTTTCTTGTCTTCTGCGGTTTCCAGGCCTTCCTACACGTTCGGCAGAGTAAGAGGGGGGCTATAGAGTTGAGGTAATTGTGCATTACAGGTTACAGAACGGCGTTTGGTGGGATTATGAGCCTGGAGTTGCCCACTGTACGGGACTTGATTGTATAGGACGGCTTTCTTTAGTCGCAGTTCAGCAGCGCGGGCTATTCATTCTAGATTGTGGCCTTTTGATGGATTATATACTCGACCCGAAGACTCCTAACCTCTTCCGGTCTATATGCGTCAAACCCTGTGATGGACTATGCAATGTTCAAAGCGCCTCGCTATGCGATATACTAGCGCCTTCACTGTATTCAAATTCACGCCTTCATAATCCATGCTTCATGACGAACCCATTACCATTTCAAGGAACATAATTTGTCATTCATCATCGCTCTCGTCTTCTTCCATCGCATCGCTGAGTATTTTACTCATGTATGGCTGTCACCGGTTAGTGATTCCCATTATTGTGTGTGAAAGAAGCACTTACTCCATCAAGGGTATATCCTAGCTTCGCATAATATGACCTTACTCCGATACCAGAAATCACGCTGATTTTATGGCTCCTATGCTCATTCCTAGCAATTCGTTCAGCCTCTTCCATTAGCAGAGTCCCGTAGCCCTGATGCTGGAACTTCCTCGGATCTCTCGCATGAACTGGTACGGCTGAACCATACACATGCAGCTCTCTGACCAGACTGGTGGGCTGCGATTTGAGCTCCGGTCGAAATGTATGCGTATCACTACACTTTCGGAGCCGCAATAGCGCGATCAGTATATCCTGCTTAGGATCTTCATAGGCTAGAAATGTCTCCCAGCCGCCATTCGCTACGTAGTCTCGTCGGACGAGCTCAACTTGAGATGGACGAATCTTGTTCTTAATTTCCTTTATGCCTACTTCTCGCGTTCGTACGTCTCGGCAAGTGGTCCCAAAGTCTTTCATTCGGCTTAGAGCAAGTTCTCGTAGGTTACCATTATCGACGCCGGAGGTGACAAGGGGCATTGGAATGTCTCTTTGTACCCGGTATATACGGGTCCATGGAGGGACGAGAGCGAGTATCCTGGCAACCAGATCTATCAAGGCGTTTGGTGTATAACTCTTGTATCTCTTTGACTGCCAGAGCTCGTAGAGGCCAGTACCCCGGATCACCAAAGTCGGATAGATTTTGAGGCCATCAGTACGGAAGTCAGGATTCTCAAAGTACTCCCTGAATTGGTCAAGATCTCGCTCCATACCCACGTTTGGGAGATCCGGCATCATGTGGCTGACGACCTTAAACCCTGCATCTTTAGCCAATTTAAAAGTCTCAGCCACTGCTGCAACGGTGTGGCCTCTGTTGGTGTCTCGTGCAACATCTTCATAAAGCGATTGTACCCCAATCTCCAGCCGCGTGCATCCATATCTTAACATACTGCTCAAGTGCGAATCCAGACAATAGTCAGGTCTCGTCTCAATGGTAATTCCCACACATTTAATATTACTCATCTCACCGGCTTCCACAGCCTCATCCACGTCGTTTGTCTGGTACCCGCTCAATGCATTATGTAGTTGCGAGATAAATCCGTCCCTGTAGTCTTCCGGCAGTGACATGAACGTCCCTCCCATTATAATGTATTCAACTTTATCCACGCTATGTCCTAAAGCTTTGAGCTGATCTACCCGTCCTCGAGCTTGTTCAAACGGGTCATATCGAGCTCGGATAGCTCGCATTGACGTGGGCTCATATCCAGTGTAGGACTGCGTCGAATATTCAAAATCCGAATCTGGACCACCCGGACAATAAACACATATATTGCCTGTATATGCAATGTGAGGACATCGATGAGGCTTGCACATGACAGCCACCACTGAAATTCCCGAGGCCGTTCGTATCGGCTTCGCTCTTAAATTTGGCAAGATATATTTCTTGTAGTGTTCAGGCACAGCTGCTATGATCGCTGTTAACGGTGGCTGATTGCTTAGTCTGTGTTTCTTTGCCATTTGGCTTATCAACGTATTCAGATTCAGATCTTTTTTTGGCCCATTATCATTTTGCTGGGCTTCATAATCTTGGATCAGAGCACTGGCGATATCTGAACAGGCACGCATATATCGCTCATTCTCCGGAGGCAGCTTCTCATTCTTAGACAGCTTGACCTTCGTGGCCGCCGGAGCGGTTATGGTCGTAGTCGCCATCTGTTTAAAAGCTCTAGAGGGACACTCGAATTATCTTGCAGGGCCTGGGTGTCTGGAGCAATTTTGTGCCTGGACTGCGGGTTGCCGTTCCGCACGCTTGGCAGCACTGTGTTGTAGGGCAGCGCTCACCCTAGGCCCGGTCGGGAATAATGTCCAGTTTGGTCTCTGGCAGCCGTTGGAGCTTGAAGTTGGTCTGTTATTCCTCAACCTCCCCATACTTGCATGTCCCATTTAGACCTTTTCATTTTCGTGCAGTGATGCAGGTGTTTAGCCGGCGTACGGCTGGCTTTCTGCAAGCTGCTGCTCGAAAGCAGAGATACTCCACTGCAACCGCAGCATATGCCTCAACGGCAGAGAACCTCCGCATAAATAAAGATACGAAGGTGATATTCCAGGGATTTACTGGGAAGCAGGGAAGGTACGAGGGCATTGTATCCTTTATGTGCCCTATCAATTGCTAAGTGTGCTGCAGCTTTCACGCTCAGCAAGCCATTGATTACGGTATATCAAACTCGAATGGTACAGGAACGTCACTGGGCTAAGACATATAGGAACCAATGTCGTTGGGGGAACTAATCCCAAGAAAGCTGGGGAAACACACCTAGGGAAACCAGTATTTGCCAACGTCAGAGACGCCGTGAAAGAGACAGGCGCAACAGCTTCCGCGATCTATGTCCCGTAAGCAATTATGCTATAATACCCTCGTTTGTTCATAATTGAATGCTGACCACCAACCAGACCACCATTAGCTGCCAAAGGTATCGAGGAAGCCATTGAGGCCGAAATAGGCCTAGTGGTCTGCATTACAGAAGGAATTCCTCAGCATGATATGGTCCGAATAACAGACATACTCAAGACTCAAGGCAAGACCAGATTAGTAGGACCCAATTGCCCAGGCATCATCGCCCCTGGACAATGTAAAATTGGCATAATGCCGGGCTTCATCCACAAGCGAGGACGGATAGGTATCGTCTCGCGTTCTGGGACCCTTACATACGAAGCTGTGAATCAGACAACCCAGGCTGGCCTAGGTCAATCGCTTGTGGTTGGCATTGGAGGCGACCCATTTTCGGGAACGAATTTCATTGATTGCCTGAAGGTCTTCTTGGAGGACGAAGAGACGGATGGTATCATTATGATTGGAGAAATCGGAGGCTCCGCAGAGGAAGATGCTGCAGACTTTTTAAAAGAAAATAACACATCAAATAAACCTGCTGTCAGCTTTATTGCGGGTATATCTGCACCACCAGGCAGAAGGATGGGTCACGCAGGTTAGTCGATGTGCTTGCCATACCCCAGATCTAAATACTTACTGTACAAATAGGTGCCATTGTGAGCGGAGGCAAGGGAGGTGCGGACTCGAAGATCTCTGCATTAGAGGCGGCAGGTGTCATTGTGGAGCGAAGTCCAGCGTCACTGGGCAAGACTCTGCATGCTGAATTTGTGAAGCGGGATCTCATCTGAACATGTTGGACTGTGATTTGCAGCCCTTTTACAAGCTTCGGTTTTCCGCAGCCGTCCTCCCTTCACGTTGTACTTAGCCATTGCGTGTCTTTGAACCAAGCCAGTGATATACCTATGTATGTATTGAAGCCAGACAATCGGTTCATCATTTTGAGCTATACTGTGACTGCATCATTTGAGAAACGCTCTTGCCCATTAGGTAACAAGATTCAATATCGGCTAGCATTTCATAGCTCCCTAGAATGTGTGATATGTCTAGCATCAAAGCAATAGTCCCGTCCTGGACTAGCGCCAAGAACCAAGGGTACCTAAGCCAAACATCTGGAAATGTGGGAGTCTTCCAACCGGAGCAGCAGACCAATCACCTAAAATGCTCTCCGGTATTCTGATCTTCAATCAGAAGGGCGAGAACCTCATCTTCCGTGCCTTTCGCAACGATTGCCGACCCCGCCTTGCCGATGTGTTTCGCATACAAGTCATCTCCAATGCCCAAGTCCGCTCTCCGATCCTCACTCTCGGCTCTACGACCTTTAGCCATGTCAAGCATGAAAACATATACCTGGTCGCAATAACAAAGAGCAATGCCAATGCGGCGCTTGTGTTCGAGTTCTTGTATAGACTGGTGGGGCTTGGAAGGGGATACTTTGGGAAGTTTGATGAGGAGGCTGTGAAGAACAATTTTGTGTTAGTCTACGAGCTATTAGATGGTGTGTGATCCATGTAGTTGGCAGGAAACTTTGTAGGAGCGCGGACTGACGAGGACTATAGAAATACTTGATTTTGGTTACCCTCAAAATACAGAAACAGACACTCTAAAGATGTACATAACCACAGAAGGCGTCAAATCAGAGCGGACAATGGAAGACTCCTCAAGAATCACAATGCAAGCCACTGGTGCTCTGTCGTGGCGTCGTTCAGATATCCGCTACCGCAAGAATGAAGCTTTCGTCGATGTAATCGAAGATGTGAACCTCCTCATGTCTGCTACTGGAACAGTTCTACGAGCAGACGTCAACGGGCAGATTGTGATGCGGGCATATCTCTCTGGTACGCCAGAATGCAAATTCGGCCTCAATGACCGATTGCTGCTGGATGGAGACAGTCTCTCTGCACCTTCTGGCAACCAAGCAGGAACGAAAGCTACCAAAGCAGCTGCGGGAAGTGTGACCCTTGAGGATTGCCAATTTCATCAGTGCGTCAAGCTGGGGAAGTTTGATGCTGATCGGATTATCTCTTTCGTGCCACCGGATGGGGAATTCGAACTGATGCGGTATCGAGCTACGGAGAACGTCAATTTGCCGTTCAAAATACATGCTATCGTTAACGAGATTGGGAAGTCGAAGGTTGAGTACAGCATAGCAATCAAAGCAAACTACGGCAGCAAGCTCTTCGCTACTAATGTTGTTGTACGAATACCTACTCCACTCAACGCAGCGAAGATCACGGAGCGAGTTTCTCAGGGCAAGGCCAAATATGAGCCTGAGCAAAATAACATTGTGTGGAAGATCCCAAGGTTTACTGGACAGAGCGAGTATGTGCTTTCTGCGGAAGCGTCGTTAACATCCATGACAAATCAGAAAGCTTGGAGTAGACCGCCGCTGAGCTTGAGCTTCTCACTCCTTATGTTCACAAGTTCGGGGCTGCTGGTGAGGTACTTGAAGGTGTTTGAGAAGAGTAATTATGGCAGCGTCAAATGGGTGAGGTATATGACTAGGGCTGGGAGTTATGAGATCAGGTATGAGCACTCTTGAAGTCACAGTCTAGATTGAGCACGGTGGCTGACAGCTTTCTAGATTTTGATATGTTATCCGTATTGTCGATTATGAGGTCCTGCATAGCGTGGTGTTGGAGGAACCAGTCAAAAAGTAGGTGTACATGGCAATTTACGTACAGCATACGCCATCTGTACGAGGAATGCGTCTCAAAAAGACACAACATAGTCATAGCAAGCAAGTAGTTACTACATTCTTGGTTGAAGCAAAGCTTCAATTTCCTTTCATTCGCGTGCTATAACAATTGATATGCTGCTGTAAGCCCTGTGCTCAGGTCGTCCGCTTCGATGACAGCATATTTGTATGCAAGAACACCCATTATCTGCTCGACTGATAATATTGACACGCCCGCAATCTCCTTCGTGCAATCCATCCTTGGCATACGGCAAACCTCTCCTGAAAAATGCCTCCGGATTCGTGTAATCGTGCTTCGTAGGTAGGTAATTGAATTGATTCGAGGTATGCATGTGCGTTTGTTTGGCGATGGGATGTGTATAGAGGAAGGTTGGGAGCGTAGATCGAGTAGGTGGTATGTTTACTTGCTGTAAGAAGAGGTTGGCTTAGCACGTGCTTTGTGTAAGGTACCTCCTTGAGATGTTTCAATGGCAAGCTGGACAGCTCCATTGCGAAGAACGAATTGTTGGAGTGGGCAGAAACTTACCTGCGAGCTCTCGTCTTTCTTCTCTTACGCTTGAGGCGTCGAACACGCTTCTTCCTCCACTTCGCTCTCATGGTCAACAACTAGGTAAAACTAGGGAAGAACCTTGTTAGCAAGTCAATAGTCTTTGTATAACAGCTTTCAGAGTTACAATCATCGTTAGAGTTGCAATTGCAGGGTCAGGAGGACTTACTCGTTGTTAAGATGAGGTTGATGCTGATGAGAGTAGGAGGAAGGTCCTAAGTCAAGCGGGGAAGCTTTTGTGTGCTCGCTTCACTAGCGCGCCAAGATGATCGACCGGAGCTCAAGCGCGACTCTCCATTTCGAAGATTCAAGTACGGAGTACTTAATGCTCTTGTGCTGAGCGTGCCAGCATTTTCGTTGCGTGGTGGGCGTAGTGTTGGAGGTGGGGGTGACAGATTTGCAGCTTATTCTGCTGCAAATGAATAAGCAGCTCCACTCAATGGCTCAGTTTTCAACTACCTCTCTTAAGCTTCGATCCCTTCGTTGAAGGGAGCTTGGTTGTGCTTTCCGCTTGTCATCATGTCGTTTCAAAATGCTCCTACGCTGCTTGGATGGCTATGCAAAAGTGGTGGAGTCGAGCTGAGTGAGCTCACTGTATGCCAGGAGCCAACTCATTGTACGTCTAACCCATTCAGGCGGCCGTGAGATTCATAACGGCGAGGACATCTTGATCGGAAGAGATTCTAAGAGCTGGTAACCTGTTTTGCTCATTGGCCGCTAGAACAGATCTGATGACCTCAACAGTCAGATCCTTGTGAACGAGCCTACAATATCGAATCGCCACTTGCGGATCTATTCTATCATTTATGAAGCCAACCTTGACCCCATTCAAGGCTTTGTCTATGCTGAAGACCTATCTACGAATGGGTCTTACTGGCAGTATATGAGGGGCAGCCATTGGAGTGAAGCTCGTATTGGTAAAGAAAACGCTGTCCTCCTTAGTGATGGCGACCAAATACGGCTCTGTGATGGGTCTTGCTTCGTCTTTCGTTCTGCACTCCCTGCTCGACCCATGAACGACGTAGATGGCACATGCTCTCATGAAGAAATGCAGCGAAAGGTCTGCCTAGCTATTTTGAAAATGAATTCTCTCTGATCTGCTGCAGTCGTTCGTGAATTTCTACACAATCACGGACAGAGAACTTGGTGCTGGAGCATTCGGCAAGGTTCAGATGGCTACTGACCGTTTGAATCAACGTCAAGTGGCTTGCAAAATCGTAAATCTTAAAAAGCCTACCCTCATGTGGGGCCAGCAGAAGGACTTTGCCTTCAGACTCTGGCAAGAAGTGAACCTACTCAAGGATATCAGTCACGTATGGGCATCGATTAACCGAATAGCAATTGAAGCTAATTCCTTGCAGCCCAACATCATACATATAGAGCGCGTATTCTACACCGAGAATACAATGTGAGATATGTCTCTTCCTGGTATTTCAAGACTGACACACTTCCAGCTACATAATCGAAGATCTGATTACTGGTGGCGATCTCATGTCATACATTGATCGAAAAGGGCATAGCACCATTACCGATGGAGAGGCTTGTATGATTATATATCAGATACTCCGCGCCCTCGAATACTTGCATGGGATTGGGATAGCTCACCGGGATCTCAAACCAGATAATGTATTACTCAGCAAAACCGGCGCGAGCGCCAGGGTCATTCTCGCCGACTTTGGGCAATCAACGAACTGCTCTAGAAGCCGGACGGGTTTGTCAAGAAGGATGAAAACTCTTTGCGGCACATTGGATTTTGTTGCTCCGTATGTGATAGAAACCAATGTTTCAGACAATAACTTTAAAATTGATGATGTATTACTGTAGTGAAGTCCACGGCAGAAACCCTTTGATTGCCAAAGGCAGAGGCTATACAATCGCTGCAGATATGTGGTCCCTTGGCGTCTTGACCACGGCGCTCTATCTAGGTAGATCTTTCTTTGTCGCAGATCCAGAAACTCCGGACAGTGCTGTCCTTGTCAATGCCGCGAGATGTGACCTTGGCGAGCTCGATCACAGCCCATTCTGGCAGAATGTCGATTACAGATCTCGCGATTTCATCAAGAAATTATTGACGTTGGATGAAAAGTCTAGGCTCGATGTTGGTCAAGCTTTGGAGCATGAATGGTTCACAAATCGTGGAAGACGATTGGTCTTGGAGGAAGAGTATTGTCAAATCATCAAAGGATGGATGCCTCGCAGGGTATTACTTGACTTTAAAGAAGATTTAGATGCATCCCTAAACGCTCGCAGGCCGATGACTGATGTACGTTCCATGCTTTACATACTCAACCATGCTGACCATTGCACAGTCCCAGTTGATGCCTCCTCCGCCCAGGCCGTGTGCTCGCTCTCAGCTATTGAGACAGAAAGAATCGAATGAGAAGACAAGTCCTTACTTCTCAAACGAAAACAGAGACCTATGTCAGACTGCAACGCGCGGCAAAGAGGGTGAAATGTCACAATCTCGAAACAAGTGGAACAAAGGGCAATCCATTTCGCCATCCCAAGAGACCATTCCTTCAATTTCTCACCATGAGAGCGCTTCGTCGGCCCACAGATCAACTCCAAAGCTTGCTACGCCACAAATACAGCTATTCTCTAATCAATCAGTGCAGAGTATCGAATCAGGGGAGTTTGATGTTGTACGCCCGGAGGCAGAGACCATGCCAACGGAGGAGTGCAGTGAGAGCAGCCTTTCCGATGATGAAGAGGAAAAGCGAATTCGCGCTGAAGCGAGCATGGAGAAGCGAGGCTTCAGATCAGCCAAAAGCTTAGAGCGCAGTATTGTTAAGAGGAGGAAGTTAAAAGGCTAAGCTAGGTTCATGGTCGCTTAACCATTTGGCTTGTGCTCGTACAAGCATATAAGTTCTTGCTTATATGCATCAGTAGGCTCGACGGTTAATCGAGGCGGCGTCTGGTTACCGGACTTGCTTTTGCTGTTCACAATGCTCGGAAGGCTGCTGCCCTATGCTAGATTCTGTGCAATCTTATGATGTTTCATTTCACCTTAATCTTGTGGAAATCCTTTGTTTGTGCGGATACGGCCGCAAGTGTCCCGCAAGTCCCAACTTTAGTAAGGGCACAAAGGGACCTCCTAGAAGACAACCTTTGCCCTCCATCCTTGGCGGTGCCAACGGGTGCCCATCATAGTACCAAGCAGGTTCACAGCTTACACTCACCTCCTACCAACTACTCCGCCATAGCTGTGCCTGTTTTCCCACACCATGAACCAGAGTGTGAAGCCGCATCGAGATGGGTCGCACCAGAAAAGTAGACAATCGATGATGAGCAAATATGATACCGAGTCCTAACACGCGATAATTGTGGGTGTCGAGACCCCGGGATTTGATCTACTGATCCTGCAGGGAAGATCCAATGTAGAGCGAAATTCACTTCCATAAGCGGCTTATTCTTGCGGAGACACATAGCTCTTTGTCCTTCAGGTTGGGTCCTTTTAATTTCCGCACGAATTTTTTTGTAATAACACACCAGATCATCTCCTCACACCACTTACATATCCGATGCTACAACTCACTCATTAAGTCTTGCTGTCAGTACCCTGCAAACATTAACACAGCTTCCTTTCAAAGTCACTCATTTGACCCGTTCCCGTCATCACACTCGTTCATTATGGTTTCTAAGACGTTCATTCTTGTGGTTTGCGTCGGTTCCTTGACTGGTTTCTCGGATGCGTTCTGGCGTATGTCCTGCGGCATAATCCAGACAGGTCGGATAGATCCTGTTGTCAGTCCCGGCAAAATTTCTGGTCACGTTCACAAGATCGCCGGTGCCTCAAGTAAGTGCTTCCCAGGCTCATCCCTAATAGCAAAAACCCAAGAAAATGTTAATATACTAACCTCACCTCCCACTCAGATATCGGCCTCGACTCCACCTACAACACCCTCCAACAATCCAACTGTACCTCCTGCGAAATCCAAAAAGACAAATCCGCCTACTGGACCCCCCAACTCTACTACCACCTCTCCAACGGCTCCTTCGAAGAAGTCCCCAACCAAGGCATGACAGTCTACTACCTAGGCCGCGGAAACAACGCCGCAAATATCAAACCCTTTCCCGAAGGCTTCCGCATGCTCTCAGGCAACGCCGCCGCCCGCTCCTACAACACCCAAAACCTGACCTACCAAAACGTCCGCCCCATCGCTGACCGCGTCTCCTTCGCCTGCCTCCAAGCTAACCCCTCCGCCGAGACACCCGGCATGAATGAAACGAACTGCATCAATGGATTGAGAGCACAAGTCCATTTCCAATCCTGCTGGGACGGGGTGAACCTCTACAAAGAGGACAACAGCCACGTAGCGTACATGTCTATGATGGATAATGGCGTCTGTCCCCCCGAATACCCCGTTCAATTCATCCATCTCTTCTACGAAGTCCTCTACAGCGTCAACAACGTGAATCTTGATGGCGGCAACTTCGCCTTCTCGCAAGGTGATACCACGGGCTATGGCTTCCACGGCGATTTTTTGAACGGATGGGATATGGATGTGCAGACGCAGGCTATGGAACAGTGCGCTAATACTGCTGATGGGGTGGTCAAGGACTGTGCGCCCTTGGCGGCGAGCGATATTGATGATTTCTCGGACGTATGTGCTACGCAGGCTCCGCTGGTTCAGGAACAGACGGGACCGATGATCAGTAAGTTGCCGGGGTGTATTACTATTACGAGTGGGCCTGAGGATGCGTCCATGGCGGATATGGTGTGTGCGGCTGGTACGCCGGAGCCTGCTGTTGCTTCTGGCTTTGTGGCGGTTGGGAGCTCGTCGGCGATGGCGCAAGCTGCTGATGCTACGGCTTTGGCTACTAGTAATGCTTCACCTAGGCGTAGGGGAGTGGGTTGGTATGGAAATATTTGAGTGTGGATGGTGATAGGAACGTGGTGTTTCAAAATATAGGCATGGTCCTTCGTTTCTACACTGTACGTATTGTGGCAATAGCTAGAGGCATGTCTGGAACATAGCTGAAAATAATATTGGGTTCTCTTCAAGCCAGTTTACTGCGTTCCTGAGTTGCGTAGATCCGCGCCGAAGCTGCTCCTTTGTTAACAGCTGTTGCACATTCAGTCAATCTCTCAAGTCAGAAGAACGAAAATCCCATTGCAATAGGTCGTGGAATGATAGATGTTAATATCCGAAACTATGGTACACTAAGAATGCCGTCCTCATTCAGATTTCTTTATCTTTCTCAAGATATCCAGGTCCCAAGCAATCGCCACGAGGGACACCACCATCAACGGAATCGTCGTTAATATCCAAACCCAAACGCCTTCTGACGAGCTCCCAAAATTCACAAAATTCATACCAAAAAAGGTACCAGTGGCTGTCATAGGCAGGAACATGGCCGCAATTATCGCCAACTTCAGGTTTCGCTTTGTTTCCGACATGTCTGGCGTGGCCTGGGAAAGCTGTGCTGTGTTAACGATGACGCCTATGTCCCGTTCACATCTGTCTCGAAGGCCCCTTGCTCTTGTAAGCAGAGCCTCGTAATCAACCTCGATCCTGAGCGCAGCCACTTGTGCCTTGTCAGAATTCGAGCGCGGCCACCTTAGCGTATGCCTGGTTTTGATGAATCCGTTCGTACTCTCTATATTGTTGACATGATCTTCTAATATGTCTCTGAAATATAATAGATCAGCGTGAACGCTTAGCGATGGTACTGCGAAGATATCTCGAAGGCTCCCAGCTCTGTGGTCCAATTGATTCTCGATTGCCGTTAGGAATTGCAATTCCGAGACAGCCACGAAGTCAAATATTTCGGAAAGAGCATAAAATGGATCCTGGCGCATGATTTTCGGATGTAGTGACCTGCCAAAAGCGACTGGTAGTAATGACAAACTTTGCACGAGCTGGTTATCATCCACAACCTGGGAACGATGGCCGGGATATTGATGGTCTTTCAAAGCAACACCTGGTTTGTATAAGCTCACAGGATCGAAATAGATATTGTCTCCTGGGCTGGACCATGGTCCCACCGGACTGGAGCTGAGAGTTTTCCCAGCATCGACCCATACAACGACTTGATGAGTATTAGTGGGGATTTTCTAATGACTTCATGTAGATTTCGTCCTCTTACCTTTCCAGCAATCATCACCACCAGCGATCCTTATCATGCAAATCGTAATCATCTGCTGTATACTGAATTCTTTTTCGTCGTGGACGGCAAAAGAGCGCACAACCGAGTCTCTCGCCTCCCAGTTTCGTCCCATACCCCGGCCATTGCGGAGATTCATCGAGTACTCGCCCATCTTGCTCGCAGAGCGTAGACGCTTCTCGTCCACAGATTTGTACTGTGGCGTTCTATGGTGACCAATTGTAGTGACTGACATCTGCAGTATTGACGTTTGGAAGCTTGGTAGCACAGGTAGAAAGAAAGACTCATTCTTAGTCAATCGAGGGATTAGAAAGCGAAGATGGCGCTGGTAGAATTCTGGGTCAATGTTGTATGCAGCACCAAGGTCTATAAGGTGCTGGGCGGATGGATATCCTCCCAAGAATATTATGCCCGTCTCTGACGCCAAGAGATGGTCACCATTGGATCGTGGGTAGCCAGGCAAGGACAGCGTTGCCGAAGAAGCAGAGTGCTCGTCGCTTTGAAACTTGTAGAAGGTCGCAAACCCGTCGGCCTCACCAATAGATGAAGGATTTTCAGACCCTTTCTTCAAGAATTCAGCTAGATATAAGAAGTGCTCTCCTTGGTATAGCGAGTCTTGAGCAGAACTCTCGGAATGCTTCTCTATTTGGCGAAGATAGCGAGCGGGTGTAACTTTCTGTCATTAGTGGCCAAGAAAGATCATTTCCAGGACCCTTCAAAGTCCTAGACACGTACATTGGGAGCTGCTCGGTTGTTCATTGGGGCCAGTGGGTATCTCTTCATCACGGGCGAGCCCCAGAGCAACATGCAAAGGTTGCGAAGCCTGAGGGGTGATCATTTGTACACGGTTACGCTATCTGAAAGACAGCCTAATGATCTGGGAGATGCAACGAGCCTGTAATAGGCTTATGCAGGTATGATAGAATACCAGCTATGAGGCCTAGGAGAGGTGGGCAGCTGCGAGGTAAGCTCTGCAGCTGCGGCGCTAAGCCTGTGTGCAGTGGCGGCCTCAAGGTGGCGACCATGGCTGGCTCCATCACACCTACGGTATATGGAGTATACAGTCCGTTTTGCTAACATAGGCAAGTAGTTTTAGAAATTGAGACGTGAGAGCCTCGAACAAGCATCAGGTTCCTAGAGATGCCCTAAAGTTGGGTCGCCTAGGCGATACCCGAGCCCCTAGGATAAGGCGTTTTTGGCGTAAATCTTGTTTCCTAGGGGACGAGCTTTAGGGGCCTTTAGGCATCAGCCCTGTTGGGCTGTACGGTTATAGGGGTGAACCCGGTGGGCCCTGAAAGTTTAAAAATACGCAAATTTGTGTGAATAATTACCGACTATTTGAAGGCACGATCTTGACGACCAATTACCTTAAGCACGAGAATTGAAGTGTTACCGGTTTATCACTAGCAGCATGTGCATATCCCATGGGTGCTGTTTCTCGCAACAGGCACCAACCCACAAGATTTTGCTTCGGCCATACCGTAAAGAAATTTGATACAGTTGCTTGTGGAGTCGGCAAGCCCGTTTGATACTTGTACCTGCATCCGAGGCTGTGGCGCTTAGGCTCAGCAGGCGTGGCTTTTCACCACATCTTTCCTTGAGGTAATAATAGACTTGTCTGTATACCTTTTGCATTCTCTAGTCACATCTTTCCTCTAGTTAACAATAGACTTGTCTGTATACCTTTTGCATTCTCTAGCCACATCCTTCCTTTAGGTAATAATAGACTTGTCTGAATACCTTTTGCATTCTCTAGTCTGAGAGATGCTCTGACATTGTGCCTTAGGCATTTTGCGTAGTACTACGTACCTACCTATACGGTTACATCACTAGCTCACGTTCCTCGCTCAGCTTACTTCTGCAATGTTTTTCTAGTCTTTTCGGGTCATGAGATGTTCCATATACAGAGATGCCCGTATAATCTCGCAAACACGGGCAATAGCAGTATCAAGCTCTACATTCGGGGCTTTGGGGCTTCTAGGTAAAATTACAGTTTTATGCTTCATTTTTCGCATATACATCTCATTTTCGAAAGAAACGAGTAAGATGCAAACGAAAGGCCCCTGAGGCCACGCATGCAGGAGCGAAGTTATGGGGGTTTGAAATTGCGGTTCAAGTTTCACAAGGTACAAACCTACAACAGGATTTCTCCCGTATTCGACAGCTTCAAGGGCGTGTTCATATTGTTAATCTCAAGCGTTATGAGCTAAGGTTCAGCGACGCAAGTTAACAGGACGCAAGTCAATAGACGGCGAGGTGACGGCTGCAGCCAAGGATTGAGATAATGAGGAGTCCTTGACAATACCAGTCATGCGCATTGGCAGAGTTGAATAGCCGTTGCTTGCTTGCTTTCTCTATTGGTTCAACAACCAAAATCCGAGCACAGCCCGATGCGCCACAGCTGATGCTGGACCATTCTTAGACACCCCACATGATTAACGAGACGGAGAAATCCGAAAGACCTCAGGGGGCTGTGTTGCTGTAAGGTACGTTTGCCATACGTGGCTTGAAGCTGGATCGATATATGAAAGAGTTCCATTGGGTACCTTCAAAGCACGTTTGATGCTACGTTCGGAAGCCTTCCACGGGATCTGATTGGGAGATGTTCCTCTCGGGGTAGAAGTACATTGCTAGCGTTTCCCTCGCACTTGATAAGTGGCGGTACTTGCCGTTGTTTGCAATGGTTAATTATTCGGTAGAAACTTTGGGTGCTACGTAGGATGCGATCGGAATTAAGTTCTCCCGAGATTGCTGTCGCGTGAAGGATGATTATAACGCAGAGACGCTATTTTAGTCTAGCACCCTGCAGATCCTCCCTCTCTGCTAGTCGTCATAGGGCTGGTTACATAAGACGAAACCCTCATGGTAGGTGTTTGGAGTCCGGAGGGTAAGGGACCGAGGTGTCGCAGTCGAACTGGTGTGTATACCGCAATGCAACGATACTTTCATCCTTCGTCCAATGATGATTCTTGCCCTGCTTCTTAAGGTAGCGGTCGAGACTCCGAAGAACCTTCCTGGGGAACCTTGATCACGATTTCCTTGACCACGTCATGATGGATGGAATGTGGCAGCTTACATTGAATGACGGCGAGAAGATACAGAACACACGTACAGGTTGCCGACGGACTTCAGCGGATGAGGGACAGAGTAACACCGCAATGCTGACAGTGATCATCAAGCACAAGTAAGGTCATCTTACCGAAAAGTCAGTCACATCATGCTTTGAAGACCGACCTCGAGGCCTGGCAAGCCATCAAGCCTCAGAGATCTTCCCGTCATATTAATGAAGATACAGACCAGCTTGGTCGTGAAGAGCCTCATAAGAAAGATTAGAAGATGGATATGGAAGCGTTACCAAAGAACTGGATACACTCAACATTTTGTCCAATGCATGCTGACTGCAGTAGAGATGCAGTAGTCTGCATCAAGTTGGTTGTTCATGCCTTTTACAAGCAGGGTCGCTTGATGCTGAACCTGATACTGATTAGCGCCCGTGAGTAGTCATCAATCTACTAACCATGTTCTGCTGTATAAGCGAAGCCTATGTACAGATGAGGCAAAGTAAGATGGAGATCCTGGCTGTCCTGGTACAAGCTTTCATCGAGACTTTCCCCCATATTCTCCCCACTTATCGTTACAGTATCAATGGCAACCCTTACTGATTCTTCTGCATATGAGCTACGAGCATGTGGCCCTTCTCGTCATCTCTTGTACCTTCCCCTCACCATGCTACTGGTTGCGCACAGCCAATTGCGATAATGCCTCAGCCACCGGTGTTGGTCTGGTTGGACCCTTCCATGCAGCGCCTATGGTTCGCGTCGGAGACACCCTTCCATCTTCAGCTTGACCGCCTTGCGACCTACCCAACGTACCCTAATGATAAGGCCGCCTCTCCAGCTTCTCGTGTACAACAACCCTAGCCTGCTTGGCGGTTTGTTCCTTAACCAATCACTCCGTTGACTCACAGCCACCAAAAGCTGACTGCATGGGATCACACGCGGGAGATTGAGTTGGGGTGTATCGCTGTGCCCGCCGGAGCTCTGGGTAAGGCTGCTCTTCTCCAGCTGCAGCCATGACGAGTCTAGAATTGTAGAGGTAGGCACAGTCCCCCCACTAATTATTTGCCAATGCCCTGGGCATAGTCTTCGTTTCGCATACCTTGTTGCGACCCTCATCCTTCCTTCATCCCAGAGATGATCCAAGCATTTTGATTTCTCGTCCTCTGGCAGGGTTGTGTAGTCATCGTTCGAGACCTTCAAAGGTTCAAAGGCAGTCGATAATGTCTTCACTCTCCCAGCAAAGGATGCAGCGCTTGACAGGGTCCTATCTGGAAAGTCCAGATGGCAAGCCTGGGATAGATGCGTCATACAGGGTTGAATTACCGGAAAGACACTCCACGTTTATGGAGCATAACACCGACTCTGAAGGCGGTGCATCTCCCTTGAGCAATGGTATTGCTTCGGATGGGCTTGCGTCGCCGGGACTGCAGTCCGTTATGAGCGAGGAGTCTGGAGAAAAGCAGATGTACCGTACCTATGGACCCAGGCACTCGACAGAGAAGGAACTGGTTCCTCCAGTCCTTCCAGGGTATGAAAAAGAAGTACACCACCAACCTCAGCCACGCCGAAACAAGAGATATTGGATCTTTCTCATCATAGCATGTATCACTTGTATAGTGATTGGACTAGCAGTTGGACTAGGTGTGGGCTTAACCAGGAAAAGGTAGTGAACCCGCAGTTTTGCAAAGATTGAATCCAAGTTGCTAATGCATGCGTTGTCCAGTTCCAGTCCTCCTCCAGCGAAAACTACTACCGCTCCATCGTCAGGCGCTGCCCCCAATCCGGATCAATTCCTCTCCAAAGTCGGAGCTTTCAACGGCTCCGGGATTGCGCTTGCGTCTGAATCGTTCGGTAATGGGGGTTATGGAAGCATTGTGATGTATTTTCAACATCACACTGGACAGATACGGCAGGCACAGTTGAGTAGTAATGGTGACTGGGAAGGGGGAGACGTTACACAAATTGTGGCTGTGGACGCGAAGAATGCTACTCCCATTGCGGCAGTAGCATACGCTAGGAATGACACAGCTGCTGTGAGTTTACTAAGATGTATGGAGAGCAATTTTCACTAACGCAGGCATAGTGGCACATATTTTATATCAATGTCAACAACACAATCACAGAGGTGACCAATAGCAACACTACTAATGTTTGGATACCTGGACCAATCAATGCGCTCCAGCTTCAGGCAATGGATGATCTAAATGTAGGATTAGAAGCATGCTGGTACGGCAGCTTTTACTCGGACGCCTCATATAACCACAGTCCAGTCCCAGGATTGAATACCAATACCACTACAGGCAATAGCTCGGACCAGACTGTGGGCATCCATCTTTGGTATGCTACCAATTCTACGAGCTTCGATTCTGTGGGCTGGACCTATGGAGACTCTACATGGACACAGCAACAAACTTTCCAAGGCTACAATGGCCATGCAGGCGTTGGATGTTATTCATGGGGGCCTGGTAGTGATACCTACGTCTTCTTCGTCAATCTGGACAACGAAATCAATATCTTGTGGAAGGACTTGAACACAACGTTGACAGGCAGCGCTAGTCATCCAATAGATACATGGACAAGGAGTAAGTCTCCAACTGAATATCGTAACGAAGGAAACTCACTCATCATTTCAATTAGGTGATATATCTATCCCTGTGTTCCAGAACAGCTCAATGGGTTACACAAACTACCTCTACGCCCAGAATAAAGATCTCAGCATCAGCGGCTTCAACGTCACCTGGGCAGCTGAAAACACCACGATCCCGGCCGGTCAAAAATTTACTATCAACGGCGCAAAAGGCCTTGCTGGCACGCATCTGTCCGTCACCGCCCTGCCTGATTACTCCGGCGGTAACTCGCTGCTGACCTTTTACCAAACCAACGGAACCGATATTACCGAATTCGTAAGAGATCTGGAGGCAGGCCAGTGGACTAGCTCCAGCGTACCCATTCCAAATTCCTGAAGGATGCAGCACGGCGTTGGGGTTGGGGTTGGGGTTGGGGTTGGGCGGATATGAGAATCGGAGTTGGGAAATGGAAAAAGCCGTCTGTGTGGACAGTGGGAAGGCTGGATACTTTTCATTGACCATAATTTTATCTTCGTAATTATTGTTCTTATTTACTTATTATACCTATGTAAGTGTATGGATACGGGATGGATGATGGGAGTTGTAACGACGTTACGAATCCCATTGCTACAGCAGCGACTAGATACCTATATAGCGAAGCCCATTGATTTTTTTCAATATATTTGTTTGTTCGGAAAGTATCAGGAAATCGCACCAGGGTTTACACATCCGTAGCTCTCTCTCTCTTTTCAGGTCCCCCCACGAGCCACATCGGAGTTACCTTCAAACATGAAAGCAATACATAAGCTCCATCGATGCGATCCCAAATTCCACCCTAATATGCGAG
Organism: Cladonia borealis; assembly: GCA_018257855.2. Taxonomy (NCBI): domain Eukaryota; kingdom Fungi; phylum Ascomycota; class Lecanoromycetes; order Lecanorales; family Cladoniaceae; genus Cladonia; species Cladonia borealis. Next base: position 583,185 of record JAFEKC020000009.1, on the reverse strand, counting down.
CAACCCCTACAGAACAATCAATTTCGCTAAATCCCCCCAATCAGCTCCCATCTCCCTCTCCGAAGGATTCCTGCCTGCAGAAAATTGATTGCAAAAACCCCCGCTAAAACATCCACCAACAACACGGAAACACTAACTTAGTACCAACACTTGAGTAGTGTACAGGTACTTTGCCGTCCCGCTGTCTACTGTTGGCTTTTTTTTTGCTCCGTGCCTCTTTGACGCCGCAAAGCCACAGCGCGTAGAGGACGGGTTGAAGATTGCTGGATAGGTTCGGGCGGAATGGTGATTTCTTTTTTCCACTGGGCAGCATCTGGACTTTCTACCGGTATGGTTCTTTTTTGTTTCTGTAAGATTGGGGGAATGGAGGGGAAGATGGGGGGGTGGCGTGGTGGCGTGGTGAAATGGCACATATTAGTTGAGGTAATCCTTTTCTGTTTATCTCATTTACATACACGCATCGAGCCTAATGTGTTGGTAGTCTACTTCTGGGAAGGGGGCGGGGTGGAGGGCCGGATACTAACGGAGGAGAATCCTTCATGTGTATCTATGTGATTTGTGAGATTTGTGCATATTGTAGATGCGAATCAATCGGCACCGATATCTGTTGTATCTTGGAAACATGCATTACCGTCTTGTCAGTAGATAATAGAGAGAAATGTTTCTGCTTGTGATAAATGGTCTCGTAAAATGGTGACACATAATCTATGGTTGTCTTGGGACTGCTTGAGATATCAAAAGGCGTTAAGTGTAAATGACCGTGGTTCGCCATTGAAGCAGCTCAGAGTAGGTGTCTAGAATGTTTTGGTTGAAGAGATGTTGGTGGAGCTACCCATACATATCAAGGTCGTTTGAATAGGACTTTACTCTCTTCCGTGTTGGAAAGGAAGATTGTTAGATTCTGCTTTTTCCTGGCCTGCTACTTCTAGACATGATTACCTTGCGTTAGCATGATATTCGGGAATGCTTGAATGATGCGGATGATACCGCAAGAGGCTTGTATTAGTGCAAAATTTCCCATCTTCCCATCTTTCGGGGCGGAAGTCTACGGCGTCTAGACCGTAATGTTCGCGACGGCGGTGGAGGTACTAGGGTACGTATCCTACACCTTGGCCTGAGGATATTGCACAGCATTTCCGCTTTGGGTTGCAGAATGGTTTGCGGTGCAGCTTTTAGATAAGGACCGATGTAAGGCACCGACGGACTAGGACCGGAGAGTTACCATCGGGAAGGCCGCCACGGGAAAGATACATGGTTTTGGTAGCAGTGTGCGTATTGATAGGCACAGGGGGATATAGTCGGAGTGCTGCCAGAAGGGTTTGGGAACCGGAATCCTGATCAGGGGAGCATGGTACAAGGAAGGATAGCTCGCGTACTTTCGTTCAAGATACACTTGAGATAGGCGAGGCTCTAGTGATGTCTTCAGCGTCTCCCATTAGACTGTATCTCCGCGCTGAGACAAGATAGAGTCTGCGGAGTTCTGACCAGGAGGAAACTAGTACGTGATTGGTCAGCGTTGCACGAGTGGTTTAAAGGCCGACGGGGCTCCGCGAATATAGCGTTTCACTGACAATGTCCAGGATAAAGGGCAAGCTGTGGTGTCTCTACCAGCTAACGAGACATTCACGAGTTGAACCCGCACAGGTACTGGGTCATGGAGTTCATCTACAAACCTCGGACGAAGGCGTAGCCATTCGAGTTTCCCGCCTCAGACAGCTCAGTATTCTCCCGTAAAGCCCGCTTCACGGACACCCCAGCAAACGCTTTGATTACTCGATAAGAATCCTTATATGTTTTCGGATTATACACCCGATGAAGATCTTGAAGTCGAGGCTGTAAGGAACTTGTCCATGAAGCGTGGTCAAAGCTGCTCGTGAAAGTCTCCTAAGGCTCACTTTCAAGGCTTTCCACAGGCTGACCAAAGATGATTGCGGTTATGGTGGCCAACACAAAGTGGAAGAAATGCGGCTGGAGATCTATCGTGCCTTCAGATGCCGAGAGTTTGGTGATAAGACTATCGACGTGCTCTCCGAAGCCTTTGAGATCTTGATAGTGTATCCGTAGGAACGGTCGACGTAGCAGTTCTCGAGAATGCTTCCAGACCGAGCCATCCTGTGTGAAGATGCCCTCACTAATGAAGGGATAGGGAGCATAGCGTCGCCCATGCCCTAATCCGAAGGGCTGTAAGTATGTGTTCCCTTCTCGTTTGTAATTACAGAAGGCGTATGCCTTCGAAGTTTGACGAAAGGATTATTTCTAAATTCTCCAAATCAAGTGTCGTGTAGCTCTCAATACCTAATGTTATCGAGAAATTCAAGCCAAGCATTTCGATATGTGGTTGCTGGAATGCCAGTAGATGTTTATCCATATTTGCAAGGTATTGTGCTTTGACGTCCCACCTTAGCAGCCACTTAGTGGGAGCTCTCACGGCCATAGGCTGGCAGCCATGCTAGGCGCCGAACGCTTTGTCTGATTTTTCGCAAATGTTCAGTCTGGCTCGGAGGCTGGGAACACACCTGATATTCACGCCACACTTGCATGTAATTGTAGGCCAAGTATGTCAATGCTGGAATGGACAGACTGAAAAGCGTGATGAGGTCATCTCCTTGAGCTCCTCTCGGAATGCTTAAGACCCAATCACTATTTAAAACAGGAAATGCATAGTCGTTTCATGTTACGCCAACGTATTTTCGACTTTGCAGTTCGATAGAGACCCCGCCTGATACCGGCATATCTCAACTTGCGTAGCGATCACGGCTATAGCATCCGCTCCCATTATGTCTCTGGATAGTCATTGTCCTTCGTTAGACCTTGCCGGGGGGGTCTTTTGTTTTAGTCGTCCCTGGTCTGTTCAAGCACCTCGCATCAAGGCTGGTAAGATTCAGCCGGCTATCCACTGGTTATTTCCTTCCGAAGCGGTGAATTTGCAATGTCTGATAGATATCACACTGGGATAATGTGGTGCTGTTCGGCCGGGCAAGAGGCGCTAGTCCCAATAGATAAAATTAGGCCGCTGTGCCCTCGCTTAGAACCTGACATGCATCTGCATTTGCTTCTTGCGATTCCGAACATCTCCACTGCGCAGTCGATGTTGTCGACGGCGCGGAAAGAGGAATGTCTATGAAATCAGTATTAGTCTCAATGACCTGAAGAGCCGGAGTTAGGCCAGAGTGACCTCAACCCGAGTCAAAAGCAATTTGTTGGTCTTGTTTTCTAAGCCTTTGTTCAACGCTACATCAATATGAATTTGTGACAAAGGACCAACCTGAAAAAGGAACAAAATTTCAAACAGAGTCTCCAGAGGCTTGAATGCTTGGATTCCCATTGGACCCATGCTGGAACTCTCAAGGGTGGAGGGAAGCAAACCTTGGAGCGTCTACCGCGAGTACTAAGTAGACTATAGGATAGCCATGGCACCAGAAACGGTGCCTTGAGCTGGACTGTCCCACGTCGAGGCCTACAAGCAAGCCAATGGATCCCATATAGTCGCCCCTAGTCTACGCATCTGATGTTATTAATGGTGAAACAACTAATCTACACCTGGGGTTATAATGCGGGGATATAATCTCCATCGTCTACTTTCCCCTCCTTCTTAGCTTGCTTCCATTGAACCTACTGCACTCGATGGTCACTGCACATACATAATCCCGTCTATAGTTGACATCATGCCGCAAATGTTCGGTCCATTATAAGGAGCAGGTCTACAAGCAGGCCAATCGATTTCATGTGGTGGCTTCTACTCCATGCATCTCCGTCTTCTATTCGCTTTTAGAGTTGCCCATCTCTGCTTCTCAGCCTCTTTATGCTAAATTCACTGCACTCGGTCGTCCATGCATACATATATTTACGTGTATACTTGACCCCGCCCCTGGGAACATTCGGTCCATTACAACCAGCAGGGACAGATATAAATTTTGGATGTATAAATTATCCCCCGACCATCTGACTTCCTCAACTTGATTGCATCACCTCTCTCATTGATCCATAACGCATATACGCTCCAAAAAAAGCACCATGAAGCTCTCTCAAGTCTTAGCATTTCTCCCTTTTGCTTTAGCTGTACCATCACTCCATAGCCCAGGCCATGTCGATATCACCGTCACCATTGACGATGGCAACAATGACCTTATGAAAGCTGTTACTACCCCAAGTAATGTCTGCTTGAAGGTGATTTATCCACCTGGTACACAATGCTCAGAGGGCTGGGTGCGTTTACCCTATTATATTCCAGAACAAGTGCGATTGAACTCCTCATTGATTTTATTACAGGAGCTCGTTCCCCTCGGTAACTCGGTATGCAACCTGCCATAGCGATCGATCATGAACAAGTGCAATCAGACTTACCAATTTGATTAGGGCTGGTACACCTGTTGCTTATCCAAGTCCGATGATGGCGACAACAATGACCTAGTAAGAGAGCTTTCCAGACTTGCAAACATACATGCCTGAGATTTAATCGCTAGAAGCTCCTCCTGCAACCCCAAGCGGGCTCTCAACGCCTAGGCGCCTTACCTCCCTGCACCAAGCAGTGCTCTGAGTGCGCAGATGTTTGCGATATTGCTGTGAGTCGTGATCTTCAAAACTGCTGTAGCAGCTCCGTATCTAACTCTTACCTATAGACGCGCGAGTGCTACAATGCCTGCATCGATTCACAGGTCAGCAGAGTCACTCATAAGGGCCTCTGAGCTGCTACTATCACTGTTGGTGCTTGACAACAGAATGTTCAAGAAAGAAAACGTGAGAATTGGAGGGGAATGAAAATGAACATGGGAACTTTCGTTTTCTCAATTTTCTTTCAGTATATTTGATGTAGGACACACTCATTTTTATTTGTATGTACCCTGTTCGCACTATCGTACTACATGAAAATAAACACATATATGGTGCTATCACCGCTCCTAAAACTTTCTCCCCCTTTCTCCCCCTCCCCCCCCCCCCCCCCCCCCCCCCCGCCCCCCGGGCAAGGAAGACTTCAAGCTGTAGGTGGTGGTGTTGGTGGGGCGAAGAGCCATCGAGATCGTGAAAAAAAAGTGAGATTAAGCTGTGGATGGTTGGGCTGGTGGGGCGGAGAGCCGTCGACATTATGGCAAAAAGGTGAGTTCAAGCTGTGGATAATTGGGTTGGCGGGGCGGAGAAACATCGACATCGTCATAAAAGAGCGAAATTAAGCTGTGGTTGGGCGCTTTGGCTTCAGACATGTTGTTGCCAGTCCAATCCAGAGTATCAGTGGTGGAAGATGATGTTGAGGCAACGTCAAGTTTGTGGGTGAATAGTTGATTGATTATTCTAAGTCCTGCGTGCGAGATTACATACATATCCTAATACTAACTTGCACATCTGCGGAAGGTGCTTCCGCATGTGGTCCACCCATGCCATCTATGCCTACCCATCCATAACAGATATGCTCGAGGACAGGCCGTGTCGAGGAGTTCCTGAGGGATTGAATCGAAGTGATTGGGCACTTTGGCGTCCGACATGTTGCTATTCCACTCTCAAGTGAAAGCAGTGGAAAATATGCTCGAGGAAGATGTGCTCGAGGAAGACGTGCTCGAGGATAGGCTGTGAGCCAAATCACGCTCAGCCCCGCTTCAGGAATATTGACGCTTTGTTGCTAGTGCAAGCCGAACATCATTTGCACGCAGTGAATGCATGATAAAAGTGAGCTGCAGTTCTGATACCAGCGGAAGACGGTCAATGTGCTGTAGAATCGGGTTGGCGGAGGTGAGATTGAGTGGAAGAGTCGGCGTACCTTCAAGAATGTGGGGCGAGGACATTGTGCGACCAGTCGTCTAATCGCTGCAGTTCCGGTGAAATTGCGTCGAAGCAGATGGGCGATTTCCCTTCAGACATATTGTTGCTGGTCCACTCTCAAGTATCGCCGGTGGCAGATTGCTCGAAAACAGGAAATTCTTCGAAATTAGCGGAAGGCTGTCGTTGTGTCGATTACGCGGAGGTGGACACAGGTTGATAGCGTAAGTGAGACGGGTTGTTTGTGTGACTACTGGTTTAATTCGATTTGCCACACATACAGACAAGATGTAAAAAGCACGATCAGCTAATAAAGCCACCAGAATGACTTTCTCATTAGCAGAATATGCTGTGTCGTGGAATTAGTCAAGTTCTAGACAACAGCTTTCCACCCCAGTGACAGTCAATAATAGATCAAATCGTGCTTCTTGCCGGATATCTTGGAGCCGTCGCTGTCTCCTCAGCTTAGCAGAAGTTCGCTACTTCGTGGGAAAGGCTAAACTAGCAAGGTGTGAAGCACAAGAGCCTGCCAGTATGTGGGTTGGGAAGAGGGTAGTGCTTTTTCGGGTGGGGCAGGGCCAAGTGTTTGGTGTAAAAACAATCGAGGTATGCGTGTGGGCGAAGCTGATGGTCCTCCTCACTGGGATGAGAAGAGATTGGCGGTACCGCAGTCTTTCTCATTTAAGCAGTCATGAGGTCAGTACCAACATCTTAGGTAGAGCCTCGGTTTAGAGTGTCCTTAGTAGATGTGAGAAAGTCCGTGGACACAGGTTGATAGCGTAAGTGAGACGGGAACTTCGTGTGACCGATCGTCTCCATCGCTTTGTCACACATGCAGACAACATGTAAAGAGCACGGCTAGATTGAGGTCATCAGAATGAGTCGCTCATTAGCAGAAGGTGCCGTGTTGTGCCAGGTAGAGACTTGATCAGGAGTGTCCTTGGCAGAGACCTCACGTCGAATCCCTTTGCCACACATAGAGACAACATGTAAAGAGTAAGGTTAAATGAAGCCATCGGAATGAGTCGCTCGTTAGCAGAAGGTGCTGTGTCGTGCCAGGTAGAGACTCGACTGGGAGTGTTCTTGGTGATACAGGTTGATAACGTAAGTGAGACGGGAACTTCGTATGACCGATCGTTTAAGTCTCTTTGCCATATATAGAGACAACATGTGTAGACTCCGATTAGCTATTGAAGCCACCAGAATGACTCGCCCATAAGCAGAAGGTCCTCTGTCGTGCCAGGCAGAGAGCCACGAAGAGGAGTGGAACGAATATGACGAAGAGTAGAGCGAATGTGAGTCTGATAAATCTAATATAGTTATAAATCTTTTAACTTTAAAGCTTCGAAGCTCAGTGCTGCCACAAGAATCGGCATTGGACTTTCGAAGAAGTTTGGTAGTGTGTTTTAGCGTTTCTGTGACTGTTTCAACGACAGCACGTGAATATGAATCGAATTGTATTGTACGTCTGATCACTTTCCCATCGAGTTTAATGAAAATACTAACTCCTGCCTCATTCACCGTGGTGAGGAGAAGGTAGGGTTCGACGACGAAGAGTCGGGGAACAACAATCCAGTGCTGTAAGCCTGGGGACAGTTGTCCATTGTCACCATCAAAGAGAAGACGGAGAGGCAGAAGAGGCGAAGTTAGGAGTGACCTTGGTAGGTGCGAGAATACTCTTTGTACTGATCCTCCTAATACCAACAAGTGTCGGGATGCGAAAGAAGGTCCTGTGCCGTGGCAGGCACAGACTTGATGAGGAGTGTCCTTGGTCGATGTAAAGAAGGAGTGTCTTTGGTAGATGTGAGAAGGGAGTGTCTTTGGTAGATGTGAGAAGGGAGTATCCTTGGTAGATGTAAGAAAGGAGTGTCCTTGGTAGATGTAAGCAAGGAGTGTCCTTGGTAGATGTGAGAACACTCTTTGTACTGATCAGTAGCCTCCTGATACCAATGAGTGTTAGGATGTAGAAGAAGGTCCTGTGCCGTGCCAGGCATAGACGACTAGGAGTGTCCTTGGTGGATGTGAGAAAGGAGTATCCTTGGTAGATGTAAGACAGGAGTGTCCTTAGACTCAGAATAATCATCGCAAATAATCTTCTGCTTGAGCCATCACATGCTACACTTGGTAGATGTAAGAAAGGAGTGTCCTTGGTAGATGTAAGGAAACTCTTTGTACTGATCAGAATCTCTTCCAATTCATAGTAAGTGTGATGTAAAGAAGGATTGTTCTTGGTAGATGTGAGAATACTCTTTGTACTGATCAGTAGCCTTCTCCTAATGCGAGTGAGGGTTAGGATGTAGAAGAAGGTCTGTGCCGTGCCAGGTAGAGACTTGATGAGGAGTGTCCTTGGTAGGTGTGAGAATACTCTTCGTACTGATCAGAAGCCGCTTTGCCATATATACAGACAACATGTCAAGATCACGGCTAGCTATTGAAGCCATCAAAACAATAGCTCAGTAGCTGAAGGTCCTGTGCCGTGCCAGGTATAGACTTGATCAGGAGTGTCCTTGGTAGATGTGGGAAAATTCTTTGTACTGATCAGAAGTCTCTTCAAAATAATAACAAGTGTTAGGATGCGGTGGGTCAAATCTATAATTAGCCATCTGTGCGTCCGGATGAGCACCCGATAGTCCGATATTCGCTGTTTTCGAATACCCAATCATGACCACATTCGCCCTTTGGACTCTTTCTGAAATCAGTGAGCAACAGTAAAATTGTAGGTATAGTAAAGAAAGATATATGTATATATATATGAGCCAGCGACAAATGAAGCATCCGTCCATCGGTAATGTTGAGTCACTTCAAAAGTCCAGCATCAAGTTGTGAAGATCGGCGATCTGATCGAAGGCTCGATAGTCTCATTGTCCTTCACACGAAAGACCACTTCGATAATCTCCACATTGCATTAAGATCACTAAGAAAGAACGAGCGCCATGGGTCTAGAGCATGCTTTCAGTTCTTTGGCCTGGAACAAAGAGCTGCCTGTTACGCCTAGACTTCCTTTGTTATGACAATTAGCATTGTATATTCCGCCTTTGTCCACATTACACTTCCAAAGTTCGACACTTTTGCAGGGTCCAGCCTTTAAGTAGGCGTCTCTGGACCCTTCGTTCTAGACTCTTTGCTCATCCAATACGAACAATCCTCACCAACCATCCATCTAACGCTCTGCGACCAAAAGCAACCGTCTAAGCAACCGTCAAAGCCTGCAGGTCAAGCTTCGATCACGATTCGATACAGCATGTCTTCACGTTCAAGTTCCCCTCTGAACATCTTTAGCCCGAGACTAAAGCTTGTGACTAAGATGTTGGGGCTGAGTGTCAGGGACGAGAATAATAATGAACCACAACAGCATGGCGTCGAAACGCCTAATCCACAGCAATACACCTATGTGATGTCTTCAGAAGGCATTGAGGTTCGGCAGCCATGTGTAGCAAGGGATACCGACTTAAAAGACGGTAGCCCATCGTCGATAACCAGCTCAAAGACTGAGGGTAGCGAGATTGAGGTTAGTTCTGACTTTTCCGTTCCAAGGATAACTGTTGTTGAGGAGGCTGATCATGAAGAAGTGGTTCCCACGTTATTACGAAGACGAGGAAGATATCTTGCAGCATTAGAGCTTGCCAACGATAGCAAGAGCTGCATCCCGAATACAACAGATGTCGTGTCGACAGTCACAAGTACTACCCCCGCACGGGATGCCGATACCCAATACACTCATGTGAAGCATATCGGCTCTGGAGGTGAAGGTGATTGCTCCTTGGTGCAACGTGGAAGCGACAAACAGCTTTTTGCCGTCAAGACTGTCTACAAGCCTCAATTGGTCGAAAACAAACCGATTGAAGCAATGGTCGAAATTCTCTTCGAGCATAGGCATAGGAATATTATCCGTCTTCATGACTGGACATTCGTTGCCGGCCCTGTCCTTGTGAACTTATACTTCGAGTATTGTGAAGGTGGAGACATTTTCAATCTCGTGAGGCAGTATGATTCACATAACAAAGACATTCCGGAGTTGTTCATCTGGCATACGTTCCTCGGGGTTGCTGGAGCCCTAGATTTCCTACATCGCGGATTCGACCCCCGGATCAATGATCGTGTTGGCGTAGTCCACCGAGATGTCAAGCCCGAGAACCTCTTTTTGCGTCTCCCAACGAATTCGGCTGAATACCCGGACGTTGTCCTCGCAGACTTTGGGATGGCGTCTTTCGAATTCGCCACCTATGATTCTGCTGGCACTGATGTCTGGCAACCGCCTGAGTTACCAAGGAAGGCTCCCAAAGGCGATGTGTGGTCATTGGGGGCAGTGATCCACTATATGATCCACCGTGAGGTCATCATAGCTGATTTGCCAGAGGATGTTGAGAAGACTGTAGAGAACCAGGCTCGTTGGAATACCAAACCAGAGGCAAGACAGCCGCTGACTAAAGTGCCTAATGCTTACAGTCCGGAGCTCGTCGAGATGATGCTTATAGCCTGCGAGAAAGACCACAATAAGCGGATCAGTTCCAGTCGACTATTAACAATGCTAATGGACATGAAGAACAAATCATTAGGACAGTGGGTGTCTAAGTGGGCTTCGCGTTGGCCGCTAGAGAAATGGGCTTTGGGAAGTCCACTGAATCAAGCGGATATCCCGAATCTGCGTGGAGAGTCAGCTACCTATGGTGATGGCAATGATCAGTATTTCGAGGCGATGCGAGAGTGGTGCATTGAGAGGTTTTGTAAAGAACCCAGCCCTGATTCTCCGCTGAGGTCTGTCTCGATAGCCTTGTCTCCAAAAACTCCTTTCGGCAGTTTTTGAGGTGAATGCACCGTTGAGAACAGTGAGGAGTCATTTACTTTAGGAATAGGATATTTTCGTGTCGAATCAAAACATAACATACAATGTGCTTTTTACTGTTACGAGCCTGATTCATGAAGGATTCGTAGAATAGTTGCAAGAGTCAATAAGAAACAATATATATCCCATCACCGTTCTATCTGCGCAAATTGTGAAGCCAATGCCATGTCTCCTCCATCATCACGCTCATCATTCATTAGCATGCGAAGGATAGTCGCCATGTGAAGGAGGTCTATTCTGTAAAGGAGAATGCTACGTGAAGGTGCATCACTCAATGAAGGTGGAATCGTTGTGTGCAAATCTCTTGGACAACGGACTCAGGCCGGACGTTTCTCCGGCCGCCGAGGCAAACGCGAAAAACACGCTAAAATCAATGTACGCGATGAAACGCGTCAAGCCGGACAATGACATTGATTATGACCAAATGCCTAGGATTTAAACCTCTTTTGCGGATCGATCGTGATCAGGGAGGGTCATCGACGATGAGAATGAGCTTCTCCCCAGCCATATGGTAATAGCACTGTACGTCATGAATGACTGTAACAGTCTTGTTGTTCCTTAACGGTAAAGAGCTCCACATTTGCATGGCACTATGCCCGCCCCAAGCTCAGGGGAAGATGGTGAATGGCATCATCAATCGTCTTGGGTGACAATAGCAAGAAGATGACCGCTCAGGGCACGAAAGCACGAAAGCACGAAAGCACGAAAGCACGAAAGCACGGCGTGCAAGTACACGGCCATGGCCACAGCCACGGCCATAGCCATATGCGCAGCATCACTCCTGCAGCCAAGTGGACGCCCTTGAGGGTCTTGAGGGTCTTGAGGGTCTTGAGGGTCTGGTGACTTGCATGAGGCGCCTCTGCACGATGGCCATGTGCTCTTCTAACAGGCTGGAATAGCATCCCATCACACAAGCACAATGCAATGCAGATCAACGGCTCAAACAATGATACGTCAGCCCAGGAGACAGGGTGATGGGATGACTCATTCTCCCACACTCCACACGGTCCTGATGTAAGTACCAAAGTCTTTTTCTGTTAGAAGTGCTTCGACAGCCATAAGATCGGTCGATTCCATTGCAGAAGAAGAGCTGATTGGCTTGTTTGATGATGGACAGGATGATCTAACAGGACGGTCAGACTAACGCGTGTGCCGGCACTTTTCTAGCCTGAAAACTAGCGTCCCTTTTAGCGCCCTTTTCCCTCCCATGTCAATGATGGATCCATGTCCTCCCGGCGCAAAATGATTTCTGCTCTTCTGTCATCCACAACCCTTCCACCTTCTACAACTCCACCACCAACGCGTCGCAATCGCTTGACAAACATCCTCAATAGCTGCGAAATACCATTGCGATCACATTGCTGTCGCTTTCATCCCAATTCCACCCCGCGCGCACTCAGCATTCCACCCGGCGCAAACCCAGCTCTACAACACCACCAGGCAGTAGCACAGCCAACTCCACCAAGAGCCCGGGAGAAGGGTCGCAGTGCGCGATATACCGCGCAACATGCTGCTCCCCTCAGCATTCGACTGCGCACCCCGCATCCATCCCTCGCGCTCCTTATACCCACCAGCACCAACCCTCCTCTCCCCACCGCCCACATCTCGTCCCTGTCCCACCTCCCCCGTCTCCAGCAACATCTACAGCGCATGCCGCTCCTTCCAATCCCTCATCACCACCACCCTCCCCTCCACATCCACACCCTCCCCCATCTCGCGCCCATCGCGCCCTCAACCCCAGCTCGCCAGCCCAATTGCGCTCGCGGACTCAGGCACTAGCGCCCATTCCAGAAAACAATCGCGACCACAACAATGCGCCACCAAGATCCCACAGCCACAAACACCACCTCGCTCCTCTCGAAAGCGGCGCAGATCCCTTTCCGAAGATACCTCCAACGACCAAGAAAACATCCCCCCCTCAACACCCAAACGCCAGCGCCTTTGTCCCCCATCTATTCCACTAGGTCTCCTCCCCACAGACTTCTCCGACCTCCAAGAAACCGCCGCCAATATCCCCATACCAACCACACCCCCAAATTCCGAACCCTCGCACGACGAAGAAAGCGAATGGCCATCATCATCTGCCACTGCCCAACGCCCCTCCCCCTCCCCCATCTCCTCCTCCGAAGAAGACAGTCAACTCATATCCCTCATCCTGCACAAACTCCGCCTCAAGCAATCCGACTGGGATGAATGCGCGCGGCGACTTGGCAAAGGGAAAGATAGTATTGGTGAGAGGTGGAAACTTTTACTAGGTGAAGGAGGTGAAATGGGAGGATTGAGACGGGGGAGGGGCAGGCGGGTTAGGGGTGGTGTTGAGGGTATGCATTTCATTAGTGAGTGAAGGGCTTTCGTGATTCTTATGGGCATTGGATGCATAGGCGACGGTTTTATTTGTGAGGGAGGGATACCCATTTTTGTTGCATTTCATATAGATCATTTTTAGAGCAATAGATACCACTCATCTTCAATAAATACTCCATCAGTGCGTCCTCGATACAATTGAACCGCCCTACCTACCTATCTATCTATATCTATTCTGTAACACCAACCAGACTCTGTTTAACCGGACTCTCTTCTCCTACCAACGACTCCCCACCACAACCAAGTCATATAGCATCCCATGTCGCCTCTCCCACCTAGCTGATACCCTAACGCCTAACATCCTACCCTCCCCTCACCCTACTCACCCTGCTCAACTAAACGCTATTTGCCCGCCTCATACATGAACCCCATCATTGTTCCCCACCATTTCCCTGTATTCCCGATTTCTACTCACGAGCCTCCGAGTCTGGTAGAGTCGATTTTGGGCAATCTGTGTGTGCGAACGGAACGTGGTTTTTCTGGTGAGCCGGGGGCGGGAGCTTGCTTTGGAAATGGAATGGCGTTGGGTTGTGGATGAGGATGGGACGGTGGGGTATTAGGGATTGACTTTCTCTTTTCTTGTTTTTTTCTTGCTTTTTTCATAATTAATGATTTGATTATGGTTATCTTCATTGTTTTGGATGGAGTTTTGACTTGTTGACTTGGTCGGTGAGGGTTTTTTGGAGGTGAGGAGATGGAGATGCGGTGGGTGGTTGGGTTGACAAGGGGGAAGAGGGGCTGCAAGGGGGTTGAGAGCTGGCGTTTGGACAGATCAACTTCGATTTCGCCTTCCAGGTCGTTAAGCCATACGAAGCCTTATTCTTCTTTGGTTGATGATAATGATGGTGTGATTCCGGTCGTCGATGATTCTTTTGCGTTTAATGTGTCATTGGCCTGGTAGAATGACATCCTTTGCACGTGGAGATTGTGGTATAGTAGGCACATTGCTCTTTGTGCTCTTTTTCCGAGTCCGAATCTCTGAATTTCAGCCTGAGACTCGCCTCCTGTCCAACAAGGTACCCACATTGCTACAGCAAGAACGTAGGCAGCAAAATGTTAACGTCCCCCCACTCCCCCCAAAGCCTTGCCAAGCTCACCAGCTTACCCTACCAGTGGCGAACGTTAACGCAAATATTGTTCACCTCCGCACGGGATGAGTAAGTTGCATGCAGGTGATTATTCGCAGCGCCAAATCGTGCTGACTGCCTCTAAGCGAAGCTCGTAGATCTTCTCAAGTCGACATCCGATTGGAAGGGCTCGCGGCAGATGTAGCAGTTCCTGTAACCGAGATCCCCCCTTTCTGGAAATTTGTCTCTAACCGAGCTCCTTCAATTGCTTTTTGTTAATGGACTATACTTCTAAGCCATATAATGCGACTTCCCCGGACGCCACAATTTTGTTGGTCTGACATATTAGTGGCGCAGTGTGAGAAGTCAGCGACCACGGTACTTTGGAGGTATTACGCTGGAATCCTCAGGTCGCGCCTTTTGCTCTGCACATGGCAGCAATCGCTGGTTGAGGAGGATTCCTGACTAGCTTCAGATGTAAGCTGGGACGATGACAAACAGATATTCAAGCACAAAAGCCTCGACGCGGGCTTTTGTCTGACTTGCATAAGTGTTGTGGCAAGGCTTCCAAGCCTTTTAGGCAATGCTTGACGCTAATGAGAAGTTCAAGCGTATTGATGTCTGGAGAAGATGGCCTTCATCAATCTCGGATTGATACAAGCCAGAAAGGCGGATAGGCGTTCGTGACTTGCCTTGTGTAATATCCGATGGACAAGCAGATGTATCCTTGGAATTGTATTGCTAGAATAGCCGTTCGTTCAAGTTCATGACCAAGGGTATGGCGACGAGAGACGTTAGGGTAAGCTCGTCCAAGCAAGGTCAGCAACGACCCGTATTTCAAGAAAATAGTCGTAGGTGGGTGCTGAGGTGATACTTACAGAGCAGAGTGCCAATGCAACCATATCAAAGCCTCATACCACAGCTGGCGTAGTCTTCGTTTGCATCCTCTCCCACCGATTATGAAGACCAGCCAAGAGCCTGAGAGAACCACCAAAATACTCACCATGGCTGGTCCGAATGGTTCCGCAATGTTCGTCTATTGATGCAAGTCAGACAATTGTGAGGAACGAGGCCGTCTTGGGCATCGTGGTGATTACAACGTGTGATCACTTGAAGCCCACAAAAGCCTTGGCAGAAACATATAAAAGGAGCTCCCAGACACCGAGACTCTTGTGACGACAGCGCAAAACACTATCAGCTTGCAAGGATCCAGATCTTCTCATCTCTCACCCTAAACGCAACTTCATCAATCACTACGAACCAAATCCATCTTCCCAAGCAGATTCAGAATGGCCCACCACATCCTCCTCCCCCTCCTCACCGCCGCCCTTACCCTTGCATCTCCTCTCCTCCCCCGCACCGGCGCAACCTGCAACATCGACGGCAACACCTTCGAGACAGCCGACGCATCCCGCGCCTGCGCCGCCATCCCCGCCCACATAACCGTCACAGGATCAACCACCCTCCTCGCCCAATCTCCCACAAATCCCGAGATCACCGTGATCTTGTCACAGGCGAATGAGAATTGGTCTGGGTCTGGTAGCGCTGCGACTGATCTCTGTAATCAGATCATCCAGACTTGTGGGGGGACGGTCGGTGTGGCTGAGATGAATGGAGCGAGTATTCCCACTGGAGGGGATTTTGGGGGACCCGGAACTATCTCTATAACTGTTTGAGGGATGGCTGGTAATGAAGGCCACAGGAGCAAGAGTGGGAGATGACGTGGAGAGCGTATCTAGGCGAGTTAGAATACGAAATTGACGGCAGGAAAAGCATAGAAAAACAAAAATTGCATTATTGCGAAACAGTGTTGTAGCTGTCGGTCTTGTCCAAACATACAGTAGATATAGGAAACATGGTTCTGATATAACACTCATCGTCTCCACGCACCTCAATTAACCCTATCTCTTTCCTCACCCACCACCCGCTGCGGCTCCAACGGCAGCTCCAAGCCCAGAGAAGAAGATCCCCTTCAATACAGACTCACCCTCATCGATGGCCCACTCTCCAGCGTCACTTAACCTCTTCTTCCATGCCTCTTTTTCATGTTTCTGCAACTCCTCCCACCTCTTAGCATTATGTTCACCCTCCACTAGTTGGCTAGGGTGTCTCAACTCGGCAGACAGGGAGTTTTCCTCGTCTTCGTGCCGTACAATGATAGCATGGTTGGCATTGTCGGAGGTATCGCTGCCGATATTACGCTGGGATAAGAGCGCACGTAGGCCAAGCTTCTCCTGCGCCTTCGATGCGGCAGATTTGACTACTTGTATTGGCGTCTCAGCAGCCTCTGAGACCTTGCTCAATGGCGTTGTTATGGCTGTGGATGCCGCATCCTCGAACATGTACGGCCTGGCAATCAAGTCATGGACAGTATCCGGTAACCATTGCTTCACACCTAGGTATTCTGGGGTCCCACCTCTTATCTCTGTGAATGCCTGTAGGAAGAAAGCGGCAATGGCGATGGCGAACAGAGCGACGAGCATGGATATGCTGTTCTGGGTCATGGTACTGCGTCCAGGTGAGACAAGTAGATAACGCGCTGGACTGTCTGGTTTGGGGGGACTTGGGTAGGGTGATAGCGGAAGGGTGTGTACGACGCAGGTATTTGCAATGGAGGTAGAGGCTAGCTTGACATATTGAGGAGGCGTATCTTTCCAATTGGTTGTTGGTGGTATGAAGGTTGAAAATGCGAGGGATGTTATAGAGGTGGGATGCACGGAGGGTAAGAAGGTATGCGAGCGGAACTTGAGTTTCCCACGAGGTGATGAGGTGAAGCGGTCGAGCGTCAGGATCGTGATAGAGCTGTCAGCACCAGCAACTGCGATGACATGCTGATCTATTTCAGAGGGTGTAGAGGCATCAAGGCGGGTGATTGAGAGGGCGGTTGCTGACTTGATCTTCCTGCGAAGAACTTTCCGAAGGGTGGCAATGCCGGAAATCTCGAGTAGGAAGAGTTCAGCACCTTTACCCTGCGGGTTATTCTGAAGGACGACCAAGAGTTGTGGCGTGATGAAGCGTAAGCAGCGAAGTCTTGGGCGCAATTTGCTTGACGCGCTGGTGTCTGACTGTGGAAGACTGTATATGTTCTGACACAGACATCCGTTGTCTTTCGTCTTATCATCTACGTCGGTTATATAGACTTTGTAGTCGGTGCAATAGGCCACTCGGAATCTGACGCCCTCTTCACTTTCACGAGGTTCCAGCTCGGTAATGTCCACATCCGCAGCTTCTTCCTTGTCATCTAATTGGATCCGACTCCAAATGTCCTTAGGTCCTGGCCTGCTAGTATCTGCACCGAATAGCACAATCTCTCCTGCTGGTGCCAACCCAGTAGCCACGGCCCCCAACCTAGGCCCATTTTCTTTCTTCTTCTTGGACAGTCTCAACACCCTTTGGAAGGTCTCTTTCTTTGCTGCTTTGCTCGGCTTGAACAGCGAGGCCTTTCCTAACGCCTTTGTCTCTCCCTTAGGCGTCTCTGTAGATTTTGTAGCTGGCTTCTTCTCCGAGGCCAAACCCTCTGTGCCCGTCTTCCGTCGTTGTGGATACTCCAGTAGGAAAGATCGTAGATGCTCATTCTTTCCCGCCTGTTGATCTTTGGTCGATGAGTTGATGCCTGCAAATGCTGTAGCCCATGTTTCAGTCGACTGTGCGATGGCTAAGGAAGTGACAGAGTCCTCGTCGCGCGAAAGCTCAATGTCGACAAATTCGGAGAGCTCATTCTTCTTAGACGCGTTGAGTAGTGTCTGGGAATACAATTATTAGACTTGTCCTGAATCTGCGCGACCTTGAGCACTCACTATCTTGTTTGGTATTCCGCTTCGGCCTTCTCCTCCTCCTCCACCTACGAGGAGGAAGCTGCTATTGTAGGGGTCAAAGTCGGCGGCGTAGATGGGGTAGGATAGCTTAATCTTGGCCTCGGCTACCGGAGAAGACATTAGATGTTGAGGGTTCAAGCGACTACCTGAAGTACGATGTACATATGGAGGAGGGGTGCTAGTCTTGGATCACTGGAAATTAATCTCTTCAAGCCACTCATTTCTTGGCTACGAGTACAACGTAAGGTTGATTCACCAACACAGCCTGAGGCTGAATTTACAAGATCAACTAACGCTTTGGCTAAGCTTTTAAGATGCGTCTCCTTCTACATTTGTCATGGTGCTCATTGTTGAAAGTCCGTGCCTGAAATGACTACAATTTAACCGAAGCTGGAAGTGGTCATAGGGCCGCATGTCTTGTTGGCTCTTTGAGTTATGAATTAGAAAAAGTTCAGGCTATGTTTGGAAAATGCCCTTGTTGTCAAATATATCTCAGAGAACGTTAAAGTAATTCGTCAATGGTCGTCGCTGGACTCTCCTCAAAAAGGCCGTCAAATCATCCGTTCATTATAAAGGCCGTCGCACATCGTCATACCATCATCTTCCTTGCTACCACGAACTGAACAGCAACACATGCACGTGTGCTTGGATTCATTACCTCCTCTTTCACCTTTTCACACAAGTTTCTCACATCTTCCTCCTTCCATGCCAGATGTCTGGTTAGTAGTCGTAAGCTCACTGCTTCCAGGCCTTCCAGTGCTGCTATCATAGCCATTTTTCCAGCGATTTTCTTTACTGGATCTGCAGAATATGTACCCAGAGGGACTTCGAATGTTTTGTTCTTGGTAACGCTCAGGCCGGCTCTCTCAAGCCTCGCCTTCCTCAAGTGATCTAAACCTACAGGTCTACCAGCCCTTTCGGCAGCGGATTGTAGAGCGCCATTGAATGCTTTCACGTAGGAGTCTGGCGGCTCCCGCTTTAGTTGTATCATGCCTTGGTCCGCGATCTCAAAGGAGCCACCGTCTCGTAGATGCTTCGATACTTCAGCATAGATGGAGTCCCAGTCAGCGAAAGCGCCAGACATCGAACGCATATGGATAAAATCAAAAGGTTCATTATAGGTCCATTCGACTTCTGCATCATCAAGCTCAAATTCGACGTTGGGAGGTCCACTACCGGGTTGGAAAACGGTCGTGATGTCTGTGGCTAATATCTCGGCATTTGGGTAAAGTCCAGCCATCGATATCGCCCACTCTCCAGTACCTGCGCCGATGTCAAGAATCCTTCGAGTGCTCTGCGGGATATGAGCGAGAGTCAATTGACCGTCTAGAATTGGTAGATAGGCTTGGTGGGCGATGGAAAGGCGCGTCTGCTCGGCTTCGTCGTTGGGCATGTAGTATATTTCATTGCAGTATCGTCTGCCATTTTCAAAGTGCTCTTCGTTGAAGCTGCCGCTGAGGGATCTGGTCGAATTCCTGATTCAGTCAGGACGGTCGAAAGGATGTAAGATTGAACGGCAAGAGGACTAACTTCGAGGCTTCTGAACCCGAGTGATGTTCAGGCTCAGATGACGGTCTTGTAGGAGTTTCTTCGTTTCCGACACAATCATTGTTGGGTGGCGCTTCTTGTTCGCCTGCTTCAATTGGCTTTTGAGACATGAAGATCTGAGGCTATACTCTGCGGGATCGTAGTAATCAGAATTGATGAGTCAGACTTGGAGGGAGATGTAGATAGTATCGACAGCCACGGGAAACCCCACAGTTAGGCATTTGCTACGGACGAAAAGCAATATTGTATAGACATATATATATCAGTGAGCGTCATAGTCCTAGTAGAAACGATGTAACGACAGTGTAATTCATTATGTCCGAATGCAGAGACAAAAATACAACGATTAAGCAGAGCAAATCACCTCCCAGCGAAGTTATGAGACAAATGAAGAGGAGTTCAAGGCGAATGATTTTCAATGGCTGAAAGCGTTCCCCTTTCAAACCCCTTGAAAGATGTATCAGAAGGTCCGCGTTAGGAGAGAATTTGCTGGGTCTGGATCTACGACTACTGCATGTACGCTGGTGGCATGGCATGCAGTAGCTCCAGGAACGGCCAACAGAGCCGGCCTAGGTTGAGACCCAACTACGTAGCGGACCCCACTGCACGCTTCTCGCTTTCAACGGGCTCTAAGTCCGTTTTTACCTGCAAGCCGAATGCGAAGACATGATTTGGGCCAAAGCAGTCAAATAAATGTCCCTGGCTTTGGGTTCTATCGAGTAACAATGTGTGCAGGTCTAAA
The DNA here is from genome assembly GCA_018257855.2 of Cladonia borealis. NCBI lineage: Eukaryota > Fungi > Ascomycota > Lecanoromycetes > Lecanorales > Cladoniaceae > Cladonia > Cladonia borealis. The sequence goes on along the minus strand of JAFEKC020000009.1, from coordinate 563,058 downwards.
AACTGAGCAAGCTCGAAATATCTGTTCTATTTGCGTAAGAAATATTCCTGCGCGCTTATCGCTTAGGTCGACCGCTCACCCAGATTGTCGGGTCAGGGACAACTGTTTCATGTCAGTGCCCAAACAGCCTCTGCAGGTCGCCCCGTTGGAATCCTGTGGGCCAATCCTTTTCGAGAAAACATCCGCACCCTCTAGGAATTCGCTACCAATCGTCGCTCTGCATCATCTCCTCCGAATGGCGTGTAGAAGAATGACATGGGGGTTCAGTAGCATGAAAATACGTAGATATTGTTAGCAATTCCTTCTTGCGTTCCAATGCCCTTTTCCGCTCTTAGCTCTAAGTTCTTCGCAGACATTGTTTCAGTCAGCTTCTTGCTGTGTGAATTCCGGCAGTTCCTGCTGCACGTCTGCCCACTCTTTCTTGCCTTCCACTATGCTCATGATCGCTGCGCATATTTTCTCTTCATCTGCCCGTACCTGTTTCGTACTATCTCGGTCCCGAAGAGTGAAAGTGCCGTCTTTGACAGATTGGAAATCTACCGTTATACCAAGCGGCGTTCCGAGCTCATCATTCCGCGAATAGCGCTTGCCGATGCTCGCCGAAGAGTCATCTATCCGATTTGAGATACCAAGTTGGCGTAATTTATTACTTAGCCGTTGGACCAAAGGCTTGAAGTCCTGATGGCCCGACAAGGGAACTAGCAGCACTTTTGTGGGTGCAATTGGGGGTGGGAAAGAGAGGACCTGACCATAGTCAGGAATAAGCGTCTCCAGTACTTAGGTAGGGATGAAGACTTACACCTCGCTCTTCGCTGCCCTCCCTGGACCAATAGACGTGTTCCATCACGCTGTAAAGTATCCGGCCAATACCAAACGCTGGCTCGATGACGTTTGGCGTGTATTCTCGTGTGTGCTCCACTCGCGTTCGTTCCTCAATCTTGATCAAGTCGCTGCCAATTTCAACTTTGCCATTGCCGACATCGGACACGTCGACCTCAATCTTTCCGGTCTTCTCAAGGTCAATAGCTAGCTTCTCACGCATGTCTTGCGACAACGCTTCTACAGCTGCCTCGACCGCCTTACCATCCTTTTTGAACTTAGGACCAAACTTCTTCTTGTCCAAGTCGACTTGCCACTCCACAATATGTAGAGGCTCAGTCCGTGTCTCCCTCACACACAATGGCGCACCAGTTTTCTTTGAATGGACTGTAAGATCATAGGCACTTCGATCGGCGCAGCCGACACATTCTATCCAGCCGTAGCTCGTAAGAAGTTCCGCATCCCAGCAGTCAGCTGCATAATGTGCCATTTCATTTGCCATATGCTGTCTGAAACGCATCTTTTTAGGGTCCGCACCAACCCGTATCAGAAACAGGTATATCCTAACAATGAAGTAACCCAAAGTTTCACTATCGACGGTACGTGTAGCAACAGCTTCACCCATAGTCATGTACGTAACCTCGGTGCGGCCAGATAATTGTACTTTACGGTCTAATAGACCGATTTTGACGTCTTTGACCTCATGAAACCGTGGATGCTTCTTGCCGCCTTCTGGATCGACAAAATGTTCTATCTCGGCCATTAAGAATTCTCTCACCCGGAGCAGACCGGCTCTTGGCGATATTTCATTACGGAATGATTTACCAATGCAGGCGGAGGCGAATGGCATTGACTGCTGATTGAACTCGAGTAGCTTTTGGAAAGTGAGGAATTGGCCCTGGGCAGTCTCTGGACGAAGGTAGCCGGCAAGATTACTGCTTGGACCAATAGAAGTCTGGAACATAAGGTTGAAAGCCACTGGCGGTAATACTTCGCCACCTGTAGTAGGATTTCTGATCTCGTACTTATTGATCAATAGGCCGAGCTCATCTCCACCATAGTTGTCGATCTTGGCAAGTGTCTCTTCATACTCTTGAACTAGAGAGTCCGGTAGCTTTACAGCTTTCGTATCTTTCGTCTTTCTCTTCTTCTTAGCTTCCTTCTCCTCGTCAACTTCCACCTTCTGGCCACGAGCTTCCTTGTCACCCATCAGACGGCCTTCAAGGACTTCTTCGACCAAGTGATCAGCTCGGAAGATTTCGCCAGTTTTGGGATCTTTGCACATCCAATCTGCAAATTTGTCGACGTGTCCACTTGTTTTTAACACCTCGTGGGGTGTCAACATTGTACAATCGACTTCCAGCATATCTTCTTCTAGTACAAAGTGCTTGCGCCATGTGTCAATTACATTGGCCTGTAATGAGCAGCCTGGTGGGCCATAGTCATAAAGACCGGCTACACCGCCGTAGACCTCGAAAGCTGGGGTGTAGAAGAGACGACGTCGAAGGAGGGAGTCTAGGGTAGGACGATCGAGGGGTTGACCAGTCTTGGTAGTAGTCGTAGCCATGTTAGGATCGGTTTTGTGGGATTGGTATTTTTGGCAAGGTAGTGTGGAAGAGATATATCTTGCACAAGCAATTGGCACGATTTGACGCGTTCTGGGAACGCTGAAGGGGCGTGAAATTATATGAAATGAGCGCATATAATTTGAAGCTCCTAAGAGTCAATCCTAAAGAGTCATGAAGCTGCGGACCTGAGTCAAGAAGCTGATTGCTCTGGGCTTGGCTTGGACTCGGGAAAAACTTCCTCAAATCTTTAGCCCTAAAATACCACAGATTCGACCATAGGCGACAATCCATTGACGATTATGAGCATAGGACCGTAGAGCAGCATGTCGATAGACTTCTAAGATCAGACCATCATTCGCAAACCGTTCCCAATGGCTTCTAAGAAGCTCAAGTTGTCGTCAAAAGCACACCTACCGTTCAAAACCGCAAATAAAGAAAAGCGTCAAGGCTTGCACATCAAGCGCAAGAAAGCTCAAGATAGCATTAGAAGAGATGAACGCTTCCGTAGACGAAGGGAAGAGGACAGGGATCCTAGTTTACGGGAAGAGAGATTGAAAGCGAATGTCCCTTTGACACTCGAGAGAAAAAGAGTTTGGGACGAAGTTGATCGAGACACCAGCGACGGAGTGGGGTTGTCTGTGGACGTGGAACGGTTAAAACGGCAGAGGCTAGAAGAGGAGAAGGATGCGTTGGAAGAAGATGAGACACAAATTCCCGATTCTGAAGAGGAGAGGGATAGCATGATCGACTCGGCCAGCGAAGACGAGATCGAAAAGCCCACTCTGCCTCAGAAGTCTCTGAAAAGAAAGACGGCCACGGAACGAGCAACGAGCCCTGTACAATCAACCACAAGCACAGGCCTAAATTTCACACCTGAAGCATTAGCAGCCAAATTCCCAAATCTCTTCTCAACGGATACCCCACCAATACCAAAGATCTTAATCACAACATCCCTAAATTCAACCCTCCACAACGAAGGCCAACTCCTCACCACCCTCTTCCCACACTCCGTCTACATCCCCCGCTCTTCCCACCGCTATGGTCACAAATTCTCTGTCAGGGAAATCGCCTCCTTCGCCTCGAATCGAAATTACACCGCCGTTCTGGTACTGAAGGAGGATTTAAAAAAGCCTACAGGATTGACAGTAGTCCATCTTCCCTTTGGACCTACATGCCACTACTCCATCAGCAATTGGATCGAAGGGCGGAGATTACCAGGCCATGGCAACCCTACGTCCCACATACCCGAACTCATTCTCAACAACTTTCGCACCCCGCTCGGCTTGCTAGTAGCAAAGTCATTCCAGACAATGTTCCCTCCCCAGCCAGAATTGCAGGGACGACAGGTCGTGACACTTCACAATCAGAGAGACTATATTTTCCTACGACGGCATCGCTACGTGTTCCGCGAGAAGCGGGCGACAGAGAAGAATGTGGTAGGGCCGGACGGCAAAGAAGTGGAGGGTGCGCAGGGTATAAGAGCAGGCTTGCAGGAACTGGGACCGCGATTTACGTTGAAGTTAAGAAGGGTGGACAGGGGAATACAGAGGGCGAGTGGGCAAGAATGGGAGTGGAAAGTAAGGATGGAGAAGGAGAGGACGAAATTCCAATTATGATAGCGGTTATGCTTTAGACACCCAATACCACAATATTTATGAATTTCGTAAAAGGTAGCATGCTCATTCCCCGGGCTAATACAACACACGAATCCGAAATCCAGGGGTATATGATACACTTCACTCCAATTCCCTCCTTCCACCCACCACTAACACAAACAGACCCCAATAGTACACACATAGAGCAGAGCGGTATTTCCAGCGCCATTCCCCCCACACAATCCTCCGATCTGATTACCTACTATACACCTCCCCATCACTCCTCTCCATCTCCTACGCACCCTCACCCTCAACCTGCCCCTCAGCTCTCGGGTCCCTGCGGTCAAGAATCTCAAAATTACCTATATAGCCCCATCAGCGCTGCCCTCTTTCCCAAAGAGGCCAAAGAAGAGGAACTCACGTTGCACAATACTCAACGCACTCTGCGCCGTCCCATCCTTAGCTGTAAACTTATTCATACTAGCATCCCCTTCCACATAGACAAGTGACCTATAGACACCACAAATCAGCATTCGCACATCCCTAGCCACAACATCCCATCCTCTCCACTCCCCCAACCGCCCTCAGCCTCATCACCCTCCCTCCCTCCTCCCCAAAATCCAAGCCAACCCCCACCCCGCCCTTCCCCCCCAGATAAAATCCCAAACAAAAAAACTCACCCCTTCCCCAACCCCAAAACCATATCCCGCAACCCCCCCTCCGGCGCAAAACACGCCACCTTCCACCAACTCGTCGTTCGATTATCCTTCGGGCCATGGCTCGTTCCCAGCGCATACCGCACCACATCCTGTCCGGAGCTCGTAGCTACGATTTCCGGGGAATCCGCGAGACGGCCGACGATGGTCATGCGGGCGAGGTGGGAGGGGGGGGTGGAGCTGAAGGGGCGGGTGAGGAGGAGGGTTTTGGTGAGGGTTTTGGTGGCAGGGGAGAGGGAGAGGGTGGGGCGGAGGGATGTGAGGAAGGACATTGTTTTTGGAAGTTGTGAGGTGGGGGGTGTGTGGTAGGGGTTGAAATAGAGGTTGGTGGGCGCGATGAGGTTTTGAGGTTTGGGTGTGGTGGGTATGGGGTTGTGTGATGGAGCGTGAGTCGCGACGGCTGATGAGGGCTTGGCGCGATGAAGGCGTGGGCCAATCAGGGGTTAGGATTTGCGGTGTTGGTTTAGGGACAGGAAGACAACAATCACAATTTGAACTCAAGAGCAGCTACGCAGCTCGTCCTCAAGCAAATAGTAAGAAGAGGTTTGTTCATGAATGCATGTCATGTTCGTGAAGTGCTGAATTCTGAGTAATAAACGTGACCGTTGCCTTCCTAACCAGCGCTCCAATTACCATAATTCCTCCAGGGATAAGTACTAGATCCAAAGGGATGCCTATCCCACCCACGCTTTCCTAAATACGCAAAAGCTCGTCTTCCCTCAATTCAAAGCAAACGCAAAAGCAGCCATCTCTCACAACTATCTATTTCCTTTGAAATGCCTTTGTCAACACTTTCCGCAGTTGTGGCCTTCCCAACCGAAACATCATACGTCGGCAGCCGGAGCACTCGAATCTGTTGTATGCTCGTCTACGCCCTCTAAGTTGGTACCAGTGAGGCCCAGCCCTCGCACTGTAGGTGTCTGTGGTCGAGCAAACCATTGGCGATTGGTTGCTGATAAATGGGTCCTGACGATGAAATGGTCGAGCCATGACATTGTACGGTCCTCAACCGTCGTCGAAGCTTCTTTCTCGTCCGAGGAGGTGATCCCACTCGCTGGGGAATGCGAGACTGGTTGTATGGCTTCGGAGATGGTAGGAAGTTGGTCAAAGTCTTTGCGAGGTTCTGGTGATAATGTATTTGCCGAAGTTGCGACGGAGCGACTGTGGCTGCATGCAGCAAGCGATCAACGTCTGAGCAGGTTGACTTATAATGCAGGTGTGGAAACTTACAGTGAGAACCGCGATAGCCTGGAGAACCTCTTACCAAAGAATCGAGATTGGCTGGTAGTCGTTGAAGAGTCTTGTTGTTGGATGGCTGCTCTAGACCGTAGGCATGGGAACAACCGTCCCAAGCCAATCTTGACAAGCCACCGGCGATACATAGCCTTCGCATCTCGACCGAGTCCGAAGAAAATGAAGAGAACCAATCCAGCACCAATCTGCATCCAACGGTCGAAGAGTACTGTGCCTCCAGAAGGTACTAGAATGATATCCCACCAAGTTGGTCCATGAACATCACTCCAGCTATAGGGTCCCATCGGAACGGCTGAGTTTTTATAGAGCACATAAACTTCGGCAGGGAAGACCACCAATATGAGTACGAGAGAGATCCTGAACAAGCGTAGAAACCGGCTCTTGGTATGGTTCGAATTTGCCGAAAGAAGTACTTCTGAAAAGTTTTTGCGGTAGCGATGCATTCTGAAAATTACTAGGACTAGCAGCTGTCAGCAAGTAGATTATCAGAGAAGACTGGATCTCAACTTACTACTGTAGTAAACGGCCACAACACAAAGGACAGGTGGCCAAATAAGGACCAGGGCTAGCTTTGGCCAGCTATCGGCGAAGGAGGCTGTACATCCCGAGATAGCAAAGATGTAGTATCTAGTTGGCTGAACAATGTAGTGAATAGCTATGGCGTAAATTGGACCCCCAAAGCAGTACAAACAAGTGATGGCGATCTGCCTGCGACGCTGGGCTGGACTTGGAGACATAGTAGTATGCTCCGTATCTAAGACTTGGGCCAGATTTCGCATAACGCACACAACTGATCCCACAACCCCGAGCCACATGGCTACCTGGAGTTTGACTTCGATGTCACATAGACCATACCCATACCACCAATCCTCGACGTTGTCCGTAGGCCAGATGAGCGAGTTGATAAAGTTCATGACGTTCGCAAGGAGAATCCAGAAAACCAAAGACGACGCTGCGAGGTTGCGAGCCTTAATGTACCAGACAAAGGCGGGAGTATCGATAAGGAGAATGAACAAGGCCAATGTAGGTAATGCAACCGCAGCAGGGGCGAGGGGAAAGACTGCGTTGGCCATAGTAAGTGATATGTGCCTAGATATCAGGTGTAGATGCTGTGAGAGGACGGCTGAACCTCTTAATGATAAGGAAGTGTGGAAGTGGAGAAGTAGGAATAGGGTGGAAGAATGAGGAGCAAAGAGGAGGTGAGGTGTTTCCAAGACCAATCTAAAGATACCAGTAGTTGGGCTCCACAGAGACAGCCAATTGAACAGCGTAGGAAGCGAAAGTGATTCGATAGAGGAACTAAGAATACGAATGATTAAGACCGAGTGTGAAATGATTGAGATGAGATATTTGATAAGAATGGATAGACTAGACTGTAAGGCGTAGGAGAGAGGTTGGAAAGTTTTGAAAGATGCAGACAGGCGATGCAAGAGAGAAAGAGCTGATTCTTATGGATGCATGCATCTCTAAATGTAAAGTGCTCAGTGACATATATGCCACATGGTCAATCAGTCAATAGGTTTCGCGGTTGCGAACAGGCATTACGGGCATCAGTCTGAACGTATGCAAATTGCTCAATAGGAATATCCAATAAAACGAATGGATTTCCCTGAAGCTTGGTATAACCCTGAGTGTTGGGACCAATGTGTGAAGGCAGGCTTTATTGAACAGCCCACATCACTTCCATCAGTATGGATATGGCTTTCCCTTTTCGGGTATCAATAGGCAAGACATTGAGAAGGATACCAATCATCACGACGCGAATGAAAACCAGCCTATGACATCTAGGCAGGCACTATTTGGACAGTGATTGAAATATATTACTTCGCAGAAAGCAAGAGCGCAGCGCTGGTGACAGTTATGCAGGCAAACCCCACTCAGCTGCACCAGATCCTTTTCAGCGCGAATCTGCATGTTGCTTACCGAGGCAACAATGCCTTGTGAATTGTAGACCTACCAAGAAGTTCATGTGGGTGTAAGAAGGCAGGGTGCTTGCACTTGTACAGCCATCGGTTGTATGTGTTAATATGGAAGTGGTGGATGTTGATGTATAAAGGTATGGTAAAGTAGAATGCAGGTCCCAAGGCATCGGTCCAAGCTCCGGGCCGGAGAAGGAGCCGCCGGTCGCCCGACACACGAACGATTTCCTGTTACGCGATGGCGTTTGACGTGTTGTCCGGGTTGTCACTGGAGGGAAAATAGGCGGCCATGGGAACGGCAAGTGGCCAATGGTTGTGTCCATGACGATGACCAACAGAAAAGACCTACCTATGACAAAGTGCGCTGGCAGACCAATCTTGGAGTGTTGCTGGCAGTCGTGACATGAGATGAGAAGAGAGGGGAAGAGAAGGGGGTCCGACATTCCTGCACAGTGAAACAGAATGGCCCAGCAAGAGAGGACAATGAGTCCACCCGTCGTCGGCGCAACTTCGATGGCGACAGGCACAGCAAAGCAGAGTCTGTCACCCCTTCGTCAAAGACCCTTGGGACGCGCGACAACCTTCGCCGATGTGTACAGCCCTTTGCGACACCGACGAAGCTCGACCTTTTCAGACTCGGTCGACAGCACGAGGCAATCCCTAAAGTCTTCGACCGATGATCTCCTTCTTCCAAGGCCAAAGCACTCTGACTTCAGTCCGAACCATGAGCCATCCCACTGGCACTCTCTACCTCTTGCCTTGGCTTTGTTTCCAGCCTTAGGAGGGCTTTTCTTTCAGAATGGAAGCGCTATCGTGACCGACTTAACATTACTGGCGTTGGCTGCCATCTTCCTTAATTGGTCCGTCAGATTGCCATGGTAAGCTCAGGCTCCAGATCTCATCTTGCTAGGTGTATGGCTAATATTCTCGTAGGGACTGGTACATTTCTGCACAGTCACTCCAAATGGAGGATACTCAATCGTACACTGACTACCACTCTGATACCATCATCGAAGAAGGCAGTGAAGAGGAAGAACATTCCAGCCAACAAGGTTCTCCCAAAGCCGAGAACAAAAGTGCATCCAAAGAGCCCTCAGGACCATCCTCCTCCCAACTAGCAGCAGCAGCCGAGCTTCGCATCCACGAACTCCTTGCCCTCTCTGCCTGCTTCATCTTCCCCGCCATCGGCGCCTGGCTCCTCCACCACATTCGCTACCAACTCTCCCGCCCCTCAGAAGGCCTCGTCTCCAACTACAACCTCACCATCTTCCTCCTCGCATCCGAACTCCGTCCCCTATCCCACCTCATCAAAATGGTCCAAACCCGCACCCTCCACCTCCAACGCACCGTAGCCACAAACCCCCACCTCCCTCCTCAACCCTCCCCTTCCACCTCTACCCTCACCGACCTCTCCACCCGCCTCGCAGAACTAGAATCCCACATCGCATACACCACCACCGCCAACGGCAACACCACCAAACTCCCCCCTCCCCAAGACCTAACCACCCAACTCCGCAAAAACCTCCAACCCGACCTCGACGCCCTCAACCGCGCCGTCCGCCGCTACGAAAAAAAAGCCACCCTCCTAGCCATGCAAACCGAATCCCGTCTCGTCGATCTCGAAAAACGCATGACAGACGCCATAACCCTCGCCGCCGCCGCCGAACGCACCTCACAGTCTAACCGCCAGCGCAGCGGGCCAGGCATAAGTTTACTATTCGATTATGTGGCGACGGTGGCTATGCTGCCTATACGACTTGCGTGGGGGAGTGTGACGCTACCGGGCCGAGTTATTGCGGGGATGGTGGGGCAGGTGGAGGGTTATATGGGGAGGAAGATAAGGAGGGAGTTGAGGACGGCGGGGAGAGGGGAGGGGAGGGGTGATGGGAGGGGAAGTAGTGGGAGTGAGAGGAGGAGGGCGACTGCGAGGGGGCAGAAGAAGGCGATGTAATGTATCATGATGGGTCTCGAGGAGTGGATTCGCAAATGGAAGATTAGACCGCTACGGCAACAATATTTTCCTTGGCTACGATATGTTATAACTTCAAGGCTAGCTCGATGATACACGGCGGTCATATACGTTCGTTAGGTGACTGGGTGGGCGTCGCGGTTACGGCTAGGCTCGGAGGGTTTTTATTGTTATGCAGTCAAGGATGGAAACAAGATACCCCTTCATAGATAGATACCCCATTTTGTATCGTTAACTTATATAATATCAAAGTGACTTGAGATGATTTAATTCATTGTGTCTAGTAAGGGCGATTGAGTGATGAAAGCATTATTGTTTCTGTGGGTATCTATATTCATACTGCGCTATACATCTATTAATCTTCACACTAAACAGCACGTAACCCAAGATAGATTAACAATATCGCCACTTTGCTCGCGTGCTAAGGCCCGTTTAGTTCATCTGCTCCCTTTGTGCTCTCCTGTGCTCGCTCGCTGCTCACTCGTGCTCTCCCTATGCTCCATTTTGCTCCCTCGGTGCGGACTCGTGTCAGTCTCAAATTCAAGTTGTAGAAGTTTGCAACTGAGGTAATAGGGTTGGTTTTTGAAGGAGTACTGAGCGGTCTGGGTCGATGTAACAAGTCGAGCATATGATTAGAGAATGGACGATTCCGAGTCCGTGAGATGCCCTAGTCAACCAAGACACAATGCCCATAATCCATTATCATCTGCCCTGTAAAGACGAATTGTCTTATGATAAACCCGCAAATGGTGAGTACAACTGCAGTAGCGCAAATTATGCCATAAGTCTTCCTCCATGACCAGTTTCTCATCGCCTTCCAAGGTGGTTCTATGCAATCATCCAGTACAGGGAGCAGTCTTCCGGCTAGGTGGCTTGCAAGAATCCAAGACAACATCAAAGCTTCGTTAAAGTATACCTCGCTGTCGAGATTTTCAGTATAAGGGAAGAAATAACGAAGTATGAAGGGAATTTCGATGACAATTAAGTCCTCAAGCCTGAACGGTAGTCGACTGGTGAATTGAGTAAATGAGCGTCTTGGAAGAGTTTCCCTGCCTAGATAAGTATGGCTCGCCGGTATGAAAACCTGTTGCACTAAAAAGGCGACGCCGCTTCTTAGGGAGAGACTATTTGGGATGATATATTGCAACAAAACCTCGCTTTGACCTCGCGAGTATTCGTGAGCCGTACGTACTTGAGCAGCGTCTTCTTCAGGCCGCGTATCTCTATTGCTGTCATGTGTAGGAATCTCGTGGCGCCTGTTTTCTTGCTTGCTGCATCTGAATTGGGCGTTTATAGGTCTTTCTGGATCGCCCAGTCTTCCGACTACACCTTCAAAATATGCACCATCACGCCGTTCTGCCTCTATCATGATTTCCGTCTTGACCATATAGAGCACGGGATAATCAGGCGTGAGAATACTACCCATCAAGTTGACGAGAGACATGAGTAAGTAAGGAATGACTGTCAGTGCAAATGCTGAAAGTCTATAACGACGGAACTGATCGCCTCGCATTTTGAATAGGAGTATTGAAGTGGACACAAGATGAACGATTGCTGCCAGCCCTTTCAATAGGCTGTTGGATGAGGCGAGTTGGATTTGGTAATCATCTTTCAATTCTAACGTGCTGTTAGGATCAATGATTGACAGTTCAAAGCCTGGGGGCAAGTGGCAGACCCCGTAGACCTGGCGGCCCGTCGCAAGAAGGTTTCCATCATGCAGCTTGAAGCGAAGATCTTTACGGCTTGGGTCTATTTTCCATCGGCTAGTAGACACACTCAAAGACCGGATGGGACGGTGAGGAACAAGCCTTGCATGGGTTGTGTGCGCGGTGCTAAGTGCCAATGATTCCGCAGTATGCTCTTGATTTTCAACGCAGTCGACCTCGCGGCCCTTTCCTTTTAGCCGATCGCTCGCCTGTTGGTCGTTGGCCGCATCTTCTGGAGGACACGTTATTGCTCCCATGGGAAGCGATTGCTGGCGGGGATTGACCGTTCTGCTTGTTCGAGGCAAAAAGGAAACAGCGCGTTTCCAATGCCTGAGATATCTCTTCAATCCATCAACAAATCCTTGGAGATCATCATTCGATTCTCGTATTTTCTTCTTTGACTCGATGTCTCTAAGCCATGACCGGGTGTCTCTAAGGCATCGGACATAATCTCCATGTTGAGGCTCCCAGTCATCAGCCCGCACAACTTCGCACAGTGCCCCTGCCTTATGAGCCTTCAGAAGAGGAGAGCTTTGTAATGCAGCGCAGCGAAAGACAGCATCGATTCCCGTTGTGACACTTGCGGTCGGGAAGAGTAAAGCAGCGCACATTGCGAACAATCCTCCCAAAATCGATTGTCCTGGCAGAGATTTGACTGTTGCAGCAGGCATAACAAAGTACAGGATGAAGAATTCGACCACATCCGTCCATTTTGAAGGCGTACACACTAATTGCGAATTACCATGGTTCGTCGAGTTTTGAGGAACGGAAACTGTGATGTTCTCTGAATGTGGAAAAGGGTGTGGTAAGCTGTAGGCTAAGGATATGATCACAACTGGAAGCAAACGTCGAAAAATCGGAATCATTTTGGATCCAAATCAGTCATGAGAATCGTAAGGACAAGATAGAGGAGAAATGCTTCACCAACTCTAAAAGCATTCGTTTGCTGCCTAAAGTGAGGAACTCGAGCAAGGTCTTGGCAAGAGGAGGCGGGAGCCCGTCACATGCGGTTGCCAACGAGGTAGGGACTAATCTGGCAGCTGGCATGGTGTGTTTTACAGATGTTCGACGTGCAGAATCGCTAATCATTGGGCGTATGCATTCACCTTGTAGAAATTAGTATGGCTCGCGGGTCAAAAATAGACCGGAGCCCTACCAAAATCTATAGGTAAGGCATGCAATAACGTCACCCTCGTCACCAGTGATCCATGAAAAAGACAGCCATTGGTCTACTCCAGTACGAGCAAAAGTACGAGCCGGTCGTTACGATCAATATGTGACATACGAAGCTATCTCTGATTCACGCGAAATGCCCTGATCCACTGTTATACGATATTTCAGCGATACGAGCTCCCATCGATACCATAATAACCGTTAGGAAATGTCACCTCTCAACCCTATGCCTAGCGCGGCCGCATAAATAGCAGAACACCTCCATAGAATACCAACCAAGTCATCATCTCATTCTAAAGATGACCCTAGAAAGGATGAGGATCGGGGCGTTCTAGGAAGATTACACCAGCTGATATACGTTATATGGAATTATCACTAGAAGAAGACGGGTTTAAAGCTTGGCAATTAACATGGGATGGGCAGGTCAAGCCAAGACCGAAGAAGCCAATTCGGCTCCCACTTGCTGCACCCCTGCACTGCCCACTTGCTCCGCCTTCCGTTGCTCCCTTGGTGCTCCCTCTAAAGCGACCCTGCTCCCTTTCCCAATCGAAAAAGGAAATCCTCAATCCTAAGTTCGGGGTGTATATAATATATATATATATTTGGATGATATATAGCGTTTTCATTAAAATGATATTGCTCAACCACTAAACGAGAGATCCTCATGCGTATATGAAATCAAATCAGTAGAAACCGTGAAAATATATCCCTCCTCTTCCCCAGTTCACGATCACCACCTCCTCTACTACCCACAAACCTCACTTTTCTACCCAGCGCATATCCCGCAATCGAAATGCACGTAATGCAAATGAGCCGGTGGGGAACAGAACAGGTGAGCAGTGAGCTTTGCACAAGTGCCTCTGGATAGTAACGACTGCTGGTTTACAGGAGACTAGAATCTCAAAAGACGATACCAGGTATATATTGCGTTGTTGAGGTGTAGCATAACAGTTCGGTCTCGCGTCACATCATCCATAGGTGATGCTGGCCTAACGCGATAGTTTCGTGATGAGATTTGGGAGTTGGCAACGGCTCTGATTCGGGGAGATGTGGTAAGGTGGGGGTAGGGTTATGGAGGTTATTTTCATCAGGAGCAGTGTCCTGAGAGCTTTCTTTGTCGGGCGTTAAATTGGAGGTGTTGTCTTGGTCTTCGCTCGGATGATCGTCTTCGTCTATGTCCATGTCTGTGTCTTGGCCCTCACTATCGGCTTCGTACATGTCTAGATCTTGAGATCCATCCTCGTCTGCGTGCGTGATTATCCAGGGAACCTCATGCTCGTCTCCATCCTGGCTGGACTCTGCAGAGTCTTCGGAAGAAACAGTTCCACCATCCTCAGAATCAGTGTCCCCTATGCAATCGGACCAGATAGGCGAGTACTCGTCCTCATCCTCGTCCTTATCCTCGTCCTCATCCTCTCCATGCTCATGACCGAATGCTGACAGAGTAGCATTGCAAGATTTGGATTTCTCTGTCTTCTCCGTATGTCAGTTGTGCACCACAGTCTTTTGTGACAAGCGTCGACCTCTCCTCGGGAAGGCGGAGAGCCTGGGTAAACGTACAATGATCTCACAGCGACACTCTGATTTCCCACATTCCAGCTTGCCGACTTCTCGGAGAGCGGCTTTCCAAGAACTTGTCCGTCTATATTTTCGCGCCACGTCAGTAGGAGTCCGTCCATAATGGTCGATGGCGTGGATTGAGCATCCCGCCTGCAGTAAAAGTACAAGCTTTTCTTTCAAAGCCCGATGGTGTAAGCGTGTTCCTGGATGATCTCTCCTCGCTGGCTTCAGCGCCAAATGTAGTGGACCTCTTCCTTTGTAGTCCACTGCCGAATAATCTGCACCAAACCGCAAAAGCACCGGCATCATGTATAGATTTATGAGATTATCTACTTCTGCAGCAACAAGTAACGCGGTTTCTTCGCGAAATGAATCTCTGTGCTCAATATCCGCTCCTTGATTGGTGAGAAATTGAAAGAGAACATCGTAAATAGATTCAGCTTTGGGTGAAAAAGTGAAGTATCTGCTAAGCCGGAAAAAATCATGAATGAGTTCGGCGTGAATAACTTGGCCCAATGCAGATATTCGTCTGGAAAGCTGAATAAATAGGTCAAGATCTCCAGATACCCAGCTGAAGTCCAAAAACCTACGCAAAAAGGCTAAATGGATTTCATCAGAGTTTTCAATGTCCCAAGCATCCACTAATAGATAGTCGATAATTTTGGTACCACCATCTGCCCAATACAGAGTCATCTACATACCAGCAATGATCAGCATTGTACAATCCTATGCAGTACACTAAGAGCTATTGACATACAGTAAGCAAGTTCCAACCATCCCAATCTCGGTCCCACGGCCTGATCTGACCCCAGGACAGCATACGCTGCAAGCCATGCAAATCGTCTTTCTGAAGTACGTTTCTCAATTGACTGTATGTGCTATCATTGGGATAGAGGTTGCGAATCACACGTAAAGATCGGTTAATAGATGGATTCAGACCCATTCGCATTTCCTTTCGGAACGTGGCAAATACTCCAGTCTTGTGGATATCGATATTTGGAATGTAAGAGAAGGTAGCGTTCAAAATGCTTGAGGGCCTGCCATTAACGTCGCCGGCTCTATTTTCGAAACTCAACTTCAGTATTCCCGAGGCGTCGGCATGAGACAGTGTCCGCAACCGCTCCCTTCGTGTTACAGTTGGCTGTGAAAAGCTGTCAACGTCCAATACGTAATTGCCTGCCATCGATGTGTGATTTTTCCACCTACGAGATGGCCGATCTTCACCTTCGGCTTTAATGCACCGTTGACGAATGCGTAAAGCTGAGGCATCGTGGCTAAACGCAACTAGATTCTCGAACTCATTGAGCAAGAAGTCGATCTCTTCATCGCTTATGTCCGAAGATGACTTTGACTTCAGTTCGGAAACCGCAGAGACAAGGCTTAATTTCATCATCAATAATGAGAGCATGATTCCTTCAAGACGAGGATGTTGCGCCAGGCTGCACTCCAGGAGGTTTTCCCCGCGTTCAGAATACAATAAAAGAACCTGCGATAGCATCGAGTCGATGTTCCTAATGCTCTGGTTTAGTTGAAGGATTTCTTGCATGGTATGCTGCCGGTCACGCTGCACGAGAAGATTGGTATCCCGGAGATCATTCTGTATTCTTTCTATTCCATGGGAGGTTTGTACTCCCGCATGTGAGACTTCCTGACAGAGATGTTCATGGCTGGTCTGTATATTTTTTTGCAAACCCTCTTGGCTAATAGCCACTTTGACAGCTACCTGCTCAATATCACTTCGGACACTACCGAACTCGGAAGAGATAAGAGTCTTTGTCTCCGTTGCGGAGGTATCGAGCACGTTGCGTACGTCCGTCACCTGTGAGTGGAGGGACTTGTCCCTCTCCCTTGCTTTGATATCATATTGGCTGTGTGAGGCATCAGCGCATAATATATTCTCTATTCCAAGATTCGACATACTGGCTAAGTACGGAAAGCCCAGTGTTTAAATGTTGCCGCAGTTGCTCGATCGTCTGACAATGTTGCTTGATTTTTCGCTCATCAACAACCCACCTAAACCGCGTTGTAGTATTCTTTAATTTGCTTGGCTGTTTTTCGAAACTTGCGGCAATTTTCTGGACGCTCTCGAGCTCTGTTTGGCATTCTTGTAGCACAGACTGCACAGAGTTAATGGACAGTCCATCCTCCGTTACAAGTAGGGACGTAGAGTAACGTTGCAGGAGACTATCAACGTTCTGGAGCAAATCGCGGAGTTGTTCGAGCTCCTTCGAAAGTTTTTGCACGGCACGAGGCGCGTCTTTGATGGCACGAAAGGCTTTATAAAGGGAGCCAGCAAGAGAGCAGCTAACATCTGCAAGACTAGTCACGGACGAAATGCCCGCAATAATAGACATTGGCTCGGCCATAATGCGAAGAACAAAGTTGTTTTGGACAGCTGTGATGAGAGTGCAGAAGCCAGGTTTATAGGCAACACCGCACGCGCCCAGCTGAAGGTCAGCGCAGCCACGGCGGGGTACTTTACAGTGAGGCTGACTCCTGCCTTATCAGGACCTGACACGACCCTTGTCAGTTCTAGAAACACCCCCAAAACCACTTTCATTGTCCATCTTCTGCAAGTAATTTTCACTGTAGACCACGTATCATACCACGCCAAAGTCAATAGGATTCCTCGCGTCACCAGTTGGACATCCCACGCTCACCACGGCCCAGCAGCAAGCCGCAGGACCACGCATTCGTCTTCGCCATCAGTAACAAACTACTCATGCCTATACTTAAGCAGAATTTATAGCACCATGCTTAAGCAGAATCCATAACAACAACAAAACAAACTTTCCTCTACACGCCGATAACCCTAAAGTAAGTTAAGGAGCGTCCGAGCAACGAGCCCGACTTAAACCCTAACCCCAACACGCTAACTCCCCCACCTTCACCTACCCATCTATCTTACTATCTTATCCCCATACCTTTCGCACCCATATGCAGCGCCTACTACCTACTCCATCAAACTAACGCTTCAGTATTCTCCCACAAGAACTTGCCTCTCTATATCCATAGCTACAAATCTCCTTCATTCCTACCATCGAAGGCGAGAAAAAGCTCGTTGGATTCCGTCCTGGTGCTACGAAAGAAATTCTATGTCTAAGCTGTATCGTATCATCGGAATGGGATGTTGGAAGGCCCATGAACGCTGCGTTCTGAGCTTTTTGTGGTTGGCTTTTTGCTAGGGAGGTTGGATTTAGAGGTTTGGTCGTTTATATCAGGGTGGAAGGTTTGTGAACGCCGTGTTTTGAGGTCTGTGTGGTTGCTTTTTTGCTGGGAGGTTGGATTTAGAGACTTGGTGGTGTATATAAATTCAGTATGAAGAGCCTTGCTGAGTTTAGATGTATGTATACCATTCTTATAGATTAAACACCTGAAGCAAGACTAGATAACAAAAGCGGTTCATATCTCATAATCAGAAACACTCGTACGTTATATCAGAACTCCATCCTCTTTCCCAGCCCAAATTACCCAGCCCAGTCGTGAAAATCCATCCAAAACATCCATCCAGTATCCCCCATTCCCCATCTCTGTTTCCTCTTCAACTACTTGTCCCAACAAACACCACCAGCACTGCCGCATAAGCCGCCGTAGCAGCTAATGTTTCCACGTTCGAGGCTTTGAACATGAGGGAGGTTAGAGCGGAGAAGAGGAGGACCGCTACGGATACTGTGATCAGACTCTTTTTCAAGTGTTCGTCAAGTCGCATGACTAGCATGGGGACGACGAGGGAGAGGCCGCCGGTGATGGCGACGATGAAGCGTGCGAGTGTGTCGACGAAGGAGGAGACTACCTCGGGGGTCATGTCCATAGTGTGTTCAATAAAATGAAGCTTGAGTTCCTCTTCGGTCCACGTGAGATGTCTGGGCAGTACTCTTTTCAAAAGCCTGCGAAGAGGATCAACTGAACCTGATGCTGACTTAGGTACTTCACCAAGATGAGCCACCATAACGTCTGTCCGGGACCGATAGATGCCAGGAAAGTGTCTTTGCAATACTTCATAAAGTATCATCCCCAAACTATAGTCGTACCTGGGGAGTCTGGACCAATATTCGAAGTCCTGGACCGCGGTAGCTGACATGCAGATATATAAGTGGAAACATTTTCATAATTGCAGACTATAGGCACGTACTGTAACGATGCAATAGGTCTCCAACGGCTTCGATGTCTTGTGGAGCTGCCTTTATTAGGTCCATAGCTTGATCATACGCCGCCAACTCATTCATTAGGCGTAAAATATTTATTTGTGACAAATCGTGGAAATCTATGAAACTCCGGGCGAATGTCGTATTCCGTATCGGACGTACATGTTCGAATAATCGTTGCTCGTAGGTCAGCTTTGGAGATTGGTCGCTGTGTGAGCTTTTATCGCCATCCACCGGCGCATTCTCATCTGGAACATGTTGCTGCGGTGCGGCCTCAATATCATGCTCAGGTGGTTGGGGCACGGATTCTGCCATGTCGTAGAGTCATCGATGAAGGTGAAGAGATTACCGAGCTTTAGGATGCATCTGCAGCCTTACGCTCGGGATCTGCCGATTGGCCAATCAGCTCCGTTATGGAAACTCGTACGCTAAAGAACCGCTTTCTTTGCAAGAGAGCGAAGGACGGTGCATTGTGTGGAACTATGTCAGCAACGCTTTTTGACACCACTTGTTTTGCGTATTAGGCATATTAGAATTTAGTGGGTAGATATATGTCAGGTATTAGATTAACTTTTAGATATTAATTCGATGTAAATATGTATAAGTCGTTGGCCGTTAAAGCTTCGTCACTCCTCACCTAATCACTGAAAATGCGTGAGCCCACCGTGTATGTCCCATGCAATGCAACAAGACCAGTACGCTTCGTCATTTTCCGGTGCTGCCGCTAACGGCAGGCCCTTTCACATCCCGTGGCGCTCATCCAACGCCGACCTATCCGTAGAAAGGAGTGGGTATATCCTGAAATGCAATGCAGCACCAACGCTATGAACCCAAATGAGAAGAAAATTAAGAAAGGATAAAGGTAAGTGGGATCGAAAATGGAAGGAAAGACGAGTCCGTCCATCAGCGCTCATGAAAGAATAGAGCTTGGGGTTATCAAAGCTTGACGTCTTGCTGCATCTTCCTCATGGCAGCCTTATGCAGATCAAGCATACTTCCTCTCCTCATACCCTTATCAAGCACACTTGCCCTGATCCCCTGGGCGAATTGCTGTTCCTGCTTTGTGGTGCTTGCTCTTCGCTTCTCCCGCAACATATCCGCACGCCGTGCCTCCATTTCTTGATGTTGGAGGTGTGCTGTTGTATTGGGTTGCAGCGAAGCACGCCACTGGGATGTGGTTGTGTCGCGGGGGATAGGTACGGAGCGAATCGGATACAGCGAGGAATTGGGGCCAGCAGCGAGACGCTGGGGGTTATCGGTACCACTAGGCACTCGCTGAAGAGTGGCAGTTCCATTTATACCAGGTGTGCTGCTGCCAGAATGGTAGAGAGGAGTAGTGCTTCCAGAACGCTGAAGAGGCGTCGCTGCGCCTGAAGGCCCTGAGGACGAGCGTTGCTTCTGGAGGATGGATTTGCGCTGCGCAAGCGGGATATCGTCGTCTTCCTCAATTGTTCGATAAGCTGGATGTTGATCAAGCGCTACATTCGAGTAGCTAGTGCGTAAAAGAGAGGTAGACGAGGGTTTGCTGGTGATTATACGGTCCCGCTGGGACATTAAATGATTCGGCTGAGGAGTAAAACGGGCTGGGAAGGATGACTCGATACCCTCTTCTATTGGTGATTCAACAAGGGGTGAGGTGGCAATGGGGGTGGAGCTGCTGCGGAAGCCACGGCTGGCAGAGAGCGATGTTTGAGATGTTCGGAACTTTGGCAGCGGTGGGCGATAGCTTTCTTTATTGCTGTCGAGTGAGGTTTGTGACGATGACCTTGACATAGCATTTGTAAATGACGTCTGCGAAGACATTCTCTGCATCTCTTTTGAGATTGTCAGAGGGTGTGGAACTGGCCTTTGCTGTTGAGACTCTTTCGTCTTGGAGAATGGATTTCTAGCCAAGAAGGCTGATGACCTACGTTTCGCTGATGGCAGATCCGCGTGGGATATGGCCGGAGAAGGTTCCGCATCCAGCGGTGTCTGCTGTAGTGCTTGGACATTTACAGGCGCAGCCATTTCGGGATGTTGCAGTAGTTCTTGGCTTTGTCTTTTGCTGACGTTGAGTGGATCAATCTCAGGCAACTCCGCACCGTCAAGGTGCTTGGCCCATTCATTTGTCCTGTAAGCCATTACAACCTTGGAGGCACCCCCAGGAAGGTTACCAGTAAGACCAGCACGACTGGCAAGTTGCTCTGCTGTCTCGGAGTTCGATAAAGGTTTTGCTGAAGGATCGCCCGGAGCATCAAGTGCCTGTGGTTTGTCTCTGCCTTCAAAAGAGCCCGTCGAAGATCGCCTCGAGCTTGCAATACTCGGGGTTTTCGATGCTGGAAGTTTCGTGGAGATGGCGTCTACTACGCTCGGCTGCGGGCTGAAGTCGGGTATAAATGAAGGATCTAAGCTCTCATGGATCTGAGCTCGAAGCATGTCCAATGAACCTTGGGAAGCCCGCTTGTCAAACGCAGCACTGGCTCTCCGCGTAGACCGAAGTGCGTCTTCGAGCTCTGCATCGTTAGATACCCCGTCGATAGTTGCTGCTACAGAAGAGTCTTGGTCGTCATCGTCGTGCGATGCATGAGGTATGACAAGCGCCTCCTCATCCGTACCACCAGCAGCATAGCTCCGCTGGGGTCTTTTAGAAAGCCTTCTCATAAGGGACGAGCCACCAGATAACCTCTTCGACAAGCGATCTGGTAAATACTCAGAAGCTAAAGATGCTGCAACAGAGGAGCGACTATCATCGTTCTGAGCGTCGACTTCTGGTATTTTGAATGGCAAATGGACGACATTTGGTAGTAAGGTGAGGTTGGGGTCTAGATCGCGTATTGCCCGCGATGAAGGTCCGGAGCCAGTCGCGTCAAAAGCTTCTCCAGGGGAACCATGAGTTGACGTGCCTCCGGAGGCGTTCAGTACTGAGCCTCTTGCTCGCTCACCATTGGCCGAATTGAGCTGATCGGAGTCGTCGCCCTGGGTGACATGAATTGTTGATCTTTCATTCTTGGATCCCTCGGCAGGACCTTTCAAATTATGCATCTCTATACCTTCAGCATCACTGAGAGAACCTTTGCGGGTGCTGCTGGGCTCATCAGTGCCGACCCCAGAATCCAAATAGCGCTCCTGCACATGTGTCTTGTCTTTATGGCCATATCTATCTTCCCACTCGACTCTGTCTAACGCAGCGCCTTCTTCGATTTTTCGACCTTGTTCTTCGTCCGATATATTCCGTTGATGCTGCTTTCGCTTTTGCTCTGCCTCCCTCTCTTCTCTCCTCTCTTTGATAATCTTCCAGATCTTCATTTGGGACATGATGCCTAGCAGGCTTATAAGGATGATGGCCGCAATTTCGACACGGATACCGCGTGTGATAGGATATGGCTGGGAATAATGCAGAGGGAAGAGGTTCCCATTTAGATCTATATTGACTGTTAGCTTTTGCATGTTCGAGGTTGAGGAGCAGACTGACTCCAAATGTAAAGCCAGAACTCCTTCAAGCCTGCTCGGGAGAAACAATCTACGCCAATCACGATCACCGTTGCTCCAGCAAACGAAGTACACCCAATCAAACCATAGGGCCGAGTATGGTGACTGATGTATAGTGCAAAGGCTCCCACTGTCATAAGAGCGATGAAGATGATCTTTCCCGATGTCGACGTGATCAGACCTCCCGACTTCAGAACCAAAAACCACATGCTAATACAAAAGCCACCTAAGAAACATCCAAGCCCTTCTGTAATATCTTGGAACACAACCGCTACTCCTCCGGCAATCAGACCTGTAACACATGCAGCTACAAAGTAAGCACCTTGTATAGCATTCGAAATTGGAGGATTCATAACGTAGATAATTAAAATAGTGACGCCCAAACTCGAAAGGTAGGCTGGCGAGAGAAAGATGTGTAGCCATTTTGTCTTGATGCCTATGAGTGTATAGAATGTGCCAGTGAGTATCAGTAGGGCTCCTGCCACGGACAAGGCTGGTGTGATCTCGGGGTGAATGGGCAATCCTTCGATGAGTGTAGTGTTTGCGGTCGTGATATTTAACGAGCCTTTGGGAATTGGTGCAGCCGTTATGAAAGAAGTGCTCGATGGTGAGGTAGGTGCATTGGTGGTCATTGATGATGCTGCCGCACCGTTTGTAACTGCACCAGACGACGTGCTGACATCGTTGCCGCTGGCTGACAACGATAGGCTCGAGGAGCTAAGACTTGACGAGACTCCATTGATAGATTGGGGTGTATTTTCTGGAGTTTTCGATGCCGCAGCGGGTGCCGTGGAGGTCTGTTCTTGACGTGGGATTACTGCATGACGTTCTGCTGCAACTGCTGGGAAATAGACAGCTACCAGCAGGATGGAAGCCGCTGTGTACAGCCATTGTCCGCGCATGCTGGCAGCTGGGTGAGGTATAACGAGAGTTGGGGGGGGCCAGCTTGTAGCATTGGCTATGGCCGGTATCCCTTCTCATGCAGGTGATGCAGCTGGTGGATCTGTGGACCCGCAAATATTAATTGAGTTCAAGGTATAACGCCTTGCCGGTAAGAAGCTTCAGCAAAGAAGATCAGACGAATAATAACGATTACAGCGGAGAATACTCCACACGCTTGAAGCTCGAAAACAATGTGTCAATTCAGGCGGTACGAGCAAAAAAGATATTAGTTGCACGGAAACAAGAACGAGAGAGGAACGGGAATTATTGAGATGCCAGGAGCCGCGTAGCGTGGGCCTGTGGACCAGCGCAGCGGTGACGACCAGTGGCATAAGGTCATCGGGGAGTCTAAGGTAGGGTGCATCTAGAGCGAGCCGGGGTAATGTAGCGCACGTTTGTAGCAGGAGGAAATATAGTTGGTGGAGGATCTCGCATCTTGCAGTACGAGCATGGCAATTAACCAGATCCCTGTACACGACGTCCCCAAGTCGCGTGTCAGTCGAATCAGCAAGCCTCATTTCCAGTCAGGGCTGAAGATGAGCTTGGTACGTGCAGCATGCGGAGGAGAAGGGAAAGCTAGAATGGGTATTGGAAGGGATTGGAGGAGATGATGTTCCCAATTTGGACATTTTCTGCAGCGTCTCGTTTGACGGGGGGAAATTGCAGCCCAGATTTGGCGATTCATTGACATCGAGATCATGTAAGCTGGTCGATCCCCCACAACCCAAATTTCCACAACATCGTCGTCTGGGGTCGGTTGGGCGTTTTGCAATGCAGGGTCGTGAGCGTGTAATTGCTTCATCAAGACACTCCATCCGAGTAAGTCCTCCAGACGATGTTGCTCTTCTACTGTAGAAGTAAGGTATTCAACAGCCAACACGCAACTGACTGGACCTGGTTTGATGCTCCAGGCACGGGTACTTAGAAGTAGGCTTGCGTTGCGTTCTCACCCCTGCCAAGTTCTGAACCATTGACATTGCAGTTACGCGATGAGGTAAAGCGTCAGGCCCAGGAGCGCTTGGGTGGCCTTGGAGCTCTCGGGGCGAAGAAAGTCAACGGATGTTAGGCCGCTGGAGTTGTGACTTGTCAGATTCTTGGTAAATTGGAACTAGAACAAGTCACTAAATGCCACCACTGCTGGCAGCCGGCAACGATCTTCCGCTGATCATCTTATTTTCAGCGTCGACATCAATGGGGAGGAGATGCCACTGTCCATTGCCGTCGTCGCTGTTCTAGAAATAACTTCTCTGTGCCTTTTATAGATTCTATCATACAGTATATATGATATATGCTCTCGGAGGCCCTTTGCGCATGGCCAGTCACGGACAGGTGGCGGTCGTCATTATATGCTGCAAGTAGTAGTCCCCTAACAGACATGCATTAGCGACCATAAGATCTGCATCCTTATCAAGTTATCTTGTTATCTGAGCTGCATTTCCTCCGCAAGGCAGAGCCGGAACGTGCTGATGATGTATCGTCCTTGGCAATTAGCGCTTTGAAATTCTTCTGACGTGGCTACGGTGGGACGGGGTGTATCGTTAGTAGGTCTGCGAAGGAGGTGGGGAAGCTTTGGGCATGTTGGGGAGAGAATTTGTCAATGATGCGGATTATTCTGCGCAGTTGTTCGGGCTGTGAGAACGGTTGTCATTTGACAGTTGACAGGAATGCTGTGCAAAGTAGGATTGGTGCATTTCCCGATATAGATGACTTCGAAGATGTCCGTTTGATAGATCCTGTCTATTCGTACGCCTATATAATGCATCGAGTATTACAGGGTATATTGAATTGCAACGCTCGCTCAATACGCTCAAATGAAATTTCACGTCTTGCCCTGCTCAACCGTCTCAGCCGTGTCGCCTTCTCCAGGCTCCTCGGTCTCGTCCACCATGCCAACGTGTGGATCTGGAATCTGAATGTCAAGAGACAGATAACCGGTTCGCCTCAATGGTATAGCTCTCGTCAATTCCGCATCCTCCTCTTTTTCAAGGCCATTCCTCCTCTGCCCATTCCACTGTTCAATAAAAGCCTCTACATCTTTGACGTTTTTCTTGACCCCTGCAAAACCAAGATCATCCCAGAGCCATCCTGTAGCTAAACCTAATACTACGTCCACCCATGCCCTCCATCCATATGGTGAGAAAGCTGCCACAAGCCGTTCATTTATCCCTTTGACCAACATCCGGAAATCTGCTTCGCTGATCCATGGCTCCAATATCTCGGGGTATGTGTTACTAAAAGTAGGCGCCAGGTCTCCCGCTACCATCCAATCTCTTGGTATACGAATTATGCGCGTTGCACTGTATAGAGGTGAGGCAAGTGGTATGTGGGGGTTTGGATGTGGATAGCAAGGATGTGAGGCATTCCACGGAAGATCAGATTTCGTGGATGATGCACGGCGACTGTGGCGGGATGGTGTGCGCGAGTGTGCTTGTTCTCGGGAGGAATCTGGTATCCCATATTCTAGATCTTTGGCTGGAGTTGGAGGACGCTTCGATGGAGCGTCGGAGTGCTCGGAGGGTTGGGGAGACATTGTGGGGGGTGATGGTTGCAGTAAGGGTGTCCTCTTCTCTGGAGTCGGAGGCGGAGGACCAGGTATAGCTGTGAGATCGTTTGGAGATGTGGGAGAAGCGCTGGCCTGCGAGGTCTCGACTTGAAGGCTGCTTTGACTTTGAATATTGTGCTGGGTCTCAGGGGGTTTTAGATTCCGTAGAACCAATTGCTGCGGACGTCTTGGGACTTGATCAGGCCTGTCTTGGTCATTTGGCAGACTCGTTGTAGGTACGTTAGGTACGGCAGATGAGTTGACTGGATTCCAGAGTCCTGCTGGTTGAGACTTGGAGCTCCGTAGGATTGACCAGGAGGAACGTCGCAATGTTCGCCGAGGGAATGTCTGCGCTGCCCATGTAGAGGATTCCCCTATCGCATCGGTGAGGGGGCTCTGACTCTTTGCTTTGCGCGCCGGTATTTTTGGGGGAAAGTAGAAATCGTGAACATTCTGAGTCGCCGTCGTTGCGAAGGGGCCCTCAGCACTGATCAAGCAGTGGTTTGGGCTAAAGATTAGCGTGGTTCTAGCTGCAGCTTCCAGCGGCTGCGAAGTGGAGGAATCACGATTCTTCCTTTCGATTTTTCTGCTTTGCTTGATGACAACAATAACCACTTGTCTCGAGTACTCTGTATGCCTATACGTAGGTGAAGACGTTAGGATGTGGACATGGGTGTTGCCCCCAAGTCTAAGGCTTCCAATGGAACAAGGTATATTTTTGGCGAACGTCGTCAATTTCGGGGAAATGAGCTCCAGAGTTAGACAATGCCCGCAGATTCTTGTATCAGTTATCTAGCTTTGGGGATCCCATATTATGGTGCAAATTACACCGGGCCCATGGCTCATCTCACTTTCATGTTATTCGTGTGTGACTGCACTTGCCCTCAATCTATGCAGTCTTCATCATGTTGACCTAATGTTAGACATTGATCAAGCATACACTGTCTACAGCGCCAAAGCCAGCTGCTACGCCACCTTCTTCACTTTCACGACCCTTCGTTCTCAGTAAATATCCGGCCTCCCAGTTCTCCAGTGTCTTGAGCTCTGCTACATCGTGGCCATGTTGCCAAAGGCACACCCCATATACACCCAGCTCCCCAATTACCTCTCCGCTCCTTACCTCCCCATTTCTGAAAATGCTATTCCGCAATGCAGGTGGTTCGATCAATTCCATAAGTATATGTCCTCTGTACTTCCTGCTGTCATTCCCTAGTGATCTGATGAATGGTGGTATCTTCAATCCGTAAATGTTGTTTCCTCCCCCTTCTCTTTGTGGCTTCAGCACATATCCTTTTGCCTTATCGGGATCTGTAGCAATATCAATGGCATATTTACCTGCTGGGGTGCCGTCCAGCGGGTAGATAGCCGCAAAAGTGGCGCGTACGCGTTCTATGAATTCTGCTGAAGCAGTGGTGGCTAGAAAGCGTTCGAGATGCGGTGATGAGGGCGTGGCGAGAATTTGCTGTATCTTCTTCGATCCAGCGAGGTGTGTGAGGATTGATGGGCATTTGATAGCTGCCGAGCGTTCAAGGTGAAGTCGTGCCTCCCAAGACTTTGACGAAGTGTATTCCGTAGGCGCATAGCCAGCGCGGAAGTACAAAGTCGTGACTTCATAGATTATCCCTGGAGAGTGTGGTGGCTCGTATATCAACGGCCTTGATGTCAGATCCTCTGGTATTCTTGTATGCTCAAGGGCTTTATGAAAGGGGAGGCGAAAAGTAAGAACATCGTGTTCTTCGAAAATTGTGCTTGCCAACGCATGCTGATCGAATGCGTTATTTTCAGGATCTTGAACAACGAAGAGAATGCAAAGAGGTAGTTGAGGCTTAGCTTTCGACGGTCCATATGCTTTGTGTGCTGTGACAAGACCCCGAGAAATGGATTTTACAGACGGATTAGGAGGGAGAGTGGCTTTGGTAATGAGACTTGGAGCAGTCGGCGGATAGGCTGAGATTGAAAGTAGATGGCTATGGCTATAGTTAGACCAAGCAAAGTGAGATTTTGGGGGTTGCAAGATCCTTGCCTGTGAAGCCCAGAAACTTTGGCAGCGAGTCCGCCAAACGAGGAAGCAATGGTATTGAATTCCACTTGTCTAATTTGGGGCTTGGAGTCCGCGTGAGAGGGATCCTTGTGAACCATGTAATCTGAGCGAAAGATACCAAGAGACAGTGGCTTAGTCCTGTATCAGTGCCTTGTCCACGGTCTATATTCGGACAGAGCTTCAATTACCTGCACATAGCCCTCCTTTTTAACTGTCAAATGAATGTTCCACAGATTTGCAATAAAATCATCCACGTCCACCAACCTAGCGAGCATTTCATTAGAGACCGAAGAGTGAGTAGCTCGTTAGAATCTAGCAAACCCACGAAATATATCATCCGAGGGCTCTTAGCCAGATTTCTGCCAAAGAACACGATATCATGCATTACGGCAAAGACGGAAGGTGTTTGCATACTCCTCGACAATTTCCTGGAGCCAGTCTTCATCCCTTGCAATTAGAGCGTATAATTCATTATACGCCTTTTGAATAGCTCGAGCTTCTTCAAAACATACTCTCGGAAAAAGACTTGGAAAAAGCGTGACTGGTGCTGTCACTGCAAGCGAACGTGACGGATCTAAAGCCTCTGATACAAAAGAGAAAGACGGTCGTACGGCCAGTCCATTGAGAATTGACCAATCCTTGAGATTAGTGAGCAGATAGTCCGATTGCTCTGCTGTCAGATTGGGCGGGTAGTCTGGATACAATGAAGCAGCCATATGTTGAGATAAAGTCCTGAGAGTTCTCTCTTAACTATGGCTCTCTATGCTTCGTAGCGTATAGTGTCCTGAAAGATGTTGATTACTGAGACTTGATTGATACAAAATCGAAAAGCACTAAGCCTCGGACTTAACGTAGTTCTCACGGATCTAACATAGCTGTCGCGCCGCGCTTTCTCTGTCTCAAGGTCTGCCTCGCGCTCATCCACATTCTATGATAGACCAATCACCACGAAGACCTTACAATTGCCTCAAAGACTACAGTGTGTGTACTTGATTTTCTCCCTTATCTTTGCCAAGATATTGCCCATCTGGCTTCCAACACACAGGTAGGGCAGCACTCTTCTGTAAGTCTAATTTGACTGGCCTCGGTGTGGTAAAGTGACTGATAGGAAATGAAGTTTTAAGTCACAAGCTCGTGTGTGGCAAAATTCACACCCGGCTCACCGCCCATCGCAATCGACAGCCTACATATACCTCCTCCCAGCAGGCAGGAGGTATGTCCTTCATGAGGTTCCACTCCGGCATTTGGACCTGTAAGACTCGATGCTAGCATAAATATCGTGGTCTGTAGTCCATGGGCCAATATGCCCTTCCTGCAGTCTTCGATCGAAGGAGCACCACCGCGAGATGATCCGTGGGATTGGAGTGTCGACCAGGTGGTGTACGCCTTTACCGATGCGGACAGCCCATTGATGGATTCAAACAGAACACTATCTCTGCCAGATGCTAGTATACTAGCCACCATTCTTCGCGAGCAGGATGTTAACGGACTTGCCCTGCTTACGTTGGTCAAGGACAAAATACTTCGCGAGGAGTGGGGCATAAAGTCTATGAGCCAACGGGCCAGCATACTTCATCTAGCCAGAGTCCTCCAAGATCAATCACAGAAATATGAGAATCACATTGTCGCCTCAGGCAGAGTGTCAAGTCTTGGTGGCACTTCACGGTTCTCTACTCCATATGCGGTGTCTCCCCAACAATATATACCAGGAGCGGCCACTAGAGGGCTCTTGAAAGCTCCTCTGGAATTCGGCGGTGTCTTACAGACTACTGCTCGAATCGATGATGTGGTCTCCACTCCTAACATCGCACAAGTGGATGCGGCCACTGTGTTGGCTAAAGCTCCAGCCTCACCAAGCGTCCCTCTGCCAGACATGCAACTTTCAATTAGTCCACAATTTGAGCAAGATTCACACATTCCAATGGGCGACAGTGTCGTGGGGGTTCGAAGTGATGACCGAGTTTCGGGGACACCAATAAAACTTCATTACACAGTCTGCAAGGCTCTTGACGGCAGCCCACTAGAAGAATCAGATAGAACACTCCATGAGCCAAGCAAGCGCCAAGGCGAGACTATTGTTGTCGATGAGACTGGAAGGAAACGACGTAAATTGGTTCTAGTACAGCAAGAAAGCCTGGGGCCAGCAAATCTCCAGAGAGCTGCAGACACGCTACCATGGGGAAATCCTAATATGCCAAACACTCCCACCGGAACTTATGATTCTGTTGAATTTTCCGAGGACAATTCACTTACTATGCTCAAGCCGCCATTATCGGGTGATCCCAAGTTTGTGGTAGATAACCACGAATCTCCTTCAACCTTACAAGAACAAGTAATACAGTCTCCGGTACAGGTATCAGTCCCCGACGCTGGTACCGTTCTGATTGACGAACAAGGGCGAAAGCGGTTGAGACCTATCTTAATCTCCCAGCCTAACCTCAGCACTGAAGAACCTACCTTTCTTGTCCCTGCACCTGGGGAAGATACAAAGCAACGACCGTACGGAAGAAAGATGAAGAGGACACCGGACCAGCTTTACCTGGGGGTTGACTCACTAGGTGTAGACAGAATTTTCTACGGTGCTGTTGGCCTTGAAAAGGAGATTGAGCACAATTGGGAAAATCATAACACGATTCAGCAAGACCCGGAAGATGCCTTTGAGAATTTTAAGATCTTGTCTCAAGGAACTTGCAGCAATGGCCAGCGTTTGTATGTCAGTTATCGAATGAGACACTTCCTTCTAAGCCCCAGACTCCTCCTCGAGAGTGATGGAATGGAACATGTTGGGATTATCCCATATCCAGAGCGTCTCGGCAAGAAACATTATCCTCTTTCTATCACGATATTTTCCAAGTCACGCGACGGTATCACTGCATCAAGGTCAAATCGCTCAAAATGGATACATGCAGGGCCTAGCCCAACCGATCCCAATATCGAGAGCTTTAACGTGGCGGATCCGGTTCTTGCGCAAGATGAGAATAAGGATTCTGAGTGGGCCGCATTAGAGAAATGGAAATATTTGGATGGTCAAGACGAAGTTCTTCCTCTGTATGGTGACTCTGGCTCCGAGGGCGAGTATGAGCTAGACACGTGGAGAGAGATTGAACATGAACGAGGCACAATTACAAGACCGCTTAGACAATCGAAGCACCAGAAGCTCACAAACGATGAGGTCAATGAGGCTATGGATGATGCCATGAAGCAGCTGATACGAGACTGGTCACTCAAGCGACTTCCAAAGCTCCAGGAAAAGGCGTGGAGGATCTGGGTCAAATCCAGACGCGATGGGGATGCCAGTCTCCAAATTCGACTGCTTGATTTTGAGACTGTGAAACTCAATGATCGTATCCACAACTTGAGAAAGGAAATCGCTGGAGAGATATGGTCTAAGACGAGTCAGGTTGCGAAACAATGCAAGATAATACAGCCGTCTCTTTTCGATCGGGAGGACAATAAATGGAGAATAGCGCTGCTTAAGTCCACGAGAGTGCCTGCTAAACCTTTGCCTATGCCTAGAAAGTCCAAGGTCGCTCGGCTCCCAAGCTCTCCAAAGGAGCTGAAGGAGGATGAAGAGGATCTCGAAACTGATGGAGAAACATCAGAAAGCCCCGACGATGATAGTTTGAACGATTTTGTCGTTGAAGATGAGATTGAACTAGACCACAACGAAGCTGTTCTCGGGGACGATGATCTGAGTATGCCTGATCCAGATGATAGCGCTAAATTTGATGACCCCCCAAGTCATGCAGAAGAGACTTCCGTGTATGCCATTCAGAGAGCTAAGGATGACCGTCTCGGACTCCTCACGGAAGAAAATATACCAGAACCTAATAATCTCTTAGGCAGACTCGAGGATGAATCGATCTACTTTGAGCATAAAACACCTCTATCATTGAACCATCGAGACAACGAATCCTCACAAAAGCGTCACAATGTTACTAATGTCATCGACCTAACCCAGCAATCTGATACTATCGAACTAAGCGACACTAGCGTAAAGCCCGAGATTGACTATTCCATAAGAACGCCCCCACTTTTCGACAGTGAGAACGACAGTGATGTTTTCAGGCGCAGTCGAGGCAAGAAGGCACCTGTATTTCGGAAGCCTATCTCAGTTCTCGAAAGCTCCAAAGTGATTGACCTTGATACCGACTCTACTGAGGCAGAGACTGAACTAGCTCCTAGAGCATTGCCAGCATATACTGATTTTGATGCAATCAAAGCCATGGATCCTTTGGAGTTGGTACGACAAAAGGATCGGAAACGTCTGATAATATGGATGATTGCTCACACACCAACGCTGTGTCGCGAGGATATTTTCGACTATCTGAGGTATTCCTCATTTCACCAGTCTCGTAAGGACGTAGCGTTAGCGTTAAAATTTATTCACGGTCACAAAAAACATAATATTCGTGGCATGGACCCGCCGTTATCAGAGAGCATCATACGGATTGCCGTATGGCAGGTGTGCTGGACAGTTCCAATTAAGGCCGACCGTTTAGGACTCAAACTAAGCCATGTTGTGGCTACGCTAGAAGACAAGGATGGCTATGGACCCTTCTATGACTTCTTACTCGAGTGTATGGATTACTACCCGAAAGTGCAGGATCCTCCAGACGAAATCTTGTCCACAAAGAAGCGCGAAAAGATTGTTCAAGAAGATTCTGAGGATGCTCACTTTAGCCCGATGCGTAAACGGAAATACCGCGTACAGGAAAGCCAAGCCACTCTGGATAAAAGGAGAGCTGCTCAAGATCGGCTGCAAGCAGACGGAGAACGTCGTCGACGGGAAGAACGTCGCCGGGAAGAGCTGAAGGATAGATTTGTAGGCGTCCAAAAAGAGGAGATAGATACACTTGGGGTGGTTGTGAATCCTGGAAAAATGGAACATCAAGATTTCGTCTACTTAAATCCCAGATTTGGTAATGGTGTACGTCTAAGACCACACCAGAAGGAAGGCTTGCAATTTCTCTGGCGAGAGATCACCGCGGATCACGATGACCTTCAAGGCTGTCTCCTTGCTCAGACGATGGGACTTGGGAAGACTATGCAGGTCATTGCGTTGATGGTAGCTTTGTCCGAGGCGGCGCATTCCCCGAACCGTAATATATGCCAACAGGTACCGCCTACACTTCGTAAATCTCGTACTCTAGTCTTATGTCCTCCAGCGCTTGTGGAGAATTGGTGGGACGAATTCATACTGTGGGTGCCGCAACCACGTTCCGAGAACATTGGCGAGGTCAGGAAAGTGAGCAGTACCTTGGTAATGACCGAACGACTTGACCAAATCTACACCTGGAGCAAAGAGGGGGGTGTCTTGTTGATCGGTTACGACGCTTTTAAAGGCTTAGTACATAATAAACCGCGACTAGCTGCGAAGACACTGGTTAAGAAACCACCACTCGACGAATCAGAGCACTCCAGGGTCAAGGAGGCTTTGACAGGCAGTGCAAATCTCGTTATAGCTGATGAGGCACATTACTTCAAGGCTACTAGCACCGCGATAAACCTAGCGATGAACCAAATCAGAACCAAGAGTCGAATTGCTCTGACTGGGTCACCGTTAAACAACAACCTCGAAGAGTACTACACCTTGATCGATTGGATTGCTCCGAATTATCTTGGAACACGCATAGAGTTCAAAGCGACTTATGAAGAACCCATCCGAGAGGGCCTTTACCGGGACAGCACCCGGTCCCAAAAACGCACAAGTATGAAAAAGTTAAAGGCTTTAGAATTGGAGATGGGGCCAAAAGTTCATCGAGCCAGTGTCTCTGTCCTTCAAAATGACCTTAAAGGGAAGTCAGAGTTCGTGGTGGTAGTTGCCCTGACCGAACTTCAAGAAATGGCTTATAATATCTACGTCCGCAATATGCGCATGGCCAGTCGTGAGAATGAGCCTCACCTCGCTACGCTGTGGACATGGCTTGGTGTCTTACAATTGCTTTGTAACCATCCGAAATGCTACTGGGAGAGATTGCATCAGCCAAGAGTCAATAAAAAAAAATCGAAGTCCACCCAATTTGAGCAAGGAGTAATTGCTTCAGAGGAAGACGCAACGCTTTTCAACGAAGCAACCTCTCAGGTCGCGCTGGGTCAAATTATAGAAGAGAGCAAGAGTATCTTTGATAACCTCACTCAACCTCTTGAGGCGTTGTGCCTGTCAAACAAAATGCGAGTGCTTATGCAGATATTGGACTACGCCGACGCGGCTCATGACAAGGTCCTCGTCTTTTCGCATCGGATCGCAACATTAGACTACATTGTGGATCAGCTTGCCAAAGTATCTAAGACCTATGCTCGTATCGATGGTACGCTAGTTACTAATAAGAGGCAACAAATCTCGAAAGACTTCAATATGGGTAAGGTCAATATATGTCTAATATCGACAAGAGCTGGTGGGACAGGACTCAACTTCTACGGTGCAAATCGTGTCGTGATTATGGACGAATATTTCAACCCGACGTGGGAACAGCAGGCCATTGGGAGAGCCTATCGGATCGGGCAACAAAAACCTGTCTACGTCTATCGTCTTCAGGCGGCAGGTACGTTCGAGGGCGTTATTCAGAACCAAGGCTTGTTCAAAGAGCAGCTTGCCACCCGGGTGGTCGACAAGAAGAACCCTACTCGTAGTGCTACGAAGGGCACAGGAGCCTACCTCTTTCCACCAAATCCGGTTGAGCAGGAAGATCTGTCAGAATCCCTTGGGAAAGACCCATTGGTATTAGACCGGCTGCTGAGTGATCAAATCAAGTATGTACAACTCTGTTTTACGACTTTGAAAGCTAACAATCCTCTTTTAGCCACATACTATCTATCACGCCTTCTGAGATCTTCCACATCGAGGATAACGAGAACCTGACTGCCGAGGAGAGGGTAGAGGCTGAGCAGATGCAGAAAGATGAGCAGTTGCGGCGCCGAGACCCAGTGAAATACTTGGCCATGATAGAGCAAAGAAAACAGGCACTCATCCATCAAGTTCAGCAAGCTACGCAAGTACCTACTACGCCTAGGTCGCAGCCAGCCGGCGGGCATGACAGAGTAGCTGATCCTGATTCCCCTCTACAGTCTATCGCCGTTCCCTCATCCTCGCGTCTTCCTACGAAAGATACAGCATCCTCTTCCATCGCTCCTCCGCGAGGCTCAAGCGCTGAGAACATGCCACCCCCTACTGCTGCTTCAGACTCGCATGTAATCCCGGCGTTGAGAGTTGAACGTGCTATCTCCACCCCTGCATCCACTTTACATATGAATTCCACAAGTGGCGCTGGTACATCATCATCAGACGCGCATACACGCTCAAACTCTGCTGGCCCTTCGAGTTGGACTACATCTGGTCCAGCGCATGCGTCCGAGTGCCTAGACAAACGACTCTTGGACAGACAATTGCTAGTTTCAGGCCCGTCACCAGTATTTAGGCATGGCGATGCCGAAATCTTAGACGGCTTGAAGGACGAAATTGCAAATCTCTTCCGTCATACGAATGCGTCGTCGCATGAATCTCTCAATGAGAGAAAAGCAATTTCCGAGACGACTCAAGATATCGCCAAGGAGGACTTCTATACAGCAATGTCGGCAAAGGGCTTTCGAAACCCTATCCTTGCGTTGGCTGAAGCAACGCGGGAATTATACGCACAGGAATTGAGCCATATTATATTTGAAATGTCAAGTAATGACGCTGAGTATCATCACCTCGTAGCAGGTGTGAAGGAACTGCTTGAGCGGGATGAGGTCAAGCCCAAGCATTTGGTCAAGGTTATGATGGAAAGACACAATCCTGTCACTGGATTCTCTGCCATTAGCCCCCATGTTGATGTTCCAAAAAGAGTCCAAATGACAACGGCCAATGCTGGAAAGGTGCAAGCGAATGGAAACAGTAGTCATAAGAGGAAGGCGAATGGCGAGCTGGAGCCAAAGGAAGGTTCCGAGGACTTCGTGTACGAATGGCAACAGGGTGTCGGTTATCGGTCCAAGAAATCGAAGAGTGCAACTAATATTGGTCCCAACTTCAAAAACCCTAGCGGACGTACAGAGCAGCATTTTCAGGACCTCCTGCAAAAGGAGGCCGACAGGTCATCTGTTCCATGACCAGCTGTTCACAGGGTCCGCATTTCATTTACAGAGGGTTGCCTGCGAAATTTGCGATCATGGTTTTGACTTACTTTGGAGTAAAGGATGAGATATCAGGAAACGCGATATCTTAGGGCTACAAAGGTCGAAAAGTTATTACGGGCATTGTGCTGGAAGCAGACATAGTCACGGCGTTCTGATGGTGGACATCGTTGTGCGCTGTGATACCCTCTGAAGCGTTGCTTGTTGCTAGCAAGCGAACTATTGCATGCTTGTCTTTACATTTTATCTGCATAGTAGCATCTTTCAGCATAGGAATGAGAACAATTTCCGTTTGCTGAACGAGAGGTGCACGCCTACTCTGAGTCTTTGTTCTAAGAACTCACCTCCTAATCCAACCCGTACTGTAGCTTAGGTTTACTTTGCATCCCATGGTCTGATATCGCTGAACAAAGCGGCCTTCAGCAAACCAATTATTACCTGTAACAAGACTGTCGTCAGGAGCTTACTTGCCAGATAACCTTGAAAGATACAAGGACGGACCTGCAACTAGCAGAGTCTTACAGCAAGGAAACTCCAAGTGTTCATTTATAGATAGCTTCTACGATCATTTGACTAACGTTAAGGAAAGATATCAGTAGATGGCCTTCCCCTGGGGCCGTCAGAGCAAATACTATCATCAGCTGCACCAGTGAGGAGGTAGAAGACGAGAGTATAGGCACAGCGAAAGATTCTAATGTAAATTCTTCTAAGCATAAGCTAAATAACAATACACAGAAAGAAGCCTAGAGCTAAGGCTCAAGGGGGGCCGCATACTTGGACGGAGCACAGTTCATTCTGGGAACATGACGGGAGGAAACTGATCCCCAGGGTGGGAATCCGATGATGTGTACGTATTGTCGTGATGAGGTCGAAGACGAGGAGTTTTTCGCATTGGTCGAAGACCCGTATTTGGATTCACATTGTTCTGAGGAAGAAAGTAGTCAGGAACAATGGGGAATAGGCTCTAGTTCTGCAAGGGAGGGTTTGAATTAACGATGATGTGGCAAAGACTAAGTTCCAGTTACAAGCGGAGAGAGATGAGTGGCATCTGAATTGGGCGAAGAGCAGCTGTTTCAGGCAACGCATGACATTGGCCGAAAAGTTCCTATAATAATATTATTGATGCTATGATAGCGTACTCAGCTATATAAGCAGATAGGTTGAACTTGGTATAATAATACTCGACAGATGATCCTCAGCTCTCCACCCATTCGGGGCTTCTTCGCTGTTCCTATGGCCTGGGAGACAACCTTCACAATGGTTCAACGAGCGTGGGAACACAGGGATCTGGGATCTGGCTGAATTTGCGTCACGACCTGCTTGGATTCAGAGGTAAGTTCATAGATCTGGCTTGATTATTGCTGTCTTTCCGTAGATGTTATCCTGTTATGCGTTCGTAGGCCCATTTGACTGGCATGAGTCGAGCTCCACGGCCCCAGCTTTACAACGGAAGGATGGGTGACCTTTGTTGCAAAAACGTTTTCTTGATAGGAATGCAGAGGACGAATGACTGACAAAGAATCTTAAAGTTGTTGGCTAATTCATATCAATACAATGTGCAAATGATCATGCCGTATTTTTGACGAAACATCCCAGGACTTGAAAATACCTGTAGGGCAATGCCTCGAGACCCCTAAAGCTGGTCCCCTAGGAAACAAGTTTTGCGCCCAAAGCCCCTGCTCAGGGGGCTGGTTTATCGCCTCGGGAACCAACTTTTAGGGTACCTCTAAGGGGCTTTTCAGTCGATAGGTGAACTCTTTCAAGCGGTGGCCAGAACCAAATCTTGGCATCATCAGCATTGGCAAACGAGATTTTGAAACTCCGCTCTAGAGCACAATCTTATACTACACTGGAGCCAGCATGTCTGAAAAGAAGCGTAAAAGACATAGCGAGCTAT
Source organism: Cladonia borealis (assembly GCA_018257855.2). NCBI lineage: Eukaryota > Fungi > Ascomycota > Lecanoromycetes > Lecanorales > Cladoniaceae > Cladonia > Cladonia borealis. The sequence goes on along the minus strand of JAFEKC020000009.1, from coordinate 525,632 downwards.
CAGCTGATCGTCCCAATAAGAAACTGGCTCAAGAGAGCCGTTCAAAAGCTATTAATGTCTCCCTACTTGAAAATGGTGACGAATGGTCGCCCGTGCTGGGTGCGTAAAATTGTCTTATGGTCTTTTGAATTATAATTGCAGTTTCATTTGCTTACTATAAGAAGCATCTACGCCAGGTCTGCACTTACCGCCCAAAATTTCCTTGAAGCCTTACACCAAGACTCGTCCAGATGCTTCGCGACAGTCGGTGCCTGGTCCAGAGCTCCTACTCCATTCCTCAGCCCACCCAAAGCTTGACTGGACAGCTCGTGAGGAAACCTCCAATGGGGTTGAAAGCCACTTGAAACATTACATTGGCATCTATGATCCAGAAAAAGGAAAGCTACAATTAGTAGAAGCAAAGAAATTGGTTGTTCGAAGCACGCTGCGTTCAGCAGACGTCTCCACCAACAATGAAGCCCAAAATGCTGCGAATGGTGCTTCTAACGTGAGTGTTCGCTAGATGTCGCCAATGTTAAGTACTAATCTGCCTACTCCACAGTATCTCTCAGCCCGTAACAGCCTTGGTCTCGCCTTCGGTACGAAGAAATCTCAAAAAGCCATCCGATCCCTCACAGCCAATGCCATCCAGGCCTCCCCCTCTAAATCAAATTCTAAAAACCAGTCAAATTCTACGCTCGACCCTCTCGCCTCAGCAGTAGTCTCCTCAATGGCTGCATCCACATCCTCTATGCCTACGCGAGAAGAAATGCAGGCAGAAATTGACGAAGCAAAACCCCGTCCAAAACCGCACTTAGACGCTGAGATACCTGCAGAAGTTTATCCTGTTGAGGAGCTGGTCGGTGGAGTAAATGTCCTACAGGCAGTGGGCGTGAAGGAATGGATCGACAAGGTCAAAGCCGGCCAGGACGTCCAGACGAAGAGTATGTTCGTTGCAAGAAGACTAAAGGGAACAGTCGAGAGCGGTGACGTGAAGAAGTTAAAAACACTACGTTACCTACTCTTGCTGGTGGAATGGTACAAGAGCTTAAAGCCCGGAACCAAACAAGGACGGAAGATCCCCAAACTGGAAGCAGTGCCCGACCTCGTCGCTGGATGGGGCAGCGACATTGTGAACGGAATAGCCAAAAGATTCACCGAGGGAGGCGTCGTTAATAAATGGTGCTACGACAACCTAATCACGCATATCCTCGCTCTCACTCTCGTTCTCGACAACTTCGTAACCGATTCCCACGATATACGCGAAGATCTGAAACTCGAAACGAAGGATGTCCCCAAATACTACCAGGAGCTTGGCTGCACCGTTGCATTACCCACGGAGACTGAAAGGGGAGCCATGAATCTCAAGAAAGCGGAGGCTATAACGCATCGACTGGCGAAGTTGAGGCTGCCGCTGGTGTTTCCTAAGATGAGAGTGCCGGCTGCTAGGAAGAGGAGGTGATATGTTTGATGATTGTATGATGGGATGATTATAGATAGGGTTTGCATTTTGCTTGCAAGCTTCACGATGGAATGGCTTCGGGCTTTGTAGCTCATATTTACAGCTGTTGCAGAATAGCTCTTCACAACAAGGAATAAAGCAGTGATATTCCTCAGCTCAATCCACTATTTATTCCCTTTTATGCACCAGCCACCACCCCGAACCCCCTCCTCCGAAAAGTACATGTCTTTATCATCCAGTTCCGAACCATAAATTTGACCAAGTACTCCAAAACCCAAATTACCACTTTCTATACCAATGATCATTCCACCAAAGCCCCCTACCCTCCATTCCCTTCTCATCCCCACCCCCATCCCTCCCACCCCTTCTCCCTCCCCTTCCATTCCTTCCCTTCCTCTACCATTCCCCTTCCCTTTCCCCTCCTTTTCTATTTCCCTCCCTTCTCACACCATTCCCCCCTCCCTTTCCATTCCCCTACCCTTTCTCCCTTCCTTCCCTTCCCTTCCCCCTCCCCTTCTCTCTCCCTTTCTATTCCTTCCCTTCCCTTTCATCTCCCCTCCGTTCCCCTTCTCCCTCCCTTCCTCACCCCTTCTCCCTCCCTTCCTCACCCCTTCTCCCTCATTCCCTTCTCCCTCCCCCCCCCCTCATCGCCCATCCCCCTCCCCCCTCCCCCTCTTCCCCCACGGTACCCCTAATCCTCCACTCTTCAGCCATGGCAATGAAACGCCAATGGAGGAGACATACCATCTCTTAATCTAGTGCTGTTAGCATTGGTGCTAGATGAGGAGTGCCATACTTTGGGGAATGGGGAAGTGGGGGGGGAAGGGGGGAAGAAGGAAGGGGAGCGGAAGGGGTAGTAGGGGGATTAAGGAGGAAGGGAGTGTGGGGGAGGTAGGCAGAAGGAAGGGGGGCGTGGGAGATAGGGGAGGGGAGAGGGGGAGGGGAGTTGGGGGTGGTGTGGTTGGGGGGGGGGGGGTTGGTTGAGGAGAAAGGGGGGGGAGACGACGGAGGGGTACGTGGGAGAAGGGGAAGGGGAGGGGTAAGTTGGGAAGGGAGGGGGGAAAGGGGGGGGGGGGGGGGGCTTGATGAGGAGTAAGGAGTAGCTTGATTTGATGGTCAGTTTGTTGTGGAGTGAGCGGTGGAATGAATTAAGACGGGGGATTTGCTGGTGGGGTTTTGTTGGATTTGGATAGTCTTTGGTAAGGAAAAGACTTGTTTTGAGGCCATGGAAAGATTGCGAGCTCTGGGAATGGATTCTTCGACGGAATTTAGAATTGGGGACATTGTTGAAGATCACTTGAGAAAAACGATATTTCAGACTTATGATCACCATGTCCAAACAATTTGATGATGACCAGACTAGTAGCTCCTAAACGATCGTAAACATAGCTGACATTGACATTGACATAGCTTCTTCGTGAAAACATTTCCATAGCTTTTGTGTGCAGATGCAAGCACCTCACTACTCCAACTTGTTTAAGCGGCAGCAGCAATTGGCACAGCTTTCTGATCTAGCTCATCCATAGCCATGGCTTTTTCTTCCTCCAATACCTTCAATCCAATTCTCTCCACGCCATCGTTCAAGCCCAACTGCTCATCTGTCCAGAGCGGTTCAACTTCACCCTGGCTCTCCACGCCTACACCCACAAAGCCTCCTTGCTTTGCCCAATCAGATGTGCGTTGGATACCTAGCTGTGTCCAGACGGCATCAAGGGCGACCACAAGCTCTTTCTGATACTTCTCCACGTGACCAGGTGTGGGAGTGAAACGTAAACGTTCTTCGCCGACGGGAACGGTAGGATAGTTGATTGCTTGAACGTAGATACCCCAGTCTTTTAGAAGAAGATCTGAGGCTTTCTTGGCGACTTCTGCGTTACCAACAAGGACGGGGATGATGTGCGAAGGGTTCGGCATCACGGGAATGTCCTTTTCCATTAGCGCATCCTTTGTGGAGCGTGTGTGCAATTGCTGTAGGCGTCTGTCCCCCTGGAACTCCATTTGATATTCAATTGCCGCCTTCGCACCGGCCATAGTCGCTGGTGGTAGGGACGTGGTAAATATAAATCCCGGTGCGAGAGAGCGAATCGTGTCTACCATCTTTGCGGATCCCGCAATGTAGCCTCCTACACAACCGTATGCCTTGCCAAGGGTACCGGTAATAATGTCAATGCGTTCCATAATCGTTCCTTTCGTTTGGCCAGATGCATGAGCTTCGTAATCGAGATGTTCTGCGACACCTGCACCATGTGGCCCGTACATGCCGACTGCATGGACTTCATCGAGAAAGGTAATCGCGCCGTATTTGTCGGCCAGGTCACAGATCTCTGCAATAGGCCCAATTGAACCGCACATGCTGTACACAGACTCGAACGCAATAATCTTTGGGACTTCAGGCGGAAGAGAGGCGAGCTTGGCTTCGAGGTCTACCAGATCATTGTGCTTGAAGACCATTTTCTTGGCGCCAGAATGACGAATGCCTTGAATCATGCTGGCGTGGTTCATGCTGTCGGAGAGGATAACGCAATTGGGCAATTTGCTTCCTAGAGTAGCGAGGGTGGCATCATTGGCAACATAGCAAGAAGAGAAGACTAGAGCGGCTTCCTGGGCATGCAGACGTGCAATAGTCGCTTCGAGAGCAACAGCGTGCTGGTTATGGCCGGAGATATTACGAGTACCACCAGCGCCAGAGCCGTAAGTATCGAGGGTCTCATGCATGGCCTTCAGTACTTCTGGGTTGCGACCCATACCAAGGTAGTCGTTGGAGCACCAGACGGTGACTCTTTCTTCGCGAGAAGACATGTGAGCTTGGGGAAACTCCTTTGCAAGACGATTGATATTGTTGAAGTAGCGATAAGATTTGTCCTTGTGTTTCTTGTCAAGCTCGGCGTTGTAGAAGCCTTCATAATCAAATTTGGCGATTGCTGGAGCAGCAGGCTTCGGTCCCGGAGTGCTAGTTTCAGGATGGACAGAAGTCGTAGCCTTTGGAGTATGGTGGATTGGCACTGCTCGAATGGTAAGCGATGTCTTAGAGGGAATTGTCTAGATGGTATGACATACGACTAGTTTCACGTTTCAGCACATCAGGTGCAACTTGCGCATGCCGAGCCCTCGATGTATGGATCTTTGCTTTTCCACCATAGGCTCGTACACCGCCGAATACACCATTGAGAGGATTGCTGCTAGTCTTTGCGCCCTGAACAGCCATTGCCTTTCCCATTACAGGGCATCGACGGGCAAGGACTTGGAGATTTGACATGGTCCCTCCGCCCGGAGAGACATGCCGAGTGGTGGTGGAGAGGGAACGAAGAGTGGCCGGGGAGGTCTTGTTTAGAAAGGGACACATGGAGCGAGACTGTCTGAGGAGGGCCTCCATTGCGCTTCGGGTTGATCAGATATATCTTTTTTCTTTGAGGAGTTGTATGTTCATTCAATGGAGAAGAAGGAGAAGGAGAGAGTAGAGGGTAGAATGATGTGATTGAATTCGGGCGGTGAGAAAGCGACAAGAGACCTTCTCCACAATGGGTCTAGCCCCTGTTCATAGGTGATTTGGTCGAGAGATCTCCGAGGTCTGCTTAATAATCAAAGCCAGCCAATAAGCCTGCTTACACCTACAGGAAAGGAGTTAAACATGAGTTACATGCATGCCAGAGAATGACATGTATTCCATGATGTTCTTAGCATCATTGGCTACATACTCCGGTGGCCACTCCGTGGCGGGCAGGTCGATCGGCCTCTAAAGTACAAAGTAGTGGCTAGCATAGAAGAGAACGCATCGAGGTGTACTTGTGGGTATGCTGCGGTGCCTGAGACACAACAGCAGACGCTTCTACCTCTCCTCAATTTACCATTCCATGTTCATACGATACAGTCCCACGTCCGTACCCCTTTTCCTTCTTCCAGTTTCACAACCCACCATAACGCCTCTTTAGCCTTTTTAATCTGTCCACTCGCTTCATAAGCCATAGCAAGCCCGTACCACGCCTCGCTGCTATCCCAGCCAGTTCCGGACTTGGTCAATGCCGACAGCAACCCATATGCACGATCGCGGGCCGCAAGCCTAGAGAGAAGGTCTGATGTTGTGGTAGGATTGGTGGTATCTTTAGCCAGACCAGTAGGGATGGAGCCAAGCGTTGGTGTAGACTTGGGCCCTTCAGTAATTCGTGCTGGCTCATTTGCTGGAGCATTCGAATGGGCTTCGAGAAGTATGGTAGATAAGCCCACTGTTGCTGCAACATGTTCTGGATAGTGCCCAAGAGCCGTCTCATAAGCCGTAGTAGCCTGATCAAGCTTGCCCAGGTTGACATGCAGAGCAGCTTGTTCAGCAAAGACATCGGCCCAGAGCTCGCCACAGGATTTTAGGCCACCGTAGCCTGCCATAGCGAAATTCTCGGCGCTGCTGCCGTCACGATTGGCTATGGCCGTTTCAACGCTTTCCACATGGGTAGTGGCTTCCGAAAGAGCGCCTTGGGCGTCAACAGGCATGCCGGCACGCCGGTAGAGCGCGGCGATGAGAAGCCAGATTTTTGTTAGAAGGGTTAAAGTGTGTCGTTGCTGGTCCGGGAGAGAGAAACGGGGTATCGGAGGGGGTGGAAATAATGTTTTAGGTATTGGCCGACGACGTCGGACTTGGGATGGTGGTGGCTTTGGGTGGACGGGATGGGTATTGGGATTGCGATGGTTCATGTTTTGGGCGGTGGATTGTATGCCCTGGAGGGGATTAGGCGGTTCCGATATTGCTCCTGGCGTTGTGGGCACCGAAGGCAAATCATGTGAAATGGCTACACCAACGCCGTTGGAGTCATAGCTGGCCTCGTCATACCCAAATTCTTTGACGGATCCATCCGCTGTTGTAGGCCTACTCTGGCGGCTTCTTAAAGGTAAATGTAGATGCAAGTGGTGATGTTTGCTATCGGCAGTCCCAGTTCGGGCTGGACTCGTAGCCCGGCTCCTCCTTCGGCTTTCCACACTCCTCTTGCTGTCCCGCTTTCGCAGCTTGTTCGACTCATGTCTACCAAGGAAATTGCCATGATGATTTGGGTTTTGTAGGACAGGAGCCTCGTCGTCAGTCACTGAAATGACTGGTGGTCTGTTACTCCCCTCGCGCGAGTCTGACGAACGTAAGGAGCTCGCAACCACATTCTGTGTCTGGACATCGGCACTTCGAGATCTCACACTGGTCTTCCGAGGAAATCCAAGAACACTACCTCGGAAACTTTTGACCGTCCCATTCGTGCTTGCTGATGGGGGATCCAACTTCTTTGCCTGATCCTTTGGAGAATTCACCTCGGAGTGCACCAAAAGCTTGGCATAAAGGTTTAAGAGCTCTCCACTTCCATTCACGGCTTCTTCAGCGCCGTCAACGATCTCTGTCAGCGCTAATTGAGTCATCCTGATCTCCAGGATGTTCTTCATTTCATATAACTCCAGAGTACCATCCGGACCCGAGGCCTTTAAATCTTCTCCATAGAGCTCCAGAGCCGCCTCGCAGGACGCTAAAGCTGTGGTAAAGCTTTGCCTGGCGCTAAGTAGTAAAGCCAGAAGATGCCAACATTTCAATAGCAGCTCTCGTTTGTCGGGATGCGGGGGGTTCTCCCTTCGAATACGTTCATCAGAAACACCAGGAATTTTCGGCATCTCAGTAGCCCAGGATAACGCTCCCTTCACAGTAGCGATAGCAGCGTCTAGATCCCTAGTCTCAGCAAGCGCGAAAGCAAGGGAATATTGTATTTCCATGTTGTGTTCGTCACCGATATATGGATCAAGAGCAGTCTGGAAGTTCGATATTGCCTGAGCCTGCAAATCTGATCGCGCCGAAGTCTCGTAGGTCAGACGCGCCCAGCAAGCTTGGCTGACACCCAAAGCGTGATAACCAAGAGCTAAAGCTTTGGCAGGGACGGGACTTCTCTTGTTTCTTTGATCCACGAGGTCTTGAGGGACATCGTCAGCACTAACCACTGTCTTTGACGGCGGACCAGGACGCATTTTCTGAAGCCATTGTTCCATCACGCTGGCTATGCTTAAGGCTTTTTCTGCTTCTTTTCGACGGCCATACGCACAGAGCATCTTAATGCCGGTAGCAGCAGTGACTAAGGCGATAGCATCGTCATCAAGACCTAATTCAGCTTCTCCAGACTTCTCTGTCCTTGCTTTGCCCTTTTTAAACATTTCAAGATAGGTATCAAGAGCTTTACTAGCAAGATGAAATTCAGCAAGAGCCATATGTACTGTAAAGAGATGTCGTAGAATTCGAGTGGAATGAAAGGTTTTGGTGGATGCTTTATAGAGAATCTGTATAGCTAGTTCTTAGCACCCTGAAGACAGCTGCTTTTGGCGCCTAAGTAGACACATACCTCCAGAACACCGCGACCTAGAGAGGCTTTGCCTCCGTCGCCAAGATCTTCATCTTTCCATGATCTGCCACACAATGCCCGCCAATTAGCTATCACACTGTCTACCGAAACTTCAATTTGGTAATTTTCTTGATCCGCTCTAGGAAATTCGGTCTCTTTCAGCAGCAGACCCATGTACACTCCTTCGACTCTTTTCAACTCGGCACTTTGTTGTGACCTCGACTTGAAGACAGGCTCAACTATGTCGTGCTGAATCATAATGGAGATTGCATCGTAATAGGCTTTCCATGCATGCAGGTGAGGGTTGCCATCCGTCTCGTGAGGGAACTTTCGATCGAATGCAGGATCTCTGGTCTCGTAAAAACTCGCGTATGCCCGAAAGGAAGAGAATAGGGAACCGGGTGCTACCAGTGGTGCAGATGAAAACAGCTCGCCGGGCCTATTGCAATGTGACATTATAAAGCGGCTCGTAAGGGAGAGGTAGCGGATAAGAAGCCTTTGTGTCCATAACTGGTGCTCTAGAATACTTGCAATCTTAGGGGGTAAATCGTAGAGATAGGGCAATATTGAAGCATAAGCCCGAGCTGCCTCACGAACTTTTTCCTCTTTTTCTAGAGCAGTACCTGAGCACGTCAGCAGCGAAAGACTCTCCCCCATGCTAGGAACCTACTTACCACGCATGTATGCGCCCTTGATTATACAAACATAGCTCCACTTTGTAGTGATTCCACCCTGATCTAGCACCGGCGGTAGGCATGAAAGAGCAAGCCCTTGATCTCCAACAGTCCTGTGTAGCCATGCAATACATGTTTTGGCTTGAAAAGCATCTTCAGGAGAATTGCTCTCTTTTTCAATGGCCGTCTGGAGCAACGTTATCGCTTGAGACAGACCTGTCGCCGAAGCATTCGTAGCCGGCCGGGAAGAGGAGACTTCAACTATTCGTTGCTCGGTTCGTGCTGTAAGAGTGAGACCTAAGTGTTGCTCGCATTAGCAGAATTTACGGATGTGATTACTTGAAACAGGGTGCGAATTAGTATGCAACAGGCAGGTTCTACATACATTGCCGCTGGGGGGAATGCTTGTCGACCTTCCTAGCCAACTCCGGGATCTCTTGCCATTGCGAATTGCATCGAGCTTCGTCGAGAAGCTCTAAATAATGACGCGCTTTGTCTGTTTCTTTGTGCTAAGCATCTATTCAGCCACAGTGACGTAAAAGAAGACTCGTCTTACGTTGAGCATGGCTCCCTCAAGCAGCCTTGAAGCCCGCCTGCTCCCCCGAAATTCAATTTGCAATCATAATCTGGACTGGCGAATATCATACACAAACAGCAGCACTAAGAAAGCACGAACTTCGCTGTAGCTGCTTGGCGTCGGCTACGATGGAGTCACGTCCGGTATTGTATTGAAATTTTAGCCTCAAATTAAAAAACATCATCGAATTTTCGCTTGGCTCGAATACCTAGAGTGAGAAAGATAATGAACTTATTGAATTTGTATGTTTTTCTTTGTCTCTAGGAATTTGCAAATGTTCAACAAGACCTGGACCTTTCATGGCAACATCTTCCTCCACTTTACTTCGTGTGGTGACTCAGCGTCTATCGAATACGCCCCCTACCCAGCTTGCTCATGTTGCTCCCATCCTGGCAGGCAACATTAGCCAGTGCAGTGAAATTTTAAGCGTACCTCAAGTTGGTGCGCTGAATAAGGGTAGTCCAGATAATGCTATCCTCGTCCATAAGTTGAAAACCCAGCTTTCGGCACTTCTGCAAGAAAGAACACCAGATGCCCGATATGCAGCTGTAATCTTGATTAAAGCAACAGTGGAGGCTGGGAACTATGAAATCCTCCAAGGGACCGCTCCCTGGATCAAAGGCCTCATCAACATCCTAGGAGTAAGTGGCTCTTTGACTGCGCTGCCTTGTAAATTTTTACGGAATCTCCCTTAATGCTTCTTCGGGTGTCTGTACATATATCTTATGTTACAATAGTACTCGTTTTAGGAAGGCTACTGACATACAATCTAGAGACCGGACTCTCTCAGCACGAAAAGATTATGCGTGATCACTTTGACTCGGATCTTCCTCCTTACTCACGACCACCAATCTCTAGTCCGAGAGATAACGACGCCTGCTCTAGCAGGCTTTATTGCAAGCTGTATCAATTTAGCACAAGGAACAGAAATTCCCAGCGCGTTACAACTTATCATCCTTCAGGGATTGTGCGAGCTAATCGGGTTACATTCGACGTTGTTTCGTCCTTTCCTGGGGCAATTACAGCAGCTGACGCTCTTGCTGATTGCTTACACTCCATCTGAAGCAAGCCTCGAAAACCATGTTAACCCAGTCTCTACACCAGTCGCTGATAGCGCACGACGTTTATTTGTGCTGCTTCATGTATGCAGCCCTAAGAATACTGCTGGAGATGAATGGACGAAATCTTTCGAATGTACGCTAACCACTGCACAAAGGACCGCTGACAGGGTCTTTCGAGCAATCGTTGAAGATCGGAAGGTTTCACCAGGAATGACTGTTGCTGAGAACATAGATGTATTTCATGCAATGATAGACGACCATGGGCTTGGAACTCTGAATTTGCCAAGCTGGACAGGGATCTACGCTGGCATCGAAAGACTCGATGGACTCCTCCGTACGTTGCAAGCCTTCATAGCTACTAAGACTTCAGTATCTGTTGTACTCCCAGTCAGTAGCATGATGGAATTGGTGTATAGAGTGCTTTCCGCATGTCGGCCTACCAAGGACTCGCGCATTCGACCTGAGGTTGGCCGAGATGAGCGTGATGGCTTTGCAGCTGGACTCCCTCAGCTTCACCTATCAGCAATGGATCTCCTGTCTGTTACGTTTCTGCGCATGGGCAGTGCGTCTGCAGCTTTGGTACACCCTGCGTTAGAACAGATGTTCTGGGTTCTTGACGATGAGAATGATGTGGATGAGATTCGATTGGCGGCCTATAGGATCTTTGCCTACGTCCTTACAAAGTTTGGCCCGTCAATTCCAAATTCCCTCGCTAAGTCAATTGCACGTTGTCTGGTCTTGGCCTGTGAAGACATAATGCCCCCGCAAGAAAACTTGGCGCAAGGCGGGGAAGCATCTATCATGAACGAAAAGCAGCCCGGACATGAATCTTCGACCATAAACGCAGACTCATATCTGAAGCGCAAAACACCCCAGCGCGCGGTCTCCAGTGCTCCATCAGTGGTTCAGGCCGCCGCTCGAGAACTCATACCACTTGCCTTAGCAAGACTGCCAGACGGATTCCTTTCGGAGGTAGTCCGGATCCAAATCGACAGCACATCAATTGTGATGAATTACAAAGAAGCAATGTTGGCAAGTGTGCTGAGAACAGGTACAAACAAACAGGGGCAGAGGACGAATTCGAGCATTTTACCGTTCCTGGCAAGAGCTCATCCCGGAGATTTGGGCGTTGAAGCATTGCTTCGCCCACAGCTTCCCCTCCTTCAATCTCAGCGGACTGAGCAGGGAGTATTAACTGATGAGGACGAAGGGATTTATGGTCATCAACATCGCCCCGAAGACAACCCTAGTGGGGTTGACCACCATGATTTCGGCTTTAGCAGCATCGAGCACACACCAAAAACCCCTATGGAGCCTAAAGATGAGATAATGCAAGCCTCAGGGTCACAAGAGCATGAAGTAGTAGCCCCACCAATTAAAGCAGCTTCCGTCATTCAGTTAGCCCCGAGGCGCCTCCTAGACTCTGAAGTCGCCACGGCGTATAACCCGAGCAAAAGGACCTGGCAGGACGACGCTACCTCTGACCCAATAGGAGGCTCGGATATTTCAACTCGAGGGAGCACAAAGCCAACAGAGATGGGAACACCTGGAAAGCGGGCACGATTGACAAGGGACCACCTTGAGCACGTTCTTGGGCCCCAACAAGGCTCAGCAGCCATGTCAACTGCATCGCCCGCAGTGGGTTCCCGTATCTCGGAAGACGCCATTCTTAAGTCCTCAATCTCAGAGGCTGTTGGTGCAGCCGGTGCACAATTCGATTTGCAGCAGGGAAGCGAGGATGAAAGCGACTTTGAGATGCCCACTTTGCATCTAGGGCTAGATAGCGATGAAGAAGATGACGAGGAAGAATATGGAGAGGAGGAAGAGGAAGAAGACGATGGCGTTTGAGCTTTGTGTTGCTGATGCATGAAATTTGCATATATACAAATAGATTCACAAAGCAAAACAAATTACTGCGAAGGAGATACTGGGGCAGGACCGTTACCGCCTGCGTGTATGAGCCGCATGCTCAATTCCAGCTCTTGCTCCCCTTACCCTTCGAATACCCTACAGCTCTGCGCCTGTCTCTCGTTCTCTGCGGCCTACTCTTGGAAGAGAGTTTACACTCCTAATTAGGTCTTCTATCATCGTGAAGGGTACTTTTCTTATGAATTTCGCAAAGCCGCAGCCTAACTTACGTGTCTACTTTTCGACTCGAAGACGGCTCCTCTGCCGACACGTATACAAGCTATAAAGCTATATATGATACCGGTTCAACGTGAAAGAGTACAACTGTAGCATACTTTGGATACGAAGACTGCAGGACATGATTGCCGATTGGAAGCTCGCTGGAAAAAGGCATCATGGGCCGACTACATGTGCATGCTCATCACAGCTTTCTGAAGCGGGTTTATGGAACCATTTGACGTTAGCTACAGCTTTGTTGAGAGGTCTATACATCATGTAAACGCCGAGAGCAGTAGATTCTCTCTTGGGAGGGGCTGTATAGGCGGTCCACGTTTAGGCAGTCTCCGCCATAACGTATTAGGAGGAGGTCGATGATGGTAGTTCAGCTCTATGTTACAGATGCAAAAACATGACAAGCGAGGTTGTTTCAGCGTGTAGCGAGACGAAGAAGGAGGGGAGTCTCTTGTGATGGCTAGAAAGTAAAACACGAGCTAGAATATATCCTTGGAAACATTCGGACCCAAGATCCCGGGCCCATCCCAGTGCCCTTGGAAAAGGTAGTTGAAATTGACTAGCGTCCAAGCGCGTCCCTCAGCAAGAAGCCACCCTCAAGGGTCCGCTGGCAGTCCCTTCCTCTCTCCTGCTCGTGAACATAGGCTCGATCTAGATAGCGTTCGCTGTAGGAAGAGAAAAAGAATTGATCCAGCTCGCCATAGCTCCTCCCCAACGTTCAGAGTCCAATTTTAGAATTTAAGACCTTTCTCATTGATCCATAATGCTGCCTGCAGCTTAGAACATTATCGAAGAGATGCCAGCACCTCCATTAGTGTTCCTCGTAGTAGTCTGCCACTAAGCCTTCAGCTGTTAGCTGCCTCACCAAAGGGTCAACGGCCACCTCTACATACCCAAAATAAACTCGCTTGGCGCACGGCTGGACTATCGAGCCTCTTTCGTGAGGCTTTGAGACCATGCATCCTCGCTGCAGAATCGAAACAGATGGCAAAATGCTGATAAAGACGGTGTGGTACCGTCTGAAATAGTAGGTGTGGTAGGAGCACTCAAAACTCTATGCCTTTAAGCGGCCTCGCTTCGAGCAGGCTTAGGCTATTGTGGTCTGAAACCCTGTGCTCTTCACTAAGCTTCCTCAGTACAAGGATCTGGATGTATTTGTGGCTCTAGGATGGCCTTCTCCTTGGAAGATCCGTTGAGGCACCATGATTTCATGGCCTGGCGGCTGAGCACGAAACATGGTCTGCTGGAGGAGCATCAAGGTTACTTTTGGCAACTTCAGCAGCAGAATTCCAGCGAAAAGACCCATTAGAAAGTATGGATCAAAGAGGACGAGACGGAGAATGGAATACCAGGGCCTGGAGGGATTCATTGTAAGGTTGAAAAGGGCTGCTATCCATAGATCTCAATGAGCGAAGCTAGAGCTTAGGTTCTGCGAGCTCTGGAATCGACAAGGATCTGGAGTTGAAAAGGGTTCTAAAATTGGAGGAAGATTAGATAGGTATTTAAGATCGGTCGGAACTCAGTAGACTTATTATACCGTAATTAGATTCTCAACAGTCCACTGAGCTTGCTTAGTGGCTTAAAATGGCAGAAAGAGAAGACGGGTGTGGGATTCTATGCCCTGTATTCAAAAGGAACGAGAGCTTGAAGAGCATGCGATGGCGGTGGTAATTCACAGCTGCGAACCAAGCTAGAGTATCCAATCCGAGTACAACAATTGGGCGTTTCTTTAAGGACTCGGTGCAAGCGTTGCTGGTGACAGAGAACTGTTCAGGAGCTAAACTTCACGGCCACGGGACTGAGATAGTGGTGGGCAGGAGGGTGTAGGCGCGGGGTTTACTTCACATTTCGCTTCCTCAACTGGCCTAGGTAAACAGATAACTGATTCCCAGCACCGGGAAAAAAATGTTAATCTATTGCTAAAGTAGATGTACAAGCATGAAAGGTAGACAAATACCACAGATCTATATAACTTTCGGTCTTAGATCCCAACATTAAATTCCGCACTCAGGTAACATTTCCCGAAAATGCGTCAAAATGCTAAGCCGCTCTTCCACCACTTATCCGCTGTGTACCACCTGAACCATCTGCCACCCCAACACCACCAGCCTTGACCTGTCAGGCCTCTAAGCGGACTGATCGGCACAGGCTCATATAGCCAAATGCCTGTTGCAGCGAACTCGTCTGCAATCAGAGGCCCCGTCAAGAAGCACCAGGCCACTACGACTATCGAGTTCCCTACACCCCTTAGCCACGCTGGTATCTTATCTCTGATCCCAGCCTTCCTCATCCACCCAGAAATCGCCCGTTGCCCGATGATTCCAATCGGCTGTACCATGAAAAACGCAAAGGACCGGAGCGGTCTCGTCTCTGCAATTGTAGTGTAAGAAGCGCAAGCATGCAACATCCCACTACACGCGAATGCCACTACCACCCTCAAGGCCGCCCCACGCCGACTTCTTTTTTCCCACCCTGTACATCTGCCCATGAATTCCCCAGCTTGCTCAAACGCAGACCGGAAGATCTGATGCCACCATCCGCTCCAGAGACCCGCTAAGCCCTTGTGCCGTGCTTGGCTGAGTGGACCGAAGAAGGAGGAGTAGAGCCACGGCCAAGCATGTTGGCCTATTATCTTGGGGCCGAGGATAACAGCGAAGACAAGAGGCGAGAGGAGGAAGATCTGGAGTAGGGAACAGTAAACAAAGACGACGGAGAGCACTAATCTTGTGGTGCCAGGAAAGGGGAATGGTGAAGGTGTCGAGGGAGGGAAGGACCAGAAGTACGGATCTTTTAGGGTTAGGTATTTCAGGACATCAAGCGTGAGGTAGCAGATCATGAAGCTGGGGAGGTCGCGGCGGAGGATTTCTGAGCGTGTGAGGTAAGATTGTTCGGTTGGGGGCGGTAAGTTTGGGTCTGAGAGGGAGGACTGGATGTGCTGCGGTGGAGGGTCGAGACCGGTGATCTGGTATGTCCAGCGTACACCACGAAAGTTGGACACAAGATCCAGGACCCAGTCCAGACGATGGCGGAATGTTCGAGGTAGACTTTGCCATACGTATGTGCTGCGTTTAGTTGGCTCTCCTCGCTCAGCTTCTGGCGATGATTGTTTGACAGCGCCGTTTACATCACGTTTCCGCAGCACTTCGCCATCAGCCTTATCTACATCAGTAGATGTTCCCTGATCCATGTTTGGAGACGACCCATCATCCGTGCCTGCCCGGTGCTCCTCGATGCGTTTGAAGTCCGCTCTTGCATCGTTGAAGATGAGCAAAGTAGCACTCCAAAGTATCGCCCATGCGTGCAATAATCCAATGCCGTAACCTACGGTAACCATGGAACTTCTACATTGTCTAATTGCGAAAACAGATACAACAACGATGATAGCGAATACTGGATAGCGTATATAATAGACTAGTTTCGACCTTGAAGGAGGCAGGAGAAGGTATGCAATCAGGAGATATCCACTCAAGGCATTGTAGGGGTAGACGAAGGGTTCGTATCCTTCTGTTGCGAGCAAGGAATTATAATTGTCGTTGAACTTGGCAAGCACCTCATAGGGGTTTGCTGGCACAGGGTTAAGCAGACTAGGGAGGAGCATCGAGTTTTTCCGAGCCGAGTTGATGGCCAGCGGCGTTCAGAAGGTGATCAAGTTTATAAGCTTACACCAGTTTCGCCACCAGAGTAATCGATTACCGCATACGAGCCATTTACCTTACCGCATGATACACAGATTAAGGATCGCCAAGCGCGCTACCCGAGCCTTCCCGCCGCTAGTAAAAGCTTAATCTCAAATTCGAGCAGGTGAGGGCTGCACGCATGGACGTTTGATTTTTCATACTTTACGCGATGCGAAACAATTTCATTCCAGTGAGTCAGAGAACTACGTCCGGAAAGGTCTGGAGGCATCAACGAGTAGCTATGGGCTGCTCGCTACTGATAGTATCGCCTGCCAACGCCAAGGTCCTGTTGCACTAAAAAAGGCAACGCGCGCCGCCTATCGTAGGCAGTGCTATCTGGGTCTATATTGCGACAGGTCCAATCCTCTCTTCATAATGAGAACAGATGCTCCATCTTCCGAGCGTGCCTACATTCTTTTCGCTTCAAATAAAGCTTAACAGATATGTGGATCTCCAATGCCGTATGGTCAGTCAGTACAAGACCTTGGAGGCCTCGTATTCCAGGCCAATGTTCTTTCCTATTCAAGGACCTACGCTTCAATTTCTTTCCGATCTTGGCAGCTTGCAGATCTCATACCCTTGGCCATAAGCCTTCAGACACTGCAATCCCTGTATCCTTACAGTTGAGACCTCACCATGCCCACTTCCTCAGCTTTATGTTGCCAGCTATGAAGCCGCTCGTGCATCCTTTCCGAGATTACTATGGTGGTTTGTGTGGCTGTCTGTTCCTCGTGACCTCTCCCTCATTCTGACCCCAAAATACTCTTGCTATCTCCAAGGATTGCGTGAGAGTTGCCAAATGCCTCTCTGCAACTCCTTTGTCCTTTCCTCTGTAGAACATCCACCTCAGCTCTATCCTCCTCCATCCTACCTCATCCTCGAACTCCAGCTATGGTATTCGACTCAAGCTTGAGTAAGAGGTCGTTCCCATTTCGAAAATTTCCAAAAAGGCTCGTTCTGGTGGTTTGGGAGGGGTTGCGTCGTTGAAGGTGTCGAAAGCGACCATGCCAGTTACATTGTAGAGGTCCTTTCGAGCCGCCCATACACAGAACGATGGAGTTTAGACAGCTCATCCAGAGTGAAACTTCTTCTCACGGCTCTCACACCTGTGGCGAGGCGGATTTCAGGCTGAGGCCCGGGGGATTGCTTCGTTGAACCTGACCAGTGAAGTATTAGCAATCGCCCTTTGCCTTCATTAACATTGGGAGCAGGGATAACACCATAATGTGAGGTTCATATTCGCTCTTATCTGATGCTAGGTTCAGAGCAAGATCCACCTAGAGTTCACCAGGTCTAGCCTGGCTCTTCATAAATTCATGGGGATCACACTGCCCTTTGCATAATATAAAAATCAGCCGTAATATCGCCTAACGTGGAGCGATAGAGAACATTATCGGCCCTCTTCACCGAGCGAAATGGATTGTCAGACACCTTGTTCACACGATAACAATAAATATCGGCACCCCTACAGCTTAAAGCGAATGTTCATAAACCTATAACTTCTCTAACTTTACAGAGAATAACTCACTAATCAACTTAAATATATTAAGAATGATTGAATTTATGTATTTGTTGAGTGGAAATTATTAAACAATTTTACAGAAAGGACTGGCGTTTTGCATGGAGTGCCAATCTTTTCGTTCCCGGCGAGCCGTCCAACCCAATACCGCTGCAGCGCCTGCCAATATCTGCAGAAAAAGAGTCCACAAACTGGCCTACTCCAGCTCCAAGGCCGATCGACCATTCTGCACGCTACGGACCCACACTAATATGACGCTGACACAGCCATCATGCAAGCCCCTCATGGCTAAGCCAGTAAGCCATAGAGGATCTGGAGCCTGATTGGATCCTCCGTGGAGGAAGAATCCGTAGACCCTGGATTTGACAGGGGGCAGATGACGAGGCAGTGACAGCTGTAACAGGGATCATGCCGCCAAAATCTTAAGCTGGGTGAAGCTAGTAAGCCCAGAAGCTGTTCCAATTCCAGGAACCCGGTTATTTACGCCTTTACTAGGATTGACTGCCGACCTTGTCGCCCCTAGTCATGCACGTTGCTGCTTAGCGTACCAAACTTTGGGACTCCGAAGTTCAACGCATAAACAATCAACAACCTCAAGAAGGTTAGGCTGCCTCGTCTACAGGAACATTCAACCATGGCACCGTGTCGCCCTAGTCCTGCTAGCTTACCAAAGCCCTGGGCCCCGAAGTTCAACGTGTAAACACTTGAAAACCTCAAGTAGGTTAGCCTGTCTCGCCTGCAATGGAAGAGGACGACCATACAAACAAATAACGACCTTGCCGCCCCCAATCATGAGCATTTCAGGTTTGAGGCAAATGAGGCTGGAGATCAGCAGCCAAGGTAGGTAGTTTTAGCTTCCATTCAATCAGCAAGGGTTCAGGTTGCTCAGAGTCGGCGCCAATCTTTGATTGCCCGCTTCTTCCATAATGGTGGGGACGTCGCGTTCTCGTGGCTTCTCTGAAAGGGTCCTCGTGATTGAGGCGCCCCCTACACAGTTCTGCTTCATTAGTGCCACCCAGATCCACGTAATGCTGCCTGGAAGTCTACCGCAGCTGGAAATGGGCGCAGTGGTAACGTGCCTGTATGCACGAAGCTGGCCTTCCTCCGTTCACATTGATGCTGATGTGCCTGCACACCGCCAAATGGGCATTTCAAGGCCGATTTGGAGATAGGATGGGTCAAATTACAGCGTCACCAAATGAGATTCTAAGGGCCTCTTCCGCTCCTGGACTTGCTTCATTGGGCAAGTATTTGCGGTTTCCCATACGCGTGTGTTCACTGCGAGAAATCTGATGAACTGACTCTGTTTGATGCTGTTGGGCAATCGGTATGTTAGACAATCGGCATCAGTATGCTAAATTGCGGTTTGCCATGGTCACCATTTCTTTGTCACCATTCTAGGGTCTTATACTACTATTGTTTGACATCCGTAGGCGTTAATCCCATCATTTATATTAGGAGCCTCATTTCGTGGATTCTAGGTCCTCAGACTATGCATACTCCATCATCCATATCATGGGTTCAGCAGATACGTAGAGGCTTTCCGCGTAGATCATTCACAGCTCAGGTGCTCTACCGGCTCGAGTATTGTATCAAAGGATTCACATGGTTGAACCGCACCTCGAATGAAGACCCAAGCTCTACTACGCAGATGAAGGTCCAGCAATGACTGTTTTTGGTCGAATTTCACTTACATGAGGCCAGACCCATGACGAGGCAGCCCATCTATTGGCGGGACTCCTATCATAACTTTGACCTTGGACCAATAGCAAGCTGTATGAGCACCGTCGCTGAACACGAGACCCCGCTTGTAATATTATCTGAAATTTTACATCCAGGCAGCGGCAAGTCCGGATCATTTCCAAATAGCATTGCCTCCTCACATTACCCCCTCACATGTCACGCTTCACTTCAACGGCAAGCGAACTTACGTATGCACGCCAATGAGGCCGTGTGGGTATCTTGTCACCATGTCAGGAGGGAAGACTGTCTCTCATTGGATGGGCCCCTGAGCTTGTGCTTCAAATTCACCCAAATCACATCAGCTGCTATGATCCGGGGACTAATATCAGCCTTGAGTGTTATGGATCTCGCTCATATCATTCACCGAATCTTCCAAAAGTGGGGCGAGGACTAATGCTGTCTGGCGTCATGCTTGCAAATGAAGGAAAATCTCAGTGAAAGTCTCGCCACGGGGTTCCGTGTCACTTGCAAGGGCTCTGCATGATAACACATCCATCCACCTTAAAAGAAGGGCTCTGCCACTCATTCTTTCACCTTCTCAACTCAATCATATATTTATATATACTTCTCACAGCGGACTCGTCGTCCTTCTCATTTACACCCACCTCGAGCACCATCAGCCAGTCCCTGGTGGACGTCTCACCTTATATATACATAATTCCCGCAGTGGACTCGTGTTCCTTCTTGTTCCTGCATACTGTTTTAGCACCGTCACATGATTCGATTGACGTGTCAAATTGCATTGGTCACCAGGTTTGACTTCGTTCCAACATTCAACCTTTTTCGAGACTCCCTTCACCTCCCATCAACGACTCAATCAGTTTGCTAGGCTGTGCGAGCCGAAGCATCACCGGAGACGCGACTGATCCATAGCTTTTCATCATGTCAGCCTCTGGCTCTGATGACGAGTACTCTGATGAGGAGGAAGAAAAGTCAGAAGAAGAGGAACAAGGTGACCCTGACTATGTCGGCTCGAGCTCAGCAAAGACCCCGCAAGGAAGTGCCAGAGCACCGAACGTTCCAGTGTCTACTCCATTCCAATGGAACCTCTACACTTATGGAGCAGACATGACCGACAAGCAAAAACGGGAACAGGACGAGCGAAATTTTGCCGAAGCTGCTAAGAAAGAAAAGAAGCCGAAGAGCATTGCTGACAGCAAACGCCGAATTCGCTTCGACTCGAAGGGCAATCTTCAGTACAGCGATGACCCTGACAAATCTGGATGGCGTAAGTGTAGCAATTCCTGTCAAATAGATACAAGTTCTGACACACCAATAGAGCCTGCAATCTTTCACCACTGGATTCGCAGAGAGTTAGCTGAGGCCGCAAATCGGAGGGGCAGCTATGGTAGGCCAGCTTTCCTCAACACAGTCTCTGAGCTGACTTATCGAATAGAATTTCCTCGCAAATCTGGCCGTGAACCAGGCAACTCCACCGCATTTCTTGGGAGCCAACGACATTGGGGAACGGACCGAGCACATTATGCCCCAGCCATGTTCGAATACGAGCCGCTCAGGGATCGGACAAGTCGACCTCCTGGCCCATGGCGTCACAATGGAAGACTCGTAATCGACTACTGGTTGCGGCCTTTGCAGAACTTCCAAGACATTCCGCCAGTCCTCTCATCGGAGTATGAGGGCGAGTTCATGGAGCCAACTCAACGTGGCAACAAGAGGATTAAGCACACAGACTTCCGCCAACGAATGTACGACTTTTTTCTCATTCTTCTGTTATCTTATTCATCTTCTTCAACACCCTTATCATTTATTTTGTGTCTTTATGGACCATTCTTGCCTCTCACATTTTTTCTGTCTATCTTTAAGCTGGCCATCACAAACATCACTGATTCTTATATATATATATATAGGCCACCCTTCATCTCAAGGCAAGGAGAGCCACGTCCAGTGACAAGCGCAAACAACCTTGCCAAGCGAAATCGTTTCTTCAGGAACAAAGCTGGCGCCATTCCGTGGACGAAACGCGACAAGTCCTCTGCCAGAATCAAGGACTACATCGACAGTGTTCACGCTCAGCAAAGGCCTGGAAGAAGAGGCAACGATACGCGTGGCTGCCAGGACTTGACCCGTGAGCAAATCCAAGAGCTCTTCGAAATCAACGCAGGGTCCAGAGGACGTGTTCTTGAAGTTGCTGGTCCTGAACCTCGTGGTCCCGTGCAACGTGGTCTCAATCCCCTTACCCGGAAGCCATCTGCTACGAAGCCTCCTGGTGTCAAATCATCGGCTCCTAAACCCAGTCTCACAAAGGGCTCTGCTGGTCAACCTCTTGTCACATCACCACCGAGGCGAAAGACGAAGCGCAAGTATGTGTCTTCGGAGGAAGGCAGTCCACCAGCTTCAGGCCGTGGTCCAAGCTCTTTGAACACCTCCAACCTACCTTCCATCGGTAGGGTCCTCGGGATACCGGAGAGACCTAGAAGCGGCATTGGTGCAACTTCTTTGGTGGCGCCGAATGACACCAACGAGGAGGCAGGGACGGAGTCCGACTCTGAGGAGGACTACAACGATCGCCTCTACGAAATCCCAGAGACACCGGAGGAAATCGAAAGCATTCAGGGCCTCTTGCAGCCAACACTCGCACACTACTACGACCTCACTGGCTTCCACATTCAAGAATGGAACCAGGATGCAACCTACGTGGAGCAGGTCGAGCAGATCGAGAGGGCAATGCACGGTGTCATGGACCGTCTCGGAAGGCCCCGCCCCGCTATCCTTCGCATTGATGAGTTCAACGAGGAGCGCGCTGTATGGAACTTGCCATGGGATACTGCCACTTACGGTGACCCTCCGGACTTGAGCAGCGAGGTTGTGTGGCAGCTGGATGGTAGTGGGCGGAGTTGGCAGGGTGGTCGTTGGGTGTAGTCTGGTGAGCCAGCTAGTCATAGCTGGCCCTTTTGACTCCCATGACCTAATTATGGTGGAGGCTGTCGCAGCAGAGGTTTTATGAGAGCATAGAACATCACCTTTCCGGCAGATGATAATCCGGGGTACAGCTCGTGGTTTCTGCAACGAAGAGATAGATAAGGTCCCGTCATTGCCTTTCCCGCCGACTCCAACGACCCGGGAGCTGATTAACTGGTGGAGGCCGCACTTTGGACTTCGGAGCTTGCTTGCATGTTACCAAGGTCACTGTTTGCAGATTTATACAGAACGACGGCTGCCATATCCTTTGAGCTAGGGCATTTCGACCACCTTTAAGCCGGGGTATTCGATGTTGTTAAGCCAGGGCATTCGATGTTTTTAGGCGGGGACATTCGATGTTGTTAAAACCTCTGTGGTGAAA
This sequence comes from Cladonia borealis, assembly GCA_018257855.2. NCBI lineage: Eukaryota > Fungi > Ascomycota > Lecanoromycetes > Lecanorales > Cladoniaceae > Cladonia > Cladonia borealis. The sequence goes on along the minus strand of JAFEKC020000009.1, from coordinate 503,150 downwards.
GGGTCAGGATGGACTACAATGTAAACAGCGCTCGTGCCATCGACACCAATATTCACGGCACTATGCTATGTGTGCGGGCTGCATCGAGGGCCATGGCTGTACAAGAACCCAATAGCCGTCGTCCTGGAGACTGCAAATACGTTCGAAGGGTACTTTGGTGCTGACCGGATCCCGCTTCTCACTTCGCTGCTTGGAACGGGCGGAGTCTTGGTCACGGCTCGATCATCAATTTGGGCTCTGCGAAATCTTATATCGCGCCGGCGGGCATGATGCCATAACGATTATACACCGTCCCACCCTCGTCCCCCTCCCGCTCATATATCCCATGCACCCTTTCTACTATCGACAAGCAAGACGTTTAGATAGCGGGAATACGAGCCTTTCCGGAGTCTCGGTGTTGATTAAGAGGTCAGATGAGCTCAAGAAGTGATGGAGCTAGCTTAAGGCGGGTTTAATTCGGCGTTCGTGAAGTCAACAAAAGATCACTTCCATCGGGGTGCGATCCTTTATGACACTCTCAGATGATATAACAAAGTCAAGACGGCCTGCACGCACGAGGATATCCCGAGGGATGACCCTGGGACACCGGAGGCAGGGAGATTAACGTAGGCGGCGCAAGCGGCTCCGTAAGCGTTTTTGTTTGCGTCAAACAAAATATTCGTCCCCGATTGCATAGCGAGAAGAAAGATTAAGCGTCGAACGGCGTTTTTTTCCGGCAGGAAGTGAACGTGGCCGTTAGTGCCCAGCTCGGTACGGACTCGAAAACTGGGTATTGTCAAGGCCGCCGCCCGTACCCAGGACGAACGATGCCAAGCTAATGGGGCAGAAGCTCCATTGAATGGCCATACTCGCCTCGCACGACGCGGCCGCATTTCAATTGCTGATGTTCCAATCATCAGCGGGGCATCGTGTGAGGTACGAGGCATCGTCGAAACACGCCATCTTTGATATTACGAAGACGGCTGGTACACAAGACCTTCTGTGATCATGGTATGGTGTCGCAGAGCGCAACCCCGCGGGTATACTTCCTCCTTCTCAGGGGAAGATCGAAATACTTGGACGCGCATGTTCCAAATGGCCCTATCGATCACTGAACTTGGAGGTCCAAGAACGCAGAGACATGCAAGTACAGAGAATGCACATGCAAAGATCTCCAGTGAATGATTTCCATAGGACACCAGCTCATGGATGAGATAACAATATTTGACCAAAAGCATGCGCATGTGTCACACACAGAATACCCATGACCCTGGAGTCGAAGGGCCGCGTGGTAATTACTCACATGGACCGCACTGATCATACTGTCTCGTATCCTATGTTCTCGGAATCAGAGTTTCAAATCGGCTTCAGATCATCGAAGAGTGGCTACATTGTTCATTTAGCAAATCGAAACTTCTACTACTCAACCAGTCGGGGGATCCAAGGTCATAATAGACACCTCATCTCAGCTCGCGCCCTCACTGACGCCCATACGTCCGTGATGCACATGGATGGTTCGCAGGGGTTTCACGAACTCACTGGGGACGAGAGCACTTGGCTACCCGCTGGCCGAGACTGTACCTCGCGGGTCATTTCAGATATTGCGGAACTCTTTGAGACTTTGGACATTATCTTTTAACGGCTGTTGCACAAAGGCTACGGCGTAGGTGTGACGAGAACGATAATTACTGGTATGATGACGCTCATGAGGAGGAAGATCTTTCCTTTTTTACCTACCGGTGACACATTTACTATCGCGCAATATCAGTCGCCTCGCATGTAAAGTTGTAATACACACCTCACCGCTCCTTGTATCCGAGCAAGATGATAGGCTTGGTCAGCAGAATGGTGAGGTCGGTCAAGATGCAGATCGACTGGTGTAATGAGGATCAAGAGGAGGAGGAGGGCTACCTTGGACAAGCAACGCCAAGGTCTAGCAGAGAACGAGCAATCGTCGCCATCCTAGATGAACGATACGCTCCCAAAGTGAGACAGGCGGTACCATTACGAAAAGAAACGGCAGCCGTCCGAGCCAGTGAGAGTGAGTCAGATCGCATAGACCTGACATATGACATGCATTTTACCCATACACTAGGAAGAAGATGTCCAAAGGCCGTTCCATTGCGCACTCAGCATACAAGACTCGAGACCTAAATTACGGCATCTTTTCTCTCTTGCACACTTGTTGATTTGAGTCCGCTGTCTGCTATCATGTCCCAGAGAAGCTCGCAATCCAGATGACCTGTTGCACGAGCAAATTTTGCAGCGAGACATGCATGCAGGAAGCAGAAGATACCTACCACAATGTTATCTGCGGCAAAGGCTTCAGCTGGCTACACAGAGCGTGCACGGAAGCCGACCAGGTGTACTGTGACAAGATTCCCTTATTGCTGGTAAAAATCCTAGCAACAGCTGTTCAGCAGAACTGGAAACCACTGAGAGTCTCCTGCATCCGGACGCTCAAGGCAGAGACTTCAAGCAAGTCATCAAAGATCTTGCTCTATGCTGTGCCGAACTCTCCATCCTTTCTTTCCGATGACCTGCTTGTTGTGACGAGTTGTGTAGAAGTTCTAAGTTTGCTAAACAACATAAGCTCGAAACACTTCGATTGGGAACGGCATGCAAGTTGGAGTTAGCAGATGGGGGGTCCGTACCCGATATTACACACGTGGCCCGCATGCACTTCACACTGGGCGTTCACAGAGAGGAACTCTGGGGGCTTGGTACACAGCTGGGCAAGTTCGATGTCATCCTCGGGATGCCATGGTTGGAACAGCATAACCCGCACAAAGACTGGGCGGGGAGGGTGATGTCCCTAAACTCAGGGTTCTGCCTCCGAAAGTGCCTGCCTGGACACCGACCAGTCGCGGATCTAGCCTCGTTGATGTTACCAGAGACCAATTACAAACCCACACCTGGACTTCGCTTAATTGACCCGATTGGCGGGGCATTCGAAGGGACACCCTGGAGAAAACGCAAGTCCAGCATCGCCAGTGGCATCGTTAGAATATGCTCCATTTTCTCGAACGATCTCCTCGATTCACCATTCAGCACTATGCATAGATTCGCCTTCTCCATCACTTCAGAGCCCTGACCACGTCGGATTTTCTGTGAATTTCCCAGACTCCACCTCAACGAATGGCTTCTATAAGCTGGAGAAAACGCTTGGCCAGCTCGTCGTTCTAGGCCTTTCTAGCCATGCACGAATTTGAAGGAGTCATTCCCCATCCTAACCTGAAGGCTGCATCTTTACTCATGAACTTGACCGCGGCTATACACGGTATAATCAACAAAGCATAGAGGTGACGGGCCCCTAGGAAGACGCAAGATGTAGAACGGAGCCACCTCCAGCAGGTATTTCGTCACTATATCATGCGCGCCACTACACCTACTACTGTTCATGAAATGGCTCGTGGCCCTTCATTGAGGGATTGCATCATCCCGCTTCGGATCATCCAAGCAGATCGACTGACAGATACTGCACTGGTCAGGAATTCGTTTCATGGGTATTTCAACTGAGTTGGGAAATCGCTTGCCCATTATCGCGATTATTTGCCCTAAGTTCACCCACCGCGAATGTGTTCTTCGTCTCACCTTCATGTGGTATGTTCTTTTGGGCGAACCTGGACCGAAGGTGTACTGGCGTGAGCTCCGCTATGCCTTCCTTTTCTTTCTACCATAAAAAGCATCTCAGTGATTCGTGTGAAGGCCGCGTCTTTACTCATGTCAACCCACCAATACTGGATTTGGGTTGCAATCATGCCTGATGATCCTACCGGTATGCCGGAGAGAATATTCGCCCTTTGGGACCGCGATAACGCCATCTCTCCCTTCTTGGGTATGCGGGTGTGGTGTGAACCTGTCGACTAAGCTGGGAAATCGCGTATGGGTACAGGTCTGCAGGAAGAGCGATACAGAACTATCATTAGGTGTGGCATGTGATGGTTAAAGCAGAATATTGTGTGCGACACCTTCCAGTAGCGGAGAACTTGCGAAATCCTAGCTCTAGTGTCTAGAAATAAATTTTTCCTCCATTTCATACTTAATGATTCGCGCATTCGCAGGGAAAAAACTCTGCGCCGCCGCCATAACTGCCGTCAAGGAAGCAAGGCACCCGGGATTGGCCTCTGACATAACCTATAACACCCAGGGGAAATGCCACGACCAGCTTAAATGTTCGTGAATGCCAGTCATTGTGCGAGGAAATTTTCTCAGAACGGTCCAAAATTTTCGGAGATACTCTAGCAACGGGCCCTTAACCTGATCAATTAAGATCCATTTGCCCAAAAAAAATGCACTTTTATTGACATGCGGATGGAATGCACTGGTGTTGGAGTCGCTTGTGACAACACTGTTGACGTGACTTTGAATGATTTGGCCAGAGCAGCACTCAAGGCGGAGAACAAGTTCGACAATGCTCTCCAGATGAGATGCTCGAGAGGACGTGCAGCTTTCAACATGCTTTCATGGAGAGAACGCAAGTGCAGCATCGATAGTGGCATCGTTACGCCAAGAGTCTTGATGGGGTGGCCGACCGATGGATGGTTCGTTCTCGGGAAGTTTCAAGCAGGAAAACGCTTTCAGCATGCTCTCGCGGAGAGAACGCAGGTGCAGGATACTGTCGTGCACGATACCAATCTTGCAGCACTACACACGAAGTCGTCATGCCGCAGCATCGCTGGTGGCATCGTTACTGCAAAGTGTCTGAATGGGGGCCGATGATGGATGTAGCATAGTATAATTGATAGAGTAGCAGTATCTCTGCGGAATGACATTGCATAATGAAACCATACCAAAGTAAGAAGCTTCATTGGCAGCCAGGACGTTGCTCGTCAGATTTTCCAACCATCAATATGGATGCATGACTATACCTCATTATCGTAGAGTTCCCCAAAGTCCTCGGTTTTTGTTGCCGTAGTAGGGAGTGTCTCCACTGAGGTGCCGCTGGATGTCTGGAGACAGCGCTAATCCGAAAGAGGTAAGAAGCCGGTAATACCCGACAGTCTTGGACGTTTTCGGATAGTGCCTTTTCTTGACTTTTTCTGCGGGACAAACATCCAAGTAGGAAACACATCTCTTTAGCTTAATAACATGGGAATCCAGCTGGGTTCATTTTCTCAGTGGGTCACATGTACTCCTAGGGTAGGCGGGCCGCGTCTCGAAAAGGGACTTGCTGCTCTCGAGCGTTCATCAAATCTGGGATGATCTTTGGGCAACCTTACGGGCGTAATGCGGGCTCCCTGCCAATAATGAGGGAGGACTCAAGAAGGGTTTCAAACGTCAGATCTCTGAATTACAGGTCCCGTAATTTTGAGTACTCATGCACATGTTAACAGCTACTAGTGATGAGGTAACGGGACCATGGGCTAGCTCACACTTTGCCCGTAGTGACTTACTCGTCGTTATAAATCCACCCGCACATTCACATGCCTTGCCTACTTCATTACAGTGATTTTGCAGTGTTGTTCAAGATTGAAAGAATATTAACATTCCTTGCCTACTTTATTACAGTGATTTTGCAGTGTTGTTCAAGATTGAAAGAACCACCTTCCTTCAAACAAATTTATTGATATATATACATATATACATATTTCTCTAACCCGGATACCTCCAGACCCGCCAAAAGTGGCTTCTACACCAAGGGACAGACTACCAGTTCATCTCAGGGCCGAATGCCAATAGAGATTGTCACTGACTTGGACTTACGTCTTCTACCGGAGCCCCTGAACATCCATCTTCCGGTACGGCTACAAGCTCGAGCACCTGACTGCTCAATCCGCTGGATTTCTCGATGAATACTGGATGGCTTGTGTTACCACTATCTCCCAATTCACTGAGTCTCGAAGTTCAGGAGTCCGTTATGCAAGGGCATAGTACATCCTCAAGCCTATCCTCCAGTCATGTTCTTGACATGCCGTACCATATGGTACCGCCTTCCCAGGGCCCCTTCCGAAGTTTACTGGTTCTACATTCGAATATAAATATATATAACCGGCATACCTGGAGGATCAATGGCATCATTCCAGCAACACAAGGGAGAAGCAGCTGGCATAGTATGTTCCCTTACTACTGTCCACGAACATGCTTCCTCAATCCTCTGATACCCGTTACTCGATGAGTGTATGCATTACGGAGGGATATCGAAGGCCAATAATCTTAAGGAGTGCTCCCAATTGTGTCTTGCAATAATTCCAAGGTGACACTAAGTCCAACAAAGGTTCCCCAAACAAGGAATTTTCTGCCCTTGGGGATAGGCTACAACAATGCTTGTGCTTTGTTCATAAGTCAATGAAAACAGAGTCTGTTGCTGTCAGGAAATGAGGCTCTTTGTCATTTGAAGAGAACCGACACAATTGCATTGTTCGCCAAGCACCATGTCCAATCTACCTTATAGCGACGACGCTGTGTCTTTTTGGCTTGTGTCGAGGTCATTGAACTGTGTCGCCCTTTGATTATGACGGTAACATACTCTGCGCATACAAATGTATGGCATTGCTGAACACATTCGTTCGACACGTCCTCCTACATAAAGCTCGTGTCTGGGGCGTCTGGATCTTCTTTCCTTACCCTTGGTCACATCGACCTAGCTAACACCTCAGATCACATATCGGAGCTCTAACATAAAGCAAACCAAGACAGCCCCAGAGAGATCTATCTACAGCTGCCTTTCGGAGTTCCCCAATCGTTATTCCACGCTATGAGTCAAACACCTCCCTCACCAGCTCAGTCTGGATATGTGCGGGCTCAAGGATACCCTAATACGCCACTTGGATTCAATGAGCAAGAACAGCAAAGTCATGGATGCTTTGCCACGGGACTGGAAGACTCTCAACAGTGGGATCGTCTAGGTGTTGGTGAGCCTTTCTCCCAAAACATAGATCACATTTTCCAAACCGAGCCTTCCAATTCTTCCAGTCAACAGCAAGATTACTCGACTATAAGCACTCCAAAGCGCAAACGACCAGCTAATTGGAGCGACAATTCCAATGGAGACGCCCCGCAATCCAAGCGTGCAAAGAAGCGTCAGCAGATCCTGGAAGAACATGGAAGTATTGGAGCTTTGGATGCTCCAAAGGGCAAGACCCGGAGAAGCAACAGTGGTCTTAAGTGGTGGGATGGGGAACACCAAATATGGCGACCAGCTGCACCACATGACGACTTCAGGAGGGAGTTCATTCTGGAGGACAATTTGCTTGGCAGCTATGACGTTCGTCCAGATCACGGAGAGGCCCAGGGTGATATCACAACGTTCGCTTCAGCATATGGCCAGCAGCATTGGAACGTTGACGACCGTTCGACATGGGGAAACATACGAGACAGTAAGGGGAATCAGGTCCTGTTCCTGGTGGAGAAGCCGGTACGGGAAAACGAGCCTGAGAGCTCGGGATACATGATGTACAATGGTTTGGTCATGCTCGACCCCGATGATAACCCAGTCAAAGATTTTCCTGGGATCCCACGTTGCTTTTCCTCCAAGGTTGAAGGTGGGAGGATCGAAGCCTTGCGTCGCATTTGTGGGATGACGATTCCCGATTTTAGAGCACGGATGCCTCGCTTTACTACAATGAAGAGCGGAAGTGTAAGACCTCTCTTCGGACTTACGAGCATTAACCAGAGGCTTTCCAGGTTTAGGGAAAAGAACGACTGCCCGGCCTGGTTATCACGAGAGAAGGCGGGCGGTCTCAAGAAGCATACTGTGCAGCGCTTGGCTGCCTATGGCGCTCCACCAGTGTCTACGGCAGGTCTTCCGCCTCCGTCCGATTTTGAGGTAGAAAGACGGAAGCTTGAGGGTCTTGGGAAGAATCCGGAAAGGGCAACAGGCAGATCAGTCTCCGCAGAGGCGCGGGAGGCAAGGGTAGAGCAGCAGATGAAACGATTGCAGCGTCTAGAGGCCAAGGAACAAGCGCGAAACCAATTACCAACGGTACAATTACCAGTCTTCCAACCATTACAGAGTAGCTGTGAAAACCAGGAGCCCGTTTCAGACCTCACAGGTCCTCTCAAGCGCAAGCATGATGACGGCGTCTACGACGTCTTGGATCCACAGCTTCTGGAGCCAGCACAAAAGCGATGCCGGGTGGCATCGACCCCAAGAGTCAGCCCTGATATCTCTGAGTTCCATCTCAATGACGATGATGTGGTATCTGGCGCTCCTCTCAACGCCCCAGACTTCGATTTTGGATATGGAGATGGCAGCAATATGACACAGTGGGCCGCGGCGGATGTCGGTCTTGATACAGGCAATACGGCCAGCCCAATAGCCTCTGGGCCGGAAGACCTGCGGTACTTCCTTCCTCAGAACCTTGCCGAAAAATGGAGTATCAAAGCGGCTTTGCTTCCCACCGCCACTGACTTCCGACTTTACCATGGCGAAGAGCCCCCTTCGACACCCGATGACTGGAGTTACAATGAGCAGTATCTCGCAATCCAATCGATTCACCGGTCCAGATGGTGGCATCCAGACGAGGCTCCACAACTGGTTGGTCTTGGGGAATGGGTTGGGTCTTTCGGCCAAGTACCGATGCCGGATTTGACCGAAGATATCGCTGGACGTCTACTTGGATATATCCGTGAAGGAACCAAAGTTCCGAGCCTACAGAGCCCAGATATGACTGTTCCAGAGGATGCTCAGGTCAGTCAAGGACTTCAATCGAAGGAAAGAGGCGCTGAAGAGCCGGAAGGACAACTTGTCGCGTCGGCAGATAGCACATTAAGAGCCACAGATAACGATAGCCAAGCCTCAGCCGACGAAGACATCTTAAGATACACAGATCCCAAGATGGTTGAGCAATATGGTGACCTCCCCGACGAAAATCTCATAGACTTAATTGGGTTGGACAACTTCGAAGGCTTCGATTTTCATGATATGGCTGCCATTGCACCCCCTCCCACGGGCGAGTTCGAGGGAGGTTATGCCCTTCCTGCTATTCCTCTGACTCTTGAATACCACGGTGAACTCACACAGACTCCTTGAACAGGTGAGGATGAACAGAAGATTGTATAGGTAACGCGTACGTTGGGAATAAGATGGTGACTCTCGGAAGTTATAGGAAGAGGAGGTACTTCTTGCATGTACGGGATGATCGACGGACACTGTGTTTTACGGACAAGGGCATAGGGAACAGGATGCCCTATATACATATATATAAAAGAGTGACGATGGAAACTATCCATCACAGCAGGGCATGGGCGCATTCATTAAAGGCTGTATACGGAACGCTCCAGAGCTGTTGTAATATTCAATTCGAAAGCGAGGATCCTGGACCACTATCGCCGAACATATTTATTGATATTGCCTTCTGGGATGATCAAGCAGGCAAGCACTACCTCCAAGCGAAGGTTCCGAACCAGACAGGGCCTGAGCTGGTGTTTGAGTATCAACTCGAACCCATGCATGGACAGAGATGGACAGGGTTTAATTGGACTTGCGATTGTGGTCCAATAATGGCGTTCATTTCATTTTTCTCAAGGTTAGATGGAATTGAGAGCGGTGTAAGAGGATCGAGAGCGGTTTAAGAACAATAGAACACATTTAAAACTACCACATGCTATGTGCCCCTTCCTCCTGACTCCCATGTCCAATGTGTGTGATTGACGTGCCAAGATCCTGCCACCTAGAGACATAGTAACGCATAGAGATAGGCGTAGTTGCGTAGCATGACCCATTCGTAGTCATTCCTCAATAATCTGCAGCTCAAAAGTTGTAAACAGGATCATGAGCCCTCCAAGCCCATTCTTTCTTCCACAGCGTTTCCAAACCTTACACGGTATGACCCCTGTTCCTTGTCTGCAACCGACCAGGAAGCCTCGACCCACGAAGCCGGCCCCATCTCTTTTGGTTTGTCAATTTTCGCTTTAGCTCTTGTCTCAGACTTTTGTGTCTACTTCGGCGTAGGCAGTCCGGATTCTTAAGCTCGTTTTTACTTCCACAATAGCTCCATGGCTTATGCGATGACGGCACTATTTTCTGCTCTACAATCGACCAAGAAGCCTCGTCCTAGGACGATCTTGCCTCCTTTGCTTTTCATCCTTTGTAGTTCTTGTCCTTTGTACCTCAATTCCACGTCTCGACGCCCTTCCTTTCTTCTTTCGCTTTTTGTGAGATTTGCTCTTTGTATCTTGCTTCTGTGTCTTTCGCGGCGTATACTGTCTGAATTGAACCCCTTGACTGGCCATGGAGATTGTAGGTGCTGGTGCTGGCAAGAACCGTCTCGTCGTTGAATGATCCAGTCCGGTGTCCTTTCCAGAACATGGAATGAGCAAGCTGCACCAGTGACAGACTTCCTCTGGCTACTGCGGCAATTTCCCCATGTCACGTAGCCAAACATCGGTATTCAGCCAATGAGCAGACCTTGTAGAAGCTATCTGAGTTTGCTCTCGAGCCGCCTCAGATCCCATTCGTTTGTCGAGAGCTGCCGATCAGCCAGCACTGGCATATTCGAGGCAGTAGGCGAAAGGGTGAAGGTGCGGACTCCTAAACTGACAAGCTATTCAGCGAGCTGTCATAAAGTAATAAACGGAACAATCGGGGCGAGTGCGCTCCAAAGCAGACCTGGCTTCAAGACGGTTTTAGACGAGTGACGATAGGAGTAATGGCAATGCAGAACCTTGTCTTCTCCAGCACTGATCGCCGTCGCTTTCCCACGCTCTTTGTTTGCTTGTTGCCCGTCTCTATGGCTTAGAATCTGGCTCCGACTGGCTGATGGAGCCTTTCAAAGACTTTTCGTTGTCACCGGATTCTTGCGAGGCTGCCGAACGGCGCTTGGGAGGATAGAGTCTGGTGCCAGTCATCTCTCTCTTAGACCGAGCACCTGTAGGCTCACTGCAGCCCACGAAGAGGTTGACCGAGGAGCTGTTGCGCTTGCTGAATGGGTGTGCGTTTTTCTGTGAGATGAGGCTGTCACATCGGCTTGGCGCTCGAAACCTCCGTAAAAGCCGTTCATATCTTAGTAACATCTCGCTAATACAGACATCAATCTGGCAGCTGATGCCCTGCGTAAAAGGCGTATATCTGAGTCACCAGGGGTTGGAGATGTATGGTTGTCGACTGTAAACATATGAAGCTGGACAGCCCTTGGAGTACTAGGCTGGGCTATACAAGCTTTTTCAGTTACATTGTTCCTGTACTCTTCGTACTGCTGAGACTACATTTGATGGTATATCTGCAAGTACAAATTCCGCAATCACGGTTAAGTCAGGGGAACGATGGTACTGATGGCTATGGGTCCACCAGTCGAAAAATCAGATATTATATGAGATAGCCAGATATTTTTATTGGAATCGCTTCCGCGTTGGCTAGGTAAAGTACAAGCTAGCCTCTTTGAGGTTTTAAAGAGTTTATGCATTGGATGTCGTGCCCCTTATCTCCTTATTTCCGGACCAGGAAGGAACGGGACCGGAAAACAAAGCCCGAGTAATGGCGTTTGCTTCATACTTGTTGGAGTGGTCTCTGATAATTAGATGCAGGGAATATGATTGAATGCACAGGCAAGACATGGAGCAAGCTGAACGCTGTGATGCCCGTCGCTTTTCCATGCGACTGGTATAATGACTAGCATTAATGACACCATTTCTACTGGTGACTATCTTTTATACGAATCAGCGAGCCCGATCCATGAATTCGCTGTTGTCTTTGTCATTGAGACTTTGTAATCCTCGTACCTCCTGCTCTGAATTTCTGAATACCTCTTTGTCTTACCCACTACGCATCCCCACCAACCCTTGGTCGTGTAGATGAAAGATAACTTGCGACGACTTTCGAAGTGTAGGACCTTCAAGGACATCGTCCCAGCAGAGGACTTCGCTCAAAGGCTGTGTAACCTTCAAGTATCCACAGCCGCTGTCGCTCTTTGGTCCATCAGAGTACAAAATCTCCCTCATCCGTCATTTTGCTCGGGTGATTTTGCCTGCCAGGGCCGCATCAACGGTTATTGACTCGTAGTCTCAGATTATAGGGCAGTTGCTGCACCGGGACAGGAGAAGAGTGGTCAAATGGCATGATTGAATGAGGCACGATCTACCTGGGTTGCTGGTCAGCATTGGTCAGATAGATATTCGGAAGAGGAAGGCCTCACAGGAAGTTCACATAAGCAAAGTCAAATATCGCAAAGATGCCTCGAAACAACGGCGGAATGATGGTGAGCATAAAGGGTTTGAACTGTTGATGTGCGACGAGATGGCCCAGACGGTTGTACAAACGCTGGTGTCTCCGATGGAATTTGGGTTTAGAGATCGGTTCTCGTGTCCTGAGAAGGCTGCTGAGACCTGGCCTAAAGCTTTCAAAGTCTTCAATAAATCCTCGAGCTAGATCCAGAGTGGTATTAGCAATGGGAAAAATGTCCAAGATTGCCAAATAGTAGCTCAATCGGCTCGACAGCCTTGTCTGAGACTTCTCCTGAAGATGTGATACAGGACCCTCCACCGAAAGAATATCGGCTTGGGGTAGATTCAAGGAAGTGGAGATGCAATTTGGTTGGCGTGTGATCATTCTCTTCCGGCCAGAGTCTTGATCTCATGGGGGCACCATAACTGCCTCGTGTATCCCCTCAGTTTCCATCCAGAAGAGGGAGTACCAGTAGTTCATCGCGTTTGTTTCAGCAGCGCGTACGACTTATCGATCCAAGTGGTCTGTGGTGGTGGAGCTGGAGGCTCATTGACGGAGCAGAGTAGGAGGAAGACCGTAAACAACCAGAATTTGGTCAGTTTCGTGGGTCTGGGATGCTGCGCATGGCATATCTCATTCTCTGCCATTCGAAAAGGAAGTTCTGATGCGACTCGGATCTCTAGTAACAGCGGGGAAAGGTGTGTGGGGCGATATGTCAAGGGGAAAGAATTTATTGGTCCCATATTGCTATCGCTAGTTGTTGCTCGCTTACTCCCATCTAATCCGGCAGATAAAATATCCCACCTGGGTTTCCGTTCAACTAATAGCTGGGCAAGACCTTGCTACACTCAAGTAATGCACCGTGGTTGGCCGCCAGGGGGTAAAAATTAGGATATGGCCATATGCCTAGAAGAAAGTTTGGACCCAGAAGGACCATGCAGCCTGGGCGGGGATCGACCCCTACCCAACAGCAACAATCCTCCACAATTATGCAACACCATGCCGTCCAAGCTCCAGGATACCCTTTGCCGACATTAGGTCCATCACTACAACAGCAGCAGCAATCGCCTTAGGCGGCTTTCAGCGCAGAACAAAACTTCGAGAGAAAACGGCTCAGGGAGCAGCAAATGCATCAGAATCTTGCGCAGCAGTGATGATAGGCTATGGTCCTAAGGGCCATTTGGGACTTCAAGGGCCCGAAGGTTATATATCCAGCTCCGATACATGACGCTCCCAAAGTCCAAAGTGGGGTGTACAGCACCCCAGACACCCACTAGTATCATATTTCCATCCATGAGAAGTCAAACCACGATGAAACGATGAGGTAGCTTCCATTCTTGCTTACGGGCGTCTTAGTCTACGAACTGATACCACATGAGCGACTGAAATCATCCAGCATGGCCGTTCAAGATTACCAGAAACACCAGACACTCGCTCACGTCGATACACAATGGTAACTCGCACGCACTCCCACAAAATCTGTTCTGGCTCAGCGAGCTACGCCAGACTTTTATCTTTTGGCCCCCTTTCATACATACAATCGTACGCTTCTCCTGCCTTTTCACCGCACACGATCTTCCCCAGCGATTTTCCTAGCCTATCTAGCCTCCCCAAATACTCGAAAAGCTTGCAGGTACATCTCTCATCCAAGCACATAGTATCCCCTGTCTATCCATTGACAATCCCTGTAGTCATCGCCTTTGTTTCGGTATCGATGGGAACGGGCCCCTCGGAGATGTACCGTAGTGGGTATAAATCAAATTTATTGTGCTCCATAGGCAGATGTCCATTATTACTTCTCATAGTCCCTGAAGGGGGCTCGGGCCAAACTACGCCTTCTCGGCCCATGATACACTAAAGTTGGGCCAGAGCTGTCAAGAAGAATTAATGTTGTGTTGGCCCGTTATTGAGAGTGTTGGCAGACTCCACTGAGAGGACTTGTGGAGTAGCTTTGGCTCACAAAGGAAATCGAGAGATCGCTCTCAGCCCAAGTGATGACTCAAAGCCGTACCAATATCACGTTCACTGCATACATCGCTTTAAGAATCTGTTGGAAGACATGGGCATGCACCACTTAGCGTCACCATTAGCTTGCTACCTTCAGGTTTTATCCTGTTAGCACTCCATTATGTATATTAGATTCATTCTATAGCTTCTAGCACCTTGGATATATGCATCCTCTATCCATCCATCCTGCAGAACAACACCTGCGACAAAATCTCCCCCGCAAACCCACCCCCTTGATCCACAATCTTCGCAATCTCCCCCAAGTGCCCTCAGTTCATCCTCTTCACCAACCCCGGCGCCATTCTCGTAAATAAGACCCTTAACGGCCCCCGTCTTTATCCAACTCCTCATAATACATATCCTCGCTCCAATCAAAGAATCGGTTCACCGGCACCTTCCCCACCACAAACTCCACAACGAATTGATCGTGGTTAATGCCCGGTGCTCCGTAAGACGTAAAACCCTGCGGGTAATTCGGTCCACCCCCAATCTGATTTCCCAGCGCTTTGACGTGATTTTGAGATGCGCTATCATTGTAGGTACTAGATGCTGATATCAAAGCAAGGTCAGCTGCAGGGTTAGTGTTGCCTATTCTATGGCCATTCACCGTCGATATTGCTTGAGTCGACGGGTCGATTGGTGTAGCCGAAGCACTGGTGTAGATATTGTTGGAAGCCTTGTTTACATGGCCAGACGAATTTGTCGGGTTGTTATAAGTGGAGGTCTGACCTGCTCTGACTGAACGCCTTTACCACCTGTTTCTGCAGTCCCGGAAGAACGTAGTGTTTGGCTAGACTGAAGAGCTCATAGAAAAGTATATGAAGCTCTGTCTTCGATACCGTTACACGCTATTCAAACGCGCTTCTAGGGGGCTAGAGGTGTGGGTTTTCAAAATGAAGGTGTCTTTGTAGAGGTATTGGAGCATTTGTTCGAAGGCGACAGGATCGTGAGGGAAGACCGCGAGGATGTTTTGGAAGTGTTTGCTAAAGAGTAAAAATTAGCTCATTATACAAGCACAGATTTACTACTGACCCACAAGCCGAAAAGCTTCCCGATTAAGTTGGAGTCTCGCAGTCCGGTCTCTCGTATATCTCTCTGCATACTCTTTTGCCAATACTCTGACCTGCAGCGGACTTGCTATTAGTACATGTCTTACCGCTTTGAAGGATTTTACGTACCGGAGCTACGTTCCTCGCCAAACAGGCATCACATCACCGCTTCTGAAAGCCCCAATATGTCCTCCTCGTCAGCTTCTCATTACACCCTTGGCAACCAGAGCCAGATAATAAGTCGGCATATTCGTGTTATGAAAAACCTGGCGGGGGCTCTGGCATGTCATGGCCGAATTCTCGAAGGCGTGCGACTTTCCACGAATTTTCATTAGCGCTATTACGCTTGAAAAGGAGGCCTTGTATCAAGACATACGGGAGTAAGTAAGAACTATTAAGTTCAATACAAGCTAGAAAAAGTCCAAACGTAAGTACACGCACCGATGCCGACAAACTGCTTGCTTGAAGGTCCCTTATTAGTGCCTAATAATCCCACCACAGTGAGGAGATAATTCTGCTACCTGCGTTGTTTAGATCATGCTTGGGTCGGCTTATGCTCCTCGACTGGGAACTGGATGTGCCATGAATGTGTTGAAGCTGCTTGACGACATCTTTCCAGTTCAGTAGAAGTAAATGCATTATACCTGCCGTAAGATTCGCTCTGTCCACTTGTGCCGTCAAGTTCGCGTCCTTTTCAAGCTTGTTCAGAGTCGTATTGCGTTTTTGTTTCTTGATCTTCTTTGCGGTATCTGTCCGAGGGTCTCTGGCATCTATATGAAAGGTTAGCCATTAAGGCCCGACCGTATGTCTTAGATTTATTTGAAGCTGACTCTGATGTTGAAGATGCTGCTGCGTCCTTAGATTTAAAAGACCAATAACTGTTTAGATGGTAAGTTGAGAGTATGGTAGCTTAAGGTGGTGTGCGTTAAGCAGATTGTAGTTGAGAGTGTTGTGATACAAGAGTGTAATGCTATTGTCAAATAACACTCACTGGCGTGCCAAAAGGCGAAGACGATTTCGACGTGAGCGGATCCTTCCCGACCATTGCAGTCGCCAGAAATATGGCATAAGACAGCCCAAATCCCAGCTCGACTTTGAGGTAGTTTGTGCAGCACTTCAAGAAAGGGTAGATGAACAAGAGAACGCCGTCCACGGTGGCATGAATAAACGTCGAAGCGTCGAAAGGGTACAAGATGCAGGCTCCAACAGCGATCTGTACGGCGATGAAGAAATGCGCCTGCACCGTCGTGATGGCACCTCGTGCAATAGGTCTCACTCGGCAGCGAGCGACCTGGC
The DNA here is from genome assembly GCA_018257855.2 of Cladonia borealis. NCBI lineage: Eukaryota > Fungi > Ascomycota > Lecanoromycetes > Lecanorales > Cladoniaceae > Cladonia > Cladonia borealis. The sequence goes on along the minus strand of JAFEKC020000009.1, from coordinate 486,716 downwards.
GATCAAAGTCCTGATCTTGGTTGTCGTTCCAGGTGCAAGTAATGCCGCGGAAGACGGTGGTTGAGGCCCGACCGTGTGTCTCGAATTTGTTTGAAACGAACTTTGATATTGAAGTTGCTGCTGCGTCCTAAGATGCAAAAGAAGGAATGACTTATACCAGAAGGTGATCGTATCGGGGGGGCAACCGGCCAATTTGTCCGGCAGATGTCAGAGTGAAGGCATCTAGCGAATGAAAATCACCGGAGACGCGACCGATATATCACTTTTCATCCCAAGTACCACATTTTTTGATCTATTGTGGCCAAAAATTACTTAAGCATCGTGGCAGGGCAAGATCGAGCGATTTAAGTAGATAATCGCACAGAAAGAGGGCCATTACACCAGACTGGGAGCTTTTATTCAGGGTATTAAATCATGTTGATGAGACGTAAGACAACATACATAAGCTAACACGGCCCAATATAGCATCATATTAAGCTCCTACTTGGTCTTTTTGAAACATCTTTAAGTCGGAATGGAACCACCACCAGCTTTTTCCAATGCACCGCCGGTCCAAGATGAGGGTGACGTCCGCAACAAAAAGCCGAAAAATTGGGAAGAAGTCATGAAAATTCAGCAGGTTTTAGAAGCAGTGATCCGAACCTTCGCACGTGTGACAGCACGCCCACCCCCTGTAGCTTCACCATACAGCTCCTACCGGCACCAAAGGGCGGTCTTCCAACGAGCTTCCGACCACTATTGGCGATTGGAGGGAAGACCAGGGCCGCCCCCAGAGCTTGCTGGCCTGGGGGCATGGGACGGTCCGATTATGTTAATCACCAATGCCCCTATAGACATTACAGTAGAGGATCTGGAACCTCATGTCCATCCATCCGTTAGGGCGTTCCAACCGGTGGAAGGCTCTATACTGTGGCTTGAGCAGAAGCACAAATTCGACAATTGACTCGAAAATCAGAAACACAGAGCTACAACATATCTGTTGAAGAAGACGGGCATGATACAAGCCACTATCGGGCAACATGACACAGGCATACCAAAGCAGGGGTTATGGTGTGAGGGGAAAATGCTGTACTGATCATCGATTCAAGCAAGTCAAACAGTTCTTTTCGCAGCGTGAAAGCTAGGCTAGTCAGGACTAGGTAGTCTTCTTCTTGTTTTTTTTTTTTTTTGAAAGGATGTTTCCTGTCTAACAGGTTTCAGCATGAGGCTGGTAGATCGAAAGATGCGGGATAGCTCCAGATAGGGGGAAAACCTCTCTTAAACAGGGGTTGGCACGCTTAAACCTTCCCTGTAATTTTCGCGTAATTTTTGATACACTAAAAGCGCCAGTTCACTTAGCGCTGATGAATATTTCCACGGCGTCTCCTATTTCAACCATCGTGCAAACTCCATGTTGAACGTTATGCTAGGCGCTCCGGGCCCCTCGGATGATCTACCTTGTATACCGTTATCAATTTCATTGGGAGCATTCTTCGTTCCCTGTGCCCAACATCAGCTCGCCCCAAGATCTGCATCGCCACTGCTGGCCTCCGAATGACACGCTTCGCCATCGCCCACACCAGTCTCTCAGCTTGAGGGACACAGATGAAGCAAGTTCGGGACCTTTCCACCCCACACTGCAATTCTATTTAGAGTTGCGCATAATGCCGGCTTCTAGGGTCATGCAGTCCGCCCTGACCCATGTGTGACCCGTCAGCGTGGAGAGACACTCGAGGCGTTTCAAGCTTGCATGAAGTGTGTGTTACTCCCGTCAATTTTTGGGCAAACAACGACGTCTCTGTTCCACATGGTATCCACTTACGCGTCTTCCCAACCAAAGCGGGGCCTGATATACAACGGCCGTACATATCAGCCACGAGACCTCAACGTGCTAAATTCGGCGACTTTCGATCCGAAGTGCAGATGGTGGGACACGACGACGGCTGATCACCAAGTGCCAGATCCCCAGGCACATCATTGCATTGATGCGTACTTCGTACAATAGAGGCTCACCGCCATAGCTACTTCGAGTAAAAACAGAATCTAGAATTATTGCTCTACCCGTTTCGGCTCGATATTAGGCTCGATTGCGTGCATTAGGTAGTGTTCGGGGACTTAAGTGTTGCCCTTAGCGCATGCATCATGCTTACAAGCGAGCCGGCTGATTCGATTGTACTCCAATGTTTAGGTTGTGCAAATGCAGGTTCTTACAAACTTCGATTACTTTCACGATTATGCAGACAAGCTATTGCATTTCTGGGGAAATGGCGTTATGGAGGGGTCTTGTGCCCATGGGAAGTACAAAGCGGCCGTAAGGCTCGTGCGCAAGAGGTCAGCGCTTTGAAATGCTCTCTTCTTCTACCCACGCTCCTCTATATACTGAAACAGATCCTGCAAGCCATTGATGACCACAATCTACATACCTTGTGGCTCTCAATAGCCCAATTCAGAGACCTGGGTTATCCTACGACACTTGTCCCCCACATTGCTGATTCGCCTTGCCCTGTGCCCAGCTGAAGCAATGGCTACCTCCCAATCCCGGACCCTCATCGCAACAAATGCTCTCTTCCTAGGCCTTGCAACTATTGCAGTTATTATGCGCATTTATGCCCGGAAGCAAAAAGTCCGCTACCTACAAGCAGAGGATTACCTGATCTTAGCAGCCCTGGTAAAGCCTCCGACCCTCAGCGTCGCGTGGGTGTTGCTGAAATGAGCCTTCAAGCTCTTCTCTGCAGGATTGGTAATCACGAACATCATCGGTGCTGCAATCGGTGGATTCGGCGTCCCTTTCTCATCCCTGAGTCACGACGAGGCTATCCTCTTCCTCAAAGTGCGTGCCAAAACCCCCACCTCTCTCGAATTGCTGTGACGAGTCTAAACCCGCCCATAGATCCTCTTCATAGAACAATTTTGGTACATCATATCCGTAGCCCTCGTAAAACTCTCCGTCCTCTGCTTCTACGGCCGCCTCTTCTCCGCCCGGCGCTTCCCCCGCATCATCTGGGTCTTCATAGCCATCACCATCGGCTGGCTCATCTCCTTCCTCTTCGCTACATTCTTCCAAGTCTGGCCTCTCTGGTGCAACTGGACAGATTGTGTCCCAACAACGAACTATCCAGTTATGTATGTTTGTTCGAGTGTTACGGATATTATGCTGGATATATCGATTTTGTGCCTGCCGGCTAGTTTCGTGAGAAAATTGCAAATCAGTCGGAGTCAGAAGTTGGGCGTCATTAGTATTTTCGGGTTGGGCATATTGTACGTTTTTCCTCTCCCCGGACTTCTCTCAACCCATACTAAAACCTCATACACAGCTGCATCGTCGCCTCCCTAGCCCGCCTCGTCTACACCGTAACCCTCGTCGAAGTCAGCGTCAGCACCAGCTTCGGCGCAAACTTCGGCTGTAAGTCCCCCCCCCGCCCCCTTCTCCTCATCCATCCCCCACCCCCACTCACAATATCTCAACTAACAAACCCCCCTCCTCCCTCCTACAGCAGCAGTAGTATCCATGATCCTCTGGTCCGGCATCGAAGCCAGCGCCTCCATCCTCTGCGCCAACCTCCCCTGCTACGCGCCCCTCTACCACAACTCCCCCCTCAAATCCTTCATCAACAGCATGCGCTCCCGCTCCGCGGCGCGCAGCTCGCGTGGTAAACCGCTCGAGGACTCGGGGGGGAGTAATTCGTTGCCGTTGAGGAGGATCGAGAGTGTGGGAAGGGAGGAGGGGTATATGAGTGGTGAGGGGGAGGTTTTTGGGGGTGGGGATGGGAAGAGTGGTGTGGGGACTGTTATTAGAGGGGGGGGAGGGTATTATGATGGGGGGGTGGCGGAGAGGGGGAGGATTAAGGTGGATGTTACGGTGGGGGTGCAGAGGGAGGTTTGAGGGGGAGGTGCGGCTGCGGGGAGTTTTTGGGCTGGGTGGTTGGGTGCGAGGTTCTTGTAGTGAGGATGGAGTATTGGGATTCGTGTGGGGTTTGCTTGATAGAATCTTGCTTATGAGGAAGCGATCTGTATAGAGACACTTAATCATGTTCGTTATCCTGATCCTTGAGAAGATGGTATAAGAGCTAACAATTTCGTAAGGCGAATGACAGCAAAGTGGGTGTGGTATTATCGAATTGGTAGGTGAAGAGTAGAAAACAGCTGTGCTCTTTTTTTGCGGACCTGCATAAAGCATTACGACTACGAAGACGTATTCACCTATTGGACGTCTGCTACGAGCGTCTTCTCTGTTATAGTCTAAAGCGAGAGCGGTTCAGCATTGCGATTTGCGAAGGATCACATCGAGGATGAGGGCCTCTTCTCGAGTGTACCTCGGGCCCGACTGAGGTTGCCCTCCATGGTCTAATGCTTGTTAATAAAGGTCTCCAACATCCATCACATCGTCTAGGCTTACTGTTAGTCGCTTCTTTGCATTGACGAGGATTTCTTCTGCCCTCTCAGTCATGGCAGCATGCGAGTATGGATCATTTCCATCCTCCTCTAGTATAGATGGCGTATTTCTGTCCCCGTGAGATCGACGACGTTGTTCCTGGGCTTCCTCGATCACCTCGACAACACCAGAATTTCCCTGCTGTTGAGCGATGTCAAGCGCCGTCCTACCATGTCTATCGATGAAATTTATGTCAGTTCCAGCTAGGATGAGCTTTCTAGCGATATTTTTCCCCTGGCCCTTATTGAATGCTGTCCGATGGAGAGCCGTCATTCCAACGACGTCAAGCTCATTAACCCGAGCACCTGCTGCTAGCAGCACGTCAATATACTCCCCCCAAGGTAACAATGCGCTGCAATGTAACGGAGTGCGTGATACACTACCCTTAGCATTCACATTAGCCTTGTATCTTAGTAGTTGCCTGACTACTTCGATGCCGTTTCCGGTGGGGCTTGGAATTCTGAAATTTACTGCCGTGTGCAGAGCGGTTTCGCCGGAGTCATTTTGTGCCTCTACATCTGCGCCACTCTCTAGCAGTTCACGCAAAATTTGAATACCATGGCCTGCATCCTTAGAACAACAAATACGCACAGCCCAATGCAAGGCCGTCCCGCCATGACTTCTCATCTTCAAGTCGACACCATTACGTATGAGTTCGAGCGCTCTTGCGATCATGATCTGATCCGGAGGGCCCTCTTGTCTATGAAGATATCGAAGGGTATTGAATAATTCCATCTTCTCTGCAGCTTGCTTTTCCAATCTTTGACCGCGCCTCATGCGAAGGGCATTGTGATGCACTTTTACCGGGGTCTCTTTCTGTGTTGTGCCTTTATCCACGACATATGAGCTGCTGGATGACATCCCGAGCCGAATCTTAGAAGGCCTTGAGACAATTGTGGGCGTGACAGGTGAGTAGGTTGGCTCCTCACTTGCCTTCCGTTGCTGGATATAGTCTCTGATGAAGTCTCCATTCTCCTCAATCTCATCTTCGGTAATTCCCATACTCTTCAATTCCCCCAGTATGCCCGCCCAAGACGGGTCCGTAGTGTCTAGAGATGATGTTCTATCCCGACTCGCGCTGGTATTTGCAAGTTCGCTCATTTGTCGAGGAGGCCTTGAGACTATTGTGGGCGTGACAGGTGAGGAGGTTGGCTTCTTCGTCGTGCCGCTTTCGTGCAAGCCGCGTGAGGCATCTTTTGGCAAACGATACCTTGCTCTGCGAGGCGTCAAAGTCTCTGTTCCCGGATCTTCAAACGAATCAGATATTCTGTATCTAGGCGAAATTAACGTATTCGACGTCGTTTTTCTGCGGCCATCGTTGTTGCTGCTTGAGTCGATCGCGCCCTTCTTTCCACGGAACCCCGAGGACTGCGATGTCAACTGGTTGATGGGCCTTTCTGTTTGGTCTGCTGGTTTTGGGCATGTCTTTTCCATGCCTGAAATGAAATTCGGCATTTCTAGCTGGTCAGCGGGGCGATGGCTTTTGTCCTGGCTTTCGTTAGATCTCTTGGGTTGTGCAACAGGGCCTGCATTCTCTGTAGTGTCTTCTGCTGCAGCAGACGAACCTTGGCCGGATGCGTGGAGCCATGGATGTGTGACGGCTTTCTGAGCTGTCCAGCGGGTAGACGGGTCCACTCGCAGCAGGCATTCCAGAAGGTTGATGCCTTGGTCATTGACTCTGTCTTTAAGTGGCTGACTAGGAAACGGAAAGCTCTTAGCGCGGGCATTCTTGTATGGGAGACTGTGAGCTAGGACGTTATATATAACGCAGCCCAGCGACCACATGTCTACTGCATTGGTGTATTGGAATGTCTCCTCATAATCATCTGGAGTCGTTTCAGGGGCCGAGAAAGCACGCGTGCCCACCTCAGTCCGAAGATACGTCGACAGATTCGACACGCGTTTGGATATACCAAAGTCACCTAGTTTCACCCAGTATCTAGGAGACGTCTGGACTACGAATATGTTCTACTATTGTAAGCGTACTTGTTCAATACTGGAGTATGGAAGTCGTGGAGGGATGAATTTTCTAAGAACGGAGCGCAAACCTGTGGCTTCAAATCTCGATGTGTAAACCCTTGAGAGTGAATCATTACCAGGGCTCGAAGAAGGTCTTCAGCTATGTCTTTTGCATCTTGCTCCGATGTTTTGGCTTCTGATATAAATGTAGAAAGATCTCTCATCTCAAAGTACTCCATAGCTAGATGGACTGAATGCTCGCTTTCCCACCAGCCAAAGAATTGGACAATGACTTCTTCTTGGCGGAACTAAGGTTTTCGAGATCTAATTAGCCTTCAAAAGTACTTATAGAGTATATTGTTTCAGCAGGTCAGGCTCTCTCGTGAGTTTGTTCTTCACTGGGCAATTGCTTCGAGAGACTAGTGTATGGAATTCGAAGTCTGTACAGATGTTAAACTGACCTGTGCCGCATTGAATTTTGCCAATGCTTCTATTTCTCTGCCATAATCGATTCCGCAAGATTTCATTTGATGCTTGCGCAGGACTTTGACAGCTCGATGCTCATTCGAGTCATTCCGCTTTTGTTGCCATACTTCGCCAAAAGATCCATAGCCGATCGTTCTGACATTATCCCATCTCTCTTCCACCTTTACTTTCCGAAGGCCGCGAGCACGATCGGATCTATATGAGTAGTGTATCACAGAGTCGCCGATCTGATCCGCATCCAGCTTGTAGTGATCAAGTGGGTCAGACCTAGGGGCCATTTTTCGACAAGCTCAATGGACCAATCGCACGGATCAAGGGCCGGAAGAAGCATTAACAGAAGCATGGGCGTTGAGATACACCATGAGCCACAATTAGATAGTTGAGTGTAGGATCTGGGACGATATTCGCATACAGTAGCCTGATCGTGGAAGCAGGCTTATGTGCCTGATGCTTTGCGACTCTAAACTACATACGCAATAGTGAAGATGATGATGGAGACCATATACTATATCGGCGATGGAATACGTACTTCCGCGCATATCGTGTTCGAAAGAGCGAATGTCCCGTGGAATGAAGTGGGGATTACCTGGGCCGTCGACATACGCTAGCCTATTTGGGACAATGCTTGGCATCGTCTCATGCTTAGGGACGCCCCATGCAGCTGCAGCATGTACCTACGAGAAAGATTGTTTAATGGCGGACACCTCATCTTTTCCTACCTGCACCTCGTCCCTCCTTCTGCCTCTAGCCTCGCAAAATCCTTCTCGCACGCTATTCTCACTCAAACGCTCTACACTTTCTACAAGCAACAGGCTGAATTCGATCGTCCACGACTCAGGCTTTGTCCAGAACGTCGCCTCTAGCCATGGCTTGCCTCTTATCGCGAACGAACGCTGTGGCAGTTGGTATATTCCTCCGGACAAGAAGGCAAGAAGCGCGTACTTTAAGAGTACGGACGGGCATTGGGGGCAGTGGGGCTTCAGCACCAGGCGCTTGAACCTTCACCTGCTAGAGATTATTGGAAGATGTGGTGGGTAGGTAAGGACTTAAGTTTGCTTAGCTACTCGAAAGATTTGCGAGATCGCTGGCTGATCGCTGGTCCGGTCTATAGGTGCATCATGGTTGACTCCACAAGACGCGGCAAACGAATGCCCGATGCGTTGAGCAAGACGATACCCATATGGTGTGCCGTGCTCAACAGACTGCTGTTCAAAGACTATTGGGATATCCAGAATCTACAGACGCCGGAGTGGGCCGTTGGGGCGTCTGAGCACGCTCAGATTGAGGCACGTCTCGATGATTTTGTTCAAGGTGCTAAAGTACGTACAACTTGGTCCGATTTGTCACTTTTAATTGACAGTGACGGCTAGTGTCTTGAACTTGATCTTATCCATCTGCGATCTATGCTCAAGAAACCACTGCTCCCATTATGGGTCACTCCAGAATTTACTTCGGCCCCCCGGCGCGATATCACTACTGCTTACAATACTGTAATATGCTGTACGGCTTCCCGACGTGTGATCGGCGCCGAAGCTTCGGAGAACGGCTATATTCAAGGAGCTGGAGACGACAGCGAAGGCTGGTCTAATGGTCTGACTCCGGCCGTCTTCTGGAAGCACAAGGACCAGCTGTTGAGCGCAATTGAAGAGGATATGCCAGCTTTAATACAGCGCTTGATAAGAAGCCGCCCCGATACAGGAGATAGTGATGCTTTAAGACTAGGATCGACCACTCTATACATCGGTACTATCAGAAATACCTCGATCCCAGAGCTCTATGATGGCATGGTCGTCTGCAGCAATGTCTCACCTTCAAACCCCAGTCAGAAGCCAGAGGACGCAAGGAATAATGGTACGAAGACACTGCATTTTCTCTGCAGCGATGGCAAATTAGGCAGTCGAGCCCTTCGTTCTCATTTACCTCTGCTTCTGCCGTTCGTCAGATCCCTCACTATCGGCGGCAAGCCACCAAAGATCTTGTTGGCCTGCTCGACAGGGAAAGATTTGTCCGTTGGTGTGGCCCTGGCAGTGCTGTGTTCATTCTTCGATGATGATTGTATGTCAACCCTGTACACCTCAGAATACCCTCTAGGCCTTTCAGCCGGCTGGCTTCTTCCTTGACTGACCAAAGCTTGAGCAGACAATTTCAAAGTCGAGACCTCGAGAGCTATCGATAAGTCTATCATACGTCGACGTCTCACATACATTACGACGGCGAAGCCTGATGCTAATCCCTCACGGTCTACCCTCCAAAGCGTGAACGCATTCTTAATGCCTAGAGAAACTTGATAACGATGATATATAAGAAATTGATGCACTCCACCGGACATAAAGGCAGCGCGCTGATTAGACTATCATGATCCATGCAGAGGATACTCCAAGCCGGGAACTGGGACTAGAGGCTATCGATCAAGGCTCTGGATCAGTTTATGTCTTGCCATATCCGAGTATGGAAGCAGTTTAAGCTTCGACATACAGCCTTCAAACGGTACCTCGGAAGGGTAGCTTCTAGAGACCGGGAACCTGACCCGGTCAAACGTGACTAAATCTGCGTGCATAATCATATAGTGCATTCCGATTAAGCTGGCGAGGCACAACTGTCGGTCAATAGCTGCAGCCTTCTCTTCTGCTTGCTACCACTTGCGATGTTCAAGCTTGACTCTAGCTCATTCACAGAGCACGCCATGCTCCCTGTGTTCCAAAACTGACCATAGAGTGGCTTTGAGAATTTGTCTATTGGTATATCACAATATTGAATTAATATACTCATCTAGCATCTCGCTTTTGCTACCACATCGGCGTCACTAGTCTTAAATGACGCGTAATTCACCCTCCTCCTTCTTCCAATCATTATCACCGCTTCCTCCTCTCTCCACATCATCGCCAAATGCCTTCCCTTCGATCGTGACGCTCTCACCTACTTCACCGTCGTATACTTCATCCGGCAAGATGGCTCGCGGGATCATGGTTTCGGTTGGCTTGAAAATCGTCGAGAGCACGACGTATATCAAAGAAGTGATGGTGAAACCGAGTATCCATGCAAAGGTGTATGGACGGATGCCAACGCCAGGATTAATAGCTGGGTTGATGCTATTGATGAAGCCTGGCAGGTTGGGTGCCACACCAACCACAAAAGCTGTGATGGCACGCCAATTGATGCCATAGGTGTAGCGATAGATGCTATATTAGTTGTCAACAGCAGGCTCAGCAACAAAACAATGGGCTGGATTTCACTTACCCTTCAGGATGATACAACGCCACGACATCATATTTCATATCATGAATCCACCAGAAGTCCCATACTAGTATAGCAGCAATAGGGCCCAAGAAGACGCTATAAGCCGACATAAAATTCAAAAAGCCACTTGCGGTTGCCAAGATCCTCCATGGTACCATGATCCAAGCAACAAGAGCACAAAGCAGCTGGCCGCGGCGTATGTTGATGTACGAAGGGAAAAGGGCTGCAAGATCATTCGCAGCGGACAGACTGTTAGCGGAGATGTTGACGCCTAAGGCGGCAAGGGAGAATGCAAATCCTGCGAAGAATTTGCAAGATCGATTCGGCCAGTTGGCTATTAGAGTCGCGGGGTTCCAGTCTAGCTGTCCGTAATGCTCCTGGCCGGCAGACGTGGCCGCAATGCCAATAAAGGAGATGAAAGTGAATACCACTGGCAGCATTGGCACGTAAAGCCACTGCCACTTCACACTTGCCTTGCTGTAGCGAGAGAAATCTGGCATATTGTTAGTTTGTATGTCATCTACACCCACGATCTGATGTTTGGTTCGTTGAATGTTCTCACCTGGCATATTCACAGACAATGTAGCATAGTTTCCGATGACCGAAGTGAGAGACGATAGCCATGCGTAGGAGTATGCGGAGCCGCCAATCGTGGCTCTTGCGGACGATGATAGCAGTGGGCCGCCTGTGCCACCTGTGGAGCGGAATGACCATATGAGTATCGCTATGAAGCATATCGGTACCAGGATAGACTTGGTAATGAAGAGGTAACGGAGGCTGTTAGGGTGCATGTAGAGGAAAGGTATTTGGGCGAGCCAGACTGCACTTCGCGGTCAGCTCACGGCAACGGGACGGGGAAGAGATGAGGACTGACACAAGAGGAATGACACCATCTGCGCAGTGGTGATGCCCTCACTCGCGGGTATGCCGTTGTGGAGGTCCGCGAAGCTAGGCCAGATCGCTGTGATCATCACGAATACCACGTCCCCGCCATTCAGGGTCTGAATAGCGAACCAAAACATTGCCAGTATCACTCGGGAGATGATTGCAACTATCGGAGTCGTTGATCAGCTACTGGACGTCACAAATGTCACCATACTGGAGCACGCGACATACCATAGCTCCCCCAGAATCCCCATCCAGCTCTAGCCAGCACAGGAAACGGCGCATGATACAGCACGCCCGTAGCACCGTTCAGACTAATCACCGTCGACACAACCAAGAAAGCCGTTGCAACAATCCCAATGGCGTCCTTATAGCTCAGTCCAATCGCCAGAATGGACGCAGCAAACTCCCAAGTTGCAGCATTGAAGGCGTCACTGAACCAGTAGGCTATCAGTGCCCAGACGGACCATTTACGGTCTTCGCGGCGGATAGGATCAAGATCTGTCAGATTTCTTCGTTAGCAGGCCAGGACATAAGACGGAAAGGACCGGGAGTTGAGATACCTATATTACTCCACCTCGAAACGCCCAACGCGCCAGAGAACGCAGAAGGTACCTGCTTAACGCGCAATGCAGGCCATTGAAATCGCCCTTTCAATCGACTCGCCATAATTCTTTCTGTATATATGAACCGAATGCCGGGAGGAGGTGGTGGCTGCGGTGGGTATGCATGGCGACGTAGATGGGCTTTTGTAGCATCGTTTCTTCTGTAGTGGGGCTTATCTTGCATATGCCGATCACCAGTTCCCAGTCAACGCGCTCGCGCCGGGGAGATATCTCGACCTCTAGGGTGCTGCGTTTCGTATTGCCCTGTTCTGGTTAGGGGGGTTCTTATCGCAGATAGGGTAATGGTGCCGGGAGATCTCAGCCTTATCTGGTGGACTAGGGATGCCCCTTGGAGATGGGCAAGCTGCCGTCGGATTCTAGTCCTATGCTGACTTTGCTCCACGTGAGAAACAGTAAAGCGAGAGGCACCTAGCTGGAAGTATGATACAGGAGTTGAGTCCAGATCCTGCTGCGCCGAGGTCTTCGTAGGATAGTGGAGTTGGCACCACCAGGAACCATTCAGCCATCTCGAACGGCATTCGATGGCCGTCATCGTATACGCCAGCCTCACATCCAATGGCCCTTCGATGTCTTACACTCTGACCATCTGTGAAGCTCATTGCTGTCTTCTTAGCGGATCTCGAGAAGCCCTTAAACGCCGTCACGAGGTGCTAGCACCATGCCATCTTATCATGCCGCTCGTTGTGCTCTGTTTCTCCTAGTATCTCCACCTCACAGCCACCGTCCGCTGGTATCTTAGACCTGGAAGGTAGGTCGCTGAACCGGGTACCGCTCGACTGCGTCTAGATAATCACAAGGCTCTCCCGACGACCTGTAGATACCAAAGTTGTAGCTATTTCCTTCGTGATTCTTAGAGTTTCTGCTGAGAGTGCAGACGTGTGTACCATCAAGAGTATCTTCGCTATTGAAAAGCAGACACCGGGGGTAGAGGGGGCGAGGGATAGTAGCAGCGTGTGGAGACGGTGCTGCTTGAATATCTGCAATAGACATTAGTTGACTCATCGCTAACGGGGCTGACCTGCATATCATCTTTTGGAACTCAGCAATGGTAATGCGGTCTAAGGGTAAGCTCCTACTGGGGACGGCGATAACAAGTGGTATACATGATTGACAAGGAGAGATGAACTGGACTAGGCAACGCGGTCGGTCTTCAGGAGATTGAGTAGGTCTTTTCAAGGTCGAATGTCAATACCCGCGAGTCTGCAATTGATGGAGACCCAAAGAGGGCTTCAGAGTAGGATTTTCGCACTCTGTGGCTTATGGTTCTTCTTGAGCTTGGTGAGGTTGCAATTACAAACTGCACAGGCCAACGAGGCTAGCCGGTTCAGGACAATCACTTCACAATTGTTCTGGTGGCGAATTTTAAAAAGGTATTATACGAGATTGATATTCTATATACAGAATCTCGCCAGCGCTCTTACGGAACACACTTGCAACCTAGCATGACAGACAACTCACGCCCCCCGCAGAAGGCAAATGGCCCATTTCTCCCATTGAGCGCTCGTTAGGCAGAATTGTACTCTTGGTAAGGAGGAGTAGTCTCTGTCCGCTGGAAGCAAATATGACTAGCTCTATTTCTTAGACAACGACTCAGGAGCAGCTAGGCCACCAGCCGAACCGAGAAGGTCACGCTAGGATCCGCCTCATTCTCTCACAGACGCTACCATGATTGGTTGAATGGTTCTTAGCCTTTATCTCGGCTCTTTCTTCCTCGAACTTTGCTCCCAGTCTTTCGAGTTGCTCCTTCAGAGGGGTACTCCACGCTCTAAGCCATACGCCCTTCGCCGGTATAGAAATTTTTACGAGACTCTTCAAGCTCTTTTGTCTGATGCAGCTCGTGAGCTATCGTCTCCACGAACAGCGAATCTGAAGTCATCTGTCTTGAGTTTCGTATGGCCGGAGTAGCCTGCTCGTCCCAGGGGAAGGTCCTCACGATCTGGTACCGCATGTCTCGGATAGAATTAGAAGCGTAATCTGTGTTGAAGATGAGGCCTATGAGATTGATGCAGTGTCGTGGGGTTACCGAACATTCTAACTGGTAAAGGACAGCGTAGGCGAGGTTCGTGAGTGAATGCACGCGAGAAAGGGGCGAGCTAGGTAGCTGAGCCTGCTGATGCCGTTGATAGATATGAATGGAAGTCTGAGTAGGCGGATGGACTGGGCTGGGAACCACCCTGGCCTGGGCCCGGACTGAGCCTGCTGATGCCGCTGATAGGTATGAATGGAAGTCTGAGAAGGCGGATGGACTGGACTGGGAACTACCCTGGCCTGAGCCTGGACTGGGCGCTGTTGTTGGGCTTGCATAGAACGGAAAGGGTCTTGGTTGTGTGCCCCTCAACATAAACCACATCTCCTCCTTTTCCCTCCTCCCTCCCTTCCCATCGTCATCTTCCCAGGTATATTCCACCCCCTCCATAACCTGGATATCAACCAACTCCGGCTCCAAGCACGCGGCCGCAATCTCCTTACTCCCATATCCCCTGACCCTCTTCCCACCGCGCAGGTACTCCTGCCCGTAAGCCGGCGTGCCAGGTGGTGGGCATAAGGTGTAGTGGACTTTTTCAATGTCGATGACGAGAAGGACGCCATTTTCATTCAAGGTTAGGAGGAGGATTTCGAGGGTGCGGACCAGGATATCTTGGTTGTAATGAGGTAAAGTGGAATTGCAGAGGAAGTCGATGCTGACCCTCAGCAGCCACATCTGCCATTTGAATAGCGATGTCTCTACGCGACCGAGATATGGTTTTGTCCGGTAATCTCGTCTGATGGCGTAGGAGGATTTTCTGTCGGTGCTGTGGATGGACGGTGCATCAGGGTCTTAATGTCTGCGGAGTCCCACCTCGCAATCCCCGAGGGAAAGGAAGTGGGAGGTCCAGCTGTACTTGGTCTCGCCCTTACTTGGTCCTGCTCCAGCGCACCAGGGCCGATCGATTGTGATGAGGGGCCGCCAGTTGTAGCAAGGACGTCAACTTTCGTCGCTGTTGCTTGGGCATAGGAATTGGTCTTGTCGTGGATTCTATCTCATCTTGATCAAGGTCGACGAGGACGAAGTCGTCATCTGGAAGCTCAACATTTTCGTAGCGGGCTGATGTGTCCCTTGGCCCTTGTCCAGCAGTTTCTCCCGCCCCTAGAACCCCCTTGTGTGTCGGTGTCGAAGTCAAAAGTTCCATTACCCATTGACGATGTTGTGAAAAGATAGTCTGACTTGTCAACGACACTGTCTGTTGGGGCGATGAGCCTCTCATAGCCGGCGCTCAATACCAACGATATATGGGCAAGGAGCTTCGATCGCTTGAACAAGTCGCGCTGGAAGTACGGGAATGAAAACGCCAGACCAGGTTAATGGGTATAATAGTTCGACGGAGGTCACGCCGATCTTGAATCCGTTCACGTTCAAAGCATCGTGAACTGCAGAGGCATTGTAGTACTCCGCTCGATAGGCCTTGCGTGTCGACGAGCTGCGTTCGTGTCACATCCTCCTTGGTGAGCCTTAAGGGCTGTCTTCTGTGGTGACATGCTATCTCATCGTTCTTGATAAGACGAAATGACACCAGGCAGCCGAGGCCGTTACCGAAAGATGATACCTCGATTCTTGCATCCACCCAAACCGTCCCGCAGATCTTGAATCCGTTCACGTTCAAAGCATCGTGAACTGCAGAGGCATTGTAGTACTCCGCTCGATAGGTCGATGCTATGTCATCGTTCTTGATAAGACGAAATGACACTAGGCAGCCACCCAAACCGCCCCCCGTGCTCGAGATAAATGGTGCCTCAGATCGAGCATCCTTGCCGATCAGTGTTATATTCCAACACTTATTTTCTGGATTATTGGCTCTGTGTCAAATTTCCCAAAGACTGTTTAACATGCTCTGCAACGGCCCCGACATCCAAGGGTTCATGCATATTGTCATACTTGGTGGGGGAGCTCATTTCGAGGACTTTGCACGTCGAGATGCTGAATGAATTGGTTCTAGAGGATGACACCAAGCTGGCCTCATCATCTGACTCGTCACACTGATAGTGGCGCCACAGCCAAGCAAGCTGTTTCCGAAAGGTATGCTTCGCCGTCTTGGCTACCACAAGTATCTGGCCTTCATACGTGGAAACAGAAGAACATTTTGGGCTCTCTGGACCATCTGCTTCGTTAATATGAGCATGAACTGCACCAATGGCAAAGACGAGTTGAAGAACTGAGAGGAACGTGCGGTCCTGATATGTGGTAAGATCATGGGCGCTCCGAACTTGTCCATGTTGGAACAAAAAATCTGCTTTATTTATCGTTGGGAAAGAAAGGCGCCATCTGAAGGAGCAGCAGGTGCACATTCGACTGCGATCTTCTTCCATGGCGGTGAGATGGGCCTTAATGTCGCCAGCGCCTTCCCTTTCGGCGGATCTGTGAGTTTCGGCTTCTTGTTTGGATGTGCATCATTGCCATTGTCTCCGACGAGCCTCACTTGGCACTGTTTGGCCCAGGTGGGTAGTTCGACCAGTCAGCCTGGTTGGGGTCGGTCGAAGGTTCACTACCTCCGTTGGCGGCACGCTGCCGATCTTCTTCAGCCTTTCGCTGCTTGGTGGATAGTTCGACCCGCCAGCCTGGTTGGGGTCGGTCGAAGGTTCACCACCTCCGTTGGCGGCACGCTGCTGATCTCTCCTCGTAATCGGCGCCCCAGCTATCACGGCGACGTCCCGAAGCCAACGTACGGTCTTGATGAGCCTCACTTGGCACTGTGTGGCCCAGGTGGGTAGTTCGACCAGTCAGCCTGGTTGGGGTCGGTCGAAGGTTCACTACCTCCGTTGGCGGCACGCTGCTGATGGTAGACAATGGACGGAGGTGTGTTAGTGTTATATTGGCCCACAACACCTTAAATTCGGCGCTCGACTTGACCATGGTATTGGCCCATTCACAAGAACCGCTGAGGGTGAAGGGTTCCCACATAAGTGAAAAGCATCCTGGTCTCCTTCACGATATATACTGGCAGACCAGAGGGCCGGCTGATGTACTTCAACTAAGTCGTGCCCGCCTCGACCTCCCTAGGAGACCCTAACATAACCACCCTGGTTCCCAGTTTTCGTAGCCAATTTACACCACCCTCCCAGTCTGGCTTCAATGGCCACAAGAACCTTCAAGCATAGTTCGAGGGAAATCCATAAGCCACAGGAGGAGACAGTCTTGACTGATCTGGTCATCCAGCATCCCAGGAACCTCGAATTGAACCTCCGGTACGGGCCAAGGGCATCGGCGGTCATCTTTATGGGTAATGAGAATGGGTCTAAGTCTGGATGTTGTTCGACGTTGCTTGTTGTTGATCTTCATAAGCGCTTGGAGTGCTGGGAGCATTGAAGGATTAATTTGGACAGCTGCAGAAGTCGGTTGGATGCCTTGGGACTTTGTATTTGCTAATGGGTCGAGCTGCCACTGGGCTTGATCTTCATCTCTTTTTTTCCTTGCTGCTTGGCTTTCACGAGGTTTCGAATGGCCTTCTTCGGTGATTGCTCCACTTCCGGTGACATAACTGGGTTGCCCGTTCGGCGTAGAGATCCTGGACGAAGGAACTGGCAAATTACTTTTATTCGGTGCTTGAGGACTGCGATCCCATGGAGACGGCGGTGACTCAGCTTAGGGTCCCTGTTGAATTTGCGCAGTGACATAGTTCTGGGGGCTATTGTCTTTTTCTACTCGTAGGAAGCTTATGAGACCCTGTGTATGCAGACTTGGCAGCGCCTGCTGTATTCGGTTGCCAGCCTTCTGGCTCACTTGTGATGTCGATATCCATACTATAGGCCATCCCCCAAGTCTATGATCATAGTAGCTTACAGGATCAAGCATCCCCTCTTCTTGCCATCGTGGCCGTATTTCCCTCCTTTCTTGGATAGCCATGCGGCACGTGTCGCGGGCTCAAACACTTCTCTGACACCGTTGTTGGTTTCATCATCTCGTGAGCAGGTTCAGGATTGGAAGCTCGGACGTTCGGCGGCCATTGAGGGAGACACAGGACTTTCACTTGCGGAATTATAAGTAGTCGCAACTGTAGCACACAGTCCGCATGTGTATCATAGTCTACAAGGGCGCCGGTGAACATTGACGTTTTTCCAGTACGTGTCACGTATATTTTCCCCGCCTTCTTCCTTCATAGGTGGAAACAGAAGAACATTTTGAGCTCCCCGATTGGAGCTTTAACGCAAAATGTCTTGGTGAGATATACCTAATGATCCAAAATGGACGGTGTGCTTTGGCTGCACAATATGCAGCTTCGGCTTCTCCAAGATCCCCGAACTTAAGACCTCGTCTTTCAAAACCCCCAACGGAGTTGTCAAGACAATATGGTCAGCTTCGAAAGTCTCACCGTCCTCGCAGAAGACTTTGCCACCCCCAGAGGAAGCGGTTGATTGCATATCGTAGGCTATACGCTTGACAACCTTAGATCGTGCCAATGGAGGGTAGACGGTGTGCTTTGGCTGCACAATATGCAGCTTCGGCCTCTCCAAGATCCCCGAACTTAAGATAGATCATGCCAATGGAGGGTAGCTCGGCAGTCAAGATGTGCTCTAGGCAACGAAACTTGTGTGCCTCGGCTGCGAGGCATTCCTGGCAGCGTTTTGCCTGGAGTAAAACGTCGGTTCTTGAGCGGAGCAGTCCAGTAAGATGTGACATTATGGTTCCAGTAACTGAGCTACTCGGCCCTGTGCTTGAAGCCAGAAATTTCTCCAGCCTTCAATAGTAGATCGCCTTGTGATGGGGCCCTGCTGGTCATATCCAATTCGGCGTGGTACTTGAGCTCGCCCTTACTTGGTCCTGCTCCAGCGCAGGTTCAGGTCGAGATCGAGGAGAAGCCGCCGATGGAGAACCCAAAGTGCCAGCACTGAAAATGCTCGCGTACCATTCGATGATCTGGCCAGCCCCGTCTTCTGAGTCGTACTGACGCCTGGCTTCCCGCAATAGGTCCTGAAAGCTGTGCGTTCCCTTCTTGGGGTCAATGGTACATTAGCGAGATTAGCAACAGAGCACGAGTGCTCTGCCACCTCGTCCGTTGCTTGTAGGTGCGCTGCCACCTTTTCCGTCAGTTGACGGCCTCAGGATCGTAGAGAGATCATGATTCGATATTGCACCAGATCGCCGATGTGCGTGGCCACGTCTAGCTGGTGTAGGTCGAGCTTTGAGTTGGTCACGCGATAGATCTTCGCACTGTAGAAAGCTCGTCGCACGGGAGACTTAGCCGTCGACCGCAAGGTCATCACCCTCATGCCTAGTTACGTCGCTCTGATGGCTTTTAGAGTGATCGTTTCGTGTAGGGCTTGAGCTAACAAGTACTGGTCCGCCATTAGAAATGCCACCACCAACGAATTCACTTCCATTTCTCCTATGTCCATGATCCGACTGCTCGACATAAGAATGGGCGTGCTCCTACACGGTGGTGTATGTGGTCATGTGCATCGCAACCCATGCACCTGTCCCTGATATCGCATAGGGCGGAAGAATGATTCTCAAAACACCCATAGTTGCCACAGACACCATGGTAATTTAGGTATGTTTGGGAAACGTACGTACCCCTATACTCGGCGATGGCGCCATTCCATCGATCTCTTCTTTACCAGGTGTACCTCGCTCCAGGAATGGGACTGCACACCTCCAGATAATGAAATCAGATAGAGCGCTGACGAGAGACGTTATGCTATTGGTTACAGAATGGCTAGCGCGAATCGTCGACATGCTACTTGATGTTTTCGATGAGATGGTCGACAAAGGCCGAGGAATGTACTCGAGGACGTCGGGTGGCCCCAATCTTATAGCTGCCTGTTGTACCTTAGAGACGCTCAGGTGGGAAGCGTGAGTCTCTTGACTGGAAATGGCGGCAGATGTCTATTTCTGAGGCCTTCTTCAGTTTTTCTGGCAGCTCAAGAGCCATAGAATGCAGGATTGAATGAATAAGGGGTGTGATGAGAGCCTTGAATGCGAGTCCCAACGATGGCACTTTCTGGCTCTGATTCTTCCGTCCACGAGCATCAAGCAGAAAATATCGGATGGCGTCCCCAAGGTGGCGGAGGTCGAGGGAGTCAGTTGTGGGTGTTAATGTGCAAAGAGCGTGATGTTTGGGAGCTGTATGCCGACAAGCCGAACAGTGTTATGTGTGCAATCAAAGCACCATTTCATACCGGTTGTTCGCAATGCCTGACGATGCTGACGGGAAACATAGGTATGGAGTAACAGGGGCAAAGATTGCTGCACTTTTTCAATCCCAAACTTCGAACCGAATTCATGGCCGGCCATGTGACGAAAAAGCGAGCAGAAAGGATATTGCCTCAGTCTCCAGACTGGAGAGACATTCAGAGAGAATATGATAGGGAGTGCTGCTGAAAAGCCTGGTCGATCTCTTGTAGGATCTTTCGCCGGATGGACATCCATTCTTTGTGATATCAATGGGTCTGAATACTGCCTCACCGGGCTTTCGGGTCTCGATCTTGAGTAAATTGGCATAGGTTGGACCTGCTTCGAGCCAGGTCTACCGCTCCATACCTCGCCAGCGCCCCACACCCTCCATTGCCCAATGAAGGGAGCCACTTGGTGCTCAATAAAATCAGCGCCCTGCTGATAATGGCCCCGCAAAGACAGGTCGGTTTGATTATCTCTTATTGAGTCTCTTATTGAGAGATAATTGCTTCTGAACTCGACCGCTCGAGCTCGCAATTTTTCACTAGTGCCTGAAGATCTACCTTCTGTCGTTGGCATCGACGGCGTATGTGCCCTGACTTGGCAAGACCACGGAAAAAGATCTAGCTAGCGATGCGTTCCTGTGCTCGGTGCCAGCTCCGGCGTATTCGATATCGTAACATGGTTTCTATGCGAGTGTTGAATGGTGTCGCGTCCGCATGTGACCGGTAAGTAACTAAAGTCTTTAGCAGACGATAACATCAATACTTTGGGCTAGTACATGTCGTCGTAGGTTGTGATATTGATTGATCTATCGGAGGAGTGTGCTGAAAATTAGCATCCAAGGGTGTTGTACTTGGGTGCCGGTACAACATTACGGCAATGGCCGACCGTGATCATCACAAACGCTGAACCATCGTTTGCCTCAGCAACCGTTGGGCTTGTCTCAGCGCTCTCAGTATGACAGTTCCTTATCCTCCATATCCTCTTTGATCGTCTCCAAGCTGAGCCTGCTGCTGCAACAATTCACCGAGAGAGGTAGCCGTAGACATACGATAACCTTAATGTTTGGTGAATAAGAGTAAGTGGACTGAAGGACAAGCCTCTCAATCCCGAAGATTGTTGCCGAGTCTGGTGGGGATGATTGTGCAGAAATTTTCCAGACGGCGTTGGCATAGCAAGTCGAGCCTAAGTTCCAGAGGCCTCGGAGTCCGTCTAACGGTGTGGTATTGTCGTGTAAAGCAACTTGGTCTTGGTTTCTGATGTAAGTCGCTTTATTATAACCAGGCTAAGCTTATAATGGCCGATAAGACCGGGTGGGCGTTGACATGACCGCGGCGGCTCGATTGACGATGGCCTTGCTGTACGAAGACCCGGTACGATTGTCCGGTACAGGATGCTTCGCTCGTACCTGGCCACAGAATGTCTGAGATTTGTCAGGCAACAGGCGAAGGTGAAAGCTGGCTTTGTTTTCTCGCCCCTAGGCTCTTCGATCTCCTGACCTTAATAACTGGTGAATAAGAGTAAGTGAACAGAAGGATGAGCCTGTCAATCCCGAAAACTGTTCCCGAGTCTGGTGGGGATGATTGTGCGGTACAGGAGATTCATCAATGGGCCGTCTTGTTGATCAACCATTCCAGGACAGCGTCGAGATTCTTGGATTGCTCCGAGCGCTGAAGTTTATCTTGCCATTGCTAGCATGCGTCTTTTCATCGCTTCGTCCACGTCGTGAATGCACAGGTCGTAGTAGAACATCATTGGCAGTCATGCACGGCGTCGTTGTAAGTCGTTGCTTCGGTGAGAATTTCATCAATGGGCCGTCTTGTTGATCAACTATTCCAGGACAGCGTCGAGATTTGTCTCCTCTTTTGCGCTAATGCCATAGCAGCTGACCTCCCGGTGGGAGATAGCTTTCATATTCAAGGCCTCGATTAACTCATCGACTGACATCTTGTTGGGAAGGTCGGACTTGTTGCCAAGAACAAGTAGTGGAATCCCATCCAGGACCGAGCTTCCATTGTTCAAACGAAAAAGTTCTTTTGGGATTGCTTGATTTTTGTCAGAAGTAACCCGAGATTTCTTTCTCCGTTTCGCTCGTACCTGGCTAAAGAATGTCTGAGATATGTCAGGCGACAGGTGAAGGTGAATGCTGGTATCACTGACACAAGAATCGTGAGTTGAGTAGAACGACCCGCGTAGACAAGGCACAATAGGAAGCTTGCTCTGCTTTCAGTAAAAGCCGCATCGAATTTCGCAGGGAACATGGGGCTTTGTTACATGGTCTGAGGGTGGAGGTTGTAGGTAAGGCGAAAGAGTGTGGTGCCAGCCTAGGATACGACCAGATAATTAGCCCAGGAACATCCAGCGTTGCCGCAGAGGTTGCAAGATTTTGCTTACCTCAAGGCCCCTCAATTCCATGCAGCTCTCTATCAAAGCGGCAGTTCTCTCCCCATCGGCAGTCTTTCTTTCCTTCGGTATCGCTAGGGCACCTTTGCCCATAAATGCACTTCAGATCATCACAAAGGAGTACGAAAGCCATCTTACAGGTATGATGTTGAAGTTTCCATAGGACAAGTGCCTTTGCATCACTAGTGTGATCCAGAATGTCCTTCGCCCCAGGTTCTCTACCACCCTCTTGGAGCGCTCTTCTTGGAGCTGCTTGACTCGGTCACCCATTATTTGATCAATCGCGTCTCTCACTTCCGGAGATGCAACGGGTCTGTGATAGGGTGATGCAGGTATGACAGAATAGTAGCTATGAGGATTATGGAAGTGGACAGTTGGAAGGTAGGCTATGAAGCTGCGGAGCTAGTGGTGATCGTGGTGATCGCGTAGTCTGGAAAAGGTGGCAAGGGGTAACTAGGGCTGAATCCATCACTGGTACGTGGGAAATGAGCTACCCGTTTCTATGATGCACGCGTGCCGTTAAGGTGCGTTTACGTGTTCTTCAGATGTGAGCAAGGTTCGAGGCTGGTGATTTTGCAATTGGCATGTACACTGGTCTACGGCTAGAAGGGTTGTTGGCAGCCTACTTATGGAAGAATCTTGCACGCTCAGTGGCACAGGTCTGGCTTGAGACTGGATCAATTGGGTCACGTAGATGCATGGACTGTAAAGGATGTTCAAGATGTGATTGAATAGTAGCTATATGGGCTATGGAAACTCCTTCCTAGATTGCAACAAGTCAGTATGTTTTCCTCCGCAGATGAACATGGTGAAGGGTGGTGGAGGACATACGAATACGCAACTTTGCGAGATGTTGAATGACGGCACTGCCAGTAATATTGGGCCCCACAAGAGCCGGCGAGGTTCGTGAGTGAATGCACGGCGAGCTTAGCCGCTATTTTATGGACGCAGACCACGAGCTCCATATCATCTGGTGAAAACTAGTCAAGATGGTGGATGATTAAGGACGCGTGTAGAACTTACCCGTCCAGCGAACAAGGCTTTTATCATCAAACACGATGTGGCGGCGGGCCCAATGCTTCGAGGCTGTTCCGCCCCGAAGATGCTTCGAGGCTATTCCAACCCCGAAGCACTGGACCCGCCATTTGGGATGAGTCCCTGAAAGGTTGGTCCACAAGTAGAAGAGGCTGTGTTCGATGTCAGCACCTTTCGGTTGTGAGGAGTAGAACAGCCATCTCGACTATTTGCTTGTGCTTACCGAACCACAATCTTGACCTATGATGAGGGCTTTTAAATGCTCAGAGTAAAATTTCTGAAGGGGGACAGACGAAGGTTGTAGACCTTTCACAGATGACTGAGTCTGATCTGGTGGCGGACTGAAGGGTTTTTAGCAGTGTTCTAGGAAAGATCTCAAGATCACCTTGCCCTACCTATGAATTGCTGTTGTTACGGAGGACATACGGCTATTCTCACCCTTTGAACCTGAGATTGAGGCTAATGGACGAGTAACAGGACAAGAAGTAGACTGGTTTGGATACTCAGTGGAGAGATTCTGATGGGGGACAGACGAAGGTTGTAGACGTTGCACAGATGACTCGGTGTGATTCTGTGGCTGCCTGAAGGGTTTTTAGTAGTGTTCTAGCAAAGATTTCGAGACCACCTTGCCTTACCAATGAATTGCTCAGAGGAAAGTGTGTGACAGGGCTATCTATGGCCCAGAGGAGGAGGGCATCCTGTTCGACTTCTTTACCAAATTTGGTCATCACGGTAACGTCCGCCACGGACAGAAGAAAGTCGTGCAAATGGGAGAGAGTGGTGTTGTGGGGTGGGTGATTTCATTTCCTTATTTGCCGTCACTCCTGGCTGCTCGGTTAAATTGTTGGGCGATTCGCGTTGAGCTCTGCAGCCCTGGCTTTCGCAGCGAATGTTGATCCGTCCTTCGTCTTTGCCAGGCTCTCTGGTGGGGGCCAGGAACCTTCCTTGTCGAACCCGTCTCATCGGGCTCGTAGGATGATATTATCAAGGTGCACCCCTGCTGCTAGGTCAGCTCGCTGTAAGTGTATGATGGTGGATGAAAGCTTACGCAGATCTTGAAATAAAAAAAATTTGAAAAAAATGAAAGAAGACCGAGGTTTGCTTATTGCAGGTACCCTTTTCCCTTCAAGCTCATTAGAGAAAGATGGAGTTGCTTTGGTAATTTGCTTGTACTTACCAAACCACGTGCATTGTTGCGTTGGGGAAGCGGCCGGGCGTCGAGACATGGACAGGCGAGAACGAAGGGGTGCGCGGGGTCTGAGGGCCATACGAGTCACGGTGACTGTTGAGGTTCATATTACCCAGTGCACTGTTACCCAGTGCACTGTCCAAACCAGACTCTTGACCCATGATGAGGGGGCCAAGAATCCCCCTGCTGCTGGGTCAGCTCGCTGTAAGTGTCTCGATGGTGGATAGAAGCTCACGCAAAATTTGAATAAACCCCGTTCAATTAAAAAAAAAAAAAAAAAAAAAAAAAAAAAGAGAGATGTTGAGGAAAAGATCACTTTGAGCGGGGGGTGACAATTTGTAACATCGTGGGGTGCTAAGACTAGCTAGCGGCTTCACGTCACAGGATTTCAAATCAACATTCGCACGTAATAGGACCCTGAAATTTAAGGGGCTGAGGTTCTTTGCTCTTCTTCGCTTTTCTATGGAATTTCGGAATTTTCTGAGCTGTTCCCGTGGCGGAGCAGGGATTATGCGTTTCATGGCGGCCTTCTGGCCCCCCTTGATCGAAAAATATCCCCCCTTAGCGCAGCCAAGACTTGCATTTGTCTCTTGCTGTCGATCGCGGGAGCAATTGTCTCGATTCTACTATGTTGAGACAGTGACTACTTGAGCTGAGCATATTCTACGACTCTGAACAAGACTAATGTACAGCCCTAGCGAATAGCGATCCATAGGAACTCTCTCGAAGTAGCCTTAGCAGTCCAAGAGGTCTCTACTCAGAACATTCATGTGGGAGATGAGCATTGGGCATGCCGATCGTGCCCAAGGCTGAATGAGTAGATTAGCTCATGGTGCGTGGAATCAATAGACCCTAGCCAATCTTAGTTGTATGGCATAGCTAATGAAGCCATGATGCCAGTCTAAAAGCTACCGTTGTATATGTGAGGTCGGTGCCAGCATCGCAAGGCTGCCCCTTTCGGAGAAGTCGCGTTTGGAAGGAGTTGGCTGCTCACCAAGTGGGAATACATGCAGGAAAGGGGGCTATGTTCAAGGGTCTATGGAAACTGCCATTAAACCCGCTCCTCTTCGATAGTATCATAGCCAGTGTGGGTAACACGGGTAGAGGAGATTGCTCTCCTTCAGTGTAGCAAGCGCTTTTTCGAAGACCTGCTGCAAGTTTGAAGCTTGCGTATCCGAAACCTTAGTAGCTATTTGCCCTTGTAGAGTCTTTCTTTTTTATCTTGAGAGAGGTGGTGTAATTACAATAGTGCATAGACAGGAAAGTAGGAGAGAAGAGGTCTCAATGGAGCGTGGTTAGAGCGTTGGGATCTCGAGCTTTCACCAGAAGAGTTGCCTAGGTGGGACGACTAGGGAATGTTGCAACTGGGGCGTGCGGACCCATTTCCACGATCTTGATTGGGCTTCAGGAGGCGTCGAAGGTTGTCGCTGAATTGTAGATCGATTGGACAAGAGAGGTTTAAGTCGCCTCCAAGAGGGTTGACGAGAGATGTAGACCTCGCTTTCGTGATCAATCTGAATGATTTATTGCTCGCTTCTATGTGAAAGCTCCAGTGTCTTAACCTCTTAACTGGGATTTCGATCAAATGTGCGACATGCTGAGGAGATTTAATTACACACTTTCGCGGGATGTCCGAGGCGAATCGTAATCAGTATCAACTCTTCTTGGATCGGAAGAGTCTGCTGGTCGAGAATCAAAACGAGGGTCTCAGAGCGAGTATCAGATTAGAGGTAGCCAAAAAGCTCTGCGTTCGTGCTGTAATATTCTTCTTGGGACATATGGGCATCTCGGGCCTGAGTGGAGCCAGACATTTTATCCCATCCCGGACGCTGGCTTTCTGGGCGACGTTGACAAGATTGACAGGACAGCATGTGTAGAGAGGACATCTGTTTGATTGACTCGTAGACGATGTCAAACAGAAGTAACAACTGTGACCCGCATGTTAACGTGTTCAATGCCTTGCGAGATGAACACGACCGACCTTGAATCGTAGGGCATGCATTCGATATATTACTCCGATCATTCCGAGCGCCCCAGTCACGTCCAGCTCGACTTCGATCGCGCACCGAAGAAGGAGACGATATCGGTGGTATCGGGGGGTAAAATTTAGCCATACAATCGAACTGCAATGGAATACGTGCGACGCTTCTTAACCAAGCAGACTTGAGCCACTTTCTTCTTGTTCAGATCCAGCTTCATTAGCCTTGACACGCTTCGCCCACTGTCATTGCCGAGAAAGGAGAGGAAAGGGATCTTGGCCGCGGCGTGGATGTTAAGGAGGTGCTAAAAGATGAATTAGTTGTAGAACGGTCGTAGATAGAACGCCCCCCTTTTCAAATCACTCCCAGACTTTGCTCTTTCGATCCTCGACAATGTGTAACATGAACCGTAGCCATCCCTCCTGAGTCATCGTCCGGCAGATCACAAGATACGAGTGTCTCGAGCAAACGAGAGGCTTCGATAGGCCGGCGAGGAAGGTCCCTTACCAGGAAATTCAGATAATGGACACTGTCATGTGTATGGCGTAAAAGCAGCGTTTTACAGAGCCTCTCTATCTTCACGAGCCCATCCACGCTCTCTTAAGGTCCACCATCGTGCAGAATTTTGATTTTGACTTAAAAATTGGCCGTAATCTCGCCTAAGGTTGAATATATTTGGTCACGCCCTGCCAGCCCTTATAACGGCTGTGTGCTAGTTGGTCGCCTTGCAATGTTAGAAGCTGCCATTGAAAAGATTGTAATGATACTCAGCTATGCACTCTCTGCGGCCTCCATGCCATGTCCGATTTGTAGTCTGCAATAACTTGAATCGCTCTTTCTGATAGCCGAGTGTGGCGGTCGAAGATGACGACCAGGACGAATTTTGAGATAGTATCATATCATCCTCCTCATCCTCGTTTTTCACTTCTACCCTCTTTCTATTCCCATTTCTGAGTCTCAAAACGCTGGTGGAACCCTTCAGGCCAACTTGAGGTAGTTATTGACAGTGCTGTGGTGTCAACTCTATGAGGAAAATGGATGAGATCTGAGATGCATTGTCTGAGGATCTATCTACTATGGAATGAGCATGCTAATATACATGATGGAGGGGCATAACACGGTGGCAAGCTAATGGGCAACGCTAGGGCATAAGGTGCTGATGCTGATCCTCCAACATGTGGCTTCAGGGGGGACATCGATTTTCAGCGCGTGGGGAAGATGGCCAGGAGTTGATGCCGGGGTTGTACCGACCGACTTGATTGCATTCAAGACTTGTGCACAAAACGGGAATCTTCGAATTTCACGGGTGGTGGGAATAGATATATAGATGGCTCCTCATGGCGGCTCGATGGAGCCAGGACCGTTTACATTTCATCATCAGGTATCTGGAGAAGCAAATGGCATGGAGAGAGGATATCTTCTGATAGCAAGGGTGAAATTGAAGATGGGCTTCGATGATCTGGTTAGATTTAGGGTCCTGAGGGCAAGCTGGTGTGAAATACTGTCATCTCCTAGTAACCTCAAGTGGACTCTCCAGCCTAAGGGAGTAACGATGTGCGATCATTGGTACTGATTACGAAGGGTCAATTGCAACGGCAGGTTCAACAAAAAGACATGGTCGTCATAGGGGAAGGACTCTCTTTAGTAACCACCGGGTCTTTGCATCACCCTCCTAAGCATATTGCCATCCACCTTCAACCACTGGCGTCTTCTCTTACCGCCATAAGAACCCCATTAAGAAGACCAGCAACGAAAGAGATCATTTACTAGGCGGTCCCTCCCATCTGAATGTCATCCCCATAGTGGCGATAGATCTGTACGTTGGTCGCCACCGTATTCCAGACTAGATCAATGTCATAGGTTACACTGATATACCCCTGGGCGAAGTAATTATGTAGAGTCTCAAAGTGCGTATCGTTCTCATAATAGCTCGCGAGTGACATTCTGCCGTCCTCAGATTCCAGTTTAATCATTCGTGCCGTAACGTCGATCTGGAGGATGTGGCCGAACACGTGGTCGGTACCGTTGGTTGAATTGACGTTGCCCATTGTTGGATATTTTTGGGGAAGGCAACTTTGGAGACTTTGTCGAGGAAGATGGATTGGAAGACGTGGTTGCCGTAGGAGAAAGAACAGCCACAGGGTGTCTTCCTTTCACTGCGTAGTTTACTCTGGTTGGATCCCATACCATTTGTAACTAAAGATTTGGCAATCGGCTGCCAAAAGCCCCCACGGTCGGACGGAATGTAACTGACGACTTTATCGCCACGTATATTTACATAGTAGGCCAATAGTCGATCGAAATGGCTATCTTGTGATTCTCTACCAATGAGAGCACCTTCCTCCTGCATCTTGACCAGTTGGCGGACGGCATCCATCTGAACACCGATGGCACGCTCTCTCACTTTGGAGAGGCGCGACTTTTGGTGTTTATCAGCGCCTGCGAACCATGCTTTGCTAGCTTTATTCATATCGTAAGTTTGCAACAACGTCTTTTCAATTGCGTACTTTGATAACTCCTGTCCTTGTTCGCTGGCGAATGCTTTCCAAAATTTCCCTTTTTCATCACGTCCCAGCGTCCAGACGGAATATAACTGACGACTTTATCGCCACGATAATTTACATGGTAGGCCAACATTCGGTCAAAATGATCATTGTCGGTAAATTCGACAGCGAGAGACTTCTCACCATCAAAGGATTCGATATATATGATGCGAAGCCTAATGTCGACTTCGATGATCTTCCCGAGTATGTAGCGGTTGATGCTGGCGATAGTGGGAGGCGAGGAGGCAGGCTGCTGTTGATTCTGAGCTTGAGAGGTCTCTGGCGTTTGGGTAAGAGGGAGGCGTGGATAATCCATTGCTGGTCGGTAATCTGACGCGGGAATGGCCTGTGCGGGTCTATTTCCTGTCGTCATTAGTAAACATACCCTTAGTTGTGACGAGAACTAGTACCTTCAAGATGTCTGGTGGCTCTGGGTAAAAAAGAAAGAAGGTCTGGACGTCGGTCAGTATGAGCCCCCAGACTCTAGTGGGTACGTACGTCACGACCCTCTGTACGTCGTACATATATATATATATATAGTATTCCAATAGCCTAGCGAAGTGATCGTCCCCAAAATCATAGGGCAACTGAGCAAGAGCGAGCTGCAATGGCTGACGGCAACATGCAACCGCCAGCATAACATTGACCGAAAAGAAGCTGCAAAGGCCGCGTCGGTTGCTCATCGTTGCTATGTCGAAAATTGCGAGTCATATCGAATACGCCAATCTTGCAGCTGATTTAAAAGCCCCAAGTTCTGTTTGTCCTTTCGAAGTGCGAAAATGACATTGAGGCGTACGGAGGCGGCGGTGATTATCGGTCGTAGTTCTCCGGCGTGACCAGGAAGGTACTCCCTGACGCCGCCACTGTCTATGCGGCCTTCGATCGTCAATGCGACTGGTAGCAGAGTATTCCATTTGGAGCTGAGTCGCACTTGCGACTGGTTCGTGGTACCGGCGAAGCTGGCGATATCAGAGATGAATATCTTACATACCACGTAAGGCTTCGATGGTATCGTCTTGTCACCTCAGTTCTCAAGGGTTGAGGCTTCATTGATCTGGTTCATGCATGTCCTAGACTGACGTTGCTTCCTGAAAAGAGCCAATAAAACGGTTTCACCAACGATCCACGAAGATATAACTACAGTAAACTTTCGATGAGGCTATGATCTGTAGCCAGGACTGTCCGGCCCTGGGACTTAGGTATTCCGTCCTCAATTGGTGCCAATGGATCGTCGGGATTACTCCCATTTCGCGTTGTCGCTGTCAGGTCCTCGTTGTCTGCTATCTTCGTCCGGTGGTATCACGAGCTCAACAATTCGTTCTGGTGCGTGGATGGGACGGAAAATCCTACAGGCATTGGAGCTTTGGTATTATTCGATGTCATTCAGCCACTAAACGGAACTCCTATGTTCGATCTCGTCTGCCCACGATGTCATTCTCGATGCTAGTAGGACCGCTTCTCGCTCGTGAAATGGCTATTGCTTCTTATTCCGTGGACTGAATGGTATTGTGGAGGCTAATACCATCTTCCGGCTCAGAAGTTAGGTTGATGGTCTGGCGTAAGCGATTCAAGATCCAATCTGGGTCTGTCAAGTTGGCACGACCAGTCGTACATTGCTGGCCTTGGTAAGCGTCCTATTCGGAGGCATTCCCAGCTCAGCGTGCCCTCCTATGGGTGCCTCGTGGCTGCAGGCTAAATTTTTGGAGCATGATCCCAGGACTCCAGAGCTAGAGCTGTCTTAGATCACTTCTCGTAATGGCACTCATCTGTGTTATGCGATGCAGATAATAAAGTATTCTCCTTGGATGTCTTTGAAAGCCCGCTTTGTGCGGATTCATCAGACATATCTGGCAAAGTCGGATTCGTTCCCAATGGCAGGTGTTGACCAATGTGGCAAGTAACTTCGAGAGTCGAGAGGAGCTCAGAACAGATGCTGCTTTGGCTGCGGTGAACATTTGAAGTCGATGAAGTCGATCGCTGTCAGATTCAGTTAGAAGCCAACGAAGACGTAGGCTTGCTGTAGGAGTTAACATATTCCCTACTACAACGGATAGATGATATGATAAAGAAGGGTGATCTCGTGAAAGAATAATTGCCACCTCTCAAAGAGGCGAGGCTAGCCGAGCCACAATACTACCTTAGCTCTGAAAGAGGATTAGCGGTTGTAGCCGAACCCACAAAGGAGATCGGCGTTCCAAGCGTGTCCTTCCCTTGTTACACACCCGTTTTCATCAGTACCTAGGGTTTCGGACGTTCCTAGCACTGGACTAGCGAAACTCGAGCACCAGTCAACTGGAGAGAACGGCGTCTTTTACGCTGTTGTTAAGGTCTGGATCAACGAAGATATGAAACAATATGGTCCTCGCCAACGCGTTACCGACTACATCCACGTCAGCGACCCCGGCACATACGCTCCCATTCCCGAATCCAATGCAGCCGAGAACGCTGCTGTAGAGACTTTGTTCCCTACAGAAGACGAGGATGAAATAAAGCGCTGGAAATTGGTTCCACGCTCAGCTTGCGTCCAGTACGAGCAATATTGGGCTTGTTTCCGC
This sequence comes from Cladonia borealis, assembly GCA_018257855.2. NCBI lineage: Eukaryota > Fungi > Ascomycota > Lecanoromycetes > Lecanorales > Cladoniaceae > Cladonia > Cladonia borealis. Next base: position 455,259 of record JAFEKC020000009.1, on the reverse strand, counting down.
TGCAAATGAGTGCACGACGGAGGACGACAATAAAAATTAATTATTGATCAAGGCAAGCCTACCCAAATCCGACAACTTGCAGACCACATAGAGCTAACGTATCTTCAGAAGGTGACATCGATCTCTTCGAGGAACAAAGCTTAAATGATATCAACACCATTGGTTCCCTGTTTAAAGCATGGCTTCGCGACTTACCCACGGAGCTCCTTCCAAAAGCTGTGCAAGACAAAGTTGCTGCTGGATTCGGATAGCCACGTGATTTGGCAGATTTTGTACGCTTCATGACCATCACCTTCAAGTGAGGTTACTGACTCTTCACAGAACCTCGCCTCGGAATACAAACCGGAAAAGCAGCTACACAGTAAATCCGGGACTCTTGCCTACCTTGCCCCAGAGGTCTACGCTGGGACAGAGGGAATACGAAGAAAGAACTTCGACGTCTCTGACATATGGGCAGTCGTTGTTCGCTTCAACAACCGTTGGCTTTCGAGGCCGCCGGCAAAGGATCACATGCAGATCTCCAAGACAAGGCCAAGTGGAGCAGCACATATCACTGGCTTACACATCATCCTCATTTCTAAATCAAAATACAGACGAAGGCCGACGTTCTCGACCATTCGACTTAGCTCAACTCATTATTGCTAGCAGCTAGCGCAGCTATCCTGGCTCGACCCTACATTCTTCCTGCTCGCACTCAGGGATGATGGCCTCCACCTCATCCTCTCCGTGAGACAGGATGGGACTTATCGGTACCTGACGGAGGACGGCTGGCTGGGACCGCGTCGATACCGACCCATCCCACTGCAGCCTGTCACCAATCCTCCGTCAAGTCGCTGACCTCGCTGTTCTCTGCGACAGCCATCCGGGACTCTTGCCTACCTTGCCCCAGAGGTCTATGCTGGGACAGGGTACCTGACGGAGGTGGGTTGGTGGTCATTGGGCGTTACCTTCTATGAGTGTATCTATAATTTCTGAATCTGAATTCCAATATTGATTTTATGTGAGGGACGATTAGCCCGAATGCACCTCATAATTGATGAGTGTGAGCTTGATCACTGACCTGATGTTTTATCATTCAAAACCCTCAATCTAGAATCCGTCCTTGCAAGCCCACAAATGATGCCCACCTCCCGCAGATCTGAGTATATTTCGAGCGAAGAAATAATACAGAATAGAACATGCTGCTGGACAAAGTAATATAAACAGTTACATACACCTACACAGCCAGGACCTCCAAATTGATGTGCCGTACGCCCCAAAGCTAATCAACATCACATCTACACCTCCACCTCTTTCGCCAAAGCCAAGCTCAAATCCCAGCACCACAAGCACCAGCCTCAAAGCTCCAAGCTTCTCACACTCCTCTCCAACACCTTTACATCCTTCTCGAACTCATCCTTCACCTCCCCACCATCGCGAACCATATACTTCTCATCCAGTCCCTCATCCTCAACAACACCAACCTCCTGCGTCCTCCCCATCCCCACACCATCAAAACCGACGCCTACACCAGAAAGTCCCCGCTCCTTCTGTTCTTTCTTCCCCATATGTCTCCTAAAATCCCCGGAATCAGCACCCTCTTCAATAAAGCAGAAGAAGAAACGAAAACAGAAAAGTGAAGATCGTTGGTAGATAGCGGAACATAAAAGTACAGAGGGAGGAAACGAAGATATGGAATAAGCATAGGTACTTACTGGATCAAATACCCCACCAAAGCCCTAACGGGCCCCCTACACCTCTTCCCCCCATACCCATACCCATACCCATACCCAGCTCCAGCCCCCCCTCTCCTACCGCAACAACCCCCCCTCCTCCTCTCTACCCTCTCACCAACCATCCCCTCATCAACCAACTTCTCACCCACAGGCTGCATCGTCCCATAAGCCGGCGGTAGAACATGAGAATTCCCCTCTTGAATCTGCGGCATATCGTATCTAGCAGGACAATTCCGGCGATGGTTGCAGGAAGAGCGGCGATGACAGGTTGTGCATCGAGTGGATTGGGTGGAATGACACATGGTGTGATAGGGTCTATTAGGCTAGAGATTTGGACTTTAGGAGGGAAAGCAGAGGAGATATTTTAGAATGTTGGTCTGGATAGTTCTTGTAGTTTCATTCGTCTGCGCTGGTAAATCTTGCTCTTCCTCCTGGCGGTAGGGTTTGAAAAGGGTATTATATATCCCTCCCCATTCCCCTCTCCATTCGGCACATACTCATCCCCATCTCCAGCCATTGCATAGCCTCTACAGCAAAATTCGCTGCCTATTACGTACGCCTGCTCTTGCCGAAAGGGGTCCTACCAAGCGAGTCGGCGTAACTTTCATCCCGTCCCGGCTCGCGTCTTGGCACCCTGATTTGGCTTAGCGCGATGGAATGGCTCTTTGGGCGGGTGTGACGTAGGGATGGGAAAAGGAAGGACGGGATGATTAATGCGTTGGATTAAGCATGGAGTGATGCAATGGAGTACGAGATAGATCATGGGATGGAGACTTTCTCGGCCTCGAAGGTTGAGGAATGGTACCGACTCGGCTTAAGTGGTGGAGAGTCCGGGAATGGAGGGGGGTGATGGAGAGGGAGAACGGGATGATAACGCATTGAATCAAGCGTGGGATAACTTAAGGTTCTGGTCAGGACACCAGGAGATGGATGGGATTCTGGTATGAACTGTTGGGATGTTTAACCGACTTGTGGGGCTTTGGAAGTGGGGATTTGGTTTTTCTAGAAAAGAAAAGAGTGCTGGAGTGTGTATTCAGTGGTGTTCTTGAGCATGGAATGGGAATATCGTTGGGTTCCTAAAGTGGGAAATGGTCTGAAAGATAGGTAGTTGAAGGGGCTGGGCATTGGGATGAGGTCGGAATGGAGTAGAATTTGACATGCGTAATGGCGTGTTTGACAATGGGAACGCTGTGTAGGAGGGTTCGTAGCCGTGTATTCGGTTATTCCAAGCACTCATTAAGCGTGGAACGGCCATTTCCAGGGTCGTCGATGCATGAAAAATGATCCAATATTCTATGATATTGAGCATGCATGGAGGGATATTGGGGTAAATAAATATAGAATCTTGGCTGCGGAGGCTTGAAACGTCTGCTGTAGTATTCGAATTGGGGTGCTATGCCCCACAACCCCACCAATTTCCAATGCTGCGGTTATCAATTTCCCTATGTCTGTGAGTGACCTAAACCATCTCCTGCTCAATCCACCTCCACATTTTCTTGAATTGTGCTTCGTCAATCGGTTTCACATTGCTCATCACGGTGGTCACTTCCTTCGTCTTCTCTGTCTGGAAGACAACGTCTTCTTTCCCTCCCGTGCTTTCGTCGTCCTCGCTATATGCCTCCATCCACAGTCCTAACAGCTTTGTACACGGGTGGTTTTCCTGGAGGTTCTTCAGCCGGCCTACCCAGGCTGCAGGCGAGATGACCTCAAAACCTGGCGAGAGCTTTTTCATCCATCTAAGGAGATCTGGCCATGTGGTAGCCCTCGATGGGTTGAGGATATGGTAGACTGGGATGTCATCCTCGGTGGTGCCTGGGAGTTTGTCGGCCTTCTTCAGAGCGATCTCTATCACAGCTTGCGCTGCAGTATCAACTGGTAGCCAGTCTAGATTCTGATGTAGATCTGGTAAAGCTCTCAGAACTTTCACGCTCGAAAGCATTAGTGGCCATGCCTCCGAGGCATTCCAAATCCCATTTTCAGTATCCCCGCACAATTGACCAATCCGCAAAACGGCGATATTGCCTCGTAATGGTGTCCTGAGATATGCCTTTTCACAAATGGCTTCTGCTACCCATTTCGAACGCGAGTAGCCAAGAGGCGATGCAGAGTGCGGATCATGGGATATGGACTCCGGTATTGGAGATGATGGGTCGTGACCTAGTACGCTTGCGGTGGAAGAACAGAATAGGAACCGTGGAGGGTGGGCTTTTGGGTAGTTTGCAAAGTCGATGAGATTTTCTAGACCAGCCAGGTGGTCTTTGAAACTAGAAAGGCGCATGCTGAAATTAACAGCCCACGCGGCGTGAATAACTACCGTCGCATGTAGTGCCAGGGAGTTGTAAAGGTCCTCTTCCAATCCAAGCATGGACTCGTGTAGCTTGCATGGGTGGCAACATATCCTCGGAGACCTCATAGTAAGACCGCGCTCTTTCCGTGCTCGAAGAGCTTTGATAACTCGTTGTTCAGCTGCCGTTTGAGATGCGGCACGAACGAGGCAGTGAACTACAGAGACTTGCGAGGAGTCGAGGAGACCTGCGAGGATGTGTGCGCCTAAAGCGCCGGTAGCACCGGTAAGGACAATGATCGCTTGGCGTGGTGCGTTCAGCTCGTTCGTTGATGGGAAAAGGCTGTAGTGATCGACTAGGCTACGCATCAAATTAATCTCATCTTCGGTATTAGTAGCTTTAGCAGCTTTACCATGACGAGTATCAATGATGTGTCGCGCTAAGTTCTTAATAGTTCCACAGTCGTAAACGACGTTGAGTGGAAGACTACCCGGTTTGTCTGGTAGAAGCTTGCTATGAATTAACGATCTGATCCGGATGGACGCTATCGAGTCCACTCCCAAAGAGAACAAGTCCGTGTGTTCAGAAATGACTTCCTTCGTATGGATAACATCTTTGATGATGTTTAAAATAGTGATAGCGACATCTTCGTCGGGTATGACAGACTGTATGTCTTCGTGAGATGGCTTGTCGTTTCGTGATTGAGGGTTTCCAGCGTAGACTTGGTTGATATTGCGTTCATATGTGTCTTCAGCTTGGCCACGCATTATTGTCCCCTTGCTACTTTTGGGAAGTGCGGGGCTTTCCTTGGGCATTATCATTAGCATTGACCTTAACAGCCTCGCGTGCCCCTGGCTTCCATTATTCAATCTCTGTATTGATGGCCACAAAGCATTCAGGAGGTCTTCCTCCGCCAGGTGGGCAGAGGCTGGCGATCGGAATATTAGTGCACCTGGGTATGGCCTTCCATTGCCGAACACAAGGACATCGTCAGCTAAAGGGGACGTTGCTATCGCAGCTTCGATGGGCGCAGGATCGAATTTCTTTCCGGTTACCAAAGTGAGCTGCGAGTCAGCGCGTGAAGAGTATTTATATGCGTTGCGTATGAAAGGATGAGCCTCAAATAGGTCTGATGTGGCATAGGAGCCATCGGCTCTGTTCGGTTTCGCAATATGCGGCCACGTAGGCAACACGATCAATTCTTCCAAGCCTTCCTGTCGCTCTTCGAACTTTAGATGTGGTGACTTGTGGCTTCTGAGGTATTGCCACTCTGCGTCGGTCTCATAATATCTGTGCGAAGACAAGAGGAACCCGCATTCAGCACTACCGAACCGTGAGACCAGATTTACTCCTTCCCTGACCAACTTATTTCCAACCAATTCAGGCAGTGCAGCGCCGCCAACCCCGACTAGGTCCATTCCTTTGAGACACCCTATGCCTTCGTCTTCTTCGACCATCATTTGTAGAACGTAGGGGACAGAAGAGAAATACGCAACTTCTGGCATCTCGCCTTTTCGAGGGAGCTTCAGACACTTAATTACGTTCGACGCCGTAATTGGCGCATCGGCTCCAGGAAACAACCATATCATGGCACCACTCGCCCACGCTCGGAAGCAGTCTGCTATACCTCCATGGTAGAGAGGCGTTGTTGTAAATGTAGCCTTTTTATGACCGTCCCGGAAACATGGTAGCACGCCTATGGCCGCCCGATGGGATTGGGGGATCGCTTTCGGAACGCCAGTTGATGTTCCTGACGTATGATGTAGGTACGCCGTGTCACCCTCTGACACTGGCTTGATCGTAGTCTCGTTAAAAGATCTATTCCCTGGAAGGGCAGCATCAGCATTCGTGGTGTCCAGGACTTCTTCCAAGTCGGTCAAGGCTTCCAAGTGGATTTCCCACTTATTAGATTCAAGCTTTGAATGGTTCTCCGCTGCCTTCGCTAGTTTAAGGTAGGCATTGTCAAAGAATAGCGTTTTTACCTCGCACTCTCTGCATAGATGTCCAATTGCAGACGGTGGGCATTGTGGTCTGCGGGAAGTTAGACTTGAAGACGACATCACATAGAATGTTGAAACGCACGCTATAAGGAGAACAGAACGGCCAGTTCGCATCAAAGCTAGCCAGTAAAAAAGGAAATTGACGGAACTGGGACAAAGGAGCGCCATTGTCCTTTGTTCAGCCATCGAAGGAGAAGATTTTGATGCATTGATATGCTGAGCTGTCCGAATGGATATTTGCTGCAGGTCTTCGAACGCTGCATTCAATGTAAGCTTCCATCATGGTTATAGCTCGGCTTTGTTTTATGCTGATTTCGACGGGGGTGCGAACGAGGAGAGGCTAGCATCACAGGCTGCGAAAAGACTCAAGCATCGCTGCAGAAAACAAGCATACACCTTATGTAAGAAGCTCAAGATCCCGCATCTCTGAATGTATGGTATAGAAAATGCTGCAATTTGCCCCGTCTCCGCGTCCATGAAAGAGATTCTGCATCAAAAGACAGGCTAACTCACTGTACACTATCTGATCCCATTGCTCTCCTCCATTCTCGCGGGGGATAGGGAATGCCACAGCCGGGCGATTCGGGAATTGCCGGGCTTGGTGGTCCACGAAGTCATTAATGGTCTTAAAAGGCTGAGGATGTCCACTGTTTGCTTGACCCAACGTGCAGACGAAGTAATTGAGATCTTGGTAGTCGTCCGAGTGGTCCACGTAGGCCATTGTAAGTAGCAACAAGTCGGTGTTCTCAATCCATGCGTATAGTTCACGTTATTGTGGTAGGATTGGCGATGTCCCTGGTCTTGGCATGTCAATTTCGAGGCCCCCGAGGCTACATCATGACTCGCCATTCGTTGCCAAGCAACTGTTTTTGTATGCGGTGCTTTATTGGCCAATCGCATCATTCTAGAGATATTTCGTCGGTGACAGACCCATTTCTCCATCATGTCAATCTACTGTGGGTGATGCTATACATTCTACGGATAGGAGAAAAGATACTGTCCGCTATTCTCGCCTACATTCCTGCACCGTTGCTGACACGGAAAAGGGAAACCGTTATCTACGCGTGCATACATAATTTTCATGTGGGTTTATGCGCGATGATACGGTGTAATTGATCCGGGTGGTTCCATTGCGTTGCCGCTAAGTAAGGCACCAGGCTCGTTCTCGTTAAGGATAGAACCCCCCCGGAGAGTTCAAGCCCCGAAGCCCGGTATTGGCGGCGGGAGAAGGCTTGGTTGATGACCTATCTCCCCGTCTCCCCCTTGACGGCAAGACGTGTAGCACAGGAGCAAGTCATTATTTGTCGTCTGATCACAGGAGGATCAGATTATCAAGCACCACCCAAGGCACCCTTGACTGGCCAAATCTCACCACAATGGCAGGCACAGCTGAAAAACGGAAAAGGGAGGGGACGAGTGGGACGTGTGGACCCGCACTCCTGCCTTGTCAGCACCCTGCTGCAAGCGTCCGTCAATTGTTGATACCTTGACTCGTCTGCTTGGTGGGCTTACGACCATGGCTGTGCTATTGTCTGACATGCCTCGGACGAGAGGACAATTCCCCTTTCCGAGCCGTACAGTATTTGACTGCGTGGATTGTAGCGAAGGTTGAATTCGCCTGCCTTTTGCTAATTATACAGCCTGAGCCCCTTGGTCCCTTGCAATGATGCTTTAGAATGGCTTCTTCAGACGAAAATGAACGGCCACATAGTGCAGCACTTGAAGCATGGCCTTTAACTTCTGCTAACAGCTTTAGAGAGCAGTACCTTCCACCAGACGTTCAAGCGCAGACATCCGCCGAGTTGCACGATTCCACCTCGATCGGGGACGCTGCTTCAGTGACTAACGATGCCCTCCTCTCAACCAATTCTGATGGACTCCCTACTTTTCGACATGGACTGGATCCAGGCTCGAACGGTGAAATCACGGCCGTCCCATCTCCTTCCGACTCCCAGCACGACCTCGTTGCACCGATGGCCCCTGATCTTGCTAGAATGCCCGCAGAAAAAGACATAGAGCATGAAGAGGATTTAGGTATGGCGGCCAGCTTCGAACCCGTCAAGACAGTGTCGACCAACAAATCCACCAAGCGCCCAGACATGCAATCCACGATGACCGAGGATGACCTCTTCAGATCGTTGAGCAGGAGAAGGACAAGCATAAGTGGCGAAGCTGCTGAGGTGGAAGAAGAGCAGGTTGAAATCGAGAAATTGATGTCACGAATGTTCGGCAAGAGAAGACGAAACGATTCGGAAGATGAAAAGACCAAACACGTCGGCTTGGTGTTCAAGAACCTCACTGTCAAAGGCATGGGCTTGGGTGCTGCACTCCAGTCTACCCTCAGTGGGCCTTTCCTCGCTCTGCCTCGGCTATTGCAAGGTCTCTTCAGGGGAGGACACAAGAGGATTGGTGGAAAACCGCCCGTCAGAACCATCCTCAGCGATTTTACAGGCTGCGTGAGACCAGGTGAAATGCTACTGGTGCTTGGCCGCCCCGGGTCCGGCTGTTCCACCTTTTTAAAAGTCCTGGCAAACCAACGCTTTGGCTACGAAAGCATCGAAGGCGATGTCACTTACGGCGGCACAGATGCAAAGGTCATGGCCAAGCACTATCGTGGAGAGGTTCTATATAACCCCGAAGATGACCTGCACTATGCAACCCTGAGCGTCAAGAACACCTTGAAGTTTGCGCTTGAGACACGGACCCCAGACAAAGCTTCCCGCAACGAAGGCGAGAGCCGTAAAGACTATGTGAAAGAATTTTTACGCGTGGTCACCAAGCTTTTCTGGATCGAGCATACGTTAAACACGAAGGTAGGCGACGAGTATGTACGGGGTGTATCTGGGGGAGAAAAGAAGCGTGTTAGTATCGCCGAAGCTATGATCACAAAGGCAAGCACACAATGCTGGGACAACTCAACAAGAGGTCTGGACGCTAGTACCGCCCTCGAATATGTGCAGTCCTTACGATCACTTACCAACATGGCCCATATTTCCACGTTGGTTGCCCTCTATCAGGCTGGAGAAAGTCTGTATGACCTGTTCGATAAGGTCATTCTTATCGATGAGGGTAGATGCTTGTATTATGGTTCGTCTGAAAAGGCTGTCGCCTACTTCGAAGACCTTGGATTTATTCGACCTGCACGGTGGACAACAGCTGACTTTTTGACTTCCGTCAGTGACCCTCATGAACGCCAAGTGCGAGACGGCTGGGAGGATCGTATCCCAAGATCTGCTGAGCAATTTGAGGCTGCTTTCAAGAAAAGTCATATGTTTCAGACTAACCTTCAGGATGTTCGGGTTTTCGAGCAGGAAGCCGACAAACTAAGACAGGAAAGATTAGCTGTCGGCACCAAAGCTACGAAAGAACAGAACTACACTCTTCCTTTTCACAAGCAGGTCTGGGCTTGTACCCACCGTCAAGTCCTGGTCATGCTTGGAGACAAGCAGTCGTTGGGAGGTAAATGGGGAGGTGTTTTGTTCCAGGCTCTGATTGTTGGTTCCATCTTCTACAACATGCCAAAGACTTCAGCAGGCGTCTTTGAGCGTGGTGGTGTGCTCTTCTTCATGCTTCTCTTCAATGCCTTGCTCGCCCTCGCCGAATTGACAGCTGCTTTCTCGAGCAGACCTATCTTGCTTAAGCACAAAAGCTTGTGAGCCTCTTCCGATATGAATCATATGTCGCGGCTAACAATGCTAAAGCTCGTTCTACCGTCCTGCAGCTTATGCCATCGCGCAAACGGTCGTCGATATTCCTCTTGTTCTCGTCCAAGTTTCCATATTCGACCTGGTAGTTTACTTCTTAGCCGACCTCAGCCGGACGCCCTCTCAATTCTTTATCTCGCTTCTTTTCCTGTGGATTATCACCCTGTCGATGTATTCATTTTTCAGAGCGGTCGGGGCCCTCTGCAAATCTCTGGACATTGCCACACGTATCACAGGTGTTGCCATACAAGGCCTGGTCGTCTACACCGGCTATTTGATTCCTCCTGAGAAGATGCCCCCTTATTTCAAGTGGCTCATCTGGATCAACCCTGTACAGTATGGCTTCGAGGCCCTGATGTCAAATGAGTTCTATAATCTGCAGATCCAGTGTGTTCCTCCGTATCTGGTGCCTACGGGGCCCAATGCGTCTTCTCAGTATCAGACTTGTCTATTGAGAGGTAGCCAACCAGGACAGACCACAGTCGACGGCGCAGACTACATCGAAAGTGCATTTACCTACTCTAGAGCTCACCTATGGCGCAATTTTGGTATCATTACAGCTTTCTGGATCTTCTTCGTATTCGTCACAATGATTGGCATGGAGATGCAAAAGCCAAACGCAGGCGGTGGGGCTGTGACCATTTTCAAACGAGGTCAAGTACCAAAATCTGTTGAACAAGCCATGGATAAAGGCACCGTACCAGAAGATGAAGAAAAGAATATCGCACATGCAGGCAGTGGGAAAGTCCTCTCAGAAGAGACCTCGAGTTCAGATTCTGGCAAGGCTGTCAATGGTATTGCTGGAAACGAGTCAATATTCACGTACAGAAACGTCAACTACACGATACCGTATGGCAATGGAGACAGAAAATTGCTCAATGAGGTCCAAGGCTATGTCAGGCCTGGCAGATTGACTGCTCTCATGGGTGCGTCTGGTGCAGGGAAGACAACGCTACTGAACACCCTAGCGCAAAGAACCAACTTTGGAGTCGTGACAGGCGATTTTCTGGTGGACGGTAGGCCTTTGCCCAAGTCCTTTCAGAGAGCCACTGGCTTCGCTGAGCAGCAGGACGTCCATGAGCCTACCGCTACGATCCGAGAAGCACTTCGCTTTTCTGCATTACTTAGGCAACCTAAAGAGGTTCCTAAGGAGGAAAAGTATGAGTACTGCGAGAGGATCATCGACCTTCTGGAGATGAGAAGCATCGCGGGCGCGACTATCGGCAAGATAGGCGGCGGCTTGAATCAGGAGCAACGGAAACGAGTCACTATCGGCGTCGAGCTTGCCAGCAAGCCGGAGCTTCTCATTTTCTTAGATGAACCTACATCAGGTCTTGACTCTGGAGCTGCTTTCAACATTGTTCGTTTCCTACGCAAGCTAGCAGACAGTGGTCAAGCATTGCTGGTAACAATACATCAGCCCAGTTCTGTTCTATTCGAATACTTTGATGAGCTCATCCTGCTAAAGTCTGGTGGTCGTATGGTGTATCACGGTGAGCTGGGTAAAGATTCACGAACGTTGATCGACTATTTCGAAAAGAATGGTGCAGACAAATGCCCTCCGCGTGCCAACCCTGCTGAATATATGCTCGAAGCCATAGGTGCAGGTGATCCTAATTACGATGGTAAGGATTGGGGCGAAATCTGGGAATCCTCCCCAGAACATGAAGAGCGCAGTCAGGAAATCCACCAAATGATCAGCTCTCGGCGCAATATTGAGACCAGCTCTAAGACGAAGGATGACCGCGAATACGCAATGCCTCTGAGCACTCAAGTCTCCACAGTTGTCTACCGAAACTTCACAGCCTATTGGCGCGCCCCGGATTATATGGTTGGAAAATTCATGCTACATATCGTTACAGGTCTTTTCAATACCTTTACCTTCTATCATCTAGGAAACGAAATCATCGACATGCAATCACGTCTCTTCTCCATATTTATGACCCTCGTTATTGCACCACCTCTGATTCAACAATTACAACCTAAGTATCTAGCTTCCCGCAAAATCTACAAATCCCGAGAAGCTAATTCGAAAATTTACTCCTGGTTCGCTTTCACCACTGGCGCTGTGCTAGTGGAAATACCTTACTCCCTCCTCGCTGGCACAGTCTACTACATGTGCTGGTGGTGGGGTTCATTTGGCCGTGGCTCCACCAAGTTAGACAGCGCGTACACATGGATGCTTCTCATGCTCTTTGAGCTTTTCTATGTCTCCTTTGGTCAAGCAATTGCTTCGTTCTCGCCTAACGAACTCCTTGCTTCAATACTTGTACCGGTATTCTTCCTCTTCGTTGTGGCCTTCTGCGGCGTCGTTGTGCCCTTCGCTGCGCTGCCTCATGTAAGTCCATCCCTCCTTGCCGCCAGGGTCGCTTCCACTAACACGATGACTCACAGTTCTGGAAGTCCTGGATGTACTATCTGACGCCCTTCCGCGTTTTGGTCAATGGGTTCCTCTCCGTAGCCACCCACGGTCGTATCGTCATCTGCGCCTCCAACGAATTCGCCCGCTTTGCTCCGCCACCGGGCGAAACTTGCCAATCCTACACCCAATCCTTCATCCAGTCATCGGGGGGCTACGTCCAGAATGGGACCAATGGCTTGTGCGAGTTCTGCCAGTATGCCAACGGAGACGAGTTCGCGAAGAGTTTTGATACATTCTATAGCCTGAAGTGGGAGGATTTTGGCGTCTTTTGGGCCTATTGTGCTTTTAATTTTGGGATGGTATTTTTGTGTAGTTGGTTGTATCTTGGGGGGTGGAAGACGGTGAGGAATGTCTTTAATCGGAGTGGTAGACAACAGAGGGGCCACACAGGAAATGAGAAGGTGTAGGAGGATGGTGCGGCAGATAGAGATGTATTTGTGTGGTTCTTTGTACTGCTTATTTGGAGATAGACTTTAGCGTAGCTTCGACGATGGATTGTATCTTAGTTACGCCATAGAGCCAAATAATTGATAGACATGCTACCTAATTACCTTGAAGATACAACAACGCCTGAATTTCCGAACAATCTCAGGAAAGGCTCCAACAGGCGAAGAAGCCCCGATCCTCTGGCCCCCCACGCGGGCGGACGCACTCCCAGGGGTCCCTTCCCCCCAATCAATGTCTCACTCCCAACAGACAAGGCCCCCATTACAAGCCAACATACGGCAACCGCACCGGCCCCATCGACGACCATACGGTCTCACAACCTGGCAATCCCGTCGAAGAACCTCCTTATTCGCCCTGATACGTCCTTTACAAGAAGCAATAAGCTGGAGTGCGCATAGCGGGCGGGCAGCCAGGGAGGTAGGCTTCAAAGCCCCTGAATATCTTCCTTTAGGATATTCGACGGTGCGATCTTCGACGCGGAGCTCAAGTCTGTGATCTAGGCGGCTGGGTGGCTTCTTCGAGGAAGATGGAGGGTGAGGGGGGGGGCGGGCTTGTGCAGCGATCGCCCCTGCCCCTCGCCGCCCTCTTTCCCGCTTCTCCGGGGCTACAATGCGATTCCACATCTGGCAATGGCTTCGAGAGACCATCCGGAACCGGCTCGATACTCACTTTACGAGGAGCAATGAGCTGGACGATGGATAGTGGCACAGGGGGTCAGGCAGGCTTCGCAGCCCTGAGAGGGGTTTTGACGGATTCGGCGGCCTGGTCTTCGATATGGAGCTCGAAGCTACACTCTCCGCGACTTGTGGGATTCTTTGAGTCGGATATTAAGGGAGGATTGGGGAATACCCACCCCAGCTCCTGGTCCTGCGCCGCCCTTTTCGCCCTTTGCCAGGGTTCCCGTTGGCGAAGTTGGGGCAGCAAACGCCCATTGCGTTAGTGCATTGCTGCCCTCGAAGACCACGCCCTACTTCTTCCCATATCTCGGACTCTGACAAGAGGCACTCCTTCCTGGCAAAGACCGGGAAGGGACAAGGCTACATTCGACTGGAGAAGCCGATGGCGGGGACCCTCGCTGGGAATTGGGGATAGAGGGTTGGGAGAGAGTGAGAGAGGGGGAGAGAAAGAGGAAGGAAAAAAGAAAGAGAAAGAAGAGGCTTTGGGCGTCGTCTTCCTGGCCCAATCTGCGGCAGCAAAGGCGCGTTGTGTCAGCTGCGGGATTGGATGCCTACTTCCCTAAAAGCGCATACCTATCTTGGAATTCAAGAATCCCATTGGAGGCACCCCTTTCCCGGAAGCAGTGGCGAGAAACATGGCTATATGGGGACCAGACAGGCCGGGGTTGAGGGCCATGGATCCGAAATACAGGGGACGAGGGTTTATGAGCAAGGAGAAAGGGGAAAGAGAAAGAGGCTGGTTGAAGCAGGGCAAGGCTAATGTGGGGTTACTGGGAGGGGTGGATCTGAGAAGAAGGTGGAAGCCTGGGCTGTGGATGATGGATCAAGACAGAGGTTCTACAAGGGAGACACTTTATGCGGCTGGTGGTATAGGCAAGCGGTAAAATGGTAATTCATGCATTAAATCACATGTGTTTTGCTGACTGTTTCTACAGCACGCCTGACAATTGATAAACACTATTACTGCCTCTGTTCTACTCGCTTCCCCACACCGGCTACCTTCATTGGACCACCGGCTACCAGCTTCTTGGACGCAAACTCCACCGCTTCATCTTCAGCGGCGGGAGTTAGGACAACTTTGGGGTGTGGGCCAGTAGGGGCGGCGAGGGTGAGGGGGAGGGCGAAGAGCGCGAGGATTAAGGGGAGGGTGGAGAGGGAGGCGAGATGCATATTTGATTTGGGGGTGGGTAAGCTTGGTAATTGAATGAAATTGACTAGGGGCTGTTGCTATAGGCTTGAGGGTTTTCTGTGCGTTGAAGAAGGGGGACGATGTGTAGGTACTTATGGTCTTACTTGCTCAGCATTCCATGCTTCGAGGGTACGAGGACGAGGATGGATTGTTCTCCTGGTAGTATTGTTGTTGACTATGCATTTGAATGGCTAGAAAGGACTTTGTTCCTGTGGCAATGTTGTTGGCGGGTATGCTTTCATATAGCCTTTCATACCGCTTGAGACGGCGGTGATGATGGAACAAAGAAAACTCCTTTCATCGCCCGCGAAGTCGAACCCTCTTGCTGGTGAAAGAAAAGTCGTGGGACTAGCTTCGAAACCGTGGCAATTGGACAGGCGGTTTCGCGTTACATCTACCATGGTCTTATGCTATGGACTCTCAAGATTGCAAGACTCTTTGACAGTATCTGGTCTACGATCAAGTTCCCTAACATACGTTTTGTCTAACTCCCACGTACTCTCCTAATTCTCGACTTCTCGTACGGTGCCCAGACCCTCCATCGCCTCCTCGACTGTCGATCCCATCCCTTCAATAATAGCATGCTATCTCATCCCCGCGTCGTGCTCTCATCTGTTAAGAGACCCAGCCCTTCAGCAGGCACGCTGCCCATGTTCTCGCAGCATCCTTCTGCAAAGTCGATGTCGGTTTCTTCGAGAGAACACTTGGCCGCTTCGGTACACGCGATATAGATGAGAGGGAGGGAACCAGCAGCTGCCAGTACCTTTGTATGGTTCTATGTGCGCTGTGTCGATTCCGAAAAAGAAGGATACGTCTTAATCTAACAGACGAGGCTGGCGTTGAGAAGATGGAACGATACCTAGGAGCCGGGGAAGTTAGAGTGGTACGGGAAGGAAATCCTCGCTTTTATTGCCAGCGACATCACAGAGAGAGATGTGGTGTATTGTTCGCTAGGCGGGGCGAGGAATCGTCACAGGGATCGGGCAGCTGGATACTCCAGTGTCAGTGAGACAATCTTTGGTCGTGGTCTCCCGGTTGTCGAGATCAATGGGTATCAAGAAAGATGCATAGAGCTCCTCTGGAATTTGCAAGAAGAGATAAGACCTGCAGCGTAGGACTTGTGGAGGGATTAATCGCTATCTGATCTTGAAAGCAGACCTTCGAGGTTTTGTCCTCGAAGGGAAACCACTTCAGTGTGATGGCAGAGCTGATTGGTTTGGCTGGTCAGCATGGGGGAGGGAAGAGTGTAGCGAGGCATTGGAGCTTCGATATTATATTGGTTGGCTGGTCGGGGACATGATCTCAATGTTCTAATCATTCTGAAGATTAGGTAGACAAATGAGCCAAAGCCTGGCCAGTCGATCCCTATCCTACACGGACCCTTTCCCCAGGGGCTTGACTACAATACACTTCGCTATATCGACTGACATTCTATGTAAAGACAGCTAGTTCCGTACAAATACAAAGATCCAAAAACCCCTCCTCCCAACGCTTCCCCACCCTATTCACACCCACCCATACACTCATACTTCGCCCAAATACCACCAACAAAAGGCTTACACTGTCCGATTTGAACCTGATCAGAAATACTGCAGTCAGGGTCCTTGCATGCATATTCGTTCGCTACCAAGTCAAATCAGCGACCCGTCTCATCGTCCACAGCGTCACAAAAACGTGAGATTTGGAAGAATAGGAGACCTTACATCCACAGCATGGATTATCAGACGGTCCGCCCTTCACCCAAATGATTGCCTTGGAGCCTGCTGGTCCGCCAGTCACGGCGCCGTCGGTGGGGTTTTCGTGGCCGATGTAGGTGGCGCAGTTTGTGTCGGAGTAGCTGGTGGATGGGAGTGTATGTTAGCGGTGTGGTTTTAGGATTGCAGGTGGGGATGAGAGGTACAGCCTTGGGGAAAGAAGGAATGGCAGGGGGAGGAATACAAATTTACTTGAGGGGTGGGTTCTTGAGCGAGTGCTTTGCCGGCCAGGAGGATGGCGATGAGGGAGAAGAGGGGGGTAAGATATTGCATTTTGGAATCCAGATGGTTGACTCGTTGGAATGGGAGGAAATCTTGGATAGTCGAGGAGGATTTTGGTTGTAGATGAGGGTCTTAGACCGTGATGGGATGACAGTAATCTGAAGAACAGTGGCAGAGGAGTAGATATTTATACACGAGATTCTCTCTCCTGTCCTCAGAGGATCTTTTCATGTTGCAAAGATTTGTAAAGCCTCCTCGCACAGTAATCAGTTTCAACATGGCTGATATGATTGTTTTTTCTGGGGCGATTACAGCGGTTTTACATAGCAGAAACCGTTGAAAGCTGACTCCTTTCATTGACCAGCAAGCTTATCATATTAACATGTCCGGAGGAGAGTCCTATGGGATGTATCTCCATTGAAACATTGAAGGGAATGGTTTTGTGCCCGACATGCATTGTCTGTAGACTGACTGAAATCGTATGGCATACCCCTGGGGAACTCTTGAAGTTAAGATGGCCCCATGGCAGACATGTCTGATACTTGCAGGAGAATTATATAATATTGTTGGTGTTTTAGGATCTGGCGTGCTGACTGTATAAAATAGTAGGCGTAGAGGATTGGTACGCTATAAGATAGGGACGACACCCCTGAGACATGCCCCTAAGCGAGCTTAGTTCATGCTTAGGTTCACCTGCTTACTGCATGAACCCCCTAACTGTGTGGCTGATAAGGCCGAAGCCTAGAAGCACCCTGAAGAACAAAATTTCGCGTCCCTGGACAGGCAAGGCCGGGCGATTAGATACATGGTCTAGGCCCCCACCATTGGAGTATCTCTGCGGACCTTCTCTCCTCTAGGCTTCAAGCCTATCGATCATACAGTTATTGGTTGAACCGTCCTGTGGTACCTACCTGATTCAAGGGCAGCGGCAGCGACTCCGCTCTGGCATTCCGCACCCAGTATCATGATTCCTAAGCAGTATCCCGTAATCACCCTACAGCATACGCAGCTGGCCATAACTACGTCCAGCTCAGCTATAAAGAGTCCCATTCGATCCATGGCTGCGTTTCAGCTCAAAATCCTCGCGCAGGCTGAAGACAAGTGTCTCATCTTCCACGACCACCCTGCCTGACTCCCTCCAGGCACTTCTCCAGACGACAAATATGGCCCGAACGAAAACCTCCCACCTCCCTGAATTAACCCGCGCTGCTCCCGACTCCGTCACCTTCACCTTCCCCAAGCATTCCGAGAACCTCAATGGCCACTCCTCAGACACACCCTCTACCATCGTAACGATACCCCCCGGATCCAGCTTCACAACCTCGCTCCACTGGCATGTTACCCACACCGAGTATATCAGAGTCATCTCCGGGGCTGCCTTGATAACATTATCAAACCAAACTAAAGTATACACCGCGGAAGATGGAATCGCTGTTATACCACGCTATGCACGGCACGAGTGGATGCGGTTTGACAGGCCCGCTCATCTACTGTCGAAATCACAGCGTAAGGGCCAGGAGAAATGGATGGAAGAGCACGGAGAAGATGTGATTGAGAAGCTGAGGGGAATGGATCTTGTGGCGGAGGAATGGACGGATCCAGGAGATGGAGAGAAGGAGGTCTTCTTTCGAAATATTCTCTCTACGCTTAAAGAATCGCAGTGGAGGGAGGGCTGGTGGGGCGTGGTTTTGATGCTGTTGCAGATAATGCTTGTGATGTGGGAACTGGATAATCCTGTGGTGCTGTTGGATTTGGGGGGGCCAGGGGATGGTGATGGGTGGAGAGGTGCTGTGGAGACAGCGGTTACTTATGCTTTTATGTGGTCGGTTGCTATGATGGGGAAAGCTTTGGGACTGAAGGCTGTTAATGAGGAGTATACCCCGAAGTACTTGCTCAAGGCTTGGGACGAGGGAAAGGCGAAAGGGAAGAGGGAATAGGGTTGTTGTGGCTATGGCTTCGATGTTCAGTGAGGATCTCTTCGCGCTGTGCTTGCCAAATGAGGGAGGATTTACCGTATGGTATTTCATTTTCTCTGTGCATATGTACATACTTTGAGAGCGTTTCGCTGATAGCACCTCTCTGCAGATGAGGCTCGATGTTGAAGTTATGAGTCTATACTACAAAGAATCGATTCAATCTGAACCCAGACTATCCACCACGTTCAGCATAATCATGAAAGAGCGACGAAGTTTTTCCTCAGATGCTTGATGGAATTTCGCCTTCCTGGTAGCATCACTCTTTGCCATTTGCCCTATAGAATACCCATAAGAACTAATATCCATGTATCTAAACCTCAACTCAGGCTTGTGGAATTGCTGATCGAGCTATTCCCAGCCACCTCCTCTAATTCCGACAACCCTGAATAATAACTCAATTCTCCGCTCGCAACAACTCCCCTCTCAACAATCTCTACATTGAAAGCCAAAGCCTGCAGACTTGTCGTGGGGCGCCACTTGCCCTCCATGAAATCCCACACGCCTTCCAGAACCTCCGCCAGGTTCACCCACGTCATAGACCTCCCAATGACGCGGCGGATTGTGATTGAAATCTCGCCACGCGGAGCGAACGTTTGGCGGAAGATCCAATTTAGTCGGGTGGACGACCCAGGCCTGTGATCCGCGATGTCTTTTCCGACTTCGTTGAAGGCCAGATTGAAGAATTCTATGAGTCGCTCGATGGGAATGGGAGTAGGCAAGAGTGAGGTGAAGACTAGAGTGATTGGGGTACCAATGAGAGGGTATGGAATGGTGTCGGTGAGAACTGCATTGGACGGAGGTAGAGAGCGAGTTTTGAAAGTCGATGTCGGTGGGGGGGAGATGTAAATCAGCAGTCCATACGCTACATACACGCCGTTGACTTCGACCTTGAAAGTGACGGTTGATGGCCCTCCCTCGGCCCCATCCAAGAAGAGCTGAAGTCCGTTCACACTGTGGTATAGTTGCAGCCATGTCAGATGCTGGTTCAGCTGTGGGTACACTTTAATCGCGATGAGGGGTCCATCAAAATAGTCGATCTGGGTGGAGAACACATCTTTGTCATAATCCTCATTAGGATGACGTCTAGCGGTTGGTAGGAGGGCTAGCCGGGCATGGTAGAAGATATCTGTTAGTCGACTAGCGGGTATCGCACGAGAGAGGACTGTGATTCGCAGGGTGATATCTGTGTTTGGTATGGGATATGGAATAGGGGCTGTGAGGTTGGTTCCGGTTGGTGATAGAACAGAGCGAGATAGAGAGCGACTTTCGAGAGTCGATGTTGGTTGAGGGGGGAAGTAATACAGCATCCCACTCGCTACTGACTCTTGGTTGATTTCGATCGTGAAAACGACGGTTTGCCTAAATGCCCCATTTAAGATGTTCTGAAGTCCGTTTATAGTCTGGTTTAGTTCCAGCCATGTCAGATGCTCGCCCCTCTCGATGTGCACTTCAATCGCGATGCACTCGAAATTGAGATACTTGACTTCCTGGCGGAACACAGCTCTGTCATAATACACATGAGGAAAACGTTGAGTGGTTGTTTCGATTGCTAGACGGGCATGGAAGAAGATGTCTGTTAGTCGACTAGCGGGTATTGCACGAGAGAGGAGTGTGATTCGCAGGATGATATCTGTGCCTGGTATGGGAAATGGGTCAAGGTCTATGAGGTTGGTTCCGTTCGATGGTAGAACAGAGCGAGCTGCTAGCGTTTCTGGCAAATAAGCAGTATGACCAAGCTGTCCTTGTGCTGTTGACCACTCCGCCATGTCAATGTCTCTTTTGGACAGAAGACTCTGCCTGAATAGCATTTGCGTTGGTTTTCTAGTCACGAAAGATTGCAGCCCCCGCAAGGTTTCATCCAATTCTGACCACGAGATGCTGTGGGTCGCAATTTGGCTGAACCATCGGCTCGTGAAGTCGCTCTGTGGGACAATGCCCTCTTCTGCAGGATTGGGAGACTCTGCAGCTCTTCTCTCAAGCGAGTTTCTAGACACCAAATTCCTCTTTCCGACGTTTCCCATGTCCAATGGACTTATATCGAACAGTGAAGCCGGATCACGGCTCTTTACTACTGCATCTGGGATTCGATGCTGTATCACCGAGCCAATTCCAACATATCCTTCTTGACCCATGATTTCAACGTCGAACGCCAAGATCTTGCAGTCATTGATGCCTGGCCCAGTCATCCACTGCAAGACACCAATAATTATCCAATTCAATTGCTGCCACGACAATGTGCGTCCAGGGTGGACCTTTATACCGAAAGAGACTCTCGTCGTCCAGTCTCTGTACGCCCACTGGCTTTCAGGAATTGCCTGAGCACTTTCATGCATGAGGTGAGGTTCTATTTTATGGAGAGCAGATGTCAGTGCCGCGGTAAGATCGATTGGTGATATTGCAGTGGAGCCGATGTAGGCAAAGTCCAGGGTAATGGGAGTCCCAGGAACAGGATATATCGGGTTTCGCCGTTGTATTGCAGTCATTTTTTCAGGTGATAGGGATGTTGAGTCGGATCTCGAGAGAAAGCCTCTGCCTGAAGCTCGCCTCTGTATTGGTGTTTGATCAGGATCAGGCGCGACTACACCAAAGCCAACCGTGCCTTGTATCGTAGTACTGATCTGAAATCCCCACGCCCGGCTATGGCCTTCTTCGGCACAAAACTGCCCCAAGCCAACCAGAATTCGATGCAAATTCAGCCATGTGATGATCATGCGTTTGTATGTGAGAAAACTTATGACCAAAGTACCCGGGCCATTCTGGTAACGGAAGTTGCCAATTGGTCCATCAGGTGTTGCGGTGACGTTCGCCGCAATCCGTAATTGGGTTGCTGCAAGAAGAGCGAGGAGTTCGACGACTGGTACTTCACGGCCAGCCACTGTAAAGGTGAGAGTAAGATCTGTTTCAGGGATACGCCATGGTATGCGATCTGGTATGTGATCTTCAATTACGCTTAGGAATGTTTGGTTTGTCGGTTTTGCGATCTGTGTGAGAACCGACCCCGGAGAACCCTCTCCATCAGGTATTGCTCTGCGGTCTATCGCAGGAGGAGGTCCAGGGTCGTAGTAGGCTAAAGTCCCTACGCCGATCTTTCCTTGGATGTTGTCCAGAATTCGATACCCCAACATCTGGAAATGGGTATTTTCCTCATTTATCCCGAAAACGAATTGACGTAGGCCGTCCAGCACATGGAACAGCTCGAGCCAGGTTATTTGGTGACCATTTAAAGGGTAGACCGTACTTGCTATGCGGTAAGTCGCCCCACCCGTCAACAGGTAAAAGCGATTGTTTTTTATTGTATAATTCTCAAACGGCCCTTGTGAGTATTCGCGAGCCTTTGCTAATGCACCTTCGAGATTCGCCGTGACTAAAGCGCGTGGTAGACCAAGGCCAAAGTAGTAGAACTCTAAGGTCATCGACGTCCCAGTGATGGGATAGAGAACATCATCACCGGAGCCTAGGGCCAATGTTAAGTTGCTTGACTCATTGAAAGCCAGCAAACTGCTGCCAGAGGCCGCCAATACAGCGTTCGATATTGTTCTTTCTTGCAATAGACTTCCGTTAGGGACCGCCAACACAGGGGTCGTTATTGTTCCATTTTGCACATCCTCTGGATCTGGAAAATACCATATTACGCCGCTCCCTAATGTCCCTCCCCCGTCGCTGATTTGGATGTCAAAATTCAGTTCCTGGTAGTGGGGCCCCGAAGGTGGTTTCAAAAGAGTCATGAAACGGATCAAAGCCTGTAGGACACGATATAGCTGACGCCATGTTATTTCTTTCTCCACCGGTCCTCCGATAACAAGAAGGACGTTGCCCTGCGGTAAGCGATATTCAAATCGGTTTTGAGGAATTGCTTCTTCGGGCTCTGTATCCAGATAATCTGTGGCGATCCGGTCCGCTCCGGCTAAAGTGTCTACGACTTCATTCCGCGGTATTCCCTTGCCGAAATTGGTGAAGACTAATACGATGTTCAAATAGCGAAATGGCACTGCTGTTCCAAGGGGAACAAGGCCGGTGGACGTCGGGGTGGCGCTGGCTGTCTGGAGTGGAGGATTATCAACTAGAGAAATTAATGTTGGAAGCGCAGCTGCTGAAGAAAGTAGAGCACATAAAGTTAGCTGCAGGACTGGGGTAAATATGCAAGTGTGCCTCTTCATAATTTGTGAGGCAGGAGAGAAGTGAACACTCTGTCTTAACCAGTGCAGCGAGTTCGAAGCATTTGAAGATCTCGTGCATCGAGAGAGGCATTCAAGACGCGACAAGGGTTTCACGTTATTGTCTCTTAATCTAGGCGATATATCTACATGCGCCTCTCGCCTGTAGCGACATCCTTCCTGCCGCAGGTCCCAACGAATAAAATATTGGGGTATATTGCGAAACGCCAAATGGGGCACGGTCCATTGCAAGGTAGGAAGGCTGTTGCGTTTCAAGGTCCAATTGAGGGCATAAACATATCACACGAGCCTCGAGTAACTCTATGCGCCGCTTGGAGGTTTAGAGGAAGCTGTACAATGGAGTAACCACAACAAATGCTTTATCATTGCGTTAAAGGCAAAGGTATCGGGAACCCCTTTCTTCCGTTCTCTTCGCATTGCTTGCGGTCCGCCTTATCATCCAGCGACTCCGCGACGAACCTGTCCACGAGATCAGTCAAGTCTCGGCTTCTCCGACCTCTCCAATCTTCCCAGACATCCCACCACCATTTATGGGTCTCCCCATCCCGCCCTAAATGGCCTGCAATCCCATCATTTGCAACTCTTTTTTCCCATGGCTTGTCGACGATATAGTGAAGAGCCCTAACTTCGCTGTCACGCCAGATATTTGTATGCCATTGCTTCATTGTCTTGAGTGCGTTGAGCTTCCAGGGGAGAGACAGCCATCTGTGACAGAAGAACGAGGCCAAGAAGTCTTGATCTGGGAATTGATAGGACGAGAGCTTGGAAGACGTCAGAAAGTTGTGGTGCATGGCACGCCAAAGCGCCTTGGACGGGTGGTATAGGAAAACCCCGCCATTCAAAAGGGCGTAGGAATCGGGAGGAGTAGAGGTTGGGGGCACAGGAAAGCCCCTTTCCAATGCCGACGGATGTTGCAACCGTGTATATGCGCAGTTTTCCCGATTCCAATTGGCTGGTGCCCAGCTATCGTGGTCGAGATTGCATACGCAGACGTGAGTTGCAGCAATCCAATCATCTCCGGGCAGCCTTGTAGAAAATATCTCATCCATGTTCTTGTATATTGTGATGTCTGCATCGAGGAACACACAGGCACTGTAGGACGTAAGCTCGAAAGCACGCAGTTTGGTCCATGTGTCTTCAAAACGGGATGCTATCAGGGTCGTCTTCTGATTGTTCGAAGGTAAAAGGGGCTCAATCGGCAGGACCCTCAGGAGAGGATTGTTATTTGATTCCAGCTCGAGAGCGCGCACACTGGACGCTGAAAGGGAGGGTGTAACAAGGACCACTAGAGGATACACCGATTGATGAGTAGAGAGACTGTATGCCAGGGTGATAACTCCTGGCAGATATGACGAACGCGTTAGGAGCGTCACCCAAGCACACTTGGGTGTATCACCATTAGTAGCCCCATTAGAAGCCATGAGAGGCAGGAATACCTCAAGAACGAAGGGTATGATGGAGCACAAGGAGAAAGCCTGCTTACGCAGGAGAGTAGGGAATCCATATTGAGGCCAAGTCGGAGTCCTAGCTAGTCCTCCGCAATAAGCCAGACGCTTAGTAGAAGAATGACAGCATCAAAGTATTGAGATCATACTATAGTACTAATAGTACGAGTAAGAGTTGGCTAGAGGAGAGGCTTTTGGGTGACGGAGATGCCAAGAAGATAAAATAGAATACCTCGAACTAAGGTAGCCTAGCCTTAGTACGTACTATAACTGCTGATGTCACCAACACTGTCACCGGTAACTTTCCTAATTACGATTGTGCAAAGCCACCGGTCAATTGCTAGCAATGGCTCAAAATCCTCAAAAGTAAACAACTATCTTAGGCCTGTGCTCATACGTTGACCGTCTCCAGACATATTCATCCCTACAATCGCCCTCTCCCAGCCGAGTATCAAACGACCGACAAAGGCCGTGCCCAAGCACAAGCCTTCTACAACGACCAAGAACGTACCATGTCGCCCACAAAGTTAGCCATAACCGACCTCCTCCCTCTTCCCAACTCCACAGTAAAGATCCCCCGCCTGGGTTTCGGCATATATCAATCACCTACCAACGTCTGCATCAACTCTTGCCTCACAGCCCTCCGCACCGGCTACCGCCACATCGACAGTGCCCAATTCTACCAAAATGAGGCAGAAATGGGCACGGCGGTCCAGCAGTCGGGTATGCCACGTAACGAGGTCTTCTTGACGACGAAAATAATGAGCGCCGGCGGAGGTCTGGATGCTACGTATAAAAAGTGCATTGATAGTGTAAAGAAGATCGATGGAGATGACGGATATGTGGATCTGTTTCTTATACATACTCCTAGTGGCGGACCTGCGGCGCGAAAGGAAATGTGGCAGGCATTGGAAAAGTTAGAGAGCGAGGGCAAAGCTAGGGCTATTGGTGTCAGTAATTTTGGCGTTGGCCATATTGAAGAAATGAAAAGTTATGCCAGGATATGGCCGCCACACATTAATCAGATCGAGGTCTGTCATCGATCCCTTCAAACTCTTGTCCATTTTGGAAGGGTGCTGACTGTGTGGCCATATAGTTACACCCGTGGTGCCAGCAAAGGACAATAGTTGACTACTGCAACAAGCATAAGATTGTTGTTGAAGCCTACTGCCCTCTTGTCCGAAATATGAAAGCTCACGACGGAACCTTGAAAGAGATGGCTAAGAAGCACGATAAGACGACCGCACAAGTTTTGATACGCTATTCTTTGCAAAAGGGCTGGGTATCTTTACCCAAGAGCGATACACCGGGCAGGATCGAGGCTAATGCTGATGTTTATGGTTTTGAATTGAATGCAGATGATATGGCTACACTCGATGGGCTTGATCAAGGTGCGGATGGCGCGATTGTACAGGCCGTTAAAAATTCTTAAATCACCATTGAATATTGATGGAGCCAACATATAACCATCTGCCTGGAACGCCATGGTTCAATCGTTCAATATTTTGCTCTTAATTGGATCCAGCCCCAAAGGACTTACTCTCACCGAGTTGACCAACGCTTGCGTTGTATGCTTCTCACTCTTGAATCGCGCCCTTAATCCAGTATCGAAGCTTCAGAAATAGATCATCACTGACGCACTCGTCCTTGTATCGTCTTCGTTCTTGCATTGAACTTGTGAACGTGATTCGCCAACCCCGCGCGGCCAGCTCAGTAACTTGAAGTCGAAGTTCACAAAGTCAATAAGGCTGCGATCTTATCATGAATCTGACAGCAACACGTTAGCATCAAGGCTCTCCGCCATGCAAGCATCCGTCTCAAGATCTTCTGCCACAAGTACACATGTATCTCAAGACTCTGCCAATAGATTTAATCTCTACGGACATGCCACGGCATCAAGAGATTGACCGCATTACTCGGCCATGTATTTCACTGCCTTTGTTCAAAGACGTTGAGAGCACATGTGCATTATGCTTTTGATATAGCAGCAGCCTACTGTATCACTTTTACATAGCTAGCAAGCCAAGCTTATTCATACTAGGTAAGCTTGCATGCAGATATCTTAGAAACTCACATCAAATCTGATAGACAATTTAATAATGGCCCGATTATTGTGGGCTACGCTTCCCTCCTCAATGGTCTATGTTCTTCATACATGACGATGCCAGGATTTGTGGTGGGTCGGTAACCCTCTCCTGCAGCCGCTTCTTGGCTTATATACAGATAAATCCTTGATTCTTTAGATACCTGCGCGATTCTTAGGTGTCGAGTCCTAAAGACAATCGTCAGAGTAGCAAGCTTTGCAATATGAAACTTGAACCATTTGGAGCATACAAGTCAGCCTGGGACTGTGGCCATGGAATTTTCCGTATTCGTTTTGCTCGAATATTGTTAGGGCTGGTAAACAAGGGACAGTCACGTCTTGAACCTTAATATGTTTACGAAAATATATGTCCGTGCACATTAGCCGTTTTCGTCCCTTTGTGTTCCCCCAAAGTAAAGAATTCGACAGACTTTGAACGCGCCGAATCAACGCTTTTCTCTTGTAGAAGACTTCCAGTCTCACTCTTTTACTTGTCGAACAGAAGCCTCTCTACTTGTCATCTTTACTTGTCGAACAGAATCTTTATTTGTCGAACAGAAGCATATTAGTCGTCGTAAAGAAGCGACTTGATTATATCGACATACTTGACAATAAGACAAGCCACATAATACTGACCATGGCACAACAACAAACACCATGGAATTTGACCCAAGACTACGTGGCATTGACGAGGCGGGATATTCCCCCGGGCGGAAGAACTGATTATGGTATTGTAAAGAATAATATTTTACGTGGAAAAAGCTAACAATTTGATAGTTGTTCCGCATCCTGTGGGCGCTACTCCCACAGATGTTACGAGCTTCGTGTACGGGTATATTTAGTAGCTGCGATATGGTACTTGTATAGTAGAATTGACGAGACTACAGACAAGCGGATGTGACTATCGATAACTGGCCAAATGTAGGTTTCGAGTGATCCAAGGCTGCGCGGAGAAGGATTAATGCGTGTAAAGATTATGTATATGCTCGAGCCAACTCAGGCATGGAAGGACTTTAAAGCTTTACCAAAGCCTGCACAAAAGCTTGACCATAACGGTCAGCCAATGTGGGAGAAATGGCCTCAAGTGGGGGAGCGGCCCCGGCCGATATTAGATTTTCCAGTGCTTCCCGACAACGTAAAGCCTTTCAAGATATATACCAAGCCAATGCTAATACTCTTACAGATCTCTACCACCGAAGATTGGTGGTTCTTTCATTTGTGGCGCCGTATTGATCCCAGAATTAACTGGACAGACATCACAATGCGTATGGAAATACCCCAGAGAACAGCAAAAGACGACATAAAGTGGAATAATCGAATTGTTAATATGTCGCGCCGAGTCTGGGGAAAAAAGTATTATATACTCTCTTGGTTCCAGAGGCGCCCTACCGATAATACCCACGTCTACAATGCACTCCGGGATAAGAATATCCCACTCCATCTAAACACCACCAGGGGTATCACGCCTGGGTTGGTAGATCCCAACCAGCCGAATGGCCCACGAATCCCTCGCCCAGTGTTAGGTCGATTGGGTAGACCGCGAGGACCCAACAAGAATGCGTCAAGGCCAAGAAGAAAGGCAGGACAAGAGCCTCCTAGCGAACATGAGGAAGATGAGGAAGATGATGTAGACTTGATTGACGAAGACATCGCTAATGATAGCGAAGATGAAGACGAACATGAAGATGAAGACGAAGACGCAGACGATGATGAAGGAGAAGAAGAAGACGAAGAAGACGACGCAGATAAAGACGAAGATGAAGATGAATCGTCCGAGAATGACGACGAGGACCAGGAGGTACTTGAAGATGATGAAGAAGAACAAGAAGTATGTCTTCATTCTTGTAAAAGAAAGGAAGAAGCTAAGAAGTACACAGTCCGAATTCCTGGACGACGACAGAGACGATGACATTGACGAAGATTTGGCTAGATACTCGGTCACTCAAGACCCCGAATTCCAGCGCCTGAGGAACCAAATCGACAACATCAGGGAGAATGCACCGCGCCGCTGATGTAAATTCGCATATCTATCTTGCTTAGATGCATCGCATTTCGCTTCCACGACACCACCCATAACATGTGAGACTAGAGTCTCGAAACTTAATAGCCATCAATGCCGGCACAGCACGAGAACCACTATCAGTACCACCAGGCAAAGAATGCAGCTTGACTTGGGCACTTCCTTGTTTACTTACCTCAGCAAACCATTCGTGTTATTCCTTGTATGTACATCCCAGTATTCTTCTTTCTCCAAGCGTTTTTTTTTTTCTCAAAGATTCACGAGCGTTTCTTGTAGCTGGAGGGAAAGGAGGTGGTGATAATCGCGACTCACTAGTCACTTCAGAGGCAGCAAGATTAAAGGGGTTTCATAATCGCAGAGGTGTTTCTTTTCAGAGCGTTGATGAATGTAATTCTATATGATTTCTCTCCCGTGGACATGTGTTCTTTCGTACCGAGGTCCATCAAAAGTTCTTTTCAGTGAATGAGCATACGTCTAAGGTTGGCAATCACTCGGAGAACTCACGACATGTGACCTCGCGAGCTGCAATTTTTATATAATGCAAAAGCTTTTATTTCGGAATCAGAATGGATCTGACTCATGACCTGGAAACGTCGACCTCCAGTCCAGATACTCTTGT
Source organism: Cladonia borealis (assembly GCA_018257855.2). Lineage (NCBI taxonomy): Eukaryota > Fungi > Ascomycota > Lecanoromycetes > Lecanorales > Cladoniaceae > Cladonia > Cladonia borealis. The sequence goes on along the minus strand of JAFEKC020000009.1, from coordinate 426,526 downwards.
CCGACTTCTGTCCACGGTGCAAGTTCCTCGTGGTGGTAGTAGACATCCCACCCTTGTTCCAGGTTTGGGCTATTGACAGTAGCACGATCCAGCTCCGCGGGTGCTCCAGGCCCCAACGGTGATCGAGAGATGGTCGTTGGTGTCACAGCCGTTGGAAGTGGATCTGAGGGGAGAGAGTTGGATAAATTTGAGCGGCGGTTGAAGATACCCGTTCGAGGCCGATTGAGGTGTGTGTCCCGTACAATATTCACTCCTGTTGAACTCGGGGTGCTTGTATGCATTTCAGTGTTTGCATGAGGAGTCGATGATGAAGCGTGATTGCTAGAAAAGGACTCGATATCCGAGTGCGTTTCAGCGTCCTGCGTTAAATCGATGATAGTCGATTTTGCTCGTTTTCTTTCGAGTGTTAAAGGCTCATTATCCATTCTGGCAGTATCATTGTTCACCAGATGGGACTCGGCATCCGAGTGCGTTTCATTGTCCTGCGTCAAATCGATGATGGTCGATTGTGCTCGTTTTCTTCCTAATTCTAGAGGCTCATCATCCATTCTGGCAGTATCATTGATCTCCAGAGGAGGAGATGATATTGCTAGAGTGCTTCGCTTACGACTCGTCTGAGTCGAAGGTATGGTAAGTGGGACCCGGAGTCGATCCAGATGTGTAGGAGCTGTTTGGTGTATGTACGCCGGAGATAGAGCTTCTGCACCTGTACTTGACGGTCTCGTTTGTTGACTAGCTGCGGGCATACGTGCTGATGGACCTGACTGACCATCGGACTGCACGGTTGGAGGGGTAGATGGCTGACTCTGCGTTGTCCGAGACACACGATTCGCTGGAGTATCTGGCAGCAGAGGGTTTATTATACCTGGTGTCGTACCTCGAGTCGTGTTGTTGGCTATCTGATCTGCAGAGAGTTGGTTCAGTACGTGGTCACGAGTCTTGTTCGGCCGACCGGTCCTCGGGCGTTCTCTCCACGACAGCATTTTAAAAGCTGCCCGTCCTCTGGAACATCTTGTCTGCAGCGCATTTACGAATTTGCTCTTTGCTTTATATACCTGCTTAGCCATATCATCGGAAACCCTATCAATCGTGCTGTCATAGGAGGCTCTAGCACCAACATACTCCATCCTCATGTCAATATCATCCCAACCAAGCCGAGGGTCCAGACGCATCATAAACTCAAGCCATTCCCAGCCAACTTGAGTGGAGATCTAAAGTATGTTAGCAAGTTAAGATGTGATTGGATACCCACGCACTGTATCGATGTTGCGAAGAATGGGAAAGTCCAGCAAAGGTCTTGCTGGAGTTCCCGGCCAGGGGTGGCGTTCCCACATGGGTTGGCCAGCTTCGTCTAGCTTCTGGGCCGGGAGGGGGCTTTTCCTGAAAATCTCCCATTCAATGGGAGGACTGAGGATGTAGCAGACCTATAGTCTCGTCAATCACAGCCTAGAATGGGATGTGGCAGTGTTATCTCACACTTGGGAGGTTATCGACGTTCCAATAAGCCGACCTATAGCATGTCAGGATAATCGACGATGATAATTGAGAGCGTTACGCATACCCTATCTGGAACCCAGTCACGTCGGTAGGTGAGCTACCAGCGAGTCGCGGTGGAACTTTAGCAGAATCAGCCTTGATATACCAGTGCGCAATTATTCGCTTAACTCACAATACGCGGATGGCTCTCCTGGCTGAACTTGTGTACGACATGCAGCAATGTAGTCGGGCTCTTGTTCCCATGGAATACCGGTTGATGACATGATGGTTGATGACATGATAAAAAAAGGATGATCGCGTTGCGTTGCAGTGTTAATATGAAAGATTCTTAGTGACCTTCCACGATGGAGAAACAAGGTCAGATTCCAGAGATGTAGTCGATGATGCTCAAGGCTATCAGGACAGAAAGTGCTTATCACTGAGGGAGTACTAATGATGTTGGTGGTGGATGTTAATTTACAGTTGTAGGATGTAAGAAGTCTGGAGATGAAAAAGGATTTTGCACCCTTCCGAGAGAATTAACACCAAAGGTGTCGAACATGTCCTTCATTCAATATTAGAGTGTCCATCTCCCGCTTTTTCCATCTTACAATACTCAATTAACGCCCGTCTTCAACCCTCTTCAAAGTCTTATCTTCAAGGTCCGAAAGAACACATCTTCACTGGAGAGACATCACTATGCGCATGGAGATCCCCACAAGAACGGCATGAGATGACATAAAATTGAATAAACGGATCTCAACAATCAAAATGATCTCCTTTTCCTCATCGAGCAGCTTTCTCTTGAGGATTTCTAGTCATCGAGCAGCTTATTTTCGAGGATGTGTGAATATCCGGCAGCTTCTTCTCGAGAGTTATCTGGACATCGGGCAACTTATTTCCAAGGGTGTGCGGATATACGCAGCTCCTTCTCGAGGGCGTATGGACATCGAGTGGCTTCTTCTCGAGAGTGAATGACACCTTCTGGTCTCTTTCTTTTCCGAAACACTACCTGCTCCATGGCTTTTCTGATCTCAAGGAGCTTAATCAACATCGATTACGGACATCATTTATTTCTCCTCAGTCATAGGTGGCTTCTATCCAAAAGGCCTTGAGCATGAACGACCACGGCTTGTCTGGACTTGAAGTCTCATAAATCCCTCTGTTGATGAATATTATTCGCAGAGACAACCACGATCGCTGCCGTTCCCCGTACTGTGCCTCAGCCAATTCCGCAGATGCCCTGAAATCTCACGCAACCTTCCCCAGAGATGGGTTTCTGGGATGAGCCTTGTCCTTCGCTGTCAAGTTACTATCGACAAACAAAACGTTTCTGGATGGTGGGAATACATTCCCCGCACTGTGCCTTAGCCACTTCTGCAGATGTTCTGAAATGTTATGCAATCTTCCCCAGAAATGGGCTTGTGGGCTGAGCCGTGTCCGCATGTTTCACCTTACCATTCCCATCGCGGAAGCTCACTACAGGTTCTGTACAGGCAAGTAGAAAGCGCCCTTCGAACTGGTCAACGTCACAACAGCTTTATTGACGAGCCTTTGAATTAGTACCTGGGAGACGATGTTCCACGCTTGGATATTAAACTCGTACGCTAAAACCTGGAGACCGGTACACCCTCGCCGAGGGTTTATTCCGAGAATCGATTGGCTTCCAGTAATTATATGTTCAAATCGAGGCCATTGGTACCAAAAGGTTTCATTTCTACTCTTTCATATACCAGCTCCTACTGCATACCGTCATGGACGAGTTCGCTCAGATTCGAGGTGCAGATTCAGTTTTCGAACCAACGACCTCTCTATTGATATCACCGAAAGTGAAGGGGGGGAGGGACACGATCGTCACAACAAGCTCCAATTCAGGTCAAGCACAAACATGTTCCAATTCCTTCTGAAACACCGACGCACGAACTTCGTGGTCATGGAGAAGGGAAAGGGGCGAGTTTAGTGCTATAACGATGGCGGAGGATTTGGCAGTGCCATTATGGTCAACCGGTGTATCTTTCAGGAGAAGACGAGCCAGAGGACTCGAGAAGCTTGCTGGCGGCCTTTCATTCTTAGCGCAGGAGGATACTTTTTCTACTGATAGTCACTGTGGTGTTGGATACCGGAACAGAGTAGAGTATCTATCAGCGCAAGCTAAATATTAGAGGTCATGCTTACACAATTGCAACAAAAATATGAGCCATTTAGATAGATAAATTTACCAATAAAGATCCAAAATCTGAAACACAGTACTGCAACAAGTGATATATGTTATAGAACACGATAGGAAGGCGTAGCAGACCGTGGAACTTTTTCGCAGCATTGTCCCGAGGGGCTGATGTTAGGTGACATCAGAACACTATGTAACGCCCGAGCGTATAGCATTAGAATATTGTAGTACACAACGCACACTGATTGCTTTGGACTCACTTTAAATCTGCAACGAGATCCTCAGACTTGAACACTTGTACTGGACTACTTAGCTAGGGCCAAAATTATAGGCTTGGAAAGCCTGTGGAATCATCCATCACCCGATTGTCATGTATGGTGTTACCCAAAAAACTGTCGCTCCCGCTAACTGGTCCAACCAGCAATTCATCATATACCATGTTCCCCATAACGCACCTCTTATGCAGACCTGGAGGACTTTGGGATACCACCGAAGCCTACGTCTTTAACGCCAGTACATTCACGAAGTATCACGTCCAGCTGGCATTAGCTCTGAAGCTCTATGTCACAGATAGGGACAACGACGGCGCTACCCTCCCCGACCAAACCATTAGCGAAATCCTCACAGACCTGAAGCAGCATACTGAGAGGGTGGACTGCACCAATATGAAGGCACAAGTGGAAGAGGAACACTCCGAGCTCCTGAGGGAGGTGGAGGAACGGAAGGAACGCTGGACTGCAGACGCGCAAGAGTTGTACCAGAAATGGTACCTCAAGATGCATCCTCCCTCCAACGTTCCTGGAGGCAGTTCTTAGAGCAGCAGTCGCTGAAGTTGGTGTTACAGAACGGCTTATATCGAAAGCTTCAAGTTGGGCATTGTCTTTGGCCCAGGCAAGCAAGAGCATGCGTTCACTCGTTGTGTGGGATCGGGGCCCTTGTTTGGCGGAACGTTATGATAAAAAGGGGGTATACACAATCCAGAAGGCATCTTACACGATGGATTGATGAGCAGTGGCTAGTGTACATTGGCAGGAAAGGAATTTTGGCGTACAATTTCTTGCGATTGGATCATGATCGCTAGCCCTGAGCCCAGTAAATGCAAGACCACGACCATATGCATTCTCCCTTGAAGCATAACCATATCACCGGAAATGTCACCCAACCAGTCATCATGATACTAGATTTGATGCATTATATTATTTAGAAGAACAACAATCCCTCATCAAAGCTACCATTGCTGACTCATGCTGCATTGGAAGTCGCTCTGGAACGCTCCTTCCGCCAACCCTGCATATTGGTTGCAGTTTGGCACCCAATGAGCTCACCAAGTAAGGTAATTTCCGATGACATGGTAAATGTAGCAACCAATTGAAAGCTGATTGACATTCATCTTCCCGAATCCACATGCTTCTCTCGTGGGAAAATCGGTGAGAACCTATGGGACAGAGGACATTGACCGATCACTCAATGGCGTTATGGTACAGCAGATGGGTACCTGGGCACCTAGTTAGAGGTGATATCTCCGGATTGAGGGTATTAACATCCAGAAATGAGGAAGCTAAAGTACATGTGTGGGCTTTTTCGCTTTCTCAAGCCTCTGGCAACACCTCCAATTCCCGAGCGATTTTACCAGCAATGATTTCTTTTTCTCTCCAGGCCCTCAACCCTTGCATATTCACCCTTACGTTCTCCTGATCCAGAGTTCCCTTTAGTAAAAGAGGCATCATTCGTCCTAGCTCTAGAATTATAGTCCTCTGTCTCGTGTAATCGTTTTCAGATGCGTTCTGTCGCTTGTACATCCTGCTTGAATCACCTATATGGTTACCATTGTTAGCAATATCTTCTCTCAGCACTTGCTCCTTGGCGGTCATGGCTTGAGGCGCGACTATACACATAGAACCATGCTTACCTGCAGGAACAAGGGGTCTTTGGCATCCGGCTCTGTTCTTTCAGAAGCATGCAAGTGCGAAGGCGAAGAAGCATTTCCCTCACAGCAACTCAGAGCAGTTCCGCTGGAGCAAATCAGCGATATGGTCGGCGTGCTGTGAAAGTTTGAATTGACGAAGTCCTTCTACTAGGAGCTACCACCTACTTCTGCTCTCTAGTTGCTCCAATATAACTGGGGTCCAGTGCCCAATGGTATCGTCGCCGGTGGCCACTAGCAGCTCCGCTAGCGAGCATTAGGGAAATGAGGATCGCCGCAGCGTTAGCAGTAAGGGGCATCACCCATTTCTGCTCCTCATTCCTTTTAGTCTCCACCGCTTTCTGCTGCAGCATCTGCTCAGCATGTCAGCATCTCAGCAGACCTTGCAGCTAGTGGCTTGTTTGCCTCACCACCATACCGTCTGACCCTACGAGAGTCACTCGCTCAGGCCGTACTTCGAAGCAGACCTCCAGGTTCTCACTAACCGCTAGGTCTCCTGCCACTGACTCCCCCGCCACGAAGTCCCCTCCTATGTTTCTTCTTCGTCCTGCTGGCCCTTCTGCTTCTTCTGCCTATGCCTCATTCGTTGCTCGAGTTGTGAGCTTCCAAAAGCCAGCCTCGCCGGTGCGTAGAAATATAGTCCAGCCACCCAGCCCCGCAGCCCCTGGACCCCGATCGCCTAGATGAGGAGAGATCATGGTAGTAAGTCTTTGCTCAGATTGGCTGCCGATGCCATTGGCTGGAGCAGCAAGGAGGCGGTTGTATAACTGAAGGTTTGGTTCACGAATGGAGTCTGGGAGGAGGCGGCCTCATATCGCCTGCCTATCGGTCCGGCCAGTAGAGCACTAATCAATGGATCAGAGCCAGGGAATTGAGCACGGAGGACGAGCCTAACGGCTCAGGGAAGAGGTGAGGACTCACCGCTGATACGCGTCAGGGGTAATCGGGCCACCGAGCATAATTGCAAGTCGGTAAGCAACGAACCACTAGGGTACTCCTGTCGAGGTGGGTGAAATAAAGAGTACTGGAATCTATGAGGTCGCTCAAATATGCTAGATGTTGAAGCTGGATGTCGTGGTAGCCGTGGAAGCCCACAGTGAACTTGTTATGTGGTTCGTAGAAGGCCGAAAAGTTGCAGGCATGGAGAACCAAGTAGGTCGAACGCATGTCAATGTCCCTATGGTGGCGTCTGCCTGTAGATCTCTTTGTTACATGCTCCCCGCGTCGTACTCCCGCTTTGTCTAGGTACCATTTCTCTCAATGCAGGAACTAATGACTGACTGACCCTAAGTCATGATGGAATTGTGGGGTCACAGTTATTGATATATTTTAGGATGGGGTTTCGGGCTTTCCCCTCGTCGTGGGTCCGTACTCATACGATGTCCCTTGCATGATGCCCCAAGCCGACTCGCACCAATGTACGGACGCCTGGAAAAACATTACAACCCTGTCGATTTATGGTTTCTTTCAAGAAGGAGAGTGAAAGCCTGCTCCAGGAGGTACAGGATTGCAGTAAGAAGCCACAGGCCTATGGTATCTTCTACCAGCTTCTTCAAATCCAAAAATCCCGGCTAACGTCTTGAATATCTGACTGTGGCCCTTTACTGGACAACCTATGGGCCAATGACACTACAGAAATCTACCTCTAGTGCTCTTGTGAGACGGAAAGCTGCAAAAGCTGCAAAATGGGAGCTGCAAGATGAAGATATTCTGAGTCTTATTGGTTGGTCGAAAAACTCAGCTCTAGGGTCCCCACCCCGCTGCAGCGGACGGCTAAGCTGGCGCTGCTGCCAATGGCCGCGACAGGAGCGGAGGCCCATCGCCGAGACCCCCTCCGTCGAAAACAGGATACCTAGGGCGTGATGGCTAGCTATATATGAGAGATATACAGGCATGGGAGGGTGGGGCAAGCGGATGGCTTACAGGCGTGTTGAGCTGCTGAGCAGGTGCTGCAGGAGCAAGAGGTCGAGAAGGAAAGGAATGAGGAGCAGAAATGGGTGATACCCCTACCAATAATGCTGCAGCAATCCCCCTTTTCCCTAGCATCCGCCAGCGGCGTTGCTTGTGTCCACCAGCGACGATACCGTCGAGAACTAGCGCCCAGCTGTCCTGGAGCAACACATCTAGTCATCCACCGCAAGTCCCCTCAGGGTTAGGCACCCAGGAAAAACGAGGAGTCCAGCCGCCCAGAAGCCTTTCTTTTCGATGGAGTACTGCAGTCTTCTCAGCCTCGTCGGTTGCTTTTGGAGATCTGTCTAGAATTGAGCGTTGGCACGGCCTTTGAAAGGTGTGGCTCTCCGTAAAACGACTGGGACCACTGTTCATAGATTCTACTAAGAATGTTAGGACTCGTCCCCGCTGCAAGAAGTAGGGGCTCAACGCAAGACTATTCATTGATCTGACCGGAGAGTTCGCTGTAATGGCCTGAGTACCGTTTATGGCCTATTGGTGCAGTTTGCTGACTATCGCAGCAATGACGCCTCAATACATCTAAGGGGAAATATCGGTCAGGCAGGGGCGAAGGCGCGAGATTCTTTGACTGCTTCCATACAGTCCCAATCTCCCGCGACAAAGCCTTTATCGAAGCCATCGATTTGCGATTGGTCACTCTATCGACGTCGGAGACGATATGGGGGAATGAATGGGAGGAAGTCTTCTTCCTTTTGGGAGAGACGTATTGGTCGCTTACAACGGATTTATATCTAATTCAAAGATCTACAGAAGTTGAGTATATGGATTCCAACCTGAGCTTAAGTGTTTGATGGGCGAAGGGAAGATATGGCCTTCAAGTCGTATGCAGACTCTGGGCGACCGATATTTTCCCTTCACCGTATACTCCGCGAACGAATACCGACAGTCATGCTCGCCATGCTCTCCATGCTCTCCCTGCTCTCCATGCTCTCCCTGCTCTCCATGCTCTCCATGCTCTCCATGCTCTCCCTGATCTCCATGCTCCGTCGCAGTACCATACATTGATGATTTCCAGATTTGTCTATCGCTCCTACAAGCCAGAGCAGTCAAGCACTAAATCTGCAGTACTCAACATTGCGAGCAAGTCGGGGGGCTTTTCACACCATGTCCGTTCTTTTCGAGAGGCACTTCAGCATCGAGTTGTATGCTTGCTCCATTTTTCGTGTCAGACAAGACGTCGAGAGGTCCCTGGTCCGTAGTACTAGGCCGTGTAACAACATAATTGAATGGTATGACAGGGCGTTTTGTACTGAGTAAGCGATGAATAGTGTAGGCAGCCTTGCGAGATCATCCTTTATAAAATTTGTTGGGTCACACCATTACTGACCCCTGTTGTAAATCAGTAAGTACTTTTGGTACTTTAGTCGCCTAAACTGTGCAAGTAGGAGTTATTATGAAATGACTGCACCAATTATGGACTGGGTCCCCGTCCAGGCACGACCTAGGTTCGAGAGGCTATTATTGCAGCAAAATACAATGAGCAACGATGCCTTTGGTGAGCTTTTAAGGCGTAGAGGGAGCCTCGCAAGGGCTGGCTTCTTCTGTAAGGGCCACACGTTTCCTCGAATAAAAGGGGGAGCCAGGCAGAATCATGGACCAGCGATAAAATTCTGCCATGGCTGATCCAAGGCTTCGATCGATCATACGCAGCAGTCACTAACAGTTGTTTGAAGCGTGCAAGGTTGGGCAACCAGCGACTGAAAAATGTGTAACATGGGAGAATATGATGCTCTCCAAGCCACTATTTTTCGCGCTAGTGGAATCAAACCAAACATTTTGTCTCACATTTCGCTCACATTCCAACCCATAAAAACATTGAGAAATATGTCCGCCAGGTACGTGTCTTACCACCAATTTTTGATCGTTCAAACTGCTAACGTTCTTTCTCTTTGCTACTAGCTTTCGCAGTAAATCATAAGCACTCTTTCCCGTTTCCAGGCTCGTGGAGACCGAACTTCTGAGAGAATGGCACTAGAGTAAGTCGGAGTGATACCACCCTGATTTCCTGATATTATTCAACCACTGTGAATTGGTATCATGGGGTGAACTCGCTGACGAAAATCATAGCAACTCCAAGCTTGCCCCTGACCCGAAAAACACATGCAGACCCTTGGATCCAGCCGACTATCTCCAGCGCTCCTCTATCAATGCAGGTTGGCCAAAGAATAAGATCCTTCTCAGTGTTACAATTGAGCTAGAGGATTCGTCAACGAAGTGAGACGTGGAGTCTCTACTCGCACATGATGTGATATCTCTGTCGTCGCCTGAATCCGATATTGGGCTTCCGGCCCTTAGCAAGGCTGGCTCCGAAAATGTCAGCTACGGTCGGGGCGGTCAACCGGAAAACAGACTCGGTACTGGCAGGTGGCAGTCGAAGAATAGATCTCATCCTCGCCTGTATCCAGCTGCTTCGACTGTGGCCTCAAGTCGAAGATCCAGTATTGATGAACAATCTTCGGTCACTAGCCCATCGATTACAACCACAGGCCAACCAGCTTCGTACCAACTCTTGGGACGCGCCAAACTGTGGTGAGCAGCAATGTGGCTTCGAACTTGAACTTCCGGCTGATTATTCGGTTGACATGTGCCGCAGACAACGGTCAGCTAGAGTTACTTATTTGGGCTGAGCTTGACCACGTCGACTTCAATGGTGTCAAAGCATGCAGTGTTGCAGGGGGTAAGGGTATTGGGCTGAGCTCAACCACGTCGACTTCAATGGTGTCAAAGCGTGCCGTGGCCGGTGGAGAGGGGCTACTGTGAGAAGATCTTCAACGACGTCGGGCACCATGAGATTTGGGAAGGGGCACCAGTCCCATTCCCCTGGACGAATGCGAGCCAACTTAAGCTTGCTATGTAGAAAGATCTGGGCTAGAGGGCCTAAATCGTTAAGAATTGGATCAATCGCGTTCGAAGAGAACCTCGCAAACATAGATCCTGCGACGATCAAGAAAAATACCCCTTCACAAAACAGTACCGCATAACAGCAGGCATCGAGGAACTTTCATCGAGGATCTCGTCCTTTCCTTTGAGACTGTTTGGATATATGCGAAACCGGATCAGCATCTCTTGCAGGTTCTTGAAGCTGTTGGTGACTACTCAAAAGTGAATCTGATAAGTTCTCGGCTTACGCCTCGGCCAAGATGAAATATACTAATGTTTGTTAGACAGCCAGGGGAGCCATCCTGATCTTCCTTCTGTTGCAGTTAACCAATCCTAGGACCCATGGCAAGATAGGAGTTCTCAACCCTTTCTACGCTCCTGAGGCTACGTTTGCTGCGAGCCAGGCGCATAAGCAAGACGCTACTAGCGGAAAGCCAATTCAATACTACAAGGGATAGGGAATTCCATGAGATAGAGCTACAGCGCATGGAGGAGGAGTTGAGAATGTTAGATACAACGGAGGACATGGCGTCCAGGGCGATCTGGACTCTCTATCATACTTTATGGCCTACAGTCCATGAAATTCCAAGTACGTCGTGATGGATAATGGCAGGAGTGGTTGAGTTCATATGATGTTTCTGGTGTTTGGAAAGGGCTTTGAGCATGTGAGTCCATGCTTATCGTACGAGATTAAAGCGAAAAATCTGGCGTCCGCATTCTTTCTTGTAGCGCGATATTCTGACCCAAGTGATGTGCTAGCCTAAAATTGATGTAAATACAATAAACAGCACAATATGAAGACGCTCAATACCACACAGCGTTCTCGGTCGGTCCTTTCACCAAGTCCTCGAGATGGGCAATGGCAATAGTGGCTGGATTCATCTGATGGTTCCGGTGTCTGAAAAGGGCCTTGATCATGCGTATCCAAGCATCATTTCCATCTACGAGTCGATATCGGTCTCCATTGAACCATAAAGCCCTTTCCGTCAATGCTTTCTTTCCTTGTAGCACTAAATGAAACGTAGGCAACGCAACAGCCGGAGGGCACGTGCTGCGTGCTTCAAAACGGCCCGCTTTGGCTGAAGACAAGACAGCATGATATCTTAACTCGTGTCACGGTAAAGTTTTTCAATGCTGGAGGCTTTGTGAGGTTCAAGTGAGAGGTGCATTTACCGGCCCCTGTCGACGTAAGTGACATCCTAGGGCCATCCCGTTCAATCGTAATGCAAGTATGCCACGTAGAGAGTCTCTTCAACAATTTAGTGGTGTCGTCTACTTCTTGCGTTTAGAAGGCGTATGTTTAGTGGAAAGAGCGAATATGGAGTGCAGTGTCGTCGTTCTTCCTTGGTTGAAGAGAACAACGTTGTGTAGTGGGACGCTTGATTTCTTAGAGGATGGCCAGGGTAATAAGCTACAATAGCATGAGAACGGCAGTAGAATCTTTCTTCAGAGACGAAGATACGCTCATCAGGTCTCTATGGTGATCGTAGAAAGCAAATAAGTTTGGCGCTAGTTAAGCGAGGCTACAATAACACACAAAGCCTCGAGTGATCTTTGTCGAATCTCCTTCATCTTTTCTGGACGGCACAGCCTCCCCCCCAGTGAGGAAATCGACTCGGAAGGGTACGAGTCTGATTCAGATGCGGAGTTTGTGAGCCCTTTCATCTTTTCTTTGGTTCAAGAAGCAAGAGACTGATTGCGTTACGCACAGCAGATGATACATCATTCAGAGGGATACATCTCGATTTGCACTGACCAACGCCCACCGGTCCTGGACTGGAGTCGAAGTCAGTCTCAAAGTTCGCGTGGGACGAGAGGAGGTTACAACAACCGAGGTAGTCGGCATGGTCAGTACGGAAATCGAGCACATGGAGGTCATGCGAGTCGGAGAGCTTCAAGTGCGGCTGCAATGGAGAGCCATTTCGCGATTTTTTTTGTAAGTCTTCAGGACACCATATCATCTAATGCGTGGCTAATATGATGAAGGAAGCCGACTCTTTCTTCATAGCGAATGATCGCTGGGTCTGGTACCCAACAAGTTTACAGGCAAAACAGCCGTTGACTGGCTGATGGATTGCTGCACGACAGTGGATCGCAGAGAGGTCTATGAGATTGCTGAGCTGCTCGTCCAGCATGGGCTGATATGGGCCGTAATAGAGGACAAAATCTACGCTCATCAGAACTCTCAGGAAAACCGGATTCTTAAAGAATTACTCAGAGTGAACGGCATACCATTCATTCCTACTCCAGCTACAATTGACGATTTGCCATTACGCAACAATGGCCTTGTCACAAATCAGACCTATGATTCGAACTGGACTAGCCCAGATTTCAATGGGATGGACAGTACTAGTCCGGCAGCCGACGAAAAACAGCCGTTGACTGGCTGATGGATTGCTGCACGACGGTGGATCGCAGAGAGGTCTATGAGAGGTGAGGTGGGGAAGGATGTGGGCCCAACTAGGAGAAAGACGCGGAGGAAAGGGCGATTGCTGAGCTGTTCGTCCAGCATGGGCGATATGGGCCGTGGTAGAGGACAAAGTCTACGCTCATTGGAACTCTGGCGCCTAGAACTCTGGCGCCTCAAGATTCCAGCCGACGAAAAATGCCATCTACGGTTTGGCGGAAAAGGGTCAACGACTTGCAGGGTGGTTGGGAGGAAGGGAGAGCCCAAACGGCGATGCGAGAGGATGCGAGAGTTGAAGCTGCTACTACCACTTGGGCCACCAGCAAGAACCAACCAAGGGGCTCCAACAACAACCGCCTGAACATCATCGTCAATGATATTGCATTAGTTTGGTAATTATATAGAAAAATTGAACATGATTCATTTGATGTGTCCTTTCTCGCATACAGTACTCATATGACATGGCTGACATCGACGTGACCCACTGTGAATTAACCCTACTTGATCCAAGCCCGCAGAACATTGTCTCTACTCGTTCCTCCCACATAATGCTGGCCTTTGTTACTATTGCTGGAGTTGCTCCCCTCTTGTCATTGATGAAAATTCGCGGGTGAAATGCAATGAGGTTTCGATGCACGGAACGGCTGGCCGACCGCCCACAAGATACCGGGACAACAAATTGCCGCCTTCGAGTGTTGACGATAAGCCTCCAAAGCTTTCGCTCTAGCTTTTGTGCTTTCATCCCAACCATTTTTCCAAGAACCCTTCGATGGACGAACGACAAGGACTCCCCAATTTGTACACACCTCTTCTGCGATAAGCATACGCCCTCGGAAACAACCACCGATGCTTGCCTAGACACGTTCTGAAAACTGAGAGATGGCAAATTCCAGAGGTCGGTTTCTCTTTTTTGGGCAGAGGAAGAGTATAAGAGGCTAATCAAACCGGTTACTATAAGCAGAGAACAAGAACAATCCAGCTGGTGGTCTTGGCGAGGTCCCAGTAACATCAAATGGAGCGGTATTGGTGAGAGAGAGAGTCAGGCAGATATGGCGAGAGGCGCCCGATAGACTCAGAGAAGAGATGCAACGATTGGGGGAGAAGATTACGGAGAGCAAAAGCCAAAGCCATGAAGCGAATACAGCGGAGAAAGAAAGGGGAAGGCTCAAGCCTCAACAGAGCCGCCTGAAGTCTGATCGGGCGTTGAGTCTCTAGGTGATTGGGTAAAATATTAGATAAGGGCTGTCAGGATGAATACTTTTGAAAGGTTAACTTCGTTGGAATGAGGGTAAGTGAGCCATTGCTCTTGATGGATAGCAGGCTAATTCTATTTGACTTTTCTAGATGGGAAGTCGCGCCCTGAACTTGGAAAAGGGAAGAAGGAATGAGCTTCAACAGCACCTGGACAATACATTCTAGGTGCAGCTTCACCAATCTTCACGGCGAAAGCACCTGATGAACCTCCCTATCATCATATGGTTACAGCTTCGATTGGCATGATACGAAGGAATGGATCCGAGGATGGTGCAAGGCTTTGGGGTCCCTGACCACTTTTTTTGGCGCATAATCAAATGTTTTAAGCGTCAACAGAGGCCCCAAAGCGGCTTTACCACGCTCAACTATCATAATTGAGACCCAGAATGAGTCCGTGTACGCTTCGCGGAATATTTGGCTTCCACGGCGCTGTCCAACTATCCCAAGATGTTTAGTCCCAACTTCTAGCGTGAACCATGTAAACAATGAACCAAAGATGTTTAGACCCAGCTTTTAGCGTGAACCATGTAAACAATGTACAAAGACGGCGGATATGTGATACAGCTCCTGGGGGCGCAGATTTGATGTCATGTTGATGTATATCATGTTAAAGTGCTATTTAAAATGCGGCGCCTGTGATCCCAACAACAACTATGATAGCTCCGTTCTCAGCTCTTTGACCCTCTCGTAACAACAGGGCTATGTTGAGACGGCCCTCGATGCTTTCTCTGATGGCCCGGATGTGCATCGCTCGCCCTGTTTTGACCTGGCTCGAGTATTGTTGGGAGCGGTGAGGAGCGCCTGGGGAAGATAAGCTCCGTGCTTGAAGTCTCTGGCTGGCTGTTGCTGACTCCACCATCAGGTCTCTGAGCCCTTCCTCCTCCTGCACCAATTTCATGACTCTATCCGTCACCATATTCATCATCATCTTTGACTCTTTCCCACCTATCGGCTTTCGAGTTTGACGTGCAGGGTACTGGAGCCTATGAAAGGAATACCCGTGCTTGCTTTGTCAGAATACTCGATAGTCCGATGGTGAGTCGTAGATGGTGACCGGTTTTGGTATGGCTGGTGAATTGAGGTAGAGGAAGTGGACACGGTGTACGTGTCTGAAATGTGGGATTGAATGATAAATGCTGACTAGACGTTCCAGCCACGGCTTGAGATGGACGAATGAGACACATCTCCGAGTTCTGACTGAATTCCGTAGCGCTCGCAAAGGACAGTCATGACCATTGTTTTAAGGGATCTTCAGCTCAAACCGTGCTGTACGTATGCATCCGTCAGGCTGAGTCCTCAAGTGTCTGGAGCAAGTTGTTGCTGAAACTAGCCTTGTACTTGGCTATGTTGTATGGAACGTGGTATTTCAACAGCCTTCCTGCATGGCCATCTTACGTCGAAGTGGTTGAAATGGAGGATTGATGAGGGTTCCCTGGTGAAGAGAGGTAGTGGTATAAGCCGATGACTTGCTCAGCTCGTCAAGCTTGAAGCTGCGTTGTACCTAAGGTCCGGGCGTTAGAGCCGCATGAACTGTTGCAAGTATCCGTTATCTTACCCATTTTTTTGTTCTGAGACTCAGTCAATCGAGCCCGATGATGGGACTTCAAATCACGAAGTCAGAGATTGCAATCCTTCAGACCTTCAGCATTGGTATGAAGGAGGCCTGTTGGTACTTCTGCGGGCGGATCTCCGCCACTGTTGGCAGGGGGGGAGGGAATGGCTATTTTTCGGCATCTTAATACTTTACGCCTTGGTCTGGCTTAACATATCCAAGGGATTTCAGTCATGATCATATATTATTCGCCGGATATGCCCTCACTGACAACAGTAGATTGAGCAACTGCCAATGCCTAAGCGTGTCACCGGCTTGAGATTGATTGGCTGTATACCCAGACAAAGCATTTTTGCAAAACTGGCTGTTGGTCGGACGGGTTGGTCGTTCAAACGCAATGAGTCCGTCAAAGAATGCTGCACATACGGGTTCAGCCATTCGCCTTAGACTTGTAGCAGGCAATCTCCTTTGAGGAAACGCCACGCTCATAATAATTGAGTCGATCATGCCATGCCATCCACCCCACTCTCACTGTAAGTGACCATCTACAGCAAAACAGCTAGCAGAAGTAGCAGAGGGTGACATTTTGGTTGCGGCCGGTCGTTCCCTCACAGAAATTGCGTACTCAATAGCATGAATAAAGTAGTTCCCGTGCATTAGACTGGAGGGGATTCAATCGGACACCGCAGAGATATGGCAGTCATGCCACTGTTGTATTCGTGCCTGGATCTAACGTGGTAGAGTCCTATTCACATAAATCCGTGACGCTCTATGCACATCATACGCGTCTGAATATGTAAGCAATCTGCACGAACGGCGCACAACGGCGAGTAGGCGCGTCACATTTGTGCGCGCACTAGTAAGCGAGCCTTGGCATTCAGGGGGTGCCAAGATATGCCAAGCCTTACTGGTTTGGCGTTCAGATCTTGGGAATCAGCAATGGATTGGCGACGACACGACTGAATCTCCATTCAGCTTTGCCTTCCGTGCATTCTAATGGTCAGCAGGACTAGCAATGTGCTGTGTTGGAGCTATGGAGGTTAGTTGCTACAGCAGAAGGGGTGTGGGTAGTCGTCAGTTGAGTGACTGCTAACATCAATACAGCACTGGATCATGATCTATGCCTTGGATGAAGTTGGAGCGTGTGGGGACTGAATCAAGATATTTATGCACTACCGCGATCTTCTGACTCTACTTTCATCGATATGACTATGGCTATCTGTCTGACTTCTCGAATCTCACCATGCCAGCCGTAGGCGTACGGACTCTCGATTTGGAAGGCTAGCGCATTGTTTACAGGCTGCGATCGCTGAGGTAGGCCCCAAAGTAGGCCAACCAAACCAAAAGACCATACGTCTTAGAATTTTCTCTTGCTTACGGAGCTCCTGCTTTCGTTTTCGAGTCTTAGCATTGAGATCCATCTCTTTCCAGTCCACAGGTTGGGCGAGACATGGTACTCAAAGTTTTCGGGCGCTGCATACCTGGCCCAACTTTCAGAACTCTGGCTTCCCTCATTCATCCCGGGCCCCTCCCTTTGGTGTCCTTGCTCATCCTCTGTATGTATCGGTTTGGGCAGACAAGGGCCGAGAGAACTCCTAGACTTTCCATCATCGAGCAAGCTATCGCTGGCTAGGGGAGCCGTCATTGCTTTCGTGTGGTCTTCCGCCTATCTCTCAACAGCTTACACCTCTTTCTCCATGGGCTTCGATCGCAACCATTAAACGGCATCTTCTGAGGTTTCCTGTTTACGTTGTTTGATAAACGTAGCCATCGCTTTATTCGCTACACCTTCCGCAATAACATGAGCTTTGGCAGTAGCCTCGATAAGGTTGAGATTGTCCAGGTTAGGGACTGCGTCTTCGAGCCATGTGTTCGCTTCTTCGAGAATTGTGTTCACTGCATCCACGGTCGCGGCATACGAAAGTTGACCCCGGTTCCCCCAGCCCCTCCTCCCCTCCCCCTCTCCCCTCATAACCAACCCCGAAACCGAACAACCATGCCAAAGATTCTCTTTCCCAACCGAGAAACCTTGCCAAAGAGTCCCTGCCTACGTGGTGGATCCACCCACCATTCCACGATGATGGGTTGGTCATCCCAGAGGGTCCAAAACCTGGGTCCACGGGTGGATCTCACCCGGACCCCCTTGGGAAACAAAATGTTCTCGAACTCTTGCGTGAGCTGCGCGATGACGCCGTCTTCATAAAATCCAACAGCGTAGTAATGACGGCGACCAGGCCATCATATATGAACGCGTTCCGTGGGTTTCCATCGTTGCACCAGGACACACCGAGCAGCTCCTTCCGACAAGGGGGAAGGCTAGCTGTCATCACGATCAGGACCGCAAGTAGTTGTAGGAAACGTTGGTTAGCATGCAAGTAGGCCGCAGCTTGAACCTGATTAATACGGACGGGTTGACTCTGCTGCCCTGCCCCCGAATTGGAGTTAGAAACAGCCTCTTCTAAGAAGAAGCGTCGCCGTAATTTGGGCCGGTTGAACAGTTGCCGGAGGACGTTATCCTTGACTGTATTCAACTGGTTCCGTGGATCATCTAAAAAGCTAAGACCGAGTCGACGCTTGGCCATATTATCCTGTAGAGACTCCACGGGGTAATCGGCCAGCCCTTGCAGGCCGAATAGAAGAGTGTCGTTAAGGATATCGGCAGCTTTACGGATTAGGGCTTAGAGAGCATTCCGCCACCGAGGTAGCCGGAGCTCAACGTCAGCATGGTTGACCTGCATACAGTCATCTATCAAGGTAGTCACCGGTGGCTGGGGGTTATTATTCCTGGCAGCATGACAAAGTAGGCGCCAAAGACTAATCTCCGCGATTGGGCCGGGGGTGGTATTGACCAGATACAGCTGACACTGAGCCTGAACAAAATCCTATAAGGTAGAAGGAGGGACCTGATACATATGTTGCTGTAAACTGTGGCTAAGAAGCCAGAGCTGCATGTAGTGGAATATACCACTGAGGAAAGGTTGATACTTGGCGGCGGAATACCAAGCTCCGTGCTTGTTAAGGGTCCAGGTAGCGCTGCAGGCAACAATATCTAACGAAAATGCCCCCCCATCGCTATACTGTTGAACTAAGGTAATGGAGAGTTGGTCAACCGCAACCCGTAAGGTCCTTGTATCAGATCGGCGCTTCGCTGAATCGGTAGGTAGGCCTACATGGTCGTTAAGATATTCCGTAAACGACAACCGTTGCGTATTACTATCAGCTAAGGCTTCACCAGCATGTTGTACTTGGTCTAAAAGCCGTCCAATACTCCCAGTCTTGTCTGCCCTTATAAGGCGATGGTCCAAAGTAGACCGTTGATGTACTTGGATGCGGAGTAGGAAGAGTAGTAACTGACTCCAATACATGCCGTACTTCTCTACACGTACTCGGTTAAGCCAGTCACCACATTTGGCCGGATCTCATAGAGGATGAAGTACTCTTGGCAGGAGCGCTCGAGAATAGTGCCTGTGAAGGTGTCTGTGGTGGGTGCTGACATTGTGTAGAATCACCTTCTCTCCGATCGACCTTGGCGTATAGACTGCAGCTTTGGGCTTCAAAGTAGACTTTGACGCGATGGAGGTATGCGCGCTGATATAAAGCGTCAAGTCTGGATCCCTTGCAATGCGTATAGATCCCGAACCAAAAAGAGGTGGTTGGCAATTGACTAGGACACGCTGATACAAAGCTTGAAGTCGGGCGGGTACATGTGTACATTTCACACGTACCCCCTTTGGAATGGCGCCGTCTTCTCCATACCCAGGTTTTCGGGACACTGGAAGGACATCTCCACTCATGAGTTGGTTGTCTGGTTTTAGGAAGAACAGCCATCCGGTACTGAAGCGATCACAGAACCACACAAGCCTGTCTCCAGAGGCAAGGTGCCATAAGTAGGCTGGGGTGCAGTCTGGGGCTGAGCATTTTGACTTGCGGAGGCGAGTATAAGGGGTCTGATGCGAGCCTGGATCCTACTTGAAGCTCGAGATGGCTTGTCACTGGTTCTTCTCCCTCTGCACTGCTTGATAATCCTCGTTCAGCACAGTCAGACGGGTTTGGAGGTCGGTGATGTAAGCTGTGGCAGGTAATGCCACGCCAGTCGGTCTGCCTACAACGTTTGGTTGTGGTGGGCTCCGTGGGGTCGTGGGTCTCGGTCTGCCTACGACGTTTGGTCGTGGTGGACTGCCCATGGATCGAAGCGACCTGAAACAGACTTGCAGGATTGGGGATGTCGAAGCTGGAGATGCTCTGAAAAGATATTTATAAATATATATATATATATATATATGGGCGTGTATGTGTTGCTCACATCGCCCTTGACTTGGACGCAGTCATCTGTTGAGGGACTGGGTGAAGAAAGAAAAGAAAGAAGAGAGAGGAGGGTCACCGGGCGGGATATATAGCTGGAGGATGTGTTACTGCAGGTGAGTCACGCTACGAGATTAAGTTGAGCCTATCTTGGGGGCAACACGTTGTCTGGACACAGGAGCCGTGACACTACTTCTTGGGGAGTGATCGTCATCGACGCACGATACCATTACGCACGAAAGCATCCTCATACGCACGAGACAGGTGATTCTCACCGGGGAGAACAACAGCCCACTGCTTCTATTGCCACGTCATAAAGAAAGCAGATGAGCAGGGGTCTTCCGTCATACGATAAGTTCAGCGTGTCATCGAGCATTTCAATGCCGCCGGAAAGCGCTTCCCTCGCCCCTCGTCTTTCACTGCTACTAGTAGCCTGGATCGGCCTTCTTGGGCCACGTGTTACTGCAGAAAAAAGGGTAGCGTCGGGAAGACACGGTGGCAAGAGTATGGATTCCTATCCAACCCTCTGAAAGGGAATGAATAACATTGGCGGAGCAAGCTATGGGTCTTGTGTTAGGCAGTTCATTCAATGAGGAGCTGCTTGCTAGGGATCCCGTGTCAGGCAATTCATTCAAAAAGGAGCTGCTTCATCTGCAAAGCCAGCCAATCATGCGTGTCACGTCTCAAGCGGATTCCATTCACGACTTGAATTTCACATTACAGGAGATAACATTCTAACACGTCGCCATAAGCTGCCCGACCTGCATGGAAGGAATCTTCATTTAGAGGCTTCGATGGTCGTCATTCACCGGGACTAGGTCTAGCTCAAGACCACAGGATCGGTACCTTCGCATATTCTTGCATTTGAATGCCTGAGCAACGCGTCACTAGTCCACGACAGCGAGGTTTTAGCAGTGGTTGCAGGCAAAAGCGAAGAACGGTGGTGGTGGAAGATATTCAGAGACAAGCCTCGTGTAGTGCGCTAAGTCTGAATAATGAGCGGGGTTTAAGTGACCTTTACTATGAACTAATGAAACGTTGAATTTGAAGGCTGGCATTGTTTGAGGGAATGAATTGAATGATTATTCTAGTAGAACTTGTTGCCTGAGGCAACTACCCCATCATGTGGCCATTTGCACCCTTTCATGCCTAATGTAGTTGAGCAGCATGATACTACTGTATATGATCTCCGCTGGCTCTGACTTATACCAAGGTGCTTTTGTATGATTTGTGCCAGCGGGAACCTGTAAAGTGACCCGTTGATATCAAGCGTAGGACCAGAGGTCATCTTCACTCTCTCAATTCCATGCGTTCGGCTTTCGCAATATCCTTGCAGTAACAGTGAGCGTGTTTCCTCCTTCATATGACTTGGCGTAGCTCTGGACTCTCTTATAGCATAAGAGATGCATCCTTGAAGTGAGCGAAGCGGTATGCTCGGGAAATAATAGAAGTAGACCTGGTACTCAACTTCACGCTGAACACAATCTTGGTAATCGAATCAAGTGATCACAGCACCTAAAAAGAGTTCGCCAGAAGCGTCCGTCTCAGGAGGAGCTCTCCAAGATAATCCGGTCTCAGGTCAGGATCCGCGGGTAAGCCATCAACCCAGAATGATGCTTTTCCGAGGCCTTACTCGCCCGGAAATTACTCCAGAGTGCGCGGCGAGAGTCGTGGGTTGTTATAGGTCGACCTGATGACCGTCTTTATGGGATTATCTCTGTAAAATTTAGCTTTGAGCTCGTACTTGCAAGGGATCTCATGGCTAGGTGCACATACCAACCAGTATCTCAGGAGAAATTCAGTGCGTGAAAGGTTGGTCAACAAAATTCGCCAAAACCTCGATGTATGTTGTCTGCAACGGTGTGTATTCTTCTAAAAGCGTATCTAGCAGTCTAAAATTGTCTCAAGGTCAATGATGTGGCTTCTGCAAGTTTTCAGCCGAGACTGGTTTGAACACACCATGGTATATCTGCTCCTTCAAAGGTAAACATCGTGGTCACCGATGCGTGGTTGGTGGAAGAAAGATATCATTGTGGTACAAGTAAGATCTGGTCGGATGGTAGATGCACAAGGCTTTGCCGGCAAAAGGTTGGCCATCATGGGAGACTGAAGAGCGGCGCCGTTAGAGAGTGTCAATAAAGACCCTCTAGTGTGGTGTGCAACCCATGAATGGGCAGTAGGTACTATGAGGATCTTGGTGTCCGTAGAGCTCTTCGTGGGAGCGATGGGAGTGCCTTCAGATCATAGATTCTCACATGATGGAGCACGGACACCGTATTTCGTACTGACAGTCGTTCCTTCCCATCCGGACATAGGAGTTAAGGGGCGCGACGTTTGACAGGTAAACATTAAATCATAGAACCTCAACCAGGCTAGCTTCACCTGAACTTGCCACCAGGAGGAGCTGCCAGTACTGACAGGTCCGGAAATAAGGGAAATAAGGGGCACGACGTTCAATGCATAAACTCTTCAGAACCTCAAACAGGTTAGGTTCACCTGAACTTCTAACCATAGGGGCAGTGTTTGAGCTTTCACAGGTACCTTGCACTCCACGGGTGGTTTCTGCCATCCATGGAGGTAGGCACATCAACGGACAGCGCATAGGATCCTTCCATACATCTCATTATTATTACACCATCAGTAGTAGCGACGCTCCATAGATAGTAGGAACATCTATAGATTAAAATAGCAGTTGTAAATTGACTTAATAGACCATGTATTTAGCATTATAATTTAAATACTATAACTATCTTACCTCTATTAAGCCTTCGACGACTCCTATCATTAATTAGTATTATAAAGCTACATCTTTAATAGTCATCCCCTCCCCATTCATATCCCCTTCCCATTTTATCCTCTGGCTACCCCAAGGCTTCACGATAGGAGTATCTAAGTCGATCTTCTCTATCAGACCGTATAGTAGCTACAAGATAGTAGTAGAAGATTACTATCGACTCTATAAGGAAATAAATAAGATCTAAGATATATTATCTAAGGATCTATCTACTATAGAATAAGTATACTAATATATATAATAGAGGGGTATAATATAGTGGTAAGCTAATAGATAATACTAGAGTATAAGATACTAATACTAATCCTCTAATATACCTCCCTAGTTTAAGTAGTAATTAAGTTATATCGTTAATATCTATAATATTAATTATATTAATAAGTTTTATAAACTTTTAATATTTTTAAATTAATAAAGTCTTAATAAAACTATCTACTAGTATTTTTATAGTAGAAATCTATTTAATAATAATATATCTTTTTTAAATTTTCTACTTAAGCTAATAACTATAAATATTAATATAATATAATCTTATAAATAATCTTAGTATTTCTAAATCTATTAATTTAAATATTATCTTATTATTATAATAGATAATTATAGATTATTATATATTAAATTAAATTATAATAAAAAACTTCTTTTACTAAAGTATTTATCTTATAATTTTAAATAATATTAAAAGCTTTACTTTAATATTTAATATAATTATTATTACTTACTTAAAGATCTTTTAATTAATTAATCTATTATATAATTAAATTAAATATTTAAAGAAGTTTTTATAAGTCTTTTAATTATTAATAAAGATTATATTAATACTAAATAAAAAAATAAAATTTATTTTTAACTTTAAGAACTTAATACTAAATTTCTTAATACTATAAAGATATAAGAATAGATAATTAATAGTAGCTAGATATAAGAATAAGAGATTAATAAGATATTAAGTAAGCTTTATAATAATATAAATAATATCTAGCCTTATTATTATTATTATAAATATTAGTAAACTAATATACTATTAATATATATAGATTTAATTTTTTATAGTAGTACTATTATATTTAATAAGTAGTTTAATAAAAAAAGAGATCTTAGAATAAAAAGAAGTTATTTATATATAATATCTATCTATTAACTTATTAATATATAAGTTTTAATATAGATAAAGCTTATTCTTAATCTAAATAATTTTAATATTAAGAAATTATTTAAGATTCTCTAAGCTTCTAATTTTATAAGATACTAAGAGCGTTATCTTAAATTCTAAGAATTTAGTCTTATTCTATTAATAGTATAGTAGTATAAAGTTATTAATATAAAAGAATAGAATAAATTATTTATTAGTAAAAAAATAGTTTATTTTTAATATTAAATAAATACCTAAACTTAATAATATTAAGATAACTTCTTATAGCTATAATAAAGATAATTATTTAAGTTTATAGAGTATTTTAAATAAGAGAAAATAAGAATCTATAATATTAATTAGTTATTATATATCTTTAGAAAAATTAATAAAGATTTCTTTATTTATTTAGTTATTAATAAAAGTATTAATAATATTATATTATTTAATAATAAGTTTAAAGCTAGTAATAAGAGTTATAAAAGCTTTAAAGACTTAAATAACTAGAGTAATAATAGTAGTATTCTACTTAATCTTCTATAGATTATCATGGATATATAACTTAGCCTTATATTTTATTAAATATTTTTTATTATTAAATTTATATTTAAAAATTTAGATTAGTAATAAGATAGTTAACTTAGTAAAGAATCTACTAGTAAATTTAAAGATTTTATACTATTTTAAATAGTTAAATTTCTTTATTATAACTTATATAAAATATTATCTATAAAAATACTTTAATATTTATTTTTAATATTTTAACTTCTTAGAAAATTTATTATAATATAGATAATTTATAATAACTTTATATTTTAAAGTAAAGATAATATAATAACTAGATATAAAGTTAAAATTAATAAGGGCTATAATATAAACTTATTAATAGTTTCTTATTTAATTAAAAAGAATAAGGTTTTTATTTATATATACTAAAACCTTATCTAAATATAATAAGGCTTTATTTACTAGATAATAATCTTAACTAGATCTTCTTTTTATTAATATTTTAGATATAGAAGATATTAAAGAGATTAAGAATATAACTATAATATTATTATATAGAGTAGATAGTAGTAAAGTAAAGAATTACTAATTCTTAGTAGATAGAGTTTTTAGTAAAGCTTTATTAATAGAATTTTTAGTAGTATTTTTATTATAAATAATATTATTAAATAAAATTATAAGCTTATTCTTATTTTAATTATAGATTAATAAAAACTTAGAAATCTTCTATAGAGCGTGAAAGGTATATTAGAATTTCTATACTTAGATTAATTATCTAATATTAATATTATTTATTTAGTAGAAAGCTATTTAGTTAAAAGAAATATTATAAATTCTAATTATATCTTTTCTACTAAGTACCTAGACGTAATATATATTTTTAGAGCTATATCTAATAAGATATTTAATATAAGTATAAGGTTTTAGCTTTTAAAGTTTAGGAATATTATAAATTAATAGATAGATCTTATAGCTATAGATTTTTATATAGTTAATAGTTAGTTTAAACCTATATAAGGCTTTAAATTATATTTTACTAGTCTTAAAGATAGGGGTTTTATTTAAGATATAAGCTATAACTAAGATTATCTTAGACTATAAATTTTTAGAAAGATTAGTATTAATACTTATATAGTAAGCTTTCTAAGTTATTACTCTTTAAAGTACTTAATCTAGCTATTTAGCTTAGGAGTATAGTATAGAGTTTCTTTATATTTAATACTATAATTAGTAAGTAAAATAATAAAGATATAATCTAATATTAACTTACTATTAATTTAGATAAAATTAATATAATATTTATAATAATTTTTAGTTAAATTAATTATTAAGATAATAATATATATAGCTTTATTTTTATTTTAATAAGTTTATATTTAATAATAATAAGTTTACTAGTAGATAAAATAACTAATCTATTTATATTTATTATAACTCTCTATTATTAGTATAAGATTATAAGATATTTATTATAGTAGATATATTATAGAAATCTTATTATTAGATTCTCTTAAAATAATATAATAAGCTTTTATAAGATAATATATTTTATAAGTTTAAAATTCTTTTAAAACTAAAATTAAAGATAGCTTTAATTTATTAACTATAGATAGAAGTTTAATAATTATATTAAACTTTATATAATCTAAAATTTAGTATAGATCTATTAATAATATTTTAAAGATTCTATATTAAAATATAGTTTTTAAAGTAAGCTTAGATAATAAGTTTAATACTATTAATAAAGTTAAAATTATTAATATTAATAGTAAATTATTATATTTAATAATCTAATATCTATTATAGAATTTAAGCTAGTAAAAGTTATTTATTTTATTATTATTATATATAAATAGTATATCTTTATTTATATTCTAAAGAATTTCTTTTATTTTAACTCTATTAAATAAGATTAAATTAGTAAAGAACCTTAAAATAAAAGCTATCTAACTAAGGATAATAGATTCTTTCTTACTAGTTAATAATATAATAGTAATAATAATAGTATTATATATCTTAATTAAATAGATTATTAATCTAAAAATTAGATAATTCTTAGTAGTAATTAAGTAAGTTATTTTAAAGTAACTTAAGTTATTATAAATATAGATATTAGAGCTAGAGTTTAGTATTTAATAATTAATAATATTATAGTTATTAGTTTTAAGTACTAAGTAGTTAAATACCTAATATTTATTAGTTATAATAGAGTTACTATAATATTACTTTATAGTAAAAATCTTTAAAGCTAAGAATTTAGATAAAAGTTTTATAGGTATTAAAGATATTAATATCTACCTATAAATAATTATTTTTATCTTATTATTTTTAATACTTTTTTTAATTTAAGGATTCTTTATTATCTTATTAACTTTTTTAATAATTTTTAAATTAAATATCTAGTTATTTAGATAAAGAGACTTATTAATATAATAGTATTTATTATATTAATATATCTTTCTATAAATATATTTCTTTAATAGAATATTAGGGCTATTTCCTTATAAATATTAAGGCTCTAGTAATATTAATAGAGATTCTAAAGAATTACCTTATAATATTACTTTATATAAGAAAGACGAGGTATTAAATATTATATTAGTAGTATATAATTAATAAAAATTATTAAGTACCTCTATAAAAGTAAATAAGTTCTTATTTCTATCTCACTTTATTTAGAATTAAATATATAGAATTTTAGCCTAGAATAATACTATTTATTTAATATTATTAATAAAGTAGTCTATTATTATATTTAATATAATATCTATATATTTAACTACTAGAGCTTCTAAGTAAAGAAGTTTCTATTTATTAATCTATAATTTAAGATTTTAATCTCTTAATAACTTAATATAAAGAATTTTATATTAATAATTAATCTTAAAAATTCTAGTTAATAAATTAGAAGTAATAATTACTTTAAGAGCTTAAAGTACTTTCTATAAAATAATTTTCTTATAAATATAAATAGTATATTTAGATAAGATAGATAATTAAATATAAGATAGTATAAATATTAGAATAGCTTTCTTCTTCTTATATATCTTAATATCTTAATTAAATTTAGTTATTAAGTTAGTATAGAGATTAATATAATTTTATTTAATAGCTTTTTAAAAGTTTTATTTTCTTAAAAAAATTAATTTAATTAAGATAGACTTTAATATAATAGATAAGTTAATATACTTCTAGATTTTTAATTAAATAATAGATACTTTAAATATTATAAGCTAGTTATATTATATAGATAATATTAAGAGCGTTATTATTAATAATATTATTATAGTTACTTAGAAAACTATATTAATAACTCTAAGCTTAAAATATTAGAGAAAAAAAAAGTAGGACTTTTTTAAAGAAAATAAGATCTTAAAAAAGTAATATAAAGATCTAAATTAGTACTAGTATAAATATATAATTATAGGTAAACTAGGCTTATAATTATTAACTCTATAAGGAAATAGATAAGATCTAAGAATAAGCATGCTAATATATATGATAGAGGGGCATAACACGGTGGCAAGCTAATAAGCAACGCTAGGGCATAAGGTGCTGATGCTGATCCTCCAACAATTGCTCCTTAGTGTCTTTCACTTCAAAGGGATTCTATTTTCAAGCTGTTTCCGTCATATGGGGTTTCACTAGCAGGGTGGTTCTCAGCCCACTCATCTTCTCGGACCTTGTTGTGAGTATTTGAGACGAAGGAATTGAGGCTTTTCTACTATAGGTACCCATAGCATCTTTGAAGGGTGTGGTGACAGTGGGTATGATGGAATAGTCCTTGACGTTGACGTCCCTATGAACTTGTTGGATCAGCGCATCACTTGTCTTAGGCTTGAATATTGTGGCATTACCCTTAGGTTCAGCGATGATAGGTCGTGTGGATACCTGTTTCCAACCGTCTTCCTAGGATGTTATCGGCGTGCGATTGTTAGTGGTAAAAGAGCGAGGTGATGTCTCTGAGCGCTGGATAGAGGTCGACGGAGGATCGATTATCTGACCTGGTAGCGAACCCAGGGGACTTTCTTCGTCACCGAGTCAATCGCCCATCTGGCTATAGAAACGCCCTTAGAGCAACAAATCTGCCCGCCTGTGGGGTGATTGAGGATTTTCAGTCGCAGTATTGAGGCTTAAGAGCCATGCACTGATGGTCATGATCTCGAAGTAGTGTGCGTACCTCTCGACTCATCGAAACATTGCCTGCCATAACAGCGTCAGAGCACGACCAAATACAGTAGCATACGCTGACTGAGCTTTCCAGTTGAATTTATAGACGCCGCAATCTCCTCAATAGGTCATCATTGACCGAGACTGTGTAGTTTGGCACTCCGACTGCGAAGCCACACAATGATCCGGTCCTGGCAGATGTTGATCTCCAGTATCAATAGGCTTGGGGTACGGTCTGGGCTGACTGGTCTAGCCATTAGATGGCGGACTGACTGTATCTGATACACTAGGCGTACCTGGAACTAAGCGACACGGTGCTGTTCTGGAAAATTTGGGCCACAGGTATCTGGCGCAGGAAACTGCGTCAACGCGAAGCCTAATCGTCCAATTAACAGATGTATCGTATGTTAATAGCACGCCTTGGTAACCACTTCCTACTCTGAGTACGTGACGAGCCTTATGGGTCTCCGGACCTGCAAGAGATGCTGATTCGATTTTGCATATATCAAAACAGTCTCGAAGGAAAGGACAAGGTCCTGTGGGGCGCTCAGGAGCGTAGCACTGTCTTGACACTCCCAAGTAGCGACTAACACAGTACCCTTACCCTCCGCAGCACTGCATGGTTTGACACCATTGAAGTCGACGTGGTTGAGCTCAGTCCAAATAGACAGCTGATCAATTGGAATTGGTTCCTGACTCATCACAATTTGATAGAAGAGATATGTGGTCAGGGATAGCTTGGCTTTCCTGGTATGACAATCTTGCGTTGAGAACTCTCAACCGACATGCGACCGTGGAGAAGGAAGACCACGGCGTGAAGATCCATTCCATCTATCCTGCTGCTGGAAGCTATTAGAAGGTCTCCCCTGACTAGTATATGCCGGTCAGATGTAGCGGCGATGTTCCCCTGTGTCCAATCCACTGCTTGGCTCTGAATGCTCCGATTGGGTTGGGAGCTAGTGCCCGATGTTACCGTCGCCAGCGACATCCAGGGACCCTGCCGGCGATCTTGGGAAATAAAGATCAGCATAGCAACATTATTAGGGGGCACTACCTACCTTTACTCCTCATTCCTTTCCATCTCCGCCGCTCCCTCTCAACAACCTTCTGAGTTATAAGCCTTTCCTACCCACCCACACCTGTACACACACATACCTATATTGCTCCACTTTAGCTAGGGATTAGTGCTCGATGGTATCGTCGCCGGTGGCCACTAGCAGCGCCGCCGGCGGATGCTAGGGGAAAAGGGGATTGTGGCAGCATTATTAGTAGAGGGCATCGCCCGTTTCCGCTCGTCATTCCTTTTCGTCTCTACGGCTTTCTCCTACCGTACCTGCTCAGCAGCTCAACAATCTGTTAAGCCAGCCACTTGCCCCACCCACCTACGCCTGTATATCCACATGGCCAGCCAACACGCTCCAGGTATCCTATCTTAGACGGAGGAGGTCTAGGCGATGGACCTCCGCTCCCTGTAGCGGCCATTGGTAGCAGCGCCAGCTTAGCCGTCCGCTGCAGCGAGGTGGGGGTCCTAGAGCTTAGTCTTTTGGCCAACCAGTAGAATATTGAATAGCCTCATCTTGCAGCTCCATTTTGCAGCTTTTCGTCTCACCAGAAGAGCACTAATTACTAGCCATCACGCCCTGGGTATCCTTTCGCTTCGATGGAGGGGGTCTCGGCGATGAGTGTCCGCTCCCAGTCGCGGTCAATAGCAGCAGCGCCAGCATGGGCCAACGGCAGCGAGGAGTGGGGGCCCTAGAGCTGAGTTTTTCGACCAACCAATAAAGACACTGAATATATTCATATTTCAGCCTCACGTTGCAGCTTTTCAGCTTTCACCCTGACCAGAGGAGCACTAACGACGATTCCCCCTGACTCGTATATGCTGGTCTGGTGTAGCGGCGATTTTTTGTTGTGTCCAGTCCACTGCTTTGGCTCTGATCACCGTTGTTGGGATGATCGGCATCACCACGCTTGTAGTATCATCTGGTCCTCTCGATTATCGTTGCAGGAGCTCATCGGATTCCTTGGACTCGGTGGATAGTGAGGCCGCCAGACGATCGAATAAGGGGTAGTCAATTTTGGTCTTGCCAGAGAGGTCTGGAGGTCTGGAGAGACCCGAAACAATTATTCTAAATAGCTTTAGGCTCAGGTAATATTAGGATGATATGCGTTACGTACCGCTGTCATCGACATTCTAGAGCTTGCGAGACGGATACGCCAGTGTGACTTCAGTGAGCAGACGCTGTGGAGGTATTCACATTGTCCCGCTATTTCGTGAGGTGATCTGAGACTCCTTAATGTCAGACGCAGGGTCCTTTGGGTAGCCTGCCTGAAGTTGGAGAAAATAGCATGGATAGGGACCGAGTGTAGATTCAATTTCAACATCTTGAGGATCATCATCGCGAGCGATGATCTGGTTTCGAGCATCAATCCGATGCGCGATCTGAGAGCGAGCGTATAGTGTTACGTGGAGAATATTAAATTGAGCGAGAATTGGCTACATAAATTTCGCTTGACACCCATCGCGGCTGAAATCCAATTATCCTCATGCCACCAACATCTGCTCTCGAAAGTTTGGCCCATACTACTTCCACTTCACCGTCCCACTCCTCAGGTCCTCGAAGCTGTGTTCCTCATTGAACAATTTAGTGACGGGCTGAGATTGCTCTACATCATCTGCTATCGCGGACAGAAATTCATAATTTGAGTAATTGCTGCATTATCTGTGGGATGTTTTGCTGCATCGAAGCTCGAATAACTTCATGACGGATCAGAGGCTGGAGAGCTAATGCAGCCTCCACCTCTACTAGGAGCTCTGGGTCTGCCATTGACTCGAGGATGTTACGATATATAGTAACAAGGTTGCTAGTCTCTTTAAACTCTAGCTGCTCAAATCTACCAAAGGTATCACACGCTCGGGCCCGTAGAAAGTCATGTGGACTCCGAATTTCCGGGAAGACATGTCT
The DNA here is from genome assembly GCA_018257855.2 of Cladonia borealis. Classification (NCBI taxonomy): domain Eukaryota; kingdom Fungi; phylum Ascomycota; class Lecanoromycetes; order Lecanorales; family Cladoniaceae; genus Cladonia; species Cladonia borealis. The sequence goes on along the minus strand of JAFEKC020000009.1, from coordinate 395,024 downwards.
TAGCACCTGGATGAATGTTACTATTTTCCGAACACTAATAAACAAAGATCTGGTTTTACTAACCCTTCGGCCACTTTTATTAAAAAGTCCCGAGCCACCGTCGAGTCTAGCTGCCACAGCTCCCTCGCGGTTTTGTTTTTTCCGCGCATCGGCCACGGATCGGCGCGAGGGAGACTCGCCACAGGCCCCACCGGCCACGCACGCGAACTCGACTTGGTCAGCTATTGGGCTTTTCTTGTTCATCATGGAGCGAGTTTCTACCTAGATATGCCCACTCTGTATTTGAAGACTCCCCACTGTGGTCTGAGACACCAAATAGATCCTCGGTATCGGTTGCAGTGGTGGTGTTAGCCTCGTTGTTGGAAGTCGCGGTGGGCTGAGAGATATTGGTGATGGCATTGTAGTAGCGACCTTGGATTTAGTGATTTAGTGATTTAGGAGTCAAGAGATGGTCGATGATAGCCCGTTCCTGGTTATTCTCCTTCTTCAATTCCTGATAATCGTCGTTTAGCACAGCCAGACGGCTGCAGAGGTCCGTAATGTAAGCTGTAGAAGGGTAGTGCGCTAGGCTGAGGTGCAATCGGGGTAGGGCTGGTCAGTCAGGTCAAGTAGGTGTGGTATAACGACCATGTCTGGCGCAATTGGAGACATAAGTGGAACCGCTTGGAGTGCTGGGAGTATTGAAGCATTGTTTTGGACGGCTGCAGATGTCGGTTCCATTTCCTGGGGCTCTTTATTTGCTGTTGGATCGAGCTGCCGACTTGGCAGCGCCTGCTGCACTTGCTGCTGCCATTGAGTGAGAAGCAAGACTTTCACTTGTGGAATTATAAGTTGCAATGCAGATTGCACAGCATCCTGAGAGCGGTGCCAGTCCAGCAATTCGTCGGACCGACCAATCACGGCCTCTATACCAAGCTGTCGCTCTATCTCTACCCGAGTGCGTAGCCTCGTTTCGTTGCACGGTACGTGACAGATACTAGAATAACAGTAAATTGGTCGCGAGCATTGCGGTGTAGACTTCCATCCTTCCAACCAGGGCGGTTTGGCTCCCTGGGAATCTTCGGTTGAGGGGAGAACAAGAAGGCTTCTCGCTTGTCTTGGCTATATGCCATAGCTCACGAGCTTTGGCATGTTGAGGTGCGCGGATAAAAGATCCATTTCGAACTTCAAATTCCTCGAAGTAAGTAGCTCAGGATCTTTGGCATGTTGAGGTGGGCGGATGAAAGATCCATCTCGAACTCCTAATTCTTCGAAGTAATCGTACATCTTGCGGATGTGTGGAAAGATTCTATCGAACCATTCGACAGCTGCGTGCGTTTCGCAAGGACAACTGTTTCCTCGCAATCTAAGTAGCTCACGATCTTGCATGTTGAGGTGGGCGGATAAAAGATTCATTTCGAACTCCCAATTCTTCGAAGTAATTGTACATCTTGCGGATGTGTGGAAAGATCTTATCGCAATCTTGCTCAAGCTTGAACGTGTCACAATGAGGCTGCCTCTTTCTATAGGCGGCTCTGGCAGTGTTGTCCTCCTTGTAGCCGGGAGTAGGATGAGAACAAAGGGAAGTCCTGAACTGGTGGTATACTCGGGGCCTTGTAGGTATCCTTGGTGGCTTTCTATGCGTCACACGTTGAAACCCGTTTTCTAACACCCTGGTGGGCGCATTGCCGTTAGTTCTCACTACCATCGAGGGCTTGTCGTGGCTAGGACCTTGATGGACTGGGTTTTGCTCAAAGCTTGAGCAAAACCCAGTCTGGGTCACAGATCACGATCTGGCGCGCCCGAGTTAGGGTATATCCTGTGCCCAGGATGCCCAGGGGGCCCTTGTCATCGTCGTCATAGGATTCATTGGAATCATCATCTGACTGATACTCAGGCTTGTTCTTGTCCGGGTCCCACTCCTTTTGATTCTTGAGTTCGTAGGGAATCTTCCCTGCCTTGGAAGGGCCATAACTGGGGGCTAGCATCGCGTCTGCTTCGTCGATGACAAACCAACGAGTGTTTCCATCGACCACTGTGCCTTGAGGGCGAGGTGTTGGTCTGAAATTGTGTGCAGACTGGTAGCGAATTGATAAAATCGACGGATAAAATTGCCTAGTATCTTAGAGGAAAGTGAGGAGTATTGGCGCGTGAGCGCCAAGATTAAGGGTGATCGCATATGATGGTGATCCTTAAGGAATGGGCGGGAAATTAGCCACCCACATTCCACTAAAATTTGACAGGCCGCGTGCTTCCGTCATCCCACCCTCACCGACCATAGGTCATCTATTCTTGGGTATCTTTTTTCACCAAGAAGAAGTGTTGGCGGGTGGGCGGCTCGAGGAGCACGAACGAAAAAAGGGGTTGTGGAAAAGTGCTGTGCACTTCTTGCCTTTGTGGCATCATCATGCCACAATTAGATCCCTCTGGGAAGGTGCCTTCCAAGGCAGGGGAGATCCCCTATGAACTCAAGAATCAAAAGGAGTGGGACCCAGACAAGAACAAGCCAGGATTATTAAGACATACCGAGAGGACTGCCAGGATAAGACCAGAATAAACCCTGCTGTGAGGCGTGTCCCTCGTGCTTTTACTCTCGTGTTCTCTCTGGCTTCGGTTAAGAAAGGTATCAAACACCTAGCCGTCATATCACAGGTCTAACTTGTCCTAGAAAAGCATCAAAGAGCGAAACATCATGGCCAATCGACCCTATAGCGTCCTGTCCCGCCCCCAACATCGCTTTCTCTGCAATCACTGGAGCTCGGATTTCCCCAATCCCGCTAAATGCTCCTTTCTCTACTCCTCCACCTTCTATCGATACAGAGCGCGCTCTTGTATCAGTCTATATCCCTATCTATCCAACTTCGCAATTCTGGCTGTCGTACAGTATCTCGCCAGCTAAACCACCAAAGCTACTCTACTACTTCGGGACGTCATATAATTTTTCTTCGAGCGGAGGGTCCTTTGCTTCACCTCTAAGGAAGAGACTGTACAGAGCGAGGTTCCGGGCAGTTCTAGCGGTCTTATGGAGATCAAAGTCTTTCACTCGAAGGGCAGTAAGAGAATCAAACCTGAAATTCAAGACTATCAAAGCTCGCTAGGCGTCCAGCATAGTGATAAAAAGGGCATCACAACCGATCTACAACGCAGCTTCTGGTCTGACGTATGGCTATGCATGCGAAGAATGCATGGGTACACACGCCGAGGAGCGGGTCAAGCAGATTGTATGGGCAACGAACTCTAGCAGGACAGCGACAATCAAAGCTGCAGTCTACGTACACCAACTGATAGAAAAGACGAACGACCAGGTAGATACTGGCGAGATTCTGTCTCACGTGATCCGGAGAAGGGACTCGTCTGATGATGAGTCCAAGGAACCCTACGACGACGATGACGGCGAGGAATTTATCAGCATCCCCGAACAAGCCTGAGTATCAGTCGGATGACGAGTCCAATGAATCCTACCATCAGCACGACCAGTAAAGAAGCCAAGGCCTCTCTCCTCACCTCCGTAAAGCCTCTCCCAGCTAAGCCAGCCATTACCGTCGCCGACTACATCAGATATCACGGGAAGAACTTTGAAAGATCCACACACTCTGATGTTGGTCTACTGTCTCAATCGTGGAGGAGAACATGTAATACCACCTAAAATCTGCAGCTCTGGACCAGCATTTGAAGATGTTCTTGGAGCTGGCACTAGTACGAAACGTCGAATGCACAGCAGTGGGGACATTGGGGGGTTTGCAGGTCCGGGGATGTATTATCACCGTCGGGCTGAAAGCGCTGCAGAATTGGATGCTATTGACCGTCCAACGGCCTAGTCTAAGCTTGAACTAGATACTGCGTCGAACATAGAACCCCTTTTAATGTCTCTGCTTCCTGGCTCTCGACGACTCCTCGGATGACGACTACTACGAGCCCATCCTACCAACAGCACGACCAGTGAGGAAGCCAAGACCTCTCTCCCGGCTAAGCCGGCCAATAACGTCGCCGACTACACCATAGAAGTCACGGTCGTTGGGAGTCTATCTTGGATAGCAAACAATGTTGCGATGGAATCCCTTCTCTCACAATGCGACCGGGATCGTATCACATTGACGGAGGGGGAAGAGACTATTGCGCGCCCAGCACCCGAACAGGGTTCCGAATCAACGACAACGTCGTCGTCACATAAGAATGTAGGCGCCCGAGCATGATTGAGGACCAAGCGCCAAGTAAGCAGCGAAAGCTTAACGATAGCTCTCCTTAACGCACATCACCCCAATCTAGTAGCTCTCTCTATTCCTTGACCGATGTGGCCTTAGCAAGTTCAACATTGCGGATCTTAAGTCTAGCGGAGGCGGCTTTCTCCAGCTCATCGTCCAGAAGCTCGACTCCCTAGCAGGCTGAGCGTAATAAAGGTGGACGTCCACGTGCAGCTAAGCAGTTCCCACGCCAGAAGGAACTACGAGTCCGTACGAAGCTCCGAATAAATCGCCCAGTCGAGAACCAGATCCTATGCGAGGTATAACAGACCGTTCTCGAATACTGTCCACCGGGTTTTTTGTTGAAAGCCGTGACGATTGATTACTTCGATGAGATCTTACGATATAATGAAAATTCGTGGAAAGTCGCACGCCTTCGAGAATTCGGCCATGACATGCCAGACGCCCCACCAGGTACCTCAGAACACGACTATGCCGAGTTATTGACTGGATCATATCTGTTGGGTCTATTGGTATGGAAGGGCCACTATAATATCTTTGGGGTGACTATCGGCCATGTTAGGCTGATCTGGACATACCAAACTGGAAAGGTAGAAAAGGTACCGGTACGATGAGGAAGTCTGGGTATATGAAGCTCTTCGTCGGACCATCTCGTATAATTTGGAAATGGACGGAAGCTGCTGGATTCCTAGTGGGAACAAAGACATTACCATTACCGCAGCTGGGGTACCTTGATCTCATCGATGAGCAGTGTCACCATAGCCTGACTTAAAGACAGATCACCTTGTGGCATTAGGGGTCATCTCACCATCACCCAGCACTGTGACTTCGTCCATCCGCTCGCTTACACCCCAACAAAGGCCGGATTCCCAAGAGAGTAGTGAATTGAAATTTGCATCCTTGGCATCGCTTTCACATTCGTTAGAAAACACCATTGGCGAACCTCCAAAGAGCGCTGGCACACGCCCAGTCACGATCGACAGAAATGAGAGCAATGACAGCATCAATTAGCTTTGACATCAGTCGAAGGTGAGGCTGCGGACCTCGACGACTCCTCAGATGACGACTTACGAGCCCCAAGACTACGACGACGATGACGGCGAGGATTTCATACTTACACCAGAACAAGCCCGAGTATCAATCGGATGATGAGTCAAAAGAATCCTACGACGACAAAGTGACCCGATATCATGGCCCATCTACCCAACCTGCAATTCATCGAAATGCATGACCCCACCGACTCCAGTCAGGGCTCTAATGACCCACCACACGCCAATGTTGTACCAAAAACGGATACCAGCAACCACCTTCCAAGCTAAAATGTCTCCAGATAGTCCCCTTTGGGAGATAGGCGCCTTGGACGCCGACATGCATAAGATTATGAATGAGGGCGATGCCGGACTGCACTCAGGGTTCTAATGACCAACCATACGCCTATGTGTCAGACCGCGTTCAGATAGGCGCCTTGGACACCGGCCTGCATAAGATTATGAATGCGGGCGACGCCCGACTGCAGTTATGAGCAAGATACTTGACCAGTATGGTAGGACCTCATCATTTTCACACGTCATTGGAAATCTCGAACATACCAACAGGTTCTTATCATTCCTACCACGATGCCAGGTTCCAGAGCGATTGGGCAAGTCAGGCTCGCGACCAGCCATCGGTGTACAGGCGTCCATTCAACAATTAGAGTCCGAGCCTTCAAGACGTTTCAAGACCAAGGCTGTACTGAGCAAGATACCTGACCAGTATGGTGGGACCTAAGCATTTTCACACGTCGTTAGAAGGAGATTCTTAACAACGGTTTCCGATGCCTTGACAAACCCGAAGCTCGATAAGTAAGCCTCTCCAAGTTTAAGTTCAACAAAGATAACCAACGCCAAATGGCAAGCTCTGGGAATTGAGGGATGCTATGTCCCAGGGGGCACGCATTGGATGATTTTGCGGTCTGGAACGGAGACGTCGAGAGGACAGGAATCGAGTCGTACCGTCCTGACGATTTGGAGAGGACTAGTAAGGTTTGTGATATCGCTCAGATACTTGGTGTACTATTGTGACTGACGGAAGAGTAGGATAGTGGGCGTAGGAAAAGGTATGAGCGTGTTAAGAGGTGGTTGAGCGAAGGACGGAGAGGACTAGTAAGGTTCGTGACATTGCTCAGATACCGGGTGTAATACTATGACTAACATATGAGTAGGATAGTGAGCGTAGGAAAGGTATGAGCGATTTAAAAGGTGGTTGGGCAAAGGATCGGCAAGAGAGTTTCCATTTACACTACGACTGGATCAGGGGCGTGGAAGCGGTGTTCCCAAACCCAAAGAACGCAAAGAAAAGCACACATCCGTAGCTCCTCAACCTGAGCAGACCTAACGAGCCCCAACATCTCGATCCTTACTCGCACAAGAATGATATGGATGTCGATAAGAGATCGCTTACTCAACGATATAATATCCACACCACGGATTCGGCTCAGAACAACACCTACCTTGAAAGTGGGATTTACGGTCATCTTCCTATGTCTTCGCTGGCCAGTCCTTTGTCTTACGCTCCTTCGGGGAATTTCTACTGGTCATCTTTCATCGAATGAAGTATCCCACTCCAGAGTCATATAGCAGCCAGCCAAAGGGACACTTCGGCCGTGCTTCATCAACCGGTTGACCAATGGCAGCATTTAGACCAATATGGGTTCCAAGTTGCGGCTCATGATCCTCAAATCCCACAGCAGCCTATTCAGCGATTGGCATTGTATTTATCTGTAATTGTACAGCGAGGAAGGAAATAGAGCATCTCGTAATAGTGGTCTATGTATTCGAAGCCTTGTACACAGATATCACTTCTGTGCTTGTTTTTCTTGCCCGTAGAGGACTTGAGAGCTCTTCAACTACGATAATGTATGCGATCGTAAGCTCTTCGGGCTCCTGTGATGCCTAATTTTCGCCATAATCTCTGTAACTACTCAATGAACATGCAATAATCAAACTCCTCGCCGTATTGCCATCACCCTTCACCCATCAGACATTATTTCCCAATTTCCAAGGTGCCTTTCGAACCCACTGGCCCTACTTTTCCACCCACAATCGTTGTTTCCCAAGCGGATTAGATGTCATACATAGCATTGCTGGCAGCAGATGCCCGCTACCCGCTTGGCCAGCGAAGGGAGTCCACCTATACGCGGTGCTATCTAAGAACCTTCTCTTTGAGGAGAGCCAAGAGACTCCTATAGGACCACACGGCCCCAGACCTGGTCACCACATACATAACACACGGGCCAAAATACAGGCCATCTGGCAGCTTCCAGCCAGACACGCGTATACAGACCCGTCCAAAACAACTACAGCCTACTCGTCCTACTACCCTACCAAAACAATCACACATATATGGACACGTAGGCTACTACTGGAAGGAGACCCAAGTCTAAAAGGTCCTGTACCAACTTTTCGAGAACGCATTAGGATTCTACACTACGATAGCAACGCCGTATGCAGCTTAAAAAGGCCGTTATTCATAGCTCACTACGCGAGGCATCAGTTGGATGGATAGAGAGACCGAGCGAAGACAACGCCGCAGAGCGCCTTTGCGGGCGCTGGGACAGCTTGTGAATCGATCAATCCATCAATCAACCCGCTACCCCCTTCACAGCGAGCTTAGACTAGGGGAGATGTCGTTGCACTAGCTTTTCCCATCGAAGTGCCAATGTCTTGTCGGCAGGGGCAAAGACTTTGAGTTATCCAAGGCCAAGGGCAGGTGTTCCGCAATCGTCCCACCTAGGAGCAGACGACTGATTTCCTTCAAAGAGCCATTTGAGGAAAGGGAGCATTGGTCTCCCGCGTCAAGAGGAGGTGCTTGTCAGAGTTGGGCGAATGACTCGGTCAAATCTCTACCGCGGGCACTGTCGCAACGGAGGTCTTATGGGAGCATAGAACATCACCTTTCCGGCAGATGATAATCCGGGATACCGCTCGCGGTTTCCGCAACGAAGAGATAGATAAGGACTCGTCATTACGGCTGTTACGGGTCCAGGGAAATCCATATGCGACTATCGACACGGAATTGGATCGGAAAACTCGGTTTCCACCAGCGTCCGCTTTTCAGGTTCCGGAAGTCGTTGCGTTGGCTCTGTCACGCGCTGACAGAGTCTACGGGAATAGGACTCCTAGGACGAGCACGGCAAGCCTTCTCAATACTTAAAGTACGGGGGCGAAGATTGTCTTCGGACTGTTGGCTGGACACCAGGAAGCAGAAGTGAAGAATGAAGCAGACGGGAAGATGAAAGTCGAGGAACCATTTGGTGAAGGTAAGGACGAGGCAGAGTCTCAGGGGACCTCGTGGGTGACGAAGCAGATGATAGCCTCATCGGAAACGGCGATTAGAGCGTGAGGTGACGAGTTTTGCAAGGAAGGTGGGGAAGGATGAGGAGTAGGGAAAACACGGTCGAAAAGAAGATGAGAAACCTGGTAGATAAGAGAAGGGGCGCAGAGATCTGTGCTGCTCACGACCTCTCTCCTTTTATCCCGCGGGGCGTCGAAATATCTCGTCTTCCCGTCGATAGTCCAGTCAGTAGGAGAGAAGGGTGATCGGATTGTGCTGCTACGAGCACTGCTTTTTGGCGAGTCTGTAGAAGGCGACCATGCAGGTGACTGTGGGATGCGAAGTCTTTTCAGGCCTGTAGTCTGGAGGTGAGTGACGATAGTCTTTGTCAATGTAATAAATAGGGGGGGAGGGACGGGGTGGTTTCCATGCAGTGGAGGAGTCAACGAAATAGGCTCGTTGGTTGTGGGAACATTATCACGTTTTCGATACTAAATGATCAAGCTATACAAGCTACGTGGTCCCTCCTTTTGGATTTTGAGCTCGTAGGGGAGCTTTTTAGAGTGGTGAGGAGATGATAAGGCATTCGATGGCGTTTGAGACGGGAGCAGCGAGAAATCGCAGAAAATTGAGTGCTTCTCGCAATTGCCACATGTAGGCTATCAAATTTTTTAATACATTCCATAATAATGAATGTTATTTAAAATCAATTATTTATATATGCTTCCAGCAAACCTGACCCCCTTCCAATGCGGCTCCGCGCTATGCATCCCACGAATCCATCCATTTAGGCTTCATCCCGCTGCGCCCCTGTACTGCCTCAGGAGGGTTCACCCATTAACTGGAAGCACCTATCAACTGGAAGGTCGAAGGGTTCACCTATCAACTGAAAGCACCGATTAACCTCGAATCGAAGGCATGCTCGATCTCTCTCTCCACGAGCATCTTGACAGTCGATAGCTCCATGAGCTCGAACTCTTGGTCTGGCGGTATGAAGCTGATGGTCGTTGCTGACAGACATTGAGGACTCCAAGCGTGGTTGTCGAGCGCACAGGATCAGGGACCCTACCCGCCCAATACAGACGCGCAGCAATCCAATCGATCTATTCAATACCACTGTCTTTACACAAGCAACGCACCGAAGTACCCCTAGAAACCCTCTCGCTTTACAGTATCCTCCTTTGTTCCATATGGCCTATTGTCCCAAGCTTTACATCGAGGCGGCACTCAGGACCTTCAACAGGCAGCTTTCGGACTTTAGGCTATCTCTTGAAAAGCCTTCAGAGCGCTTCAAAAGTTTCATGGTCTCAAACAAGGAAGAGTCTTCGGGAGAAAGTTGGTGATCGGGGTCTTTGTTCGTTTTCAATACTCCCACTATTAGATGTAGAATGAACATCCTCTTTGATAATTGAATTCAAAAACGTTGCTTCGAGTCAATTCAATGAGACGTCGCTGTAGGCTGATCTTCTCGCCGCATGTTGTAACCACTCAAGGCTGTATGGGACTAAATTGGACTGAAGAGTGGGGCGCTCAGCTGCCAGTTAGGCAGCAGCTATCGCTAAACGATGTAAGTCTTGTCTTCTCACTATCACCCACGATCCTCTTGCCCCATAGCTCAATTTCACTCTCCACACCACTTTTCAAGATCATCATTGTGATCAGGAGCAATTTGTGTCCATTATCGTCCTCCGTCATAGCCTCGATCTTGCATTCGATCACGTCGGGACCTTTTGTATCGGCATGAGAAAACTCCACAGGTCCATTTGCGGCGGGGTCAGAGTCTGAAGATAACGCTACCATGGATCAGATGAGTGGATGGGAATTGGGCGATTAGATTCAGCGGATTCGAAATAAAGCTGATCATAAGGCTGTAGAAGTTGAGGCTATCTTAGCCAATACTGCTGTAGAACCTCGAAGAGTAGTTGAACGAGGCAAAAGCATGCGGCGATCGCATTGAATACCAGTAGGAGGAGGATTCCGATCGACAGGGTAGGCAGACAAACACCTGGACTTTTTGATTATTCCTAGACGATCTCCTCAATGAGTACCACTCCGTCCTTTCACCCCACAGAGATATCTAGTCCAATCTGCGAGTACAAAGTCATATTAGTGCGAAGTGGCTGATTGCCGTGTGTGGAAGCTCGCTAGGACTGCATTATCGCCGGCGACGCTCTTGACTGGGTCGAAGCTTTCCTGGATTGTCAATGAAGGCCTGACAAACTATTAGTAAGATTCCCTTTGGTAAAGGATCTTACGCGCTCACCTTAACAGTGACATGAATCTTGTCATCCGAATGAGTTGATTCTGGTTGTTGTCCGAGTATGTAGTCTCCTGTGATCGTGATGACCTGGTCCAGGCTCCCATCATTAAGCAATGGCCTAACCGGATGCTAGTTGTCTTATCGGTGTCTTCAGATATCTCTAGGACATTTATCGGTGCAGAGAGAAAGATCTGACGCCCGCATCTATACCACAAGCACTGAGGTAGACCAGGCTGGCCAAGCGTCGGAGTCACCTCCGGAGCTCACAATGGATTCAACCTTGCTTCTGAGTAGTGATCCAGATAGCTGCGCATGCAAATAATAAATTGAATAAGGAGCTTGATGTGCAATTACCGCTAGGGGAGTGGAAGCAAAGATCCTCCAGATCGAATCTCATGCGGCTTTTGGGGTGGAGGTGCTGGTGCGAAGGGTGTACAGGAAAAATCATGCGAACCACCCACTTGCCCGGAGTAAAAGACGTCCTAGCCGTGGTCGAAACGCATGCCCTTCATTTCAATTTCTTTTTCAGAGTCAGGGGTATAGTGTTCGACGGACCGACCCCTCGAAAATCCATAGAAGGCTCGGTTTGCTGGAACCATGTCATATCCACAGACTCCGTACTCCAAGGTAGGAAGCATGCCTTGTTCTCGACATTCCCTGCGTCTCATTGCATGATATTCCGCAAGGTGTTCCATAGGTGTGTCTGTCGAGACCTCGAAGAAGCTCTCTCTAGACCACTCATGGCCGCAGGAGGATGACCATAACAGCCAAGCACCTTATCGGGCCTAGTCATGCAAGTTGCTGCTTAGCGTACCAGACTTGAGACTCCGAAGTTCAACGCATAAACACTTCAGAACCTCAAGTAGGTTAGTCTGTCTCGCCTATATTCAAGGCATAAACACTTCAGAACCTCAAGTAGGTTAGCCTATCTCGCCTACAGCAACAAACAATCACCTTTTCGCCCTAGTCCAGCTAGCGTACCAAAGTCCTGGGCCCCGAAGTTCAAAGTATAAACATTTAACAACCTCAAGAAGGCTAGTGTATCCCCGTCTCATGTTGAAGCCAGTTGCCAGGGTAGCTTCCTGCACAAGGCTGTCATCAGTGACTCCATGGAGTCTGGTAAGCAAGCCCCTAGGTCCTGGCCACCGAAAACCCCTTTCTTTAGCTTTTCAGAGACCCATATTTTGAAGAGTAAGAGGCAATCGTGCCAACCCTCGAGGAGGTATATATTGATAATGACGGGAAGTTGCATCCTGGTGTCAGGCTGTAAGAACCTCAAACTACCGTCCCTGATGGATCCTCTGTGTTGGGGCCCTGACTGTCATCCCGGAAAAATAAGGGATAGACCCCACCTGCATTCTATAGGGAAGAGAATCAGCTACAGATGTATTTTGGTCCTGGCAGTTCATGGGACTACGTGGAAGTAGCAGTAATTGAAGCAGAATGTACGATCTTAGATTGTGGCTTTTGTTCTAGTAATATAGATTATGGACCCTCATCTCTCCCTTTACAGGGCTTCGAAAGGCAATTTCATGCATTACAAAGCTATCTGGTGCGGCAAATTCAGTACGATTGATATCGTCTTCTTCAAAGATCTGTAAAGACACCACGAATCAACGAGAAAATCTCTACCGAGCTGGAAAACACTTCTAGAACATCAAGAGTGGTACACGTCAGCTTTCAAAGCAGTACTAGTATCTGACACGAGCATATTGTGTTTCCCAATTGTATTGCATTACAGCCTACTGACGAAGAATAAATTGAGCATTGTAGAAGCCTGCGAGGACTTGAAATCATGCGCCATAGTGAATATGTCCCCAAGGCCTTCAATAGGATACTCCATGCCGAAGGCTTTCACCTTGTATGCTTGGCTGATCCGCCGACGCACTCGTTTGATGCCCATTGGCCCATTGGAGCTGCGATTGTATCTGATAACATCAATGAGATAGATGGGACGGGACTCAATGGCACTGTCGCATTCCGCCTCTTCCACTTCCTCTTTCTTCCCCTTCGCCTCAGTCTTGAGAGCCATCTTCCCCTTAGGAGCAGGACCACTCCTCTTCTTGACTCCAGCATTAGTCACCCCTTTGACAGGAGTTGTCTTCGTTACTTTATTCTTAGCGGCGGAGGTCTTGGTAGCGGTTTTGTCGTTGTTGGCCTTAGTAGGAGTGGTAGTGGTAGATTTGGCTTTAGCATTGGAAGCTACAGCGCTGGAGCCACGCTTGTTCTCCTTAGCTGGAACGGTGGGACTGGCTTGGGTAGAGTTTGCTTCGGCATTGGCCTGGAGGGCCATAGTGGATAGGTACTTATCGGCCCTGTTGCGGAGGGTGTCCATACGGTGGCCGAGGGCGCGGTTGGTGAAGTCTGAGAGGGAGAGCGTAAGTTTGGTTGGAGGAGATGGAAGAAGGAGGTTAACTTACTGTCACCCATGTCGGCTGCAATAGCGTATGGGCCTCCTCGAGACGGCCGGCTACGATCACTTTATTGGTAGAGATTAATGTGAGCCTCATAGCCACGGAGATGTGGACGATGTTTCCGGAGTGAGGGTTTGTCCAGGGGATCATAATATGCTAAGCGGACGTCCTTTAATTATTGTTTCTTGGATATTTTAAGAAACTCTATTGCACATGTTAGCTTAAATGGCCCTCAAAACGGAATATATCTTCCCCTCTTAGGTATATCGCTTACTGATTAACGCCATTAATCGTTCTTCGTGCGACTGTGTCTGGATTTTCGTATTTCGAGACTAGTTTCGCTCTGGGGAATCTATAGTTCTTGTTGACGTTTCGTACAGGTTCGGAAAGTTTTGTCAATAACACAAGCACTCAGCGTGCCTCTCTTCCTGGGTCCTCGATGCATAATTGTAACAAACAAAGTCCAATCTGGCTCCGCGGAGGCATCGGTCTGTAATATACATCTTGTGGGGTTCAAATTCGGATCGAAGGGTCAAAGCTCGGCGAGCCACTATATGGAAAGCGAACATTGCTCCCCAAAACTTTCTGCGTAGTATCATGTAGTAATTGGTTTGTGAGATTGATGGCAGAAGCTTTTTGTAGCATGGCGATACCAGCAGCGGCACCAACGGCAGCCACAGCGATCTCCTGGTTCCAGGAGAAGAGGACATTGGCACCAGCGAAGGCAGCAGTTGGTGCTCGGGAGGTGAAGGTACCGTTGGTAGCTGGGGGAACAACAACGGTTGAGGCAGTCTTGGTTGGTACTTAGATCTGGCTACCGGTAATCTGGGTGATGGGAGCAACTGAAGTTGGGGCTTGAATCTGGCCGTCGGTGATCTAGGTGACTGGAGCGACTGGAGCGACTGGAGCGACTGGAGCGACAGAGGTCAGTGCCTGGATTTGACCGTCGGTTATCTGGGTCACTGGTGCGACAAAGGTAGGTGCTTGGATTTGGCCATCGGTGATCTGGGTGACGGGGGCCTCTTTTCCTGACAGAACGGAAATCATCCTTTGAGAGGTTCCAAGGCCCAAGGATCTCGGCTCGATAGATTAGGTAGTCCGGTTTCTTTGTTCCATGTGATCTGCTTTCGCTTTCAAGTCATTGGCATTTGGTTTACCGCAAGCGGCGATGAGGTTGGTCGCCGTCTTAGGGGTTTGTTCGTGCCCGAGCCATCCGATGCAGGGCTCGCTTGTGACTGACTGCTTACCCTTGCATCGCTCTCAGCTGCGGCAGGTCCAGAAGGAGCTGGCGCACCCTGATTACTTAGGCTGGGCGAGGGCTCGAAAATGTCTTGTTCCTCCGGATCCATTCCCTGTGGGAGGAATAACCCCAGCTCACTATGTTCACGCAGCTGCATCAGCGCTCTGCGCGCCGAAATGCGCGTCTCTAGATGGAACTCGAATCCGCCCTGGGATCAAGAAAGTATCCAGAGATGATCGAGCTCTTGTTCTTGTGCCTAAATCTTCTTCAGTCGGTGGCCTGGATGACAGTAGGCTCTTCGACGGTTGCATAGCGATGTTCGTATGAATGTTGCATGTTGAGAGCTAGAAGAGAGGTGTTGAAGTACCTCATCTTGTAGGTCGGATAAGGCTTCTACTGCTTTGGATCGACTTCCAGCATAGTAGATAGGGTGGCTATGAGTTCTGGGTGGGTCGACGACAATATGTGACGTTTTAAAAAGTTCTCTAGTCCAACCCGGACCTTGCCATGCCATCCGCAGGCGTACGGACTCTCGACTTGGAAGGCTGGCGCATTGTCTACAGGCTGCGGTTGCTGAGGTAGGCCCCAAAGTAATTCAAGGCCAACTAACCCTAGAGACCACACGTCTATATTTCCGGTCCATGGCTCGGATGAGACATTGTACAGGAACTTCTCCGGAGCTACGTATAGAGGCGTTCCACCTGGTGGTTTGGGCTCGGTACCAGGGCTTGATAGGCCAAAGTCGATGAGCTTTACGAGCAACTTGTTTGGAAATCTCACATGGGTCGGACGAGATATGGTGGAGAGATTGTGTCACCTCGTTGACGAAAGCCAGAGGTCAAAATCAACCGATTATATCGGAAATTAAGAAGGAGGTGGCGAGCGAAGATCTTGATGCGTGCACATGCACAATTCCAGAGTGCATTAGCGTCCCGGAAGAATTGCACATATGAAAATATGATTTGTTGCCAATTTGCTTTGTCAGCTCAAGCATATGCACCGGTGCTGGGATTAAAAGTTGGCTCGCCGGCTCTTGGACATTGCTATGTCAAAGAACCCAACCTTTTCTGTCATGGGATGGTACAGGTACCTATTCCAGAGAAGCCTTCCAATAGTTGTCTTCGTCTAGCTAATATTTACGGGCCGAGCTCCATACGCTCCTGACAAGCAACCACCGTGAGCATCAAATCTGCCTGGCTTAAATGATTCTACTGTTATCCACGTCGCTTAGCCTTGATGGTAGCGCCCGCAATTTCTACTCAACGCGGTCTACGGAGGCTTGATGTTGGGTAATCTTAGAGTTAGTGCTTCTCTAGTGAGAATAAGAGCTGCAGAGCGACTAATGAGGCATACGTTCCTTCAAGACCTTCTTCTACTTCCACCTCTCGGCTCTGGAGTCGACGATTCGCTCGTCCTCAATAGCGATACGATCTCTTATTGCGGCCGTCTCCGCGGTGTTTAGGCGGATGGGGGAGACATTCGATCGGTTCTTCCGCTTATAGTGGGAGTTCTGATTTGACGAGCTGTCGCGGGGTCTTGGAAGAGAAGTGGAATTCGCGGTTGGGGCCCTCGTGGCAGGGGAGCCAGTGGCAGGAGACCTGGTAGTTAGTGAGGACCTGGAGGTATGCTTCGTATTCGGCCTGAGCGAGTAACTCTCGTAGGGTCAGACGACATGGTGGTGAGTCAAGCTGAGAGCTCGAAAGGATGTTGAGATGCTGAGCAGATGCGGCAGGGGAAAACGGTGGGGACGAAGAAGAATGAGCAGCAGAAATGGGTGATGCTCTCTACCAATAACGCTGCAGCGATCCTCATTTCCCTAACGCTCGCCGGCGGGGCTGCTAGTGGCCAACGGCGACGATACCATCGGGCACTAACCCCCAACTCAATTGGAGCAAGAATGGCAAGGCATTTTTCCTACGGGACATGTTGCTATGATATTATTTTTGGTGCTGGACCTGTCGCATATCGAGTGCAAGTAAGAGGATAGATTCAATATCAAATATCGATGGCCTACGGGGTACAACAATTGCCAATCATTCTCACTGCTATCATACTCAAAATTTTGCATGACTTCTAGATATTCTATACTGATGACTTGTAGTTGACATGAACGTAAGTTACGTAGACAATTCTCCTACTAATAAACATTTTGGCTAACGCATTTTCAGGGGTAGTGCCTTCCGTTCGCTCCCCCATTCGTTCCATGAACAAAATACTCGACATCATATTTCTAGCAACCAGGGTTTTTGGAACGAGCTATTCTTGTCTTACAACTCCTTGAATTGATTTCCCTCCAGCAGCTTTAGTGTAACCTGATAGAGTCGTGCATACTCTACTGAATAGTCTTCGAATCCAACTCGTCCCGCAACATGATTCATAACTCTCTGAACCGTAATTCCGACCGGTTGATCTAGTGTAGATTGAGGTATTTGATAGGTTTGAATTGTATGAGCTGCTGAATATAGATCTTTGACAAAAGCGAGTTGACCGGAAACCCTAGAGCTTTTGTCGTTTGCATATGCTGAGAGAGTGGTCCGGGCGATAGATGATTGTCACGATTGGTAGGAGACGTATTCGAAGCTCGATTACGCTTCCCTGGTAAGACGATGACGCCTACCACTTCTGAAAGTCAGAGAATGCTCCAAGGTAATACTGTCTGCGAAATCTAGGAGATCTCAAGCAGTTTTTCACACACCTGACATGCCAACAGCGGCGTTATATGTTGCGGTGAGTATTGACGGTTGCTCGTCGTCTTGCTGCCTCCGGGTTGTGGTTTCATAGAAAAGGCATAGTCGAAATATTAGGAGGCATGGAGCTAATGGGTTGAGCTGGCCAGGCTAGGCACAGTAGAAAATCGATCAAGGAAAGAGAGAACTCCGTCCAAGAAGAAGCCCATCCAAAAAGAACCCTGTCCAAGAAGAGGCCCGTCCAAGAAGAGGCCTATCCAAAAAGGCCTATCCAAAAAGAGGCCCATCCAAAAAGAACCCCAATTAAAAGAGGCTCATCCAAGAAGAGACCCACCCAAAAAGAAGCCCACCCAAGAAGAGGCCTGTCCAAAAAGAACCCCATCCAAAAAGAACCCTATCCAAGAAGAGGCTCATCCAAAAAGAGGCTCATCCAAAAAGAGGCCCGTCCAAAAAGAACCCCATCCAAAAAGAGGCTTATTTAAAAAGAGGCCTGTCCAAGAAGAATCCCGTCCAAAAAGAAGCCAAACAAGGTTTGTCACGTCGAGGAAAAAGTTTTGTCCTAGGGAAGAGCAAATTCATGGCATTGTACCTTCAAAATTTTCTGAAGGTGTCGCATGGTTCGGTCCATTAGAAGACGAGAAGCACCGCGAGTAGACCATGCCCATGGTTCTATTACACTATATCAATACCTCTCTCGGCATATAGCGGCCATACTGACCTATTCAAGTTATAGACTCAGCAGAACACTCTTCTGTCCCCATAAGACTGGGCGAGGCAGCTGGAAAGGGGCTTCTGTGCTCGTAATGTGGGTACTCGTGGAGCTGTAATGTTTGTATTATTGCAAACTTGGGCTTTTTGGTTTCGATCTCCGTTAAAGGCGCTGATTAGCGATCAAAATTAGTCTCCATAGAGAAGCAAGGTAAATAGATGGGCAATTTGAAGGCTTACCAGCTGCTGCTGCTTCTTCTTAGGCATCCACCCTGCATCAAGGCATTTTCAAGAGAAACGTATGGCCTGCCTCCGTTGCATACGTGCTTCTCAGTTCAACTTTCAGATGTTCTAGTGCAATAGGATCAGTTGATGAGGACTGGGATAGCCTTAAGTCACAACGTTGTCGACGAATGTTGTCTCCCTTGCTACGTTACATTCCACTAACCCCTGTTTCGCATTCCACCACGTTACTGCACATTCCGCGGGTCTAGGGCTACGATTATTTGTCATACTAATAGACTGCACAATATCTTGCACAATATTTGGATGAATGCCTGAAACGCGCTATAATAATGAGCCGCTCGGACCAAATAATATTGCACTATTTTCCACGATCACTTCTATCTCATATATGATATTCAAAATCATGAACGCCGCTATGGCAGAGGTAGGACTAGAAGGCTTTCTTCCGCACGCAAGCCTCCAGAAGTCACTGACAAGGACAAGACAGATATTTACGATGGTTCAGAGTATGGGCTGATTGTGTGCGAGAGATGAATTTCATTCTGGTGAGGATCACCATGTGATCCTCAACGATGTGGATGATGCGGCCCCGGACTACATTATGCAATCAACGACTCCAAATGCCCTGAGAGCGAGTTTCACCGAAAAATGGCCCGACATCTTGGCCCATCTACCCAACCTGCAATTTATCGATCTTTCTCCTCCGCGTATGAGATCCAGACCAACAGACCACATGTGATCCTCAACAATGAGGATGGTGCGGCCCCGGACTACATTATGCAATCAAAGACTCCAGCTTCTCGAGTATGCCGGGGGAGAGCTATTTGACTATCTTGTCAAACATGGAAAGATGGCAGAGACTAAAGTCCGCCGGTTATTTTGGACAAGCATGACCCACGCCGTCGATTTGAATCGTTGGCTGGCGTATATGAAGATCCAGACGCCCTCAGAGCGAAAAGTGGCCCGAGATCATGGCCCATCTACCCAACCTGCAGTTTATCGAAATGCATGACCCCACCGTCTGCAGTCAGGGCTCTGAGGACCAACATTCTGGACTTCTTCGCTATATTTCTCCCATTGGCAATCTTCGGAGTGCGCGGAAGGAGACCAAGGGGATCACCATGTGATCCTCAACAATGAGGATGATGCGGCACCGGACTACATTATGCAATCAACGACTCCAGACACCCTCAGAGCGAGTTTCACCGAAAACTGGCCCGACATCATGGCCCATCTACAACCTGCAATTTATCGAAATGCCTGATGCGGCCTCGGACTACATTATGCAATCAACGACTCCAGACGCCCTAAGAGCGATTTTTACCGAAAAGTGGCCCGACATCATGCGGTCCTGGATTACATTATGCAATCAACGACTCCAGATGCCCTCAGAGCGAAAAGCGTCCCGACATCATGGCCCATCTACCCAACCTGCAATTTATCGAAATGCATGACCCCACCGTCCGCAGTCAGGGCTCATATTCAGGATCAAGGACAAGGAGTAACGCCAAGTCTAAGGATGGCAATTTCTTTTCCCATACGCCTATGTGGCCGACCGCGTTCAAAGTTGTCCATCAGTGTGGCGAACAACACGTCTGCTGAGTTACCGAGCACGGTGGCCAAGTCAAATACATGTCCTTCTTGTTTTGAGATTCAGAGACTTTGATCTGCTATTTTCTGTCTTCTCTCTCGAATTGTTTATGGGACACTGGCGCACATTCCTGCTCTATCTCAGCTGACCCAATCACAACGATGGACCATCATTTCTTGAGAGTATTATCGAGGGGACCGTGACTCACTTGGACTGGAGCTACAAGCGAAAGGCGCTCGGGAGAAACTTTTCAATGGAATGATCGAGAAAGAGATGGAATGGTATGACAGGCTCACCGCTGGTATCAGTACTCATTCGTCGCGGTTGCAATCGTAAGTGGATTTATTTCTTCTGGCCTTCTCTACTAAAGAGTGTCCCAGGCTGGTTCGAGACCTATACCCTCGAGACACCAAAAACCGCAAACTCAACATCACAACGCGACCGGGAGCGTAGCCCGTTGATTGAGGAGGAAGAGATCCTTGAGCAACCGGTACACAAGTATGGTTCCGATTCAACCACAACATCATCGTCACGAGCAAAGTGTAAACGCAACTCTACTGCTAAGGTCCATGGACCTGTTAAGCAACAGAAGTCTGACAATTGGACTCCTCCGCCGGGCCTCTGATTGGAGCCATCTTCGGCATAGCCATAGGCATATTCATCTTGTCCCTCATGCACCTTGGAACGCCGACCTGCATAAGATTATGAATGGACAAACAAGCGTGATGGAATCGAATGTCAAGAAGAAGAGATGCGTGGGATATCAAGGGCGGATAAACCAAGTGTGATGGAATCGAATGTCAAGGAGAGATGGACGGGATATTGATGGACTCCTCTCGGACGGGTATAAGATTCGGTAAGTTCCCGGAGAACAAAAATTCGCCTCTATAAGTAACGAGTCCCGATCGGGGTTCTGACAGAGATACAGGAATACCAAGCAAGGACCCCTGCGGGGTTCAAGAGCCCGAGCACCTGCACCCAAGTATCAAACCAAGCTAGATATGACCCTCTCAGCCAATCTTACTATTACTAGGCTTCCTTTGACCAAATCTTTCAATGCTTGCCTAATTGCATCGACCGAATCTTTGAGTGGGGCTTTTTGACATGGAGGCAGCTTAGCTTGAAGACGATCAAAGTGGATATGGAGGACAAAGAATTATCTCAAGCTGAGAGCGCCGAGAAAAGCCCAAAGGTTGCTGAGGCAAACGAGGGCTCGGAATTCATGATAATCACGGTCGGACATTGTGTGCCTGCACCCAAGTATCACACCGAGAAGGAATGTTTTCGAACCTTTTTCCCCCTTACAGCGTACTACCAGCAGGCTTAGCTTGGAGACGATTAAAGAGGATATGGAGGACAAGGAATTGTCAATTATCAAGGAACAAGCTGGAGTCCCGAAACAAAGCCTGCTGGTAGTACGATGCAACGAACAAGAAGCTGCGGAAAGGGTGTCTAGAACAAATGAATTGGCACATCTCTACGCGGCTCAAGGAGCAAAAGTCAGGATGCAGCTGAGAGCGCCGAAGCAAGCCCAAAGATTGCTGAGGCAAACGATGGTTCAGAGTTCATGATGATCACAATCGGTCATTGTCCCGCCCGAGATGGGCTGCCCCAAATGTCTTATTCAAACAGGTTCGAGCACTTCGAAGATGCCAATCTATGGGGAACCCCTTCGTTGACTACCCCATTACCGTGGAATGGTGGGTGGATCCACCACGTAGGCAGGGATTCTTTGGCAAGGTTTCTCGGTTGGGGAAGAGAATCTCTGGCATGGTTGTTCGGTTTGGGGGTTGGTTATGAGGGGAGAGGGGGAGGGGATGGGGTGAAATGGCGGAGGATGGGTGGAACCTGACGAACACCGACTACCATCACGGGCGGTTCAATGGTTCTTACGCTTTCGCCACACCCCCATTCGGCAATGCTCATGGAACGTCGACCACAACATGGCACGCACCATCATCTCTCCCGCAGCTTTCAACCTCGTTCATGCTGTAAACAAGCCGCCAAACCACCTCCGGGAGAGCAGGCGGCATCAAAATGACGGCCCGTCCAAGACCTCATCCACGCGAGACTCATCAAGATACGCAGAGACGTCGTCAAGTAAGCATACTCTCAAAGGCGTACTGAAAATAGAAGACAGCGCTAATATCAATGTTTTAGTTCGATAAGCGAGTTTCGTATGCGAATAAGAGAATGAGTCAACACTATAACGGCTAGGTCTTAAGAGACAGATTACATGAATGAAGGAAAGGTTCGTTGTGTCTTAGTACATTACAACGAAGAATCAAGCTGAGAGTGCCGAAAAAGCCCAAAGACTCCCCCGAACTATGCTCGAAGATCCTTGCGACCTTTAAATTCATTGCTGGGCCAAACGATGGTTCAGAGTTTATGATGATCACGGTCGGCCATTGCCGTAATGTTGTACCAGCAGCCAAGTACCACGCCGAATTGGGTATGACGAGCAGGCCCAAGACGAGCCAGAAGGAGTACGAGGAATCCACGATGTAAGTACGTTGTCTATCAAGCGCGAAGCTCACCCGTTCTTCCGGGGGAGAGTATCACTTTGCCTCCAGCAGATTTAGAAGTCACTAACAAGTTGCTTAGGATGCTATCCTTTCCGATAAAGGTCTTGAAGGTCTACCTTCTTGGGCCTGCTGGTCCCTCTGTCATATGACCAGCAGGCCCAAGATGAGCCAGAAGGAATACGAGGAGTCCATGATGCCCGAGCCATCCGATGCGGGGTTGCGAGCCCTGCATCGGATGGCTCGGGCCATTTCAATGGGATGGACAGTACTAGTCCGGCCACTACAGCAATGTCTGTCAACAATGACTCTCTTAGCGCGGCACAGACCCCAACTTATAATAGCCCGACGAATTCGTGCGGCCATGTAAACAAAGCTTCCAACAGTATGAATCTAAAATCTAAACAAAAACACTCTTGCAAGCTTTGAGTCTACACGTGATACTGCCTTGCCACTCCGCAGGATAAATCCTTGCGGTATTGCCTCTTTATTTCCATTTCTCTGTGCTATATCTTACGATTGAGATGCTTATATACGCCTGGGATATATAAGGTCTCCGCGATTTGGTCCCTGAGGATAGGGTCAGAAGCCACTGCGGAATAAACGTGCCTATGAACATGCGCTCAAGGTTCTCCGAGCCGGAGTTGGAGGACTAGAATGACGCTGGTTCAAAATGGCGCAAGGAATCAATCGCAATGGTCCTTAGCCTTTCTCTTTTCTAAGCTCTCTTAGTTTAAACGTAATGCCTATGGCCAACAGACACCCCTATAAAACGCTCGTCATAAGATAAACTCTCTATATGCTCCAACCCTCCTACTCAAATCTTACGGCCAGACTGCCCGCCTAAACAAAGCTTCCTAGGGTCTGTATACACATCATGGGAATACTCAAAGTCTCTACCGCTTGCAGCTTCCATGTTGTAACGGTAGCATGTTTATGTCCACTTTTCAGTCCAGCTCCTTTCCCAACAGCCATCCAGCTAAACCGATCTCCCTTCTTCAAAATAGTTCGTCAAAATCTCGTTCACAGTGTAGTCAGATGGCAAAGGTACAAGAGGCTTTTTGCTGGTAACATTTTCCCAGTCGTCGACGAGGAGCGCTCTGAGATGATCTGGCACATGAATGTGCACCTCGGGACGTAGGTTGAAATGAAACTCTGCGTATATCGGACTGGCCTTCATAGTATCGGTGCGAGGGCAGGAACCTCGCAGCCAAACATGAGAACTTGTTGGATGATCAGCAGCATGGCCCTTCCCCTAGCGTTGCTCATTAGCTTGCCATGTTGGGTGAGCAGGGCGGTGAAGACGCGGCCTAGTGATGGCTCACCATCAGTTCAAAGGAAGCTGATTCGGTATTCGTATTGATTTTCAGTGAGATTAACCATTAGGGTGACGATGTGAGTGGCTTCTCCCTTGTCTCGGTAGGTCCACACCCAATGGTAGTGAGTTTGTTGACAAACAAAATGGGTGATCCACTTGTGGCCATTGTGAGCCTCCGTCATTGGTATGAGGTCATAAAATATTCGTTGTAGAAGACGTGTCGCTGGAATCTCATTGCCAGGTTCCCTTGAGACGACACGGTGAGCTTTTGCAAGGCGGCATGCCTCACAAGTCCGGAATTCTTGCAAAACACTATAGTTTCCCACAATCAACTGCGGTGGCAAGGCATCATATACATCCTCCGCCTCTGTAGTAGCATAGAAAGACGGGTGCAATTGCCGATGCTGAGAGAAGAGACCGACTGTGGCATGGCTGTGATGGAGACGACGGACTCGTCTGATAGGCTCCCACTTATGTGCAATTCACGCAGTTTCGTAGGCCAAGTGACTTCTTTTGTAGGTCTATTGTGTGTCGGCCGGGCTATTGTTGGTCAGCCAGGCTATTGTTGGTCGTAGGCGTGTTAGATATTGGTCCTTGCAGAGCCATATCACTCTTACGGCCAGTGGCCGTTAACAGAGCTGTCATTTGGGGACCCGTCCTGGTATTGCTGCCATTGGTCCCCCAGTTGGGGGTAGCCCCGCCAAATAGTATATTTGGTCGATTTCTGTATCACTTGCGAGTGGGATACTTCCATCAATAACCGGGCAGCCAGAGAAATCCCGCGAAAGATCATAATAGAGGCCATTCACAGAGTTGTTATTTGCAGACCGGTATTGATATAGCTCCCCTCGGTTCCCCAGCTGAGATAGTCCCGCGGAATAGTCCATTTGGTCGGTTTGTGTATAACTTAGCAGCGGGATACTTCTATAAATGGAAGGAGACCAGGTGAAATTCTGAGAAGGATCGTAAGATAGTGGGCTGGCCAGCGAAGGGATGGAAGGACCACAGGGTATCACACTTTAACAATATTGTAGATTCGCAGCAGACCCGATGAGTTGATCGGATCGCTCTCCAGTTAGGGAGATATCAGATACGTTAGGTAAAGTCGCCTCATTTCATAAATTCTTCGCAACTATGTCGAGATTGTCACTGGTTCGTATCGCGTCAACGATCTTGGTAACTTCGGCCATGGGATATGACTTGATCGCTCTGATGATAGTAATGGCTGACTCCTTCTCTCTTGTAAACGCCGTTGTTCTTCTCCCCGTGATAGACCTGCGGCTCTGGCCACTATCGGAATCGTGAAATTGCTTTGTCTGCCTTGTCCCAGCTCCAGGAGGCACCTTTTTGGATGTAGGAAGCGACAACATTCCCCATCTGGTATGGGAGTACTGGGATGGTAAGGTGTTGCTAGGCAGGCAGCTGGCTGGGCCGGCAAAGCAGGCTGTGAAGAGCTTTGCCAAAGGAGAGAATGTCGACCTCGAAGTGCTGTTCCCACTGTTCCTCGAACAAGCTCATGTGGTCTTTGATGTCCTCGGGGAATTCCCAGTTAAGAGGTGTATCAGTGCCGCATTCGCTTCAAGACCAAAATTAAGGGCTTACCCAAGCTACCAAAATCAGGGCATGCTTGGGGGATACGTTCGGGTGCATGCTCTGGGGTATATGCTCTGGGGTGTACGTTTGCCGTCAGCACAAGGGTGAGAGCCGTGGAGAAGGGGTAGCTCGTGCAACTGAAGAATAGGCTGGGGGCCGCACACAAGATATATATATGTATATATATAAAGGGAGAAAGGGAGAAAGAGACCCGGAGAACAATTTTGCAAAGATGAGTGTTATATGTGTATATAGAAGGCTTGGAGACGGTGACTCTCAGGGGGGAGATGGAAGCTTATATAGAACCAACGCCGTGTTACCCTCAGTCCTTCACCATTTGGCCAGCCCTGTGTGAGGAACGCCCTCTTCCCTTCCATGGCATGTGATACTGCATCTCGGGCCTATCAGGAAAATCTGCTCCAATGAAGAGCTATCTTCTACATCAGTGTGAACATATAGTGTTATGATGTGAAGGAGGAAACGTGGACGTATGCACAGCTGATAATGCCTGCTAGTTCTCCAATCGAGAGCCGTTGCTCCTGGTGTCGGCATGCCATTCTTTAATAGGAAGGGGAAGACACAGGCATATTAGACACGACATATAGTTATTCACAACCCCGATTGCCGGTCTTGCCTCAAATTCTGAGCTGAGCTTGGATGTGATGGCTCTAAAGCATGCACATCGCCTGCGAGAACGATGTAGTAGTGAAGAGCCTGCGCAACGATCTGATCTCCGGACGACCTAGAAGGGATCATTAGCATACAGCTGGCGCCTGTCGGAGACTTCTTATAGGGGAGAAAATATTCCCAGTCCTCTGGCTTGATAACTATGCTTGCGAAGGCTTTCCTTCCCGTCCGGAGATCCGGAGTTAAGGGGCACGACGTCCAAATGCATGAAATCTTCAGAACCTCAGTGAAGCTAGCTTGCACTTTACCTAAGGTAGGTAGACACGTGACCTAGTGGCCCTCCCCCTGCAATGCGTGAATGCATTCCCCACGTCAGTGACGAGGCCTAGCCCTTCTTTTAGCTCTGCAGCTGCATGATATTCCGTGGCTAAGTCTCGTTCTAGTAGCTGCACCCATTATCAAGCTATGGTTCACGGCTCTCATTGTGATTTTTAGCTGACAGGAAAAGCTTGGTCGGATGACAGAGTGAAGTGATCAGAACCTGGACGTCTGGGCTATATCTATGCTGTACAAGCTTGCGCGTGAAGGAGAAATCTCTGATCGCTGATAGAGCAGCGTCTTATCCAGTACTGACATCTGCGCAGCGTGGATGAAGCGGCACGGATCGAAGCAAATGGTACGTTGTGTTAACCTGTAAACATTCTCCAACCTACTGACATCCCTCAGTATCAGTCTTGAGCCTACCACGATCCAATACACGAGCGAATGGTTCCCAATACCCAGATCTACGAGCTGTTATCCACACAAGGTGCGGGCAATTGGATAATGCAACAAAGGCGGATGTTGCGAGAGGTGGATCGCATAAAAAACAACTGCGACTGGGAGAGCCACAATAGTGCACCTGTCTGACGAGCGGTTGGCGAAGTAGATCTACCTGTTGCCCTGCTCGTCATGTGCGATACTCTCCACGATTGTACGATACATGTTCCGGGAGGCATTGAGCCGATAGCCATTTGTCCCAGAACCATGTCCAGGGTCATTTCTACGGGGCTTGGCTTCTCAGGCAACAATAAACTAATCAACCATACTTCATGTTGTCATATTATAGAGCTGCATTCCCACGGTAGAACAATGTTAGTGCTGAGTGTAGGCTCAA
Source organism: Cladonia borealis (assembly GCA_018257855.2). Taxonomy (NCBI): domain Eukaryota; kingdom Fungi; phylum Ascomycota; class Lecanoromycetes; order Lecanorales; family Cladoniaceae; genus Cladonia; species Cladonia borealis. The sequence continues at coordinate 368,170 of JAFEKC020000009.1, read as the reverse complement.
ACTTAGCGTGGTCAGTGAAAGCTAATTGTATCCATCATTTAAAGCAAATACCTGACTTCGAAGTGCTTCCGTGACTTGTCGATTCAATGCAATGCCTCTGAGAGGGAAAGAGTTGGGCCACGACTTGCACCTTCCAAACCTAAGCGCCCAAGCTCTCCAGAAATACCGTCTCTGTGTAGAGTCTTCCCGACGACGCTCACGCGACACATTGTTGTGACACGTAGGTCTGAAGAACAAGAAGGGTATAGAAGCCACCGTGAAGGGCCGTGATTTTCATTGTTCAGCGATATTCGTCTGGCTGCTTAGATGGTTCATGTATACTAGCAGCCCGGGGTTCCAAAAAGAGTGAGAGCAGGGCTATAGGTGTGTACGTGTTGGTAGCTTCGGCAGTGAGGAAGTAGGGACCGGGAGTTCTGGAATTTGCGAAGCAGAGATGAACGAAGACCCGTGAAGGTGGTTGGCAGTCACGAGCATATGAAGCAAGGTGGATGACTCCAACCTCATCCCACTGCATCTACTAAGTTGATGGGTTTAAAGTCATCGAGACAACTCTTTGCATTGGGGAGCCAGTGCATGAACACGGATCTGTGTTGTATGAGTGCGCGGATGAAGCCTGCTTATGCCAAGATACGCTAAACCGCACTTGGTTAAATCCCGCTATCTCTGCCAAGGCCTAAAGTACCCCCTTTCCAGAGTTTGAAGCCAGCCCATTCCTTTCTCCATTCCTCTCCCTCGATGGCATTTCCACGTAACCAGGTCAACCCTCCAGACAATGTACTCTGTGCTGCTACTCTATATGGTCGGTGCCCATCGTGCCAATTGGAGACCTTATGGCTCCTCTCGACCCATCCTAGGCCGCTGAAGCAAGCATTAGCCCGATGGCCAGCTCATTAGTGATCTCTATACAGCCTCGTGAAATGTCGTGGTTGAAGACGCCCAAAATTGCCATCGAAAGACCTTAGTCCCGGGATCGCTTCCGGTGCTGAATTTGGTCACACGAAATTCCCAGCAAGTGCGGCCTCCATGCTCTCGCTATCAGCACCCCAGCTAGCTGCAAGCGTCACTTTATGCAGGCAGCTGCGTCTCCTTTCCGTTGTAACCATGCAGAAGACTGTGAAAGGCTGGAACACTCCTTTCTCCAGCTCCCTCTGGAACCCTCTCCTCTTTACTCGGAATATCATGCCCAAGGTTGCTGCATTTTGAAGACTGTACATTTCTTATCGCAGCACAGACAAACAAAGCTTGAGCAGTTCTTTCCCTCGTCAAGCCGGTATGGTTCCTCCATGGACTGGAGTCCTTTTCTTGGTTGGCACGATGCCTGTTTCTCTGAAGCCACCAGGGCCACGGTTATCTATACGCATTCCCATGATCGTCTAACGGCGAGATTTCGTTATAAGGGGAGTCTTGATGGTACGCTGAATAAGATCGTTCATTCTTTGCTCTGCCTTGCTCAAGCTATAACAGATATTCAGCCTTTGAAGTCCTTTCGCCTAGGGAACGAGTCTCTCCACCGGTTCTCCGCGTCCAGAATCTACACACAGCCACTCTCGTTCAATCTCTCCACATAGGGCGGCTGAGTGATTATCGGTATGCTATACTGGAACTTCACTCGCTGTTCGAGAGGCTACACAGTAACGTTCTTGTTGCAGTATGATTGGTGGGGTCTTGTAGTTCCTCTTGAGCTTCCAGAACAACAAAGATTGTAACATGATGACCCCCAGCTTGACAGTATGCTTCAATTCGTCCGAGTAGTCTGTGACACTCTGAAGGCCAAGCGTGTCCATGATGAAATTGTTGACGGACTTGGCGAAAGCCTTAGAATGTTGGAGAGGATGACGGGTACTGAAGCTATTGCAACGGGCTTTGGGGGGTAATCGCTTGGTCGTAGAAGGTTAACGAAATCACATTCTAATGAGCCAGTGACCAAGACTGTTGCTGGATTTAATTGCAGGTACCTCTGAAGACTTGTGCCCAAGCCCAAGCATCCCACAAAACGCCATGGAGCAAGTCTCCGAGAGGCAGCTTCCAAGCCAGCAAAAGCTTATTCGCATGAAGCACCATTCCATAATCTGCATCAAGAAACCTGCGCACGGGTCCTTGATCCGGCTCTGTAATCCCACCAGTGGACACTTTTCGATTAAGACGATCTCTGGGAAACGAAGAAACCAAATTATTCGACTTGTAATAGAGCCAGCCCTGATCGCCATCTTGCCACCGCCATCTGGCAGCCTTAAGATAGGGCTAGCGCCGCAGCTGCCGAGCTTTAGTATCTCGCAGCTACGTACTATTCCGAAAGATAGTATTCCATCACAATTGCATACCACTGTAGGCGCAGACCTCCTGAAACGCCTCCACAATGGCTTATCTTCAGTAAGTAGCTACATCATCACCCTCTGGCAAGAGAGTCAGGCTGATACAGTTCTTATCCAGAGGAAAAACTCACAACTCAATTGAGTTGCCTACATCTTGTTTCTGGAATCAGTCACTCCCCTCCATCAAGCGATTCCGATGTAGATGTTTTAAACATTTCTGGGCAGCGAACCCCGACCCCAAACGGTCAGTCAACAGAACACCAATTTCATGCCATTATCACTGACTATTTTCAGATAGCGGATCGTGTTTAAAGGGACTGAGCCAAGACACAATCCCAAACGTCCACAACACTACTATGGCTCCACGCAAAGAAGCAAAATTCGCCTGCGAACACAAGAGCAGCGACCTACCCACAGGCCAACCAGCTTCGTACCAAATCTTGGGACGCCCCTATTATGCACATCGCTGTAAAAGCTGTACGGCGGAGGACTGCCGGCGAAGCGTAGACGAGATGCATTCAAACTACCACGCCGAGAGGCTGCGTCTACTACGAGCCATTCAAAAAGGCAAGACGTTACTAGCAGAACCCCAATTCAATACTACGACGGATATGGGAGCTCAGCAGACACTCCATGGACGACCAAATACAGCACATTGTCGGCAGGGAAACGCTATCAAGGCGCGAACCTTGCTTGGAATACAGCGGCCCCAAGGCCCCCATCACGGGCTGGACTGATAGGGTGGAAAGGCGAGATGGAAACTTGGAAGTATAGATAGGTATCTTAGTGGCTATAGCATACAGCTCACTACCAAACCCACTCCGATCCTCAAAAATTGCACCAATACTTTGCACTCAGTATGATAACCGTGCTCCATGAGCTATTGATCTTAGCAATATCTAGTGCATACATAGAGCCACCGAAGTATCTAAAAGAGATAAGCATTACCGCTTGGGCTTGTGAATTCTTTGTGGGACTACAACTACGGCTGTTACAATATCTCCGCAGACAACTAGTTCCCCACGAAGCCGACATGGCACCTGGACCCTTCTCGAAATACTGCATGTCTTATGAGGTGTGGCATCATGGGCAGCAACGTAATCCCGGAGCTGAAAATTAGAGAACTTCTCAATTACACGGGGTATTGTAGGTGCAAGCGGTGCCACGGAGTCATGGTCAGTGCTTACCTTTGCTCCTTCTCGGCTTCATGAGGAGATTGCTGAAATCTAGCTAGCTTTCCGACATGTACGTCACGATAATAGATGCGTCTTTACGGGCTCATCCACCTCGTACCATTCTCTGGCTGACGCAGAAAGATCCACGCTTACGGCAACTCGGGATCAGAAGTCGAAGCTTTGCCCACGGAAAGAACTTTCGACACGAGCACAAGTGATACTTTATGCAGAGCCACATGCCTCCAGTATGGACCCATGGTTGGCCAAGACAGTAAACATTTCTGGGTAGCAACGAAAGGGCAAGGCTTTCAACTTCGACTTTGATTGAAATCGTTGCTTTCCATCTAAGCCTGGTCATCTTGTCACCATGCTCTAAGCCAGAAAGTTTACGCTTCTATCCTACCAAGACAGTATTGCACCATGTCAAGTGCTCCCAGCGAACTTCTACCCGGCTCCCTAGGTGCGAAGCAGCCTTGGACGGTCGACACGAGTAGCTCGCGCGGGAACCCGACCCCCCGGAAGAAGCCTTCGAATAATTTCAACTTCTCGACGTTTTTATGACGGATGCTGCCCTGGCTGCAACGTTGCCAACGTCATCAAGCTGCCCCAAACGGAGATGAGCACCGACCGCACTTGCCTTGATTAAACTGGCAGCTATGCAGCTCTCCAGAATCCTCATATAATATTCCTCATACAAAGTCCCTCGGCTGTCATCCAGTCCAGGCCCCATGGAGTTCCTGACAGTCTGGTCTATGTTGACATCTGGTGAAGCACTACCAAGCGGAATGGCCGTGCGCACTGTTATGAGCGACTAACGTCAAAGGGGCGGACTTTCAGACTCGACACGCTCGTCAAGTCTCCAAATCTTCGAAGTCAACGGTCACACCTGTTCAGCGAATGCTCCGGCCCAAGTTGATGCTCTAATTCATCATTAGTGCTCTTCTGGTTGAGACCAAAAGCCGCAAAAGCTACAAAAGGAAGCCGCAAGATGAAGTTATTCGGAATTCTATTGGTTGGCCGAAAAACTCAGCTCTAGCGGCCCCACACCGCTGCAGCGGATGGCCAAGCTGGCGCTGCTACCAATGGCAGCGACAAGGAGCGGAGGCCCGTTACCGAGACCCCCTCCATCTAGGACAGGATACCTGGGGCGTGATGGCTAGCTATGTACGAGATATATACAGGGGTGGGTGGGCGGGGCAAGCAGATAGCTCAAAGCTGTTAAGCTGCTGAGTAGATGCGGCAGGAGAAAGCGGTGGAGACGAAAGAAAATGAGGAGCAGAAGTGGGTGATGCCCCCTACTAATAATGCTGCGGCGATCCCCCTTTACCCTAGCATCCGCCGGCGGTGCTGCTAGTGGCCACCAGCGACGATACCATCGAGTACTAAACCTCCAGCTAAATTGGCGCAAGTTGCTCAACGATGAGGAGGAGATGGCAGATGAATAGTCAAGGTCAGGAAGACAATTCAAGAGAGACGACAGCAGTGTTTCTGGCAAGATGAATATTCAGACCTCACACAAGGCTGGGAAGCAACATCCTCGTGGCAGAGCTATTGATTGATCAAGTCAGAGTACGATTCATCTAAGCGTGGTGGTTATTATCTTCGCTAATGATACTATCTAGATAAAGTCTTGTTTTCAACTTGAAGCCCGTCATCGTATCAAACGGGAGCCTTCTACAAATGACACGCGAATACCTCTCCATCTGCTTCTCCGCCTAAATTTCCATTCGCCTCCATACCTGCATCGAGGCAGTGAAGATCAGTCGGTATCAAAAACGGCTGCGAAGTCTATTGGCAAAAGACCCGTCCCTTCAAGACCTTGTATGGCGAAATGGCGCAACTCTGATGGACCGAGGTAGAAGTTGGGGACAGGTGTAGAGCACATCAGACTTGGACGACACTTTGCTCTTGCAAGTGCAGATAGGGCGGAATGCGGTGCAAGAAGTGGTGGAGGTGACGAGGAGAGTCGCATACTGGACATGAGGCCGGAGGTAAGGGATGTGCCGAGTTCATAGCGGCGTGCATCGATGTAGCAGTATGTAGCCAGAAAGTGGAACCTAGACGAGCGAATTCGAAGGTCTGCTATTGTGAGCTCGTGTCTTATCCATGTGTCAAAGCATGAGATTGTGATGAATACTGTGCCTGAAAAGTGTGATAAACCATGGATGCTCTTTATATATCACCGTTTACAAGGACGCAAGAAGTGTTCAGTCCGTGGTCTGAATCCTGCGAGGAATAGCGAGATGTTAGAGGAGCATAGCCCTGCCCCCAATTAACTTTGGCCCCATCAGGTGTCATCGTGTTGGGATCCTATCATGTATATTAGGAGCAATCTCCCATAGATTCTAGTGCCTCAGGCGAGGCATCCATCTTGCAGGTCCTATCTGCGTCACGAGATTGTCTCTTTGCATTGGCAGGCCTGGCTGAAACCATCATGCCAACGAATGCCTGTTCACCGTTGGCACATCCAGATGAGCTCATCATCGGTCGCTCAAGGCCCTGGAGTCCCTTAGAAGCCCTCCGTAACAGTGTTCTGTTTCAATTGGCCACTTCATCCAAATTAGGACTAGCGCCTCAGCCTTCTCGCTAAGCTCGCGGCTGTCAACATCACACAAAGCCACTTCGACACATGACTGCCGCTGTCCCTGCGGCACTTACGGCGTTCATGACACCCTTCGAGTGTAATGAGACATTTGCCAGCTGTATATACGACGTCCCCTTCAGTCTCTTCCGATTCTACGACGCCCAGGAGAAAGTCATAGCACACGCCATGAGAGTCCGGCCTGCTACTTCAAGATCACTAATGTCTTCTCAGAGGCTGACCATGGACTTACGTTAGTTTAGGCTCCATTTATCACCAGGACAGACAATTATTCAATCTCGGGGTACACCTGGAGCTTGGAGGGTGTCTAAGAGCGTTCCGGGCGAAGCGATGAACGATCACCATCAAGAGGTAAGAGAAGCATTTAAAGCTTAAGATGCAAGATTTGCTAATAGAGATTATTGTTAGCAGAAGTCTTCAAGGGACGATCAACTTCGTGCTCCCACCCCGACATTGCTAGTACGAGACCGACAATGGCAGAGCTCAGAGAACACTGGGGCGTTACCTGTTGTTTTGCGCACGGAAAATGGCCTGGGAAGCTACATGAAGTGCCCCATATGCTCCAGGCTGGACCGGAACCGGAGTTAATGAAGCCCAACAAGCCTATGGCAGAGGAAAAGTGTTCCAAAGAGCCTTCCACACTTGGCCACGGTTCAAAGGGGGAGAATCGATGCGGCATGTGTGCCCTATTATTGATAATCCTGGAGATGCTAGCATCACCGGCATGATTTCCCCGGACATTTTCATCAACGTGGCCTACTGGCACGGCCAAGGAGGCCAGCGCCGTCTCCAAGCGAAAGTCCCGGACCAGACAGCAAAGAGAACCTTGCGCTCTACCTAGAGGTCAAGGAGTTCACAAGAAGCTACAATACCTCTGAGAGAGCAAAGGCATTCAACAGACTGGATGCAACCAGAGAAGGGACTGAGCTGCTATTCGACTATTCAGTGCATTTAAGCACGAGAAGATCAGTACTTCAGACTTTCGACACCATGGATGTTGAATTTTCGGGTGTATGCCTTCTCTCATTGAAAATTACACGCTCATTGATTCGTACCCACCAGAAAGGGGACCGCATGCGGTCTGTCGACCCATTCGAAATGAATTACTCCCGATAATATACAACAAACACACCGTAGAGCTGCATACTAGGGCATGAGCGTACTCATTGAAGGCTGTATACGGAACGCTCCAGAGCTGTTGTAATATTCAATTCGAAAGCGAGGATCCTGGACCACTATCGCCGAACATATTTATTGATATTGCCTTCTGGAATGATCAAGCAGGCAAGCACTATCTCCGAGTGAAGGTTCCGAACCAAACAGGGCCTGAACTGGTGTTTGAATATCAACTCGAACATTTGTATGAACAGAAATGGACTATAAGTCACATGGAAGAACTGTGTGCCATCCACAGAACTCTGTGGAAAGTCCCCGGGCAGCGCTTCACCCTCCACTAGTCCGTTATTTGTATTGGAGCCATGGAGGCCAATACCTGGCCGATGATCATTTGGTGTGGGAGATACCTTAGAACATGCGTTATTCATCAGGAGAACAAAGATGTGCATAGAGTGCGTGTCAGTGTCTTTTGAGATTTCCGAATCGGACTATTGGCTTTGCAAGACAACCATAACGCCCATCAACCCCAGCCTGACTGCCTTCAGTCAAGGGTGGTCAAATTTATGTCATTGTACTGCTTTTAGAACCTCATAGAACACAATGAATTTATTAAAGGAGAGAGCTTTCGCATTCAACGATGAGGAAGACAGTAGAAGTATGGGCCTAGCAAGTGAAGATCGTGAACATAAGAGCATGGCCCACCTGTAGATGCTTTTTATTCTCGACATCATTAGACTCGACTAACTCAAGCTGGGTCTTTGCTGCTACGAAATACAATTCCTTTGGTAGTAGATCCTCATCTGGACTAGCGCCGCACCCTGTCTCGCTTGCCACCCCTACAACAGACCGTCTTTGCAGATCTATCATCTTCTTCATGGCACATCACATCACGACAGGCCGACGCACTACTTTGCGGTCGGATCTTCAGGTCCATGCACCAATGATGGAAGACGACTCTTCAAGCACTAGTGAACAATTACGAGCTCGAGCGGTCGGGTTCTCTGACGTCCTCGAGTACATTCCTCGGCCTTGTCGACCATTTCATCGGAAACATCAAGGAGAACCTCGAGATGGATACGCTCAAAGTGAGTATCTCGACCTAATATTTGTAGAATACATGTACGTTAACATCAGACCACGACAGGCACAGACTCAAATGCAGACTCAGATGCAGATTCAGCGATCTGGTGATCTTCTGGTGAACTTTCCTTATCCCACAACAATCAGCAGGAGTCTAACAACTCCTTCACAGATTCTAGCGCGTCCGGAAACGGAACGTGTCGATTCTAAGTATCAAAAGCACGACCTCTCCCTCATCTACTGGCATGGAGCCTCTAGCACAAGGTTTCGGAATTCTTCCTACATCCGATCCAACCATTGCCAGTTGCATCTCTGATGCAGATGTCGCTTTGCATTTCGTGTGGGCTTTCACGAACGCAAGTGCTGTCCTTGAGTTGTATATCTGCTCGATACGAAAAGTTGCACTCCATGTGGACCAGAGCAGATCGTCGACAGCACTTTGCTTGGTGTATACAAAATTTAAATCGTTGGGTATGCTTGATCCCTAGTAATACAGCCTGTGCTAACTGCTACTTAGTTGCATCAAAGATCACAAGATATGTCCGCTCGAGCCAGATCCAACCTCCCCCGTCCCGTACGCGGATTCATTTACTGCCAAGTAGAAGGACACGCCCTCATTCACCAGGCGGCGAACTGCAAGCCACCTCTGCTAGTGTCCCTCCACGCGTCCAGGTAGCCTCAAAGTATTCCTAACGACGACTCAAGTACAAAACAAAACATGACAATCATCAAAGATCCATCTTCAGAAGTAGTATCGAATATGTCAGACCAAGGAAAGTCACGAGAGACCCTTGAGAAGATCAAAGACGGATCGACATTCGCTGCGAAAGCCAGGGCTGCAGAGCTTAGTGCAGATCGAGCTCAGAAAGCTGTAGCTAAGGATTTCGACAATACCTTGATACCGGTCAAGCCTGCTTCATTCACGATCACCAGATCTCGTTCTCGAGCCTCCAATGGAGGCAAATCGCCCAATGACTGAATAGCGTTATCCCAAGTAAGCCTTCTGAGTGAGAAGATCATCTCACCATATAGGGTGTCTTTACCTTGTTGTCTAACAATTAAAAGGGTATACGGAACCAGCTCAGCGTAGTCCAGTCAGCAGCCTTCGTCAAGTGATGAATCCCTACCTTGACAACCCTGTGCAGTCTGATGCCACACAGTTTTCTGGCACAGCAGAGTCAAAGTCAATTGCGGGAATCAATGTTGTACATCCAGAAGTCACTTCCGAGAAGCGTCGGTTCTCAGCCATACAAACATGCACACGCACACATTACAAGCCAAAGGATCTGCCGAGCCAACCCATCAAGACCATGATGCCAGAAAGGATGCAGGCTTCAATAATCCTCTCCGACAAGCAGTACGAGCTTTACCTTCGGCTAACCGGGAATCGACAAGCGAGAGGCTTCATCTGAGACCTCTTTACGACGTTATTTTGGTTTCAGCTGCTTTCGCTGGTGTCTGGTACCTATCCGATATTTGCTTGCATATTGCCGGGCTCGTCCTGGATGTTGCATGTATCAAATGAGAACACAATTGATGAACCTCATATCACTCCTCGGATGGAAGAGTTTGCGAACAGTGTCACGCTGAAGAAGATCGCGCCGGGGCCATTGGAGCCTACAGACGACAATTTAACTCAGAGCCACAAAAACTTTTGAAGGGAATTTGGAGATACAAAAGACGTTGTATACTACCGAAACAGCGTCATCCAGGCGCTAAATGATCCTTTCTCTACCCCTCCACCATTCATCGATAGAGACCGCGCTCTTATATCAGTCTATATCCCTATCTATCCAACTTCGCAATTCTGGCTGTCGTACGAAATCTCGCCACTCAATCCACCAAAGCTACTCTACTACTTCAAGCTCTACATCAATGGCAGGTCCATTGTGAGTAGGGGCTGCCAAGAATTGTTATTTGGGTGGAACGGCTTCCAAAAATCTCATTTTTCAAGAGAGCAGAGCTCAGCTGATATTTTCAGCACTTCTTACGAGCAGAGATCTGCCCTCCAGCGATCACCAATCCTGGCCAAGTTCTTCCAATCCTCAGACTACCTTGTTGGCAGTGGCACCCAGCTTGAGTTCCACGACAACGGCGTAGCCTGCTTGCGGGTCATCAAAGAGTACTTGGAGGATGGACCTGACATTTACACGGCAGACAGACTCAGAAGGTACGCCACCGAGGAGACAGCAACCCACAAAGTTTACGACTTCCTCATCGTGGTCTGCGTGCATAAATCAGCGGCTAAGCTCGCCGTGCATTCGCTCACGAATCTCGCCTACGCTGTCCTTTACCGGTCAGAATGTTCAGTAACCCCGAGGGACTCTTATATATATATATAACTCTACAACCATCTCCAGCAGACTTCTGGCAGGCTAGCCAAAGGCTCGCACACAGCCCAACTTTTCAGGTATCTTGTCGATCCCAGAGAACATATCGCTCTTCCGCGAATTGTCGCGCAAGCAATTCCCTTGGGGGAGATATAAACCCTCAACAGAATCCATACTTGCCTCTTACCAGACCACCAGATATCTCTCAAGCTTATTCTCAACAGCAGCCTGCTACACCTTCTCACATTAAACACCAGCCTACTCATCCCTCAAATTCGAAGCGTCAGATTACCGACCACCTTTCGACTCCTAGTGATATACTCGAGCACGATCGCCTTCGAAGAAAGTGAGAGAAAATCCGGGGGAGATATAGGCCCTCAACAGAATCCATACCTGCCTCTTACCGGACCGCCAGATACCTCTCGGGCTCATTCTCAAGAGCAGACTGCTATTACCGACCAGCTTTTGGCGCCTAGTGATATACTCGAGTACAATAAGCCCTCGGAGAAATCGAAAGAAAATCCCGGCCTAGTAAGCGAAGGCAATAATGTCAATCGGTAAGCTATGTACCTGGAATGGGGTAGTATGTCCTGTTCCCAGGATTTTTCAAGCGTACGACAACAGACTACTCTCCAAAATCGGCAAGCCCAAAACACCATCACGTACGTGGGCATTGAGCGGCGTGCTTAGCGCGGTCGACGATGTTCCTTCGCTGAGGAGTAGTGCATCTACAACGAGCGCTCGTCAGCCTAGGGTTTCAAGCAGCACAAACACGTTCTCATCAGCCGAGCGATCTTCTTCCCTTTCAGCTGCAATTCCTACCCGTACGCGTCCAGTTTCGGCTGGTAAGCGTGCGAGCCTCGCTGGTCTTAGCAGACTGGTTGGGAGCTCATACAACAGGAGTAAGCTGAATATCGAAATGTCTGCACCACCAGACTCAGACGAACCAATTGAGAAAAAGAAGGGTCATCTAATAAGCCGGTTGATGAAGTTCTAGAAGTCGAAGGAAAAACGCTAGTCTCATCCACATCCAATTTCAAGGACGATCATCACTTCGCGAGACTATTGGAATACTGTTTCGATGGAAAAGAGACTTCCCTGGTGCTATTTGCCCTAGAAGGTTCGAACAGAAGACCGTATACAAGTATCGACTGATCCACAACAACGGTTCCTTCGCAGTTTCGAACGTGTCTTGGAACCGGAACACTTCGGTTCTAAGTGTCCACCACTGTTTACACATCTTTGGGTTGAAGGCCAATTGCTACTTTTCCTCTAACGCCATACAGGCGCTCAGCCTAGATCGGCAAAAGTGAAAAGGGAAATACTGGCGTCTCACCGGATGTCAAACGAAAAATCGACCTTGGCAGGATCTGGGAATGCATATACCAGCGACGTTTCTTTTCTTCGGGGCGGCATCAGCACAAGGCTCCTGTTGGCTACATGACTTTCACACATTACTGATCTTCATCGTGGAAGGTATTTCAAGCCCATGGCGACCCAAGTCGTCATTTTCATTTCCTTTTCTTCGTGGCGGCATCAGCACAAGGCTCCTGTTGGCGACATGATACCACCCAAATCGTCATTCTCAACCGACTAGGGCCCCGTATGTAAGCACAGACCCGACCGGCATTTAAATGGCCAGTGGAGGATGCGAGAAGATTTATCAAAGTGGTCAAGGATCAGAAGCACGAAATCGGCAGGTCTATCCATGAGGATACACACAAGAATGGCTCGCTAACATTGTGCCTCACCTCGACCTGGCCTCCATGACAACGACTTCGTCTTTGTAATTGCCAGATACGACGTCTACGGTAGCCCTAAAGATGAGGATATCCCGACTCAAACCTCCTAGGCCGCTACATTGTCCGCGAATGGGACTCGACTCTTGCAGGCAACACTGAGTTAGGCATCGGCCAACCAGCAGATTGGAACCCAAGGCTTACACACCTCCCGGGCTGCTACGTTGTATAACCGCGAATGAGACTCGACGCTCGCAAGGTCGCGTTGGCGTACACCGCTTCGGTTGCAGCCACTGGAGTTCGATGTTCCCCCGTCCTGAAGTCGAGGCCTTTCTAGATGACTACCGAGTTGAGTGCTGATACGGGAGATACCAAACGCCCGTTTGCACAATCTTCAACCTTCAGTTTTAAATGGCGTTAGCTCACCTTACAACACCCATAGCGGCACCCTTCCCAATCATCCAACGCAGTCAGTCTTCAGCGTGATCGCGATACGAAGCGTGGCATACCTCCGGCGAACGGCATCCGTAATTCAGGGACTTCCTCGCTTCATCAGCATCTAATATCGCCATTGATTCTATACCCTGGCGAGTCTAAATCTGCATTTTCGTCCCGTACGGTGCCTGTCATCGCCGCAAACCCTATAAAGGAAGTCTATCATGCTGAAAAACCTACAGCTAATCAACCGTACGCATTCCAAGTACTTGCAGTTCGGTCATCGCACACCCTCTTAGGTCGCGATCATACCCGTGTCCCAACCTCTCTACGAGGCAGTTTCCGGTTTATCATACCATCATACCTGCGAAAGCCGCATGAGTGAACACGCCGAGCAATACTTCCATCCGCTTCCGTATCCTCAGGTCCCTGGTACACCACAACAGAACGTTTATACCCACCCTTCTTCTCCCTCGATGAAGCCTGCCCTACCTGATTTGAGACGGAGTATGCACCGATCCTCTGCCGCCGACAGCTCGTCTTCGAACCACCGCTCCCACTCTCAGCCAGCCAGACAGTCCGTCTCACTGGCAGCGGCCCCACAGAATGCACCACCAATTCCAATGAATAATCAGGCATTCTTACAATATCAGCAACTTCGAAACAGCACCACCTTACGGGGTTCTAAGATTGAGAGCAATGTCTAATTGACGTTTTGCGGGAACAACAACTGCCTCGCGGCTTAGACACCAGCTGGAGTTGGATGATATTCGTTAAGATCGAGGAACGGAAGTTGGAAGCAGAGGAAGACAAGGTCGAAGAGCCCAGCGAGGCAGTATTCGGACCCTTTAACTTCACAAAGAATGAATGTCCAGCCGGCCAAAGCTCCTACAAGAGATCGGCCAGGCCTTTTTGGAAGATTCTCTGGGGTATCAAGACAGTGCACAAGGATCATCAGCCATCTTGAAAATTGGTCTCTACTGGGATGGTTCTTTCCCTTTTATATATATATATATATTGAAAGATCCCTGGAGGCTTGTGGCAGCCGATTGCCAAATCTTTAGCTACAAGTGGTATGGTATCCGACCGGAGTAGAATGCCAGAGAAGCTATAGCCAAGGAGCTTGGGTTTGCGGGTCTCATGATGAATTCTCTGAATGGAGTTGGAGACAGAGATGTGGGCTACATAGCCTCAGATATCCTGGAACGAGCTTGATTGGTGGATGCTGAAAAGGAGATGATCTGGATATGCGGCCGTATATACCAATCTGGGTAACTTGAAAGTCGTTTGCATACCCCATGGGCAACAGAATTTCATCGTAAGTGTCCTCATGATAGCTAAGGAACGCCAGGCTATACTTACTCTGCAAAGTCTCGGCAGCACATCAGGCCCTAAGGGTCTTCTCCTATCTTGGCCGTCCGTCATGCCTATGCTCTAGGCCTGAACCGAGATCCTTCCCTCCACGTTGGTGGTAATTTCAGCCTCCAATGGTGCAGAGGCTGTACGACATGCTTGGATCCATCGTGAAGATGTGTTCATAAACCAAAGTTGGCACACGAACCAACAGTCGTGAGGGATTATGCCGCTCCTCTATCAATGCACGTTGGCCGAAGAATAAGATCCTTCTCAGCGTCACAATTGAGCTACTCCGACATTATCTCGCGACATCTCCAGATATGCCTGAGACTGAAGATCACGATATGTCTGAGACTGAGAATCATGTCATGTCTGAGACTGAGAATCATGTCATGTCTGAGACTCAAGAGATCGAGTGGATCTGCATCCTTCTCCAGAACCGAAGATTCAAGCCTGGTGATTGCACAGAGCATGCCGTGCGGTACCACTTTGAGAACTTCAAGTTCCCTGCTTTGACTCATATCATATCCACGCTATCAACGTATGAACCAAGGATGAACAGGAGCCCATCCTTCTCCGAAGGAGATATACCATCCATCGCCTGGGCCAGAGCCTGGATCCAATTTTGGGGGGAGCCTCTGCAAAGGCGCCCTGAACAGACGGGCGTGATGTCATTTACAGCTTGGGCTTCGGCTCTTTCAGATATTGTCATGGTGGCCTCATCTATAGCTTGCTCTCTTGCTGAAGCCTCTGAGCAGAGGCGGTTTGTACCTCAGCGCAGAATGACATATAAGAAATGTACAAGGCTAAACCCCCGGCGGAGAACACCTTAGAGCACGACGTTCCTCTTCCGCGTCAACGTTGTCGCCCGTCATCCAAACTCGTGTTGGGGGCTGGAGCTCGGACTTCCCCAAATCCCGCCTCGCAACCCATCTACAACGCCGCTTCTGGTCTTACGTATCCTCATGCTTGCGAAGGATGCATGGGCGCACACTCGGAGGAACGAGAGGCTGAAGTTGTGGCGCACTACGCACCAGAGAAAGAGGCACTCGCAGACCGGATCAAAGAACTGCGAAGAATGGGACCGCTGCCCTTACTCTCTGAGTTAGACGTTCAACGGCTTTTAGCCGAGTATGAACTTTTCATTTTGCAGATATGGCAGGAGGAGGAGATACAGCGAGCGTGGCAGGTGTATAACGACTTTTCGTTTTGCAGATATGGGAGGAGGAGGAGATACAGCGAGCGTGGCAAGTGTATAACGAACTGTGGTGAGGTCAGGAAGAACTTAAGGTTGGAGTATGAGGCAAGGAAGCTGATAAGGAGGCTTATTGTGACTGTGCGACAAGAGCCAATGATAATAGCGGCGTTCACATTTTGTGGTCTCGTGTCAAGGCGAGGTGGCAGCCCGAGTACGATAGGTGGAACGCGACGTACATGATGGAGGCAAAAATGGTACCTGGAGGGGGTGGATTTTATTTGGGAAGGAGATGATGGGAAGAGAGGGAGGAGGGAAGAAGGCAAGGGACGATATGTGGTTCATTCCGGCTGGTGGTGAAAAACATAGCGGTTCTTGACCCCGACTTCAAGGCTGACGTAAACCGATGAAACATTGAAGGCCTTAGGGGCCACCTTCCAACCCTCTCCCTCCTTTCCGGAAGAACCTGTCTCTGCAGAGATCGCTATTATCATGCCACAATCAGGTTCTTCTGGAAAGGAGGGCGGGAAGATGACGATGGGAAGGGAGGGAGGAGGGCAAGGGATGAGATGCGCGTTGCAGGCTTTTTGTGCTGAGATGGCACCTTGTAAAAAGGAACCCCCCTCCTTTCCCGAAGAACCTGATACTTCTACAAAGATTGCTATCATCATGCCACATTCAGGTTCTTCTGGGAAGGAGGGGGTGGAATTTACCTGGGAAGGGAAGGAGGAGGGCAATTTGGGATGACTGGTGGCCGCTTGTTCGCGGCGTCGAACAAGCGGCCACCTTCCAAAACCAGTGTACTCCTGCGGAGATCGCTATCATCATGCCCCAATCAGGTTCTCCCAGGAAGGGGAGGGGGGAGGAAAGACCAGCATGATGATAGCGGTCTCCGCAGGAGGACACCACATTCAGGTTCCTCTGGAATCGCTGGCGAGTAACGTGAAAAAAGATTTTTTTACTTTAGTTTTCCACAAAATGCAGTGACTCGTAGTGCTTCATCAATGTGATAAGATGCCCCTTCCAGGATCCCCTTAGCTTATCCCAAGCAACTATCATTGGAGTAAGAAGTATCTGGGGACACTCAAATGAAGTATCTTGTGTCGAATCTCCATAATCCTCTTCAAAAGCACTGTATGCGTCCAGTAATGAAATCCATTTCGCGGTGATATCTTTGATACTACCACACCCTTTCAATTTCCTTCTCCTAAAGCAAAATGCTGCCTACGAAGCCTATGACTAGTGTCAAAGATCCAACAGAACTGCCATCGGAGTAAGAAGTATTTTGGTAGACTCAAATGAAGTATTTTGTGTCGAATCTCCATAATCCTCCTCAAAAGCAGCGTATGCGGCCAGCTATGGAAACCTATTTGCGTTGATGTCCTTAATGCTACCACACCCTCCCAGTTTCCTTCTCCAGAGCGAAATACCGACAACCAAGCCTATGACTAGTCCCAAATATCTAGCATAAACATACAAACTCCGCGGAGCGGCTTGCATGGCCAAGTCGCTGCATGGAAAGCTCCACTTTACCAAGATGAGGAAATGAAGCCGAATAAGCATGTCAGCCATCTTGCCAATCATATATCGGCGCTTGAATACGAGATGAAGCTTTCCTCACCTCTTCACCGCGTACACAGCCCATGTAAGGATGCTAGGTCCCTCGCCTCACGCTCAAGAAGCCAATCAATCTCACCTCTTCACCAAGTAGACAGGCCACATGAGGCCCCTGATATCTCGCCTCACTCCCCCAAAGCCAATCAAACCATGGTACCAGCTCCCCGGTTGCCCCATGGTGCAGGAATAGGCGGCATATTCATTTCCCCTGGCCCAAATCACCTTCATACTGCGAATGGCAAGGTCAGGTGGAGTATAAGCTAGCCTTTCTGAGGTTTTTTGAAGTTGTTCTTTGAACGTCGTCCGCGGAGTCCGCGGAAACTAGTGTGAATTAGTGGTTTGCCCCTGAAGCATTATGGGTGGCAGCGCCCAATTGCCCTTCGTATTGCTGGTGGCAAGGTCCGGTGGACGATGAGCTAGCCTGTTTGAGGTTTTTGATGCTTGCTCTTTGAATGTCGTCCGCGGAGTCCGCGGAAATGAGTGTGAATAGTGGCTTGCCATTGGACCATTACGTGTGGCCCTGAAGCATTACGTGGGGTAGCTCCAACCTACTCCTGCAAGTACGCCACACTTATGCACGATATGCCGGTCCCATGGGCACCGAGATACCTTAGAAGGCCTTGTGAGCCTGTAGATCGAAGAAATGAGGCTGTTTTGGTGACGTGTCTAGGCTTGTTTGCCCTCTTTCCTCTCAAATTCACCCCTATGAATCAGTCAGAATGTAGGGGATCAGCACGTTACTATTGGCTGGCAGAAAAGAACAAAACCACCGAAGTGAGTATTTGTCACTCATTCCTGCATCTGTGATGCTGTGTTGCTGTAGGGAACACGCGGCTCGTGAAGCCCGAGTGCCCCACCGAGGAAGGGAAAAGCCTCCTCAGTCTTCACCACCCGTGAATTTCGCCTAACACGGCCTCTTTCACTGTCCAGACCTTCATGGTTATAACACTGCACTGCGTCACCAGATTGGCATCCTGTTCTATATCAACAAGCAGAATCCCCCTCAACCACACCTAAGTTCAGGGGAGCTGTGGCAATTTATAAGCGAGCATTTCACAAGAAGCCCAGTGTTTACACTTTATTTTCTGACCTACTGTCCATCTCAGATACAATCTCTCTTGTCACACTTCATTTTCTGACCCACCATTTATTTCAGATACAATCTTTCTTGTCATTTAGTATCAAACGGACAACGTCCCTACAAGAGGGACGATGACCGTACATACCTCCCTCCTCGACACCGCTGTTCCCAAGTCAGGCTCCTCGGCGCACATTCGGACATTCGAACATTCCCTCGAAGGTTATTGGATTTTCGAGACTTAAGGCCATTTGGTTTTCGAAACTTATTCCACCATTTCAATAGCATTTGAGCTGCTTGATAATCCCCCAAATCCTTCCGTATTTGATTCGAAAATGCGTCAAAAGACGTTCCAAACCAGCAGATGGCGACGAATTCAGACCATTCTCCGCTTAAATTCCCCTGAGCGAAGCACATCGTTGCTCAGAGTGGCTGTAAACATGGCTCTGAGGACTTAACACTTCCCTCGTTTACACCAAAATATGCGGCAAAGACTTCATCCTTCCCCTGAGCGAAGCAAATCATTGCTCCGAGTGGCTACAGTAAATGGCTCTGAGGACTTAATCCTTCCCCTGAGCGAAGCACAACGTTGCTCGGAATGGCTCTAAACATGGCTCTGAGGACTTAACGCTTCCCTCAATTACACCAAACCATACGGCAAAGCCTGTCATCGATACAACTCTTCACTTCAACGACATTGAGGATTTTGGTAACACAATCCTTAAGGGACCGTGAATCCAAGATCATGAGTGGCAGGTCCGTGCTTTATATATACCTGAAACCCCCTCTTGAAAATTCCTTCTTTGTGGGATCACAACACACCGAGCTTTACCGTTAAAAGTCGTCTTCTTCCTTCTTTCTGGAATCACAACACACCGAGCTTTACCGTTAAAAGTCGCCTTCAACTCTACCACATCACGCTTTTGTGTCATCGAGACTTTCACCAGCCCGTTTTCGAGAGCCTTTAAACAGCCCGATACACAAATTCGGCGAAGAACGCGTTCAGAACCAAGCACCATCCAACTTTATGCTCGCCGCACAAGCCTCTGCATCTCCCAGCACTAAGTCCCAAGACTTGTGCTTTGCATGGGAGAAGAACCGCTTTTGCTACAAGCGTTACCATGTACGAGGAGTGGAAAGCTGCACACTAATTCCTGCATGGCTTGTGCATTTGATCACCTTGACGCGTTTGACAATGCAATATTAGACGACACCAAGACTTTTTGTGTTTACCAGTCGCTTCGCTTCACTTAAGAAAGCAAATATGGCATGATATCAGTCTTGGCTAAGATCAGGGTGAAGAGAGGAGCACTTGAGCACGTTTCCACACACTGTTTAGTTCGGCGTTCGTGAAGTCAGCAAAAGATCACTTCTATCGGGCTGCAATCCTCCACGTCTCTTTCAGATGTTATAACAAAGTCTGCTCGAACCAGGCGCTCGTTTCATCGCCCCGAAAAGTCTATCGCTATTACGGCTCGCACGCTTCGATTTCGCTTGAGAGACCTCATTGACCGCTTTTCCCAGTTCGTGAAGTCAACAAAAGATCACCTTCATCGGGGTGCAATCCTCTACACGGGCTCATACCAGAGCGAGAACAGGAGCACCTCAAGCACATTTCGACACACTGTTTAGTTCGGCGTTCGTGAAGTCAACAAAAGATCACCTTCATCGAGGTGCAATCCTCTACACGGGCTCAGACCAGGGCGAAAACAGGAGCACCTCAAGCACGTTTCGACACACTGTTTAGTTCGGTGTTGATTAGAAGGTCAGATGAGCTCGAGAAGTGATAGGGCTAGCTCAAGGCGGGTTCAATTCGGCGTTCGTGAAGTCAACAAAAGACCACCTTCATCGGGGTGCAATCCTCTACGACACTCTCAGATGGTATAACAAAATCTGCTCGCACACAGCTGCTATGGTTTGCCCAATTTTTTGGCTATGTTCACGCTTTGCCTGGATCTATTCTTCTTGGGGATATTCCTATTTAACAATCGCATAAAAATCATGTTACGATATCGAATTCGCCGAAGCTGGCACCGAGCACTTGATCGCATTGGTGCCTGGATTCTTCTCCGTGGTCTTGCCAAGTCAGGACACATCTCCGTTGCTTCTGACGATGCTGCGCAAACGCTATTAGCCTCGGCGCCGTGCCTGCTTGGGGTCCGTCCAATGCTTTGTCTCCGGAGTGCGAATTCTAACGCCGAGCAAAGTCGAGACTCTTTCCTAGGGCAACCTCGACGTCTCCCTGGGCAGCGGATGTGTCTATTAACGCGACCAAGCTTCTCCACAGAAGAGTGAAAGTTTTGTTCCATTCCACGCCCTGCAAGATTGAGCATGCCCTTGGAGTCTTATCAGAGCTTTGTCACCGGTCTTGAACCAGCCGTCAGCTGTGAATGCTTCTACTGTAGCGACTTCGTTATTAAGATATTCTTTGAATACTAGAAGGCCGGTCACTTCGAGATCGCCACGCTCGTTAGGCTGAGCAGTTCTCTCATCCTCAGACTAGACGGTAACTCGCATCTGGATCCCGGGTATGCACGACGGAGCAGTCTTCGAATACAGACACCTTGCTGCTTCCAGCGCCATTTTCCCAGAGCCGCTTATGACAACACTATCGACATGGCTTCATTAAGATGTGGCCAGGCAAGCACTAAAGGCAATGAGCAAGCTCGTCAATGCTCTCCGGACGAGGCCTTTGCTACCAACAAGCATGAGTACCCAGGAAGTGGTATCCTCAGAGTGGAGCTTTTCAAAAAAAAACTGTTGGACCAAATGCCGGCCTGGTGGGTGGTGATATGTGACAATGACCAAGAGGGATACCTCGTCGACTACCTGAGGCGAGCACGATTATAATATCGACATTTTACCCATGCCTGGATTTACAATCGCCGTTTCAATTCCAGGACGGGCCCACTCTACGCCAAACAGAAAGTTTCTGCCATCCATGAATCAAACGAAATGAAAGAACTAGGAATGGTACATGCTAAGCTTTGCTCACCTTCTCCATAGGACACCAGCTCATGCGAAAGAGAACAATGTCTGACCAGAAACATGCGCATGCGTCACACACAGCATATCCAGCCCATGACCATTGTGGTCGAAGGGCCGCGGAATTCATAGGGACTTAACGAGTCGTTGCGGGCATGGACCGCACCAATCATGCTGTCCCATATCCGGTGTTATCGGAATTTGCCCAGCTACAACGGGAGATTCAGACTGGTCTCAAGGCACATGGAGCGTATCTTCAAGGAGGAGCAAGAGTGATTTCAGT
Source organism: Cladonia borealis (assembly GCA_018257855.2). Lineage (NCBI taxonomy): Eukaryota > Fungi > Ascomycota > Lecanoromycetes > Lecanorales > Cladoniaceae > Cladonia > Cladonia borealis. The sequence continues at coordinate 346,867 of JAFEKC020000009.1, read as the reverse complement.
GGCCGGCACTTCGACATGGCCTTTGTCAAGCCTTCATGTCTCTTCTCCGTCAATCCCAGGGGACCATTGTTCAGATCCGTTCTGTCGCCGGCTGTTTCCCTTACGCTTGGGGCTCCATTTATAATTCAACGGTCCAAGCGATGGTCTTCTGGGAACGGATGGACTGTAAGCTTCCCGGCCCTCAAATTCTCATATTATAACCGCCTGATGGCCACCCCCAGTTTCCAGCCATGCGAGGGTCCGAGAGTTCACAAAGAGGATATCAACTGGGTGACGGAGCTTTTCGTGCTCCACCAACAGACATCTCTTCAGCTTGGAGTGGAACCCGATTATCACACCTTGAACTCGAACAACATCACCAAGTCATTCAACGAGCGTTTCGAGGGTCAGATGCCGCCTGATTGTGATGAGCCGAGACCTCATCGTACCAAAACCAGTATCCAAACGCAGAGATACCGCATAGAGGCTGTCTCCAAGAATGGTATGATCCGGAGGAAGAAGAGGGTGAAGATGAGGACGATGAAGTCAATGAAGTTGATGATGACTATGAAGGTGTATATCGCTTGCAAAGAAACGAGAACGATAATTGCTGGTGTATTGAGGCTCAAGAGGAGGAAGATGGTTCTTTTTTTAAATTAGCGGACACAGCACCTCTCCATCACCCTTCAGGGATATCAACTAGATTTCCAAAGGGATCCCTCAGTCTCATCGTGGAGCGATAGGCGTGCTACTAATTCTCGGCGATGGTCATGGAACCAGTATCCAAATGCACGCTATGTCGAAGCCGAGGGTCAGTCCCGTCGAAGAGACATGCAATATGGTTCCACTGCTATTGCATTTGTGTTAGATGATGGGACGTGTGCGACGCTTTGGATAAGCGGGAAGATGTATCTACAGCGCAATCTTCAATCAATAAATCTCCTTTTACCATCCTGAACTTTCCCATACAGAATCTTGTAGTGTAGATCTGCCAGCAAATTTATCGCAAATGCCGAAGGAGATGATGTGTTGTTGTTCTGTGTTTGACCAAGACTGAAATTGAACCCAGTAGACGATTTATTTGCTCCCTCAGCGAATGCACTACCAAGAACAGAGGAATTCGCACTGGGTGTACAGGTGGTGCCGAAGATGAAAAGAGAGGAGTCATCAGCCGCATCGAAGACCTCGATGCTGAAGGCGAAGGCAAGCCAGCAATGGCTCCATGAGCCTTGAACCTCCCAAAGTCCCCGCCCCCTTTCCATTGAGAATGCCATGCACGGACATCAATGCCGTTACAGTCCTCGGAATCCCTTCAAGCATGACCAATAGTGATACCGTAGCCAGGGAGAGCCTTGGATTAGCCGAGAAACAATAGCCAGTCCCGTGTTGTGGAAAGCACGCTAATCTCTCGATTCACACAACAACAAGAGGCAACAATTGCTTCACCTCCACGTTCACTGCCACCTTACCTTCCACTTTGACTTTGACTTTTTCTACATCCTCGTCTGCCACGTTATGCTTTTCAATATCTTCCTCGTCTACATCTTCCTCGTCTCCCTGTTCCCCTTCCGCATCTTCATTTTGCACAACCTCCTCATCCACATCCTCTGCCGCCTCCTCCTCCGTCGCCTCCTCCTTTTCCACACCCTCCTCGACTACATCAACCTTCAACGATGAAAATGTACGGCTGTGGCCTCGTCTCACAACTCATTACCGTGCCAAATCAATACTCATAGCCGTATCGTGGAGTACGGCATGTCTTCAAGCGTTGGAAGATCACTGAGTGGCCACTATTCCAGGACACCTTTGCCTTCCACCACTTGACTGAATGGAAAACATTCTTTCAAGTCCTGCTTGTCCCGTGCAGCTTATGAGTAAGCCTTGTGCACTTTTTATCATCTTAGGCATCAGAAGGCTGACATTTATCGAAGGACACAAGTTCAACGAATTTCGACACTTTTCTAATGATCATCATGATTCCACACCCTCCAGTGGCCAAAGCATGAGGCAAAGACGGGGATGACGACCACTCAATATTGTTGGTTCTTAGCCCACATTCCGTGGAATTTCAAGGAATGTTGCTTGTCACAAGCGAGAACACACCGGTCGGTGATCGTCCAAGGTAAGCACAACTCTTTCACGACATTCATGTCTCAATACTGACAGCGAAGCTGAAGTACAGGCCTTTCGATATTCTTTTTCCTCCGCTCCATTACTCAATCGTTGGTGTTGAGAGAACTCTTCCAAGATCACTGATGATCTTCCGAGGCGAGCACAAGTCTTTCAAGACATCCATGTTTCAATACTGACAGAGGCACAGGTCTTTGAATGTTCTTTTTGCTCAACTCGATCACTCATGCCGTGGTGTGGGCAGATCTCTTTCAAGATCACTGATGATCTTCCGAGGCAAGTACAAGTCTTTCACGAGATTCTTGTCTCAATACTGACAGAAGTACAGGGCTTTCGACTTCGCTCGGTCGCTCATTCCTTGATGTTGGCAAATCTTCCAAGATCACCGGTGATCGTTGAAGTGAAATGCCATTATCTGCTTCAGACCCGGTGCAACCGATACATGACGGTAAGCACACATGTCCCAGTCGTATGAGTGCAGACTAATTTGGAGTTTCTAGAATATGTGCAAACCACCCTGCCAACTTTGACGACAAACACCTCTGGAGCTCGCAGGTCGTGCCATTAGTCATATCACTTGAGGCCATCAGTGCAGATCCATTATTCTCTACCGGCAAGTGAACAGTCATGGGCCATTAAAGGTACGAGGTGGGCGATGATGCCAGGGTGAAGAAAATAACCCAGGCGGAGCCCTTGACATCGCCGCAATAAGACTGTAAGACACGGACCAACATGGCGGAATTCTTAGCCACGCAATCACATTTGGGCATGGGGGCGAAGAAAATAGCCCTCATCCCAACGTGGCGGAAGTCTTAGCCACGCAATCACATTTGGGCATGGGGTCGACGAGAAACAACAGCTCGACTGGCCCTTTGCCGGATCCGCCATTTGTCTTCCCAGTTTCATCTGAAATTACGATTGAGGCACAAGCTCATAGGAGATCTTCCTCTAACCTGGTTGTTACTGGATCTCGACGTCCTGCATCCCGTTCAAGACCTCAGCAGCTGTCCATGAAAATAAATCGCGAAGTTCCGAAAGCAGCAAGACATGAAAGAGGCAACGCATTACCGGCCTTCGAATTCAGTCCGTCCAATCCAAGTCCAATCGATCGTCCTCCCAGCCCGCCACGTTCACCAACAAGGAAGACACCTCCTCCATGTCCCCTCGTACCTCCTCGAAGCCGTCAACTCACTTCAGGCGAAGAAAATAGCCTCCGTTAAGAACACTTCGAGCAAAGCCGCCGATGGCCTCGGTAAAGTAGGAAAAGGGTTCTTTGGAAAGATGTCCAGAAGCAGGAGTAGTAATGCTAGGGAAGAAGAACCAGCACGTTATATGTGTACCATCATCAATCTAGGAGCGATGATGCTGGGGCGAAGAAAATAGCCTCGGCGGAGCCCCGCAAATAGCTCGAACGGGAAAAGGGTGCGCTGCTAGAGCGGAGCGGGGCGATGATGCCAGGGTGAAGAAAATAACCCTGGCGGAGCCCCGCTTCGCAAGCAACTCGAACGCGGGAGGGAGAGGCGCGCTGCTAAAGCGGAAGGGGGGGGCGATGATGCCAGGGTGAAGAAATTAACCCTGGCGGAGCCCCTGGCCATCGTGGGGCACCAGCCAAAGAGAAAGGTATGTCATCCAAAGTCTTGCACCGCAGACAAGACACTGACTCAAATTCTGCTTCAAGAAACCCCCCCCCCCCCCCCCCCCGTGTCCACACTTGGACGTGAATACAAGTGTGGAGCGTGCCATCGGTGTTCAATCTTGTGCATACAAGTACCAACTTCAGTCCAAACGGTAAAGTTGGCGGAACCACCTCCTCAGTATCCCAAGATCCGTTCGTCCCTGGTTCTTTCTCAAACAATGTAACGCAGCCCTCCACTGGGGTATCTAAACTGTCACCTGGAGCTTCAGACTTCATCCCTGCTACGAGCATCGCGTTTTCCAGCGGCAACGGTCATCTCATACCCCCCCTAATCAAACTTGGCAGACGATTCAGTTGGGGCCCGGTTCATCAACCATCAATCATTCCGCTCCCCCCTCTGGTTCATCTACCATAAACCATTTCCCCCTCCGCGGTCTGGTTCATCAACCATTAATCTTACACCCTCATCAAATTTGGCAGATGATTCGGTGAACATTCCTTGGCTGACACGGGATAGTCCAAGGGCATTGCGAAGGCACATTTCTTCCTTCTCACCTCGAACAACCACCATACAAAGTTGGTTGTGTCCACTGCTGGCTCTCCACCAATCTACGCCTGTGTTCGATGCCTTTGACAGCATCACTGAGCGGCTGCACCGCCGCGTTACAAAAGTCCTGTGCCGCAAACTTGATATTGTGGTTCTTGCTATGTCCGTGGCAGCTCGAAATATCGGACTTGCTTCTTCTCCTCACCCTCAACAGCTGCGATCCACCTGGACCTCGACCACGGGTTTCAACGTGTGACGCATAGAAAGCCACCAAGGATAGCTACACTATTCCGAGATATACCAGCAGTTCAGAATGATATTCTTGGGGGAAACGATCAGCGCCGAGGAACATGGTTGACCACGACACCCATTCATTCTTTCGGCAATCGTGGAAGATTCAGTCTCGGCTACAAAGAGGACAACCCTGCCAGGAGGAGTTTGCAATTTATCGAAATGCATGACACCACCGACTGCAGTCAGGGCTCTAATGACCAACCATACACCTATGCGGCAGACCGCGTTCAGATAGGCGCCTTGGACGCCGACCTGCATAAGATTATGAATGAGGGCCTCGGGATAACCAACGAAGAATGGCAAGCTCTGGGTGAATTGAGGGATGCTATCTCCCCGGGGGCACGCATTGGATGGTTTGCGGGGCGAAAGACCAGGTAGACATTGGCGAGATCCTGTCTCACGTGATCCGATGGGAGATTAATGATGAGCCCGATGAATCCTACGACGACGATGACGACGAGGATTTCATCCACACACTGCTGGTACACAAGCGCCTCCAAGTACACTGAAAGAGCATCTCCACTAAGTGCTCGGGATGCCTGTCTTTGTTCTTCATGGCTTCCGCTGGCCACGCACATCAATCCGCCATCATGTGATCCTCAACAATGTGGATGATGCGGCCCCGAACTACATTATGCAATCAACGACTCCAGACGCCCTCAGAGCGAGTTTTACCGACAGGTGGCCCGATATCATGGCCCATCTACCCAAGCTGCAATTTATCGAAATGCATGACCCCACCGACTGCAGTCAGGGCTTCTAGCAGGTGTCTTACTTCAATAGCCATAGAGAAGCGTCAGAGTATTTTAGTATAATGAAAATCACAGTGTGCAATATCTATCGTGTGCCCAACGTAATTAGTATGCCACCAACTCTGAATCTTAGATCGTTGCACGTAAGCAAGCTTGGCTGAGGGGAGCCTCCAGTCAAAAGATCACCTTAAAATAAACTGTAGACTCTGGTGGTGCTCGTGGTGATCGTGGCGTGACAAATCCAGTCCAGCCCTACCAGGATGGTTGTTGACATTTGTCCTCGGGGCCACATTTCAATGAATTTTGCAACACCTCACCCTCCTCTTCATCATCCCCCGCCCCACCAAAAAAATTTAAAAAACAAAAAAAAAAGATCCAGGTACGTCTACCATCTGCATTATTAATACCAAGGCCTCCTCTTCGCTCAGATACTGATTCAGAATGCCTCTAGGTTGCGGGATTTTCCCCCCAAAAAAATTTAGAAAACCAAAAAAAAGGGATTCAGGTACGTCTACCAGCTACATTCCAAATGCCAGAACCTCCTCTTCGCTCAGATTCTGAATCAGAATGACTCTAGGTTGCGGGATTCCCGCGTGAAGTTCCTGCCACGAAGCTCTCAACGATTGTCCTCGGGAGGAGATCCATCCAGCCACTAAGATCTCAGCGTTCTCTCCCGAGGACAACTCTCCTCGTGGGACTCCTGCCACGAGAATTTCATTGGAGTCCCATGGGGAGATCTCAGCGTCCTCTCCTGAGGACAACGTTGAGAGCTTCAAGATTGCAAGTCACGGTATCATCAGGTACGTTAGATCCGCCCCAGAACTGAAGATGCTTTTGATGACTGACTGACAACTGTGAAGCACAGGCAAGACGAACATCCTTTGAAACATCTGGATCTCCTCGTGGGACGCCAGCCACGAAGATCTCATTGGAGTCTCACGAGGTGATCTCTTCGTTCTCTCCCGAGGACAAAGTTGAGAGCTTCAGAGTTGCAAGTCACGGCATCATCAGGTAAGTCGGTACCGCCCCAGGAATGGATGAAGATGTGCTTTGGATGATTGACTGATGGCTGTAAAGCACAGGCATGACGGGCATCATTCGAAACATCTGGATCTTCAGCCATCTTGAAAATTGTCCTCCATCTGGGATCTCTCTTTTTTTTTTTTTTTTTTTTTTTTTTTTTAAAGACCTCAGCGTTTTCTCCCGAAGACAACGGCGCCTGATGGCACTAGGTGTCAGTGATTCGACGAGCACGAGACCAAGTACAGCCCGCGAGAGCAGCTTGCCAGCTGGTACAATAATTCAATCTGCTCCTTTCACCATTGCCCCATTTGGCAATCCACAATCTTCCAACGGCGTGGCAGGGAACAGCGGGTCCTCCATTGCAGGGGTAAGCCATGCTTTGACCTATCTGGAGCGGAAGTATGCTAATGAACATCAGACGCAGCCAGTATCAGGCGTAAGCAGCTACTCGAGAGCCAACTCGCCCTCGCCAAGTAGCGAGTGTTCAGATGACCCCAAAGATGCTACTTTTGGTCCGAAGTTGCAAGTCACGGTATCATCAGGTACGTCAAAACCGCCGCAGGAGCAGTTCTCCAAGTCACATTCCCACTCTATCACACGGCGAGAAGAGATCCCTTTATCTGAGTTGGAGGCAGCCGTTGTGGAAGCCGCTGAGCTCACAAGGCTGATCGTCGACAACAAGGCCAACGTGAAGCCGTCATATTCCATAATCACTCCTGTGAAAAGCATAAAGCACCATGGAGCAATAGTAACTGACTCTTCTTGAGGTAGATCCAAGTCTTTCGGTGTTTGCCTACCAGCATTGGAGCTCCGGTGCCTCACATTGAGCGAACTTACGGCTTTGCGAGAAGTTCGAAGAAGATTGAGGAGGCCAGTGGCACCTGATCCAAATCTTGAAAACAAAGAACAACACCTACCCCGATGCAGGACAATTAACTTTACAGGGGCATTTCTATGGCCCGTCGAAGAAGTCAGGCCTGAAGAGCTCCTCGGGAACAGCCTCGATGCATTGGATCCTATTCGCGTCGATTACAAATGCCACATCGTGTTTGATGATAAGGGCCCCATAACCCACCGAAAATACTTCTACAAAATAGAAGAGGTACTTCGGCATCCACCAGCCCGTACGGAACCAGACTCCGGCACATCGCTGTCAACATCCTTGGTGTCCGGTGTCTTTGGTCAACAGCATACAGCCAACTACCCCCGACCAGGCTCAACCAAGGAACCATATTCGGGACTCTACCAATGGCTCAGCCGTAGCAAGAAGCCAAGTCGGCCAGTATATTCGACACCCCGACTACAACCAATGATTACAGCCTCAAGGCCCCGTTGCTGCCGAAAGCCCTTTAGCATAGCAACCCATAGAGGATACGAGTGCCTTGCAGCCCATACCTAAAGGTCTTACTGTTGTCACCAGCCATCATCGCCATCGGAATCGATATCGAAGACCGTCACCTTCACTCCGCAACCTCCCCTCACCATCTCCAGAATCTCCTCAGCAAGCAGCGGAAAACAAGATGCATCAAACATCTTCAAGACTCCTCCGTATGACAGGTGTTCTGAGACAATACTCCCACGGCTGAAAGGGCTTTCTGTTGCCGCCTTTTCTTTTTTTTTTTTTTTTTTTTTTACACTCTCGCCAGACTCATCCTCAGTATGATGGTTATGGAGACGGCAACTCTTGCCTCCTTCCATCGAAGTCAAGCTGTATGAGATCAGGGACACTCAGTTCGACTCCTCGAGAGGACGCCGTCGCCTTCACTCCGCAGCCTCCCCTCACCATCTCCAGAATCTCCTCAACAAGCAGCGCAAGACAAGATGCATCAAACATCTCCCGGACTCGTATGTGTTTATGGAGACGGTAAGTCTTGCCTCCCTACATCAAATTCAAGCTGTAAGGCGTATCCACAAGGGACTAATTGCTGTACAGAAGTGATAAGGTTCGACGGTCACGGCAGGCCGAAGGAGCAATACAGGGAAACGCCCAAGGTGCCTCAAAGCTTGTCAGGATACATCCCTCAACAAGCAGCACAAAACAAGATGCATCAAACATCTTCAAGGCTCGTATGGTGGCCATGGAAACGGCAATGCTTACTGGGTCTTGAAGACTGGGTCTTGAAGGCTGGGTCTTGAAGATTCAGAAGCAAGCGTTGCCTCTGAATCTTCAAGTCCCAGTACCAACAGTTTTATTCCATCATGTAAATTAGCAGCTCATTTCCATACTCTTAGCTACCCAGACATGCATTTCTATTGATTCATGTCTCAGGTCAACAATTCCCATTGAGATCTTCGAGACACCACCCCTCCCAATCCATTCTGCCTCCAATTCTTCGATCCCTCTACTGGACCGCATCGTTACTCTCGCACAGCCAAATCCACGTGACAGAGTGACACGAAGCTCAAACTCGCGCCAGGAGAAGAGCTCATCAGGCTGTCAAGGGCAATGATATGCAATATGGCTGCCCACGTCGCACTAGCCTGACTCCCTCCACGCATTGGTCGTTGGGGGCGTTGGAATCACGACGGCGATGACGTGAGCCAAGGCGCGCGTATAGAGATAGCTTGATATGCAATCCTCCGGCGTGGGGGCGCATCTTGTATCAGTTGCTCTTTATGTGGTTGAAGTTGCCCCCAGACGAAGCACTTCCTCCATCTCGTGTATCCAGCTCTTCTGTATCAAACAAGCCCCTCCCAAACTGCTCATCAACTCTTGCAGCGACCTTGCGGCATCTTGATCTGCAGCAAAACCTGGGAATATCTCCCCACGTCCCAGTATCAAGTCGTTCAATTCGTCGTACGGTACTCGGTAGTGCGGGGTGGAAGTAGGCAAACGCAGGCAATCTAGGACTCGCTGATCCGCCCCAATGCCGCTGCCCATCCTCTCAAGAGCTCCAGGCAACAGCACACAACCCGTAAGCACTACTCTTCCTCCATCCTCTCATATACTCACCCCCAATGCCGCGTGGTCGGAAATTTCTTCCCGACGGGAAAGCACCGACCAACCTGCAATCCGCGCGGAACAAGTTCCGCTTACACCTTCCTAACTCGCTGATGAACTATGGCCGTGCTGCTTGGGGGTTGGTTGGGGCCATAGAACCACACCCTCCCTCTTTGCCCCTTTTATTGAAGAATGTAGGATATGTAAACTGAATATGTAATGAAATATCAGAAGTCTGAATTCAAATTTTTTTTCTTTCAAGGATTGAGCCACTTGTATTATCTATTTTTTTGTAGGGGAGGTAAGAGAGAGAAGATGGATCAGTGGGAAGGGACGATTATAAGCGTGCCGGCGAGTAAGATCCAGCAAAGTCTGGGGTTGACGAATAGTTTGCATGACAGGGATATCTGGCAATTATTCCTTGTGAGTTGTATATTTATTCATTCCTCTGCAATGCCATTTTCTGACTGGTGGATCTTGGCAGCGAGTGTCTAAAGAATTCTACGAAACGCTACCGCCGGACACCAGTAACACGTCGTGGACCGTCCTAGAACCCGAAATCAAACAGCGCATTCGGGCACAACTTGGCGCTTATTGCCGGGAAAAGGGTATCTTCAAGGATCAAGATGTGGAGCCGGCGCTGGAGTGGCGATTGTATCAATTGCAGAGGAATAGGAGGGCGGAGATGAAGAAGTCGAAGCCTGGTATGGCTTTCTCAGCCTTGCACTAATTAAGTCTGAGGGAACTAATCGTTCTAGAACAATCCGCTCAGACCCCCGCAACGTCTTCGAAAGGTGCAACGTCTGCGCCAGATACGACAGGGTCGCCTTCGTCGAGTACTTCGAAACCAGGGTCAGCTTATTATGATCCCGTGCGGGACACGCAATGATGACATTCTCTACATGGCGATGTTGACTACACGGAAGCCTACGCATCAAGACCCTAGCTTCTCCTTTAGGAACTGCTCGATACACTTCCTCCCCTCGGTCGCACTCTCCGCCTTCTCAAAAGCAATGAATCCATGAGCTGCCCCAGCAAACAACTTCGTCACGGCCTCACCCCCCGCCATCTGCCACCGCACGGCCATCATGACTGTATCCTCTAGGAGACAATCCTCCGTACCACAAGTGAATAGGGCCGGTGGTAGCTTCATATTGCTCAGATCGGCATAGAAGGGGGAGATGGAAGGATCCCGTCGCTCTTCGAAGGTGGTGTTGGGAAGAAAAGCGTTAAGGAACTCACGGGTTACGTCGGGAGTGAGGACACCAAGGGGTTTAGAGATGTTGCGGAGATGAGGCAGCATTGAGAGGTCGTAGGCCCCAAAGTTGAGAAGGAGGCCGGAGAAGGCGAAGGATGGGCGGCTTTTTAGGAGGTGGAAGGCTGAAAGGGCAGTGAGGTGTGCTCCAGCAGACTAGAGAGGTCAGGAAGAACTCTTATTGTTTTGGGGGGCTTTTTGACATACTTCCCCGCCTGCGAACTTCAATGGGGCGCCAAACTTGGCCTGTGAGTTATCGACAAGCCATTCAGCAGCGTCATAACAATCTTCTGGTCCTTGGGGGAAGGGATGTTCTGGAGCTAGCCTATACCCTACTGAGATTACAGCAAGGTTTGCACCCTCGGCGATTCTCTTCATGAGAACATCTTGGCTGTTTCATGTCAGCTTACAAGCAAATACCTAAAGTATAGGATTGAGACGGTCGAAACGCACTCTTTCTCACTCATCAAGACCCAGCCACCTCCATGTATATGCATGAACACGCCTTCTACTTTACCTCCGTGCTCAGGAATAATAAACCGGCAAGGAATGTCCCTTCCCTTGTCTCTGGAGGGAATGTTAAAATCTTTTCCTTCTTCTAAACGAATTGGTTTGGGCAATGCTGTCTCTCCATTCTCTCGCATTTGGCGGTACTTGGCGGCACCGACCTGGAGACACCGTCAGCCTCAGATCTATGGCCTCAGTCCAGCTTAGGTTCTTGCACAGACATCGTACCATCGAGGTCCTTTTGCTGTTATAGCTATCAAAGTGTCAGTCAGTTGCTTCTCCGATTCGCTCACGGATTCTGGCCTGAGCTTCGAGACGTTAAGAGTGAAATCGCTTTGAAGAGACATTGTAGTATATTGAGATGTATATGTAGTGCTATTCGCCGTAAACCCAAATTCATGAGCAAGAAGCAGCGTCGCTGAAATCGAGGGTTGTCTTGTCTTTTTCCATTGAGGGGTCTCAGGCGTCATAGTCGGGAGTAAATTGTGTAGTCAAATAAATTGCCGAGGCTCCTCCAATCAATCCAAACCACTGCTCCGGTACCCCTCAGATCCCGAGAATATAATTATCTAGCGATAATCTCCACCGGTGCTGATCGTTCAAAGAGATGATCCGTGGATTGGCATGAGGCCCGCCTGTATCCATTGGCAATTCTAACCGCACGCAGAATCTAGTTACCTTCCACTCCATGGCGGAAGGCCAGAGGAAATCGGAACAGCACCATACTCAAGAGCACAGTATTTCAATATCATGACATCCAGCGATGGCCTTGCTCCGACTTGAGCCCTTTCAATGACCACAAAGCTCGTCTCCAGGGAAGGAGTCTTTCAGAAACCAGTAACCGGTTGGAAACGGAAGAGGTCTGAGACGTACTCTCACTTTTAGGGGCTTTCTGTGGACCGTGCAGTAATCAGTAAACTCATCTTCGAATCCACCCGTTCTATACTCTAACCAACTCAAGACCACCTTCTGTTATCCTCCGCTCCTCCGCTGCTCGCCCTCAACGTCAGGGACCTGTGTCCAAGGTGGAATCCAATATTCGACTATCAAGAATTCCGCATAGTCTCGGGGGTTGGGTGGCATGATTCCTCGAAGGCTACGTCCCGCAAGCTTCCAACTCGTTCTATATGGCTAAGCCCTGGAGAACCCCAGGGTTTCCGGATGCCATAGCAACGCCGAAGCCAACCGTTTCATCCCCAGGTAGTAGCGCTTTATGGTTTTGTTATTCCCAGTAGTTGAACTTCCCTTGTATACTCGTCTAGCACGATACTGGGTCGTAAACCCTCCAAGGGTAACTGCGCAGCTGGCGAGATGTAGGCTCTCCGTGAAGAGGTGTCGGTTCGAAACACGCTGAATCCACCCCTCTGGGGTCAATGGCAGGTCTCAATCTGTGCACAAGGCTGTAAAAGGTGAAGAGAAATATGCGGCTTCCAAGAGGTGCCCGCAACCTATAGCTCAGTTAGTATGATTATAAGGTAGCAAGAAAAGGCAGCGTTTGCGAGCAAAATCGTAGTTTGACAATGTTGCGAAGATCCGCTGCCGCCACCTTCCATGCCTACTAGCTTTGCATCGTCGAGCCTGGCTCTGGCATGGCAAAGAATGTCACATCTTTCAACCCTGAATTGAAACGCGAACGCTAAAGCGAATGATAGGCAAGCGATGTCAAGATCGCAGGCCTCGAGAGGATGGATAGACGGAGGGTCCCAGCGAATGACGGCTAAGTTTAGGAATGAAGACGACCTTGCTCCCCTTTGGCAAGGGTGGAGCAGAAGTTATGTATAGAGGGCGATTTAGTGCTCTGGAGATGCAATCTGTTCACTCTCTGAGCAGAATATGTCCATGATTAGCTTGGAATTCAAGTAAAGTTCCAAACTTTCATCAAGCACTAGAGGCTTTCATTAGGAGCACAAAGCTTTATGAGCGGTGTTGTCTTAGAGACTGTGGAGCAGCGTTTCAAAAGGGATTTACCATATATGCATGACTTGTGTACAATTCTGTTACTACGTTAGCCCGCAAGAAAGCCTGAAGCAATAGGACCGCCACAGAAAACGCGCTCATGCCCTGCTAGGCCCAAGTGTGCATATTTTGGGACGTTGACAGGAGAACATGTCAAGAAATTAGGTGGGTGGAAGTCTCTGTAGTGGACAATGAGCGTCAGCGAGATTCCACACTCCACACATCTACGCCCCCATAGAGACCGTTAGTATCCAAAGAAGGGCGGAAGCATGATAACAGGCGCAGTGGCTTAGAACATGGTAATTCTGTACTTCTGAAGGTCGCAGCACTGATGATTGTCCTTAATCTTAAGTGAGGCACATGGAGCAAAGGCATCATAAAACCACCTAGCCTTCAGCGTATCTGCTTTTCTCCAGTGAAAATACTGAAATACATGGACATGAACAAACCGACAGGCTGTAATAATTCCCGCAGTTGACTGAGGCTGTCTATGAACGTTGATGGTTCGATCTCCTCACCCCATTGGAACCCCCTGAAGGTTTTGCCAGCCTCGTAGGGCGACCGAAGCCTCCCTAGCGTCTCCTTGTCGCATCAACCAAAACACGAAACGTCTAAGTCGACTCGACCCTCACCACCTCACTTGCTACCCACACCTACTGCCCCAGACTTACCTGCGTCAGCTACCCTCTAGCTGGCGAGAACCCCTTTGCTTTCTATTCTACCCAAATATCTTGACCCCTGGCTTGGAGTTAGTCTCTAACGAGGGGAAAGGCCCCTGCTGAGGACTCTACAGTGAGCATCACCAACCCCCGCCTCACGACTATTACTCATGTTTGGCTGTAGGTCCGCCAGCAGCAAGATACGTAATATAAGCCTTTGGGTTCGTCTGCTGTACGTCGAAATTATCCAACCTGGCAGTCTTTTCAGCAGCTTTCTGATTGTATTGCAGCATCGAAAGCTCAATCCCACTCGCGGTCGATGTGATCCCCCAACTAAGCAACAACTTAGTACTGAGTGCCGAGAGTACTATCATATCTCACAACCATGGCTTCGCAGACATCACAGTAAGTAATACCAAAAGATGCGTTCTTCCCGGTCACTCCACGTGAGATCAGAGCCATCTGTGAAACCATTTGCTTATCACTGCAACCGTTTTATAGTCTTTATGGGCGTGACGATTTTATGAACCCTGGCCCCGCCCCAAGACCCCCCACAGATCGCACACGATTAAATCTAATGCCTTCTACTGCTGGAGTGCCTGGGAACATGTCACCATTCTCATCATACTCTCCTTCCATCCGCTCAGTCAGCAACACAACCCCGCCCCTATCCCGCTCCACCACACTCACCCAAAACAATGACAATGGGACTGGTGGCGTGGCTATAATCAAAGAGGGCTCCGCTAGGTGCAAAGACGGTTTATTATGGAAGTCGAGATACCTCATGCTCCGCCAATTTCAACTTGACTTTTTAAAAGCTCGTGACGGAAAGGTCAGCTCCACCATTCCTCTTAAAGATGTCACGAGTGTCGCTCGGAGCGAGAATACGCGACTTTCATTCGAAATTACGCGAGTTGCGAACGGGAATGACAATCCGGCCGCCACCATGGCTATGAAACGAGATATGCCTCAAAAGACAACCATATGCCAGTTAGAGACTGACGATGAGATCTATGAATGGATTGATGCCATCTACAACCGCTGTCCGGGGATGGGCGGTGTCAGTAACCCCACCAACTTCTCCCATCGCGTTCATGTCGGCTTTGATCCCATGAACGGGCAATTCGTTGGTCTTCCTACGGAATGGGAGCGACTTCTCAAGACCTCGGCGATCACCAAGGATGACTACAAGAAGAATCCTCAAGCAGTCATCGAAGTGCTCGAATTTTATTCGGATATCACAAAGCGTGGAGAGAATCCAAACATGTACCCTAGCTTGACTCCGACACCTCCCGTGTCCACGATGCAAAATATGCAGCTTGGGCATGGTGGAGTAGGGACTGCAATTGCCCCACCAAGACCTCCACCACCGGGCACGAACTATTCACAGTCTAGGGTATCTCCCCAGAATGACTCGCCTAATTCTCGCACCGGTACTCCAACAACTCTAAGTTCACGCAATGTATCTAACCCCGATGCAGCGAAAATGGGCATGGACAATGAGATGCGTCGTCTTATGGAGGAAGAGGCTCGCAAGATCAAGGCTATCAAGGAACAGCGTGAACAGCGTGAGCGTGATCGTGCCAGAGCTGAAGAAGAACAAAATCGGCGAGATCAGGAAGCATATAATGCGGCTATCCCAAAGTCTCGCCCACCCATGGCGAATCAAGAAATCACCAACTATAGTAGAGCACCCGAGGACAATTCTAGTAGCCGCTATAACCCTACAAGAACTGCCCCACCCACTCCAGGCGTTGACCGCACCCGTCAACAGCCGCAAGGCTCGTTAAGAGGGCCTACCGCCCAACGTCACGCTCCCCAGGCACCCAATGGAGCGGGCCAAAATGCAGAAGCGATGCCTCGTCCACTATACGCTCAACAACAATCATCTTCGCGTTCTCAATCTCCTTCGGGGGCACAACAATCATTGCGGGCACCATCCAAGCCTGAGCAGCAACAACGCCAACACTCGCCAAGCTCTCGTCCCCCAGTGAATCCTAGTGACCGTAATCAGACTAATCAGAGTCATGTGCGTGCAAATGGTACAGCTGGGAACGCCAGCTCGGTTCGGGCACAACCCCCCACCCGGCTTCCAGCCCCAGCCCAGCAGCCAGCTCCGCTGAACATCCGTGATCCAACAGGAGCACTCACCAACGGACCCTCTGCACTTACTCCTCATCAGCAAACGGAAATGGCCCTTACAGCCAAGGCACCTGCCCCCACTCGTCAGAAGGAGGTCCGTATGTCTAGCATGACTGAGAGCCAGGTCATGGAGAAATTGAAGCAGGTGGTATCGAAGGATGATCCTCAGCTTTCGTACAGCAAGCAGAAGAAGATTGGTCAGGGTGCTTCGGGGTCAGTCTATGTTGCTAAGATTCAGGAGAATGCCATTTCACCTGTAGCTCAGAGAATCTACAAGACCATGGGAGGAAAGGCTCAGGTTGCAATCAAGCAGATGGATCTACGCAACCAGCCACGTAAAGAACTCATTGTCAATGAGATCATCGTGATGAAGGAGAGCTCTCATCCCAACATCGTTAACTTCCTGGACTCCTTCTTGCAGGAGGGTAATAATGAGCTATGGGTTGTTATGGAGTTCATGGAGGGCGGAGCATTAACGGACGTGATCGACAACAACCCTCATATCACAGAGGCACAGATCTCGACTATCTGCAATGAGGTTTGTAGTTTCCAACACTATTGATGCATGTGCTAATACTCTTCGTAGACCTGCAAGGGACTTGCTCATTTGCATAGCCAGAACATCATCCATCGCGATATCAAATCGGATAATGTCCTTCTTGACGCACGTGGGAATGTTAAGATTAGTATGTCCTCCTGCTCCACCAATCCCTTGCAAAATCCCATAGCGCTGATATCAATCTCTCTGCCAGCTGATTTCGGCTTCTGCGCCAAACTGACCGACCAAAAGTCTAAGCGTGCCACGATGGTTGGCACCCCCTACTGGATGGCTCCAGAAGTAGTCAAACAGAAAGAATATGGCAGCAAAGTGGATATGTGGTCTCTCGGGATCATGGCCATTGAAATGATTGAATCTGAGCCACCGTACCTCAATGAAGAGCCGCTTAAAGCTCTTTTCTTGATCGCCACCAACGGTACACCTACTCTCAAGAACCCAAACAAGCTCAGCCGCGAACTCAAGGGTTTCCTAAGCCAATGCTTGTGTGTCGATGTCAAGAATCGCGCTACTGCTGAAGAGCTTCTGACCACCGACTTCCTCAAACGCGGCGGATGTAGCTTGGCAAGTCTAGTTGATTTGCTCAAGTTCCGCACAGCTTCAAAGCAATAGAATGTCTTTTCGTTCACCAACTGTTGTTCTTGCATGCCTTCACTTTTACGTACGACAAAATTCTAGACCACGCAATCCGGCGCAACGATCATCAAAGCCTCTACAGCCACCTTGGGACAGGAGTGCTCAACGCGGACTCAAATTTTAGACCAATGATCTGGGTGGAACGTTCTTACACCATGATACCCGGGGAATCTTTTTCTTTTTCCTTTCACCGTGATACCTGAGCATGGACATCTTTATGTCCGCTACGCTCTTACGAATTTTCGGAATCCAATGACAGCGAATTTTTTCTTACGATTGCATATCATGGCAGTACGGCGAGGGTGGAAATGGAAATGGAATCACGGCGGCTTGATCACAGGGTGGACTATGTCGGTCAGGTTTCGTTACTTATTCACATAGCTTGCATTTGGCCAGATATGATGACGATCGGTGGATACTGGGATGAGATGAGGTGTACCTACTCTTAGACAAAAGGCTGACTTTTTCAAGCCATTCAATGAAGCGAATCTAATCGAGTCCTGCATTTGATATGCGTGATTGTTGATCCCCCTTGCGGGTAACGGGAATTGTCCACGCAAAGAACAACGCTTGGCCTTCCGTTATCTACCAAACATAAGATACAAAGAGCCATCACGAATACCACAGACTAGAAGGCAGCGATCTATCACACCCAAGTGTGTCAACCCAATACCTCACTTCACAGAAAAGGAAGCTCAAGCCCATGAAGATCATTACAACTGGGAATTACATTACAACACGTCTACTTCCAATGTTGACATCGCGCGAAACACTCTACACGCCCATTTAATCTCAACGCATCTATCCAGCCTGCTTAGCCATCTCAGCCTCACTCTGTCTCCATCTTGCCTGTTCCGTTCCGCTCCGAGGCCGCATGTCATATGAGAAAACAAGCTTTTACCCCGTCTCTCATAACCGTGCTCGAATCATATGACTTCCGCCTTCATCCGGAACAAAGTCTACAGATGTATCGGCGAGGACGATCAAGAGCATAGTTATCTAGCAGAAGCTTTGCAAGACCCTTGGGGCAAAAAGATATACAATTGCAGACCGCAGTCATGTGGTTGCCACGACAGGCTCAATGATTTAATACCTCAAAGCGTTATTTCTACCACAGAAGCAAATCAAGCCCAGGTTAACCGCAGAGACCTGACTCTAAGAGAGCGAGGCTTTACTCTATATACTCTCATCAGGAACATACGCCAGCATTATGCAGATTTAAGAGCCACATCCGCCCTTTACATCCCACACCCAAGCGTTCATCACTTCTTCTGCCTGTGCAATTCCACAACGAGTCCGTAACTCAAACATGTCAAGCTTCATGGCATACTTCACTACCACGGTCCAACCATACATATACCTCCCGCTTCATCCACAGGCTTTCCCGGGGGAACAGAAAGGTCACAAGCCCCAATCCTAAAACACGCCGCACCCTTCCATCGCCCACCTACGTATCTACGCATTCACTATCAACCCCACAAAGTCCATGCAATCATCATCTCCCAGCTAACCGCAAAACCCAGATCCCCGCCCAGCAAGCAATCCCCCGGACCCCATCCTCCAGCTCATCCAGCAGCATTACCAACACAGCCATCCAAAGATGCACTTCTTCCCTTTCGTCCTCTCCTCATCCCTCATGCCCCCACACAAATGAAACCCCAAACCGCCGTCCAACCCCAAGCTCAAACTCTTCTCGACCAGGCAGAACATAGAGCATGGACTATTGCAGGCCTATCATCATTCTAATCAGGAGCAGGAAAGATATATAAAATAGGACGGGTTTCAGACCATCCATTCATCCATCACCCAACATGAAATGCCACACAGCTGTGAAATCCTCAGCCCTCTATCTCTCCCATCCAGGGAATTGAATCAATACATCTACGCCCCAAATACGCAAAATAGCACGTCCAAACTACCACAACCAGCCAGGTCAAAACAGCCAAGCTAGTCAGCAAAGTCCTACATATATCATCAAGTCCAACCACCATCAACTCCCTCCCACACCTCCCACATCCCTCCGCCCTTCCACTCCCTCCTCATGTCCCTAACCCCTATCTACCTCCCCTCCCCTACCCTTCCCTTCCTCCATCCATCCATCACTCATTCAAGAAAGACTAAGCAAAAAACTCATAGACGGAATTCGAATTCACATAACACCGAGCATCGGGAGAGTGATCCCACCCCATCCCATCCCATTCCCATTCCCATCCCCATCCCCATCCCATCCCATTCCCATTCCCATCCCCATCCCATCCCTTACGCAAGCGGATGCCCAGCGAACAAACAAGCCAAGCCAAGTCCACACATACACACCTACATACATACATACCAACATACATACATTCCCTCCATACAGCCAGCAGCTTCCACCACAGCTACCTTTCGTTAGAAAAGCGCAGAGACGTTTATGTGAAGGATGAAGGTATTATAGAAATGATTAGTTCGGAGGCGAGGTAGGTAGGTTTTATAGCGGGGGGTTCGTTGAGTTTGGAGTCGTCAGGCGAGGATATACATAGCAGGAGAAGGGGATGGCTAGCATGGCATATTCAATGAAATCATTGATTCTGATCAGGGGCAAGGGTATAGCTGGAAGTTATTCATCAGTCACATTCATGTGTAGTTCAAGGGAGTAACATGGTATGCATCACATAGAATTCTCAAATCCTTAATTGATGATATGGTTATATGTACAACAAGGTACGCCACTACCTCCCTTGCTCCTCCCGTTTTGCCTCCAACACCAGGCTATCCTAATGCATACAATATCCTCCCCATTCCCAATTCGCCAATCCATAGCCTTCTTCCAGACTCCAATGTTCATATTAAATAGATACAGTAGGTGATACAACTAGAGTCCCGTCCCCATTTTCCCCTCCTGGAAAAGAAACAGACATCGGAACATAAGTCATATTACATCATTAGGAAATGTTGAAGGAAGGCTTTTGGCGGGTATATGTGTTGCAAGATAGTGGTAGATGCTCGTGTATGATACATATGTAATGGCTGGCCACAGTGAGCCAGGGAGGCGGGTAATGTGTAGCCTGCTGGTGAGGCTGGTGAGAATGTGCCTGAATATGGGCACATTTATGGAGCTTGAGTAGCGCAAGCATGACAAAGGAAGCTCCTAGATCGTAGAATTACTTCATGTTATTGATGGGGAACAAGCTGTAGCTCGCCCTGCTATGCCTTGGGCTGTTCAAGCTGCTCGTCGAACTTGTACTCCTTATTCTTCGTCTGACCGGGCCCTGTGGCAACATGGGCGGCAATGGCACCGATACATCAACCGGGATTGGCGACGAGTCCGCATCCAATCTTTGCCTGAAAGCTGGATGCAATGGCAGTGGCACCTCGGGGACATCCTCTTCGGTCAAGGCCCTCGATATTATCGACTTTAATGCTACCTCTTTGGCCAATTTCGAGTTGCGACGGCGCTGCTCAGAAGTAGCCATGGCAGCTGGGACTGGCACCACAGGTAGGTCTGCAGTGTCCATGGTGGAAACATGTTCGGTCAACTTCTCGACAATACTATCAACTCTCTCACGGCTGGTTTTGCTAGAAACGAGTTCTGGGAGGCTGCCGTCGGAGGCGTTGCGTTGACGACGTTGCTGAGCTATTGAGAGGGCTTGAGAGTGCCGAAAGCTTTCCTGGGAGCTACTCTTGCTAATTTGGGAACGGCTACTGCGAGGAGAGTTGCTGATGGTAGAGCCGGCGACTCGGTCGAAGATCCAAGGAAAATGGTTGTCTAACTGAAACTCGCTGGAGAGGATCTGGTTGTAAAGATCATCCTGTGGAGTCCCACGTGGGCTCTCTTCGCTTGGTACAACTAATGGTACAGCATTAGAAGATTGGGTCCAAGGTTTAGAGTTCTTGGAGGAATTGGTAGAGAACTCTGGCCCCACTTGGTATGAGGGAGTGACAGCTTCCCGGATGCTGCTGAAGGACGACTCCGTCGAAATGGCTGACGGAGGTTCGAGATCGGGCAATGAAGTCTGCAGAGGTAAGAGTGCCGGCTGCGAGGACTGAGAATAATTCGACGAGCTTCGGGAGTGTACCATCAGGGTGGGATTTGGAGGAGCGAAGGATTCCCCGGGTAGTGTGAATGAAGGCCCAGCAGCAGCAGTAGCAACACCATCGACGGCACTCTCAACGGACACAGTCGGGCCGCTGTTTAGATCGTGTCGTGGTGAGACATGAGTCCACTCGAAGTTGCAATCGGCCTCAGCTTCATGCTCATAGCAGTAGTCGATGACTTCCTCCCAAGAGTCATCCATCCGCCCAGAGACACGTCTTGGGCCTTGTGGTCGTTCAGGTATATCTTCAGTATGCTCCTCTCTCTTACTTGGTTCCAAGCCAAAGGACATCGTGCTGTGTCTGGGGCGAGGTTCTTTATTGTCTTCGCAGGGCGGTGGCAAGGTGCCTGACCACCGTTGTGGCGACATTCTTGAACTCGGAAATGATTTTGCATGCCGAAGAGTAGGTGTGGTTGAACGGGCCAATGTCACGATAGAGCTTCTTCTTCCCTCAGCGGTTTCGTCTTCCTCTGGCACGCCAGAGAGTTCGGTCTTAATCATAGAGAAGGGCAGTGGCCTCAGGGAGTGTGCAGAATCGTCAGGGGTTGTGACAGCGTGTGGTAGTGAGGGGTCGTAGTCGCCTTGGTTCCAAGTAGCTGAAGGATAGACTAGAGGCTGCGACAACGGCTCATGGATGCGAGGTTCGAAGGAGGGATGAGTGGGTGATAATTGGCGAAAGGTGAAGAAGTCGGGCGCCGTTGCATTGCGTGAGGATGATCTAGGAGGGGGAGAGGTGGGGGACGCTGTTCCTGATGCTAGTTGTGAGCGACGTCTTGGACTTGGTTGCGAAAAGCTTTCGATAGACCTCGAGGGATGATGAAAGCTTCTGATGGGCGAAGGGACGTCATGTAAGTTAGCAATACCTTGCTCATGAGACCTATGCGGGCTCCTTGGTGGTGATGGTCCATAGCCAGTCTGAGGTGGCGACGATGTCTCTGATCCAGATGCTTCATAGTAAAAGCCCCCTTTCTGTATCTCCACTGTTTTTATTCCTTGTAACTCGCGTCGAGGTGCCTGTGCAGCACGAATGGCCGAGAATTCGGAAACTAGGTCATTGGAATTTGTCTCCTCTATCTTCTTAACGTGGTTAGGGGTAGTATGCGTAAGATGTTGGAAATTGAAAGGTTCCGAGATATTATATCGCGGTGATCCCTCTGCTTCACGTGTTAGTGATACGACTAAGCCATAGCCATTGAGTGTACCGACCTTCAACTCTTGACTGTATACGACTCTGCCTTGAACCGGGCCTGGCAGACATCTCTTGCACATGACCTGGTCCATCGACAGCCGATAGCCAATCCAGCGTGTGTAAAGACGTCAACTCTTGCTTGCTATTTTGTCTCCTTAACAGCCTTGATCCCTTTGCCATCAATGTCTTCCCAAAGCTGTCTGTACTGCTATTTCTTGCATGTATGCTTCCCGACACAGACCTCCTATCGCTTGAGCTATTCGAAGTAGACCTGTCAATCGATATGGCCGGCGATAAGGAGCTTCCTTCACGAGGTGTGAGGGGGGTGAGGCTTGCAATTGACGTGTTGCTTCGAGAGCGTTTCTGCAAGAGATGGGGTCGTCGTACGTCCTCAGTCAATGCTCGTTGGTGGAGAGTAGGTTTGGGTGTAAAGGATCTTCGGTGGTTGTTCTGATAATCTGTTACCCTCCAATCCGGACCTCTTCCAATTGTGGGATCCGCCGCCATGGTCCCCTTGTGTTCGAACATGGCCGGATAACAGCAGAGAGGTTATGATCTAGCGACAGGAAAACCCTCAGCAAATTGGAGGCTGTTAGCATGGCAGGGCGAGTGTTGTAGATGTTGCAAATGGGGTAGACGTGGAAGGAAAAGCTCCTGAGACAGGGACGAGCAGCAGTGAAACCGTTAGGTAGAGTGAATGAGCAAATTCCTTCTGGGACTGAGTCGCTAGGCACTTTCACGGTACCTTTAGTGCAGGAACGCCGTCGACCAGAAGCGTGGTGAATGGTTCAAGGCAGAGCGACAGGGGTGATACAGGCCTCTGGGGCGCGCTAGGTTCGTTGCTGCAGCGTTCGGAGCAGCGCTAGCACGAGGCACGACCGGGCCCGCTGGGTTAGGGAATCTAGAGCACCGCTGGAACCAACGCGATTGATCAATTGACGAGATGCTGCTAGGATAATCGTAGTATTGATCAGCACTCTCATCGATGGGTGACAGGGGTCGCAACTCCAATTCTCTTGGAGCTGATAATTGAGGGTGCCAGAGTTTCGAGCTCCGAAAGGATCGCTAAGTTACTTTGATAGAGAGTTGAAGTATTGCCGTAATGAATGGTGTCTCAGTACGTCGCAGTGGTGTCTGAAAACCGTTTGGGAGGATTGAATGTGTCAGAACTCTGAATTTTCAACGGGCCTGAGCCGTGGTTGTGTGGAGAAGGCGGGAGGGCTTGACCTCTCATGCAACGTTACAAGTGGGAGAATTGTGCCGAGAAGGATTGCTCGCTTGGAGCGTTCTTCAAGAAGGTGCGGCACAGTATCAAGGCGAGAGATCCCTAGGGATTGCGAATCTGGTGAATAATTAGAACTGACAATTGATAACTTGTTGGAATCTGCAAAAAGAATAAGTAGATTAGGGACGGTTGAGCCAGAAAAGCGAGAGAATAATAACGACGCTACCATCCGCTGTTTATCTATTCCTCTCAGATCCTCGATCACGTCGCGTCTGCGTAGGCCAGGGTCTCTAATTCCCATTGAGCAAGCAACACAGCCCACGCACTTACCAGATTTTGGATTGGGAGTGCAGCAGGGCCGATGCTGATCCCATGTGACAGCCAGGGCTCCCCGTGCGTAAGGACCTGAACCGAACCAGTGTTCGATGATGAGAGCCTGTCAGGTACTGCCGCCGCGGCAATAAGGATGGAGTTGTTAGGTAAAATAGGGGACCAACGGCACTAATGTTCTCTGGCGTTGGCGTTGCACCCTTGAACGCCGGTTCATCTTTGGCCTCAGATTGCCAAGATTGCCAGAACCACCTAAAGAGAGATCTTTCTTTGGGAAACTCTCAGATGGGAAGACTGAGAGCATTTTGACTGTGCTTGTGCCTGCCACTTCTGTTTCTTGCATAGCTGCAGGCCAGTTTACTTTTGCACCCAGGTAGCCCTCATTGTGCATTGATATTCTTCTTTTTGCTACTTTTCGTAGCACGGTATCCAATACCCACTTGGCATATGTATGTTTATGTTTAGTCAAAGTCACCAAAGGGTGGAGTCTTCCGTCATTGCACTTGTTGCGAGGGGCCCCTGCCCATGCCTCTGATGCCTGCTAATGCCGCTCCCCTCTACTTTGCGTCGAAGCAGACCGTAGTGGATAGAATCACAGTATGTACGGAGAATGCCTGTTCCTCGTCGCCTCGTGGCTGTTTTGGTAGCTGGTCAAGGCTAGGTTGAGGCTTGCAGATATCAGGGAGCACTCTTTCTGTTGGTATGCTCCTGGTAACTCTGGTCCCTTGCATGCGATCCATGCACACGACCTATAGTTGGCCTCGGCCGGCCGGACCTTAGGATCGTTCTTCCCCCCATAAGGCTTATGGGGCCTTGGGATGACCCTAGAAGCCGCCAGAGAAGGATTAAGCCAGTCATAGGGGTGAGAGGTGTGATGACATGCGCTGGCGTGAATTTCTTTTGCGTCTCTTGGCTGTGGTAAGTGCCTCTATAGGCATGCCTACCGGGGAGTCCCTTGTAGGGAGCTTGTAGGGGCAGGTGGGCCCGAAGGATTGGTCTGGTCGTTCATTCGTCCCCGATAAGCGTCCCCATCAGAATCGCCCCCGCGCCCAGAGGCCGTGACACCACAAAACGTCCGAGCCTGGCCCTTGAAAAACGCCTTTACGCCTTTACTTTGGTAGACTCGACTCGGGGCAAGGAAAAAGCAAGATCACTCAATGATAGAGCGTTGATAACGCATCGCTGAAGCATCCTGCCAGCGAAAAAAGCAACAACAGCGATTGACAAGACTGTGTCCTAAGGCCTAAGGTAGGTTGGCTTCGCATAACGAAAAGAAGGAGCAGGCCGGCGCCGGCCACCTTCCAAGGGAAAGAGTAGCCGCTGCTCTCCATCTCTCTCCATTTTCGGAAAGCTTTGCGCGCGTGTTTTTCGCTGAACATACTGCTGTGTACAGGAAGCGACGATGCATCATTCGTATTTAATTCACCGTTCATCCAAGTCCAATTGTAACCGAAAAGCACCTGCAGCCTGCGCACTACCGCCCTACGCTAATTGCATCCTGGAACATCATACCTCAATTCTAGAACATCAACTTTATCTCGCAGTGAGGATGTGAGGATGTGAGCAAGCAGTGTGGTCCCCGACTCGGGGAATAGACAATTCGACACTGTTGCAGCAATTTCCTCCCTACGACGCTCCCCCATTCCAAATCATTGTCTGCTGGGTTTTGTATTCTTGCTCTTTTGGTCTTTTGTACCTCTTTTATTCCCGGCATTCTACTCCTTTGTTCCCTGTCTCGGAGACGAGGCCCCGGTGGGAATCTCTACACATCATCATTCCTCCTGCACAGGCATATCTTGTCCCACGCTATCACACATGTTCCCAAAATGATCTCGCATGGGGATGGAACTTCCCGATCTGCGATCTGAAAGTACTGATCACCTTCGACCCAGTGCGCGACTCGCACAAGTTCGCTGTAGACGGCGATCCTTGGGGGCGCGTACCTGCGCCTGCACTGGGTCTCCCATAGAAGCCTAGAGAACCTTACTGCAATAAAGGATACCCAGTTATTCTGACAGCTCAGATCCTTGAAGATCAAGACAATTTGGTCGTCGACGCCAGCGGACTTCATGCAACAGTCTACATGTGGTGTATTTTTATACGCGCACATCCAGGTTCGAAAGCCTCCACCACCATTTCTAGCTTGACGCTGAGACAACATTGTTTATGTTCCAAGCTCTTTGACAGATCAGCCACGAAACGGGTGTTCAATAGATCGACAGATCAGCACTGTCAATACGACATACTAACGCCCAGAATGTCCTGCAGTAGCTAGATCTGGGGCCGCCACCATCCATCTGTATGCGCAAACCTAAATCTGAGCCCTTCAGCAAGCCACGGCCACTGTTTTAGGGAACCGGAAACGAGAGCGCCTACCAGAAACGGCCGCCACATTGCTGTTTACTCAGTGCTGAAACGCGCCGTCAACATTACCTGGAGCATGGACTTGGACACTTTCGATAGATGGGGGCCAGAGCGAGTCGGTTTTCAAGAGCCCACGAGCCGACAGAAGGTTGCCAGCGATCTATGCTTAGGTGCATAACCCATTTTCGATAGAGAGGTTGACCATGCATGGCCGAATACGGGTGACATATTGACGGCTGAAACAGGTTCGGTGATGCTCCGTGTCGACGCAAAATCCCATTTTTCCTGGAAAGATTGGAATAGCAATGGGTCACCAATTACCAGCACTGCTCTAGCAAGCGGTCAAGGCTAGGCATGACCAAGTTCGACAGGCACGCTCCATAGCCGAAGACTATCGATCACACGTTAGGACTTAGGTAATCTCTCAAGATCAGGACAGGAGAAATCAGGCAGCAAGAGCACACCAGACACCCTGTAAGAGGGATACCCAGATACACTGAGAGCCATGCTTTCTCCGTAGGTATCGCCCTCCGTACCACACGAACTGAAATGTCTTGGCAGCTGCGTCCTCCGCCCTGACCAGCCAACATGCGATGCAGCTCGCCACTAAGGCAGTTGGACGTTGCAGCACAGAGCAGTGATCAGTATCCTTCGTTTGGCCCCCTCATCAGTCCCCACGCTTTTCGGGGACCGTCGAGGCTCCTGCACAAGCTCCGTTGCCGTAAAACGTCTTCCTTGCATCACTCTCACATCAAAGAGGTCGCAAATCTACTGCTAGTGCGTGCCAAAGTTGTGATGGTGATGATCGGGATCATCACACACCGTTCCGTCTTTGATTTTCTCATAGTTCTTTCGGCGATCAAAAGTCTTATGATTCCACATCATCTCTGCTGTGTCCACTTTGCTTCCAGCCATTGCTTCGAGACCTGGAATGACCTTGCTTGAAGACTTTTCCATCTTCTCCTACGATTTTGGTACGAGCCCGTCATCACTGCGTCCTAATTCATCCCCCAAGTCCACCCACTTTTCAAAGAGCCATTGCTGCCGCAAAGACAGACACCTCGCCTAGAAAAAAGCAGCCTACTTGTATATAGATATCATAACTTTGTAATAACGCAGAAAATACACTGCTCACTCCACTACGTACCAAAGACGCGTTCCGCCCCATAACCCAAACCCCTCTCCCACTGCAACGGCGGCACACCGCCCTTCCCACCACCGCAGAATGTCTTGCCCTGTTATCGATCACAGCTTCCTAGGCAGTAGCCTTCGAACAACAGTATGCCCTATCCTCTGAGCATTGAAAATTACATCACCATGAACACATCTACAATGCAAAACCGTGTCTTCATTGCAGGAACTACACCACCACGTTACACCACATAACCAGAAAGCTTGACCACAATGTGATGACCCACTCTGGAGACATAGACTTCATGGCCTCCACCATATAACAAAATTTGTTTCTGAAAAGGAAATTCAGCAGTAGCGGTGAAGATGGGTGTGAGAAAGGGAGGTGAGAGAGTGTAACCCTAACCCTGATGCTGAGAGCGGTCAATGGTAAATAGTAAATAGTACGTGTAGGAGTGAATACGATTAATGGAATATATTAAGTCTAGTTAATGTAAAGCGTTGTTTTATTATTGGCTATGTGAATTCGAAAGCGCAGTGTAGGAGTTTGTGTAGGGGGTGGTTGTGTGTTTCCTTGTAGCTTTTACAAGATTACCAAGGATCAATAAGACAGGTACAGTTTATTAAAATTCACTAGGTCAGAGAAGAATTCAAAGTTCTCACTCGAGTACGATGAGCGGACAGATGATACTTCCGTTTTATATATAGATAATGATGATGAATATAATAAAGGAAGTACAA
The DNA here is from genome assembly GCA_018257855.2 of Cladonia borealis. NCBI lineage: Eukaryota > Fungi > Ascomycota > Lecanoromycetes > Lecanorales > Cladoniaceae > Cladonia > Cladonia borealis. The sequence goes on along the minus strand of JAFEKC020000009.1, from coordinate 318,801 downwards.
AATGTCAGTCATATATAGAACTTGTGTAATAGAGCCACGAGTATATTTTCATGTCATTATGTCTTTCTAGAACAGTATTCAGGGCGTTCCTTCTTGACAGATACGGCAATTAGTGAGGATGGCATTATGTGGGCAGGTGGTTGTTGGATGAATATGTAGAAGTAGTAAGGTAGCAGAGATAGCAGCGTAGATTTTTGGTAACACTACTCGCTACCTATATGTAGCTATATGTATATATGCTGGACCACAGTCCCATCCCAGCATTACCGTTTTTTGCGTGCATCCATCAAAAAGCGTGATGGCAAGAAATGGCCCCCCCCCTCCGTCGCTATCATACATACATCGCGCCGTGCAAAGTAACGAAAAACGCCAATGCTATGCATGCACCCACAACGTCCCGCTTTCCCTCCTTCCCTTTTCTCACCCCCTCTCCGTCCCCACGTTCGTCTTCCCCTCTCCATAAGCCTCGGCTGCCACGCTCATGGCATTATCGTTCCCGCCCCCGGCGCCAATGCTCTCGTCTACCATCGAGATATCCGTATCTGCAAAGACGTTTTTATGCGGCTTCTCTCCGGCATCGGCGGCGGCAGCTCGCTCGGCTGTGGTCGTGTGAGCTGGTTCCTCATCTTCATCTTCATCCTCGCTTTCTTCGATTCTCCTGGTGGCTTTCTTGCGAGGGCGAGTGATGGTTTCTTCCTCCTCTTCTTCCTCTCCACCATCATCCTCGCCGTCACTGCCACCAGAAGTGGGATGCCTATCTTCCATAGGTGTGTCGGCAGCACTATCAACACCATTCTCTTTTGCGACTTGAACGTCATCGTCCTCATCACTATCAACAACCATCTCACTACTCTTAAACTTATCCTCTCTTCCCCCCTTCCTTGCCAATTTCCTCTTCTTCTTCGGTTTCGGCGCGTCATCCGCTGAAGTAACAGCACTGCTTTCGGTCATGCTCTTAGGTGCCTTCTTCCTCCGCGGACGCTCCCCGTCTTCCATATCCGTCTCGGAGTCTTCGCCCTTCTTCTTACGCTTACCACCAGCACGAGGCTTCTTCTTCCGCTTGACGCGCTCGCCGGTCTCCGAGTCTTCGGTGTATTCCGCTTCTTCCTTGCGTCGCTCTTCCTCTGCACGCTGCTCGGCCAGCTTGCGACTGGTCTCAAGCATCTTATACCGCTCCTCTGCAATCTTACGCTTTTCTTCTGCCGCAAGCTCTTCGGCTTTGATGCGTTCTTCTTCGCGCTGCTTAATCTCTGCCTCTTTCTTTGCGCGAGATTCCATGAGACGGGCTGCGTTCTTCTCTTCATGCTCGCGCTGTGACTGTATAGCACGTTCCAATTGGCGACGCATTGTATTTCTACCCATATTGGCGCGTTGTTCGATGTCGTGTTTAGGGTAAGGAGGGTTCTTAGCTTGGGCAATTTCAGTGAACGATTCAATTGCGTCATCCAGACCTTCCGATGCGGACTGGACGTCGGCGAGAGTACGTTGATTTTCGCTGAGGGTGTACATGAGTTGTGCGAGCTGAATCTGGACAAAGGCGATGTTGAATTTGAAATGAATTTGAGAGGGGGCGATTGCGAGGGCACGGCGGGAGTAGTCAAGGGAGGCTTTCATGGCTGCAATATCTTTTTCTTGTTTGCCTTTGAGTAAGTAGACTCGACCAAGACAAGCAAGAACTTGAGGATCGGAGGCACGATCTTTGTGTAGGGCGGCTTCGTACTATAGAGGGGAGTGGTCCGTTAGCACCAGTCACTGCTTGCTTGATTGTGTACTTACGCTCTCAATAGATCTGTTGTACTGTTTCAGCTCGCAAAGGGCATGTCCTAGGTTGACGTATACGCTGGAGTCCCGCACAGTGTCTTTAACTTTGGAGAAGATTTGAAGAGCGGAACTGAGATCCTTCTTATCTTCGACCAGTGCGATAGCAATACCCTGAGCAGCGTAGGCGTTCTTAGGGTCTAGTTGCAGTGCCTTATCGAAGTATCCAACAGCTTTCAAATACTCAGCACTTCGCTTCTCCTTCTCTTTGTCTGTTGTTCTCCGCATCTCACGCGCATAAGTAGAGTATGCATTCCCCATGCCAGTCAAAGAGTACCGATCGTGCTTTTCATGAAGCTGCAGCGTGTGTTTGTAATGCCTCTGCTCTTGATCTTCGGCGACATTGGTAGCACGCTTCTTAGACCTGCTAAGATACCACCCTAACAGCGCTCTCACCTCAAGATCTGACCCGTCTGTTTCACTGAGCGCTGCTATCGCTTTCGGACCATCCTCTGTAGGGTTCTGGCGAAGCTCAATGTATGCAAGGCGAGTTCGTGCATCAGTGTAATCCTCGTGCCGTGCCAGTAAGCCTTCATACACGGTTCTGGCATCGTCTAACAGATTCGCTGCTTCATAAGTCCGAGCGAGGTTGTAGCTGATGGTCGTGACCAAGGCATCTGTATCAATCGTCTCGTCTCTCTCGCCAAATTTGACTAACGCGTTTAAGGCTGTCTGGAAGAGGTCTCTGGCCAAGTCGTACTTCTCTGATTGATACTGGAAGCAACCAAGGTTGTTCAACAGCTGTGGGGGTAACTCTTCTCGAAGCGCGGTCATTGTCGATTCATCAAGCTCAGAATCCTTCGGCATTTGCTTCTTCTCGAGCATATCCTCGACACTGAGTTTCTCGACCTGTTGGAGACACTGCATGGCCTTGTCCGGTTGATCGACTTCGTAGAGCCGAGCTAGGTAGACTAACACGGAAAGATCTGGCTGGAGCTTCTTGGTGGGATCTTTCCACGCCATTCGGACCGCCTCTAGCAATGCTGTCGCTTTTTTGACATCGGTAGATTTATCTTCCTTGTTACCATTTGCTTGGTTCGCAAAAACTTCTTCCGCATACAAGGCCCCGAGGAGCATCATTGCCTCGGTACTCTTTGAATTCTGGATGATCTTTTCGAGTCTGAATTTTGCTCCATCCACGTCTTGCTGCAGGACTTGTACTTGAGCGAGTCCAAATCTTGCTGGAAGGTAGCCTTTGTCGCCACCTCCTCTCGCAGCGTCGGCTCTACCGTAGAAGTCAATGACCTTGGAGTAATCAGGCGAGTCCTGGGAGTGCTCTTTCCTTGCAAGGAGATACCATCCGTCGCTGGCAATGGCGTTGACATCAGTCAATTCGATCGCTTTTCGGGCCAATGTTTCTACCGTTGGCCAAGTCCTGCGAAGCAAAAAGTAGCCGCCGAATGTTGCGCATGTGAGCGGCAAGTCCTTATCCAGCTTGAAAGCTTTCTGTGTATATTCTGTCATTGCTTTCTTGTAGATTGGGGCGAACGCTGAATCCTTGGTGGAGTAATTTGAGCTATCGTTGAGGTAGTAGAGGCCAAGTAGGATCGTCGCGTACTTCGAGTCTGGATTCTGTAGGCTAGCTTAGCTGGCAGCTTCATCATTTTTATAGAAATTTACTCACCAACTCCAGTGCTCTCTCCCATGCCTCGCGTGCCTCATCTCGATAACCTAGCTGCCATAGACAGCATCCGATGCCGATGCGCGGATCTGGATCTTGGAGGTGTGGCATTTTTGATAGCACTTCCTGGTAACCATCCAAAGCCTCCTTCCACTTTCCCATGGAGAAGTGTGCTCTAGCCGTACCCATAACCGCCATCATGTTTCGCCCACTGGAAACCCGCGCCGCCTCTTCGAAGCACTTCTGAGCTTGCTTCAGTGACTCCATTCGCTCCGAGTGATCCTGTGCGCCCGGTGCTAGCGGTTTCGAAGGAGGCTGCAAGGAGGCGCGCAGTAGGTATAGCACGCCGCGCGCGAGGTACAATGGAGGAAAGGCCGGATTGATGCGTGCAGCATCGTTGAGAATTGAAGTAGCAAGTTGTAGCCAGTGGTCCTTGGTCTTGATCTCGGAATTCGTTTGCACTTCAGGCAACACCCTCGGTGCGCCCCTGCTCTTCCCCAGATACATCCAACAGAGTAAGCCTAGTGGTCCCAGCTTCTCCTTGTTACTTCCCCGGCTCAGTGAATTCAGTCCCTTATGCAGAATATCTATGGCGAGGTCCACCTTTCCTTGCCTGGCGTATGCCAAGGCAATGATCATCCAAACGCGCTTCTCGGCATTCTCATTCTCCAACAGAGTACATAGTTCTGTTGGATCGTCAAGGAGATCTTCCAAGCTTATTTCCACTGCTTCGCCGTCGTCACCGCCAGAAACCTGAATATCGAGGGCGGAAGGTATGTCTGAAAAGCGCAGGTCTGCAGTAGGAGGCTCGGTAGGGAGTTGTCGAGCGCCATTTGGGTAGCCATTGAGAAAGGGTGCCATGGTAAAGGTCTGACGTGTAGGTGAGAGAGGCGGTCCACAGGGAGTGGTGGTTCGGATCCGGTCAGGCCTCTTCTGTGCAGCGATTGACCTGCCTCATGCAGGTCTTAGTTCTGACGCCAGTCAACGTTCATAAGATGGCGGAGAACATGAAACAGAAGTCGCCATGAAGAGAGAAACGAGGAAGCAAGGAGATGTGGTACGAAAAGAGAATAGAGAGCAGCTATGTCAAGCTTGAGAATTGACGGAGACAAAAGTGAGCGGCCGCTAGTCTTCTTTTGTGTTAGTAAGAGCTTCACACATCCGAGGATTCCCCGAAACACCAATAGACTCCGGCTCTTATCTGGTATCATTCACCACGTTTCAGAGCCTTTGTGAGGTGCTTCTGAGCAACTCTGGCCATCAGCCGCACCCCTCTAGACTACCATAAAACACAAGGTTCCACATTTTCGCCAAGATATTGAAAACAAGGCCGAAAGCAGCGAGCACTACAAAGATTTGCCCAACCTCGTACCAGTGCGCCAATTTGACTTCCGTTTCAATGAAACCTGCTCCCTTCGCCATCTGTGAACCAGGATTACCATTTAATGCTGGCTCCCCTTCGGAGTCGTGGCCATCGTCTGCTGGAAAGCGGCCGCTTTGCATATACTGCTCAAGCAAAGAGTCTTTTTCTCGCCACTGCCCTATCAGCCATTGTTCAAATTGTTTAGGATCATCGATGGGGATGGATGACACAGCAAATCTCCGCCAATACATATTGACGGATTTTGGCGGACGACCTTGAAAGTACGTGGAGCGAAGAGTAAAGAGATCTTGACCATAAAGGCCACGACTGCTTACTCATTAGTTTGTGCAATGGGAACATTGGACTATACTTACGGTACGCCTTCATATGCAACGGTGCAGTCATATACCCAGTCGATAGTACCCTTCAATTCTTTTAGACAAAATTGAAGACCAGTACTCCGGGGTAGGAGCTGATGCCGCATATCTTGAATGCCTTGCTTATCAGCCCACTTCTTGCTGCCGTTTCTTGTGTTGGCAGATAAGTTAGTCCCTTCAGGGAAGATCATCAACCACATTGGATCTAGTCCTTGAGACCCAGATAATGGGCCGCCATGACTACTCTTATTAAGGACCTGAAGCCGGTGCTGTAGTCGTGACTTGTCCTTCGCCCAGTTTCTTGCCATGAAAATGAAACCGTAAAACATCATGCCTGGCCCGACGATAGGTATGAACTTCAATGACTCCTTCAAAATGATGTAGATGTGTCCATGCATTTTGTTTGCGTAGGCCACCCACCAAAGGTACAGCCAGTCGGTGTAGATTTGATGGTTCGCCATCATTATCAATCTTTCTGGAAACTCCGTTTGTAAGCGTCCATCTTTTGTCTGCAGAAGCTGTCCTCGAACACTCTTGTCTCCACTGACCCTAATGACGGTGGGGCTGAACCAGGCTGTTATTGTAGTGATAAGGATACCAAAGGATTGCTTCGTGAGAGCCATGTATGCGTAGTAATAGTCTCTATTGATCACGTACAGAGGCGATCCAAGAATTTGTGTCACATGTATAGTGAAGACGACGGTATGAAACCAGGTTGCAAACAAAAGCATCCGAAAGGCTTGGACAGAGAAGCCATGCTTTATACGGCCTGCTGGATGAGGATGTGCAGCTTTCCCTTTGGTACCGGCACCGAAATCTGGGATAGGTTCTGGGATGGACTGGCTCGAGCCAGATTTAACGCGTTGCGTTGTCATGTTGACCAAGATGTGGCCGGCACAAGCAGCTGCAGTGCGAGTTTCAGCACCTTTTGAGGCAGTTTATCTGTCTTTAGGTTGGGAGTAGCCCGCGATAGGAGGTTATCATAGCAGGAGCGCGTGACTCACGTCACCGGTGGTGGTGCCCGCGAAAAGAGATCGTGCATCGAGAGAGGCACTGCAGGGCGAGTCAACACAACGAAAGGAGGCATTGAAGCTTTGTCGAGCTGCGCTTGGACAAAGCTCAGCCTCCAGGGAATCCGTTGACAGCGGTAGTGGAGTACTACTATTGTGTTAGAAGGACTCACCTATCAAAAGCATACACAACCGTACCGCCCTATGGGGCTAATGGAAACCCCCACTGGTACCTTAGAGAATTGGTCGCCTAAGCGATGGGATCAAGTCCCCAAAGCCTGGTTTCTTTGGCCCCACTTTTAGGGGGCTCCCTCCTAGAAGTAGGTAGGCGTCAGCCCTGTAAGGCTAACACGGTTAAGGGGTGTCTGAGGTTCAATTGCTAATCGATGCTACTGAGCATTATCCTGATACATGAATGATTGATCATGTAATGTTGCGGACAATACCTCGTATGGCGACAAACACAGTCGAACATGGTAAAGGACAGAGCAGAATCCATTACGCTCTGCACGTCAACGTCAGAGACTACAGCAAGCTCCAAGTCCGGACCTTCACCCTCACCTAAGCCCCGAAGACCCACTTCAGTAGATGTCCTCAAAGTTCCCACTGCCAGGCCTTCTTCCGGACCCCAACGGAGCTACTCATCGCTTTCTTATAGTCGTCCAGAACAGACTCAGTAATCTTCTCTGCCATTCCATAAAAGATGCTCATAACATGCGACGAGACCTGGGTAGGAACAATAGAGCCATCAATGACTCTCAGTCCCTCAACATCATACACCTTTGCCTCGTTGTTCACCACACCACCAAGCTCCCTGGTCATCATAGAACAAGTCCCAACAGCGTGATAATTAGCCCGGTACTTTCCCATCACGTAGTCCCTCCAAGCATAGATGTCTGCGTTTTCAGGCACCAAGTCGTACCCCGGTTCCAATTCCTCTACCCAATACTTGCTCATACACCCAGAACTAGATAGGTTCCGTGCAAGTTTTGTTGCAGCGGCTTGCCCAAGAAGGTCTAGCTCGTTGGCGAAGTACTGAGGGTTGTTGTCGACATCGCGCAGATATGGATCAGCGTTTTGGATGTGAATATAGCCACGTGTGAATGGGAGGAGATTCCAAAGGTCGAAATTGATGTTTCCGTAGGTATCGAAGAAGAGCTCCGAGTATGCGACGTTGTGATTGACTATCAAGTCGACATAATTGTCATACTGTACCATCAACGCATCGACATCGTGGAAACCGCCGCGCGAAACAACTTCCTTGGCCCATGTTCTGAGCCGTGTCTTATTAGTCAGCATATCATATGCCTCATCAGCGAAGTCTCCAAATGTCTCTTCGAACGATGCGAAGTATGCAGCTTGGCCTTGACCTTGGCCAGCCTCGTCTGCGCGGTTACGGATTCCAGTAGTAGTCTGGTCTTGTTGGTTGATACCAACAGGCAGGTTGACAATTTGCGTCACATTAGCATTATCGAGGACTTTCTTTAGACCAATGCCGGAATACTCGAGAATTAATGGTGACATTGAAGAGCCTGCTGCAAGGAGAACCTCAAAGTTGGCGAACGCCTGGTACGTCCGACTCTGATGGCGGCCATATTCGACGCCATAAGCTATGGGTGGTTTGCCGTTATTGTCAGTGTCCAAGAGCACCTTTCCAGCCCATTGACCTACCAGAATGTGGAGGTTACTTCGTTGGATGGTATCGGTAAGAAGCCAAGATCGGGCCGCATCACTTCGTATCTGGTCATCAGCGACGCTGTTAGGAAACATAGATACGCCATGGGGGTCGCTGCAGGATAAGTCTTTCTGGATAGGGACACCCTTTCTTTTACGGTATCCATGAGTGCCCTCATCATTGGAGAATACTTGTCCCCTGTATCGCGCGAGCCCACATGCACAGGACCTGTTGTACCGTGGCACTTTGAATCGAAGAACTGCCCAGCAGCTGTTTGCTTATCATTCGGTGGCCGAACAGTCTCGGCTTTCTTCATGTATGGTACCAAGGCGGTCCAATTCCAGCCTTTGTTTCCAAAGACCGTTTCCCAAGCATCAACCTACGTTTTAGCAGGGCGAGCTATCTGGAGTCAGCGAGAAATGTACCTGATTTAAGTTTGCATAGAGAACAGGACTGGATAGCGATCATTGTTGCCGGTCAAACATGAGGAAATTCGAGCATCCACCACAATTAAAAGCTACTCTTGCGCAGGACCCATTTGGTGCGCGGATAGAAAATTGAGGACCATAACATGATATCACGTATCACCTCAAAAGATACTCACTCCAAGTTCCACCATTGAGCAGAGTCGAACCACCAAGTCCATGTCCGGAATGGATAACCTGACTTCGATTGTCGATAGCTTGAATCTCTGTTTCATATTTGTGATCGAAAGCCGTCTCGAAGATACTTCCGTAATGAGTCAAGTCATAGAACTCGGCGCTTCGATCGGACTCCCAGAAGCCACTCTCGATAACCAGAACTGAGATGTCTTTTTCCTCGGTGAGACGAGCCGCAGCCGTCAAGCCTGTAAGCCCACCTCCAACGATGATGTAGTCGTAGACTTTGCCCTCAACATCAGCAGGGTTGTAGATGACATGGCCATTCACCGACTGGTCTTCGGGAAGACGTAGTACAGACTTAACTCCGAGGAGCGATAATTCGGTACAGCTTCCGCGATTCCTAGAAGGACAACAAAAAACAAGGAAAACGGGGCTTTCATGATGAGACTGCAGGCGGTGATCAGAGTATTGCAGAAGTTCGTGATAAAGGACAACGCCTTTGCGTGTAGGGCACGTTTTCACACTAAAAGGGAGTCTCGAGTCTTTCCCACGTATTCTTAAAAAACCCTCCGATACCTCAGATACAGGACTATGCGCAGCAGGCAGTTGCTTCTTTTGGTCATCATGCAACATTTACCACACTTCTTATGCGGCCAACATGAGCTTAGACTTCGCGGGTTCCCGTCGGACAAGTCCGGAAAGCATCTCGTCGAATCGCTCTGCTTCGAGTATAGCAGGATTCATCATCCAGGTTTACAAAACCCTCAGCATTACTAGAAACCGGAAAGTGGCTCGGGTGGTAGCAAGGAAAGTGCATATTCCGCGTATGTAGTGGGCTCTGGCTTGGTCGCCTGTAGAAGAGGTTTTGGGACCATGGAAACTTGAAGGGTTTGTAAGACTGGAGTGCATCGAAGAGAAGAAGCTTAGTCATTTAGGTTGTTGGTTGTTATACACACTGCTAGATCTTGAGAACGAGATGCACTACGGCGTTTTTCGGTTGACTTGTGATGCATAAGCTCCTCCCGAATAGACCAATCAACGTTACAAGTGAGATATCTCCGAGCGGCTGTGTCAACCCTCGTGCCGCTGGTGCAGATGTAAGCGCAGCTTAAGGCTGCATCCTGAAGCGGGGTAGTAGTGGTGGGTTTCCACCTATAGTCATACTGCATACTCCGCTTCCTTCAAGCCCCCAGAAGGACATGGTAACACGAGAACACCGCTCAATCTCACCATTTGGGAACAGTACCGCTCTTTGGCGACATGCCACAACTGTACCTCTGAAGTCTGTTGAGAGGTCTACAAAGGCACTCAAGACCCCAGTATTCTAGTCCTTCACGCAAATTTGTCGGGCTCAGTCCTACGAATCCGAGCATCAGTTTATAGGTACGCAGTAGCGGTTTGGAAGTGTAGTCGTCTGTAGATTCGTTATATGCGTAATTTGAAGCATAATGACAAGTGACGATCTCATGAGAATAGCATTTAGGATGGCTGTGTCCTGGATGAGGCTGTAATCGAGGCGGACGAGTTTTCAAATGCATATGTAGGAACAGGAGCCTGAAAAGACAGTGAATGAGAGAAGAGTGGAGGCGCTGAGGAGCTGAGGAGTTGTCTTGTTGCATGATATAGGCTGTTACCCGAATCAGAGGTGGAACTGTATCGGTTCGTTTTGCCATCCTTACATAGATCCCCCGTTGAGCAGTAAAAGCTTCATTCAGTCTGCTAGAATCTGTGAGTAGCCAAGCATTCCTTATACTCTCAGAACAAGAAGTCAACCATGCCTCCTATCTGCGACGTTCACTTTGTCAAGCAACTACGAATCCCTCTTTTGAAAAAGCGGTAATTTCCCAGGTTCGTACGTAGAATGTGGTCACAGCTCATAGGTTGATAGTCGGTGAAGGCTAATCAATATGTACATACACTCCTCAGCACCTAGAGATTAGTCTTCTCCATCGTATCGACTTGACAAGATCTCCCCCACGATGCGCGGCATCTTGCATACTGCAGTGATCAAGATACTTTTTCTCCACGTTGTCGGCTAAACGTTCCTCTAATGCAAGACTTGCCAACGGACCAATGGATGAATCGTTATTAGGCCCACGAAAGAAAGGATATGGATATCTTCCCCACACAGGCCCACCCCCGGCTTTCATCGTGTTTGTAGGATTTTTGACTTGCTGGACCAGCGTAAATGAGGTTATTTGTACATTGCCGCACGGCGTCACTCGTATTTCCTCCTCCTGATTTCTTTGGGCAAGAAAGTCAACGTCTTTGTGACGATCGCGCAGCCACGGCGTCTTCTCGGTCCTGAATGACTGATACCCTCGCCCTAGATTGTTGGTGCGCTCTACCCAAGTTTCTGTCTCGTGTTAAGATGCAGGCTGAAAGAATGACCAACCTATTCGATCGTCAACTTACCGCAAGCATAAAATTTGTTCCTATCAGATTGTGTCTTTGCGTGGTGCCCGCTGAGACTCGGCATACGAACCGGAAAAGTCTAGGCAAAATGCTTCTGTAGTATCCCATGGTTTCTGGCCTTCGCAGATTCAGGTGGCTCGGCCATGTCACCTTGGGCGTACTTAGCGGAATCGAGTGTGTAAGGCGTACACATTTTAAGAGGTGTCTCAATAGAAGAGCCAAAGGTTGAAAGGTACCAACCATCGCTGGTCTATGAAGATGATCGCCGCTCTGCATTCCACGTGTGGGAAAGCTTGCCGCCATCATCCTGTTGGATAGAGGATGGGTTTAGGTGAGTGGTTTGGGCGACTCTTTCTAGCTGTTTCAAACTGCTAGAGCTAAGACTCATCTGCAAGACGCTTGATCGGCAGTGACGGACTACTTCGGGCTTTCTCGAATGGATCCACGGCATGAACTTAGCATCATACATCAGCCGTCTCCTGCAGGTTGCGATTCGCGGGCAGCAAAGCCACATCGACGGGCGTAGAATAATTGCAGACCGGCTCTTGAACGCAGGACTTGTTGCACATCATTGGCTACAAAATCAAGATTAAGAGGACTTCAACACTGGCATGACCAGAGTATTTATTCTCCTAATATACGGTTGTGATAGAGTCCGCTAAGGCCGACAGTATTTTTTATACGCTTCAACCTGACTAGGCAAGGAAATACATCTTCTTAGGCCATCCTACCTTAACAGTCAGCTTCCTGTAGAGGGGATCACTGTGGTCCACACAGTATCTTGCGCACTGGGAAGGCCATATAATGACAATATGTGTATCAACTACGACAATTGATCATATATGTCCGAGTATATCGGTCATTAGCAAAGGCTCTTAGAATCACTCCCCACGTAGAATATGGATAAGGAAGCTTCTGTGCGAAAGAATCGATTCTGTACAGTAGAACTACTAGCGCCGGGAGTACCCATCTTGGCATCCACTTTCACCAAATCACGGAACTTGCTCCGCTGTACGCTCAATGTAACATGACGTTTGCAAGGTAGAAAAGCTGTACCGTACTGTTGCAGAAAGGGAATATATACAATCGATTTTATGATCTTACAAAAATATGAAGGTACCTCGTAGGAGGGTCACGGGCTTAATATGCCGAAGACTGTTCTCGAGCACGCCTCAACGGCGAGAGATCAGAGCTCTATCAGAGCTTTCAGACCGCATACATCCTAGCTATCACGGTTTGTTAAGCTCCTTATTATATAATCACATTTTACTAACACTCGCAGAGACGAAGGATAATGACCTGCTGTCTCTTCAATGGCCTTCACCGCCACGAAATGTACTCCTGGTAAAGAAGGAGAATACTCCTCAAACCACCGAAGCTGTCATTGAATTTGCAAAGTAACAACATTCCCAATTCCTACTTGTGCGTCTTTTGCTGAATAAAACCCAGACACGTCCACTCAACTTACCCCTCCATATCCCTCATCTTTGAGGACCCCGCCGCCTACTCCCTCCACACCTCCCTTTCCTTCCCCATCTACGCCGCACTCACAAAACCTCACCCCTCCATCACGTCCTCCACCAACCTCTCCTCCAAAGTCGACCTAGTGGCTACGTTCGGTGGCGATGGCACCATCCTCCGCGCTTCGTCCCTCTTCGCCAGATCACCCTCAGTTCCCCCCATCCTCTCCTTCAGCATGGGTACCCTCGGTTTCCTCAACGAATGGAAATTCCCAGAACACAAGCGGGCTTTTCGTGAACTCTACATGTCTGGCGCGCCTAGCTCCAGACATTCAGTAATGTCAACTCAAGACGCTAAAACCAACTATCCTCCTCCACCAGTCTCACAAAATGCTCGCCACACCATCGGTAACGGTGAATGGCCCCCTCATCTAGGCGCCTCTCTAGGCCCCACACGGATGGCTCGGGTTCTCCTTCGAAATCGCCTCCGCGTAGCTATAACAGACAAAAATAACACACTGATAACGCCACCTCACCTCCACGCCCTCAACGAAATCATACTCCACCGAGGCGCCTCGCCACACCTAACCCACCTCACAATCTCCATCTCCGGCCGCATACTCACCGAAGCGGTAGCAGACGGTCTCATCATATCTACTCCTACGGGGAGTACTGCGTATTCCCTCTCCGCTGGGGGTTCTATCGTGCACCCTTTGGTGAAAGGGATAGTAATCACACCCATTTGCGCACGGAGTCTTTCATTTCGACCGCTCGTGCTTCCCAATGAAGCAACCGTCGATGTACGCGTGACCGGAGACCGAGGCGGTGCGGGTGTGGACGTTAGTATTGACGGCGTAGGCCGGCAAGGGGTCGGAATCGGCATGGGGGTGAGAGTATGGGGCGAGAGTGTGGGGCGTGCCGGGGACATTGCGAGGAGGGAGGGGAAGGAGGTTGAGGAGGGAAAGGGCTGGGTGGGTGGTGTGCCGTGTGTGATAAGGGGGCAGGGAAGGGAGGGCGCGAGTGGGGATGAAGGATGGGTTGGGGGTTTGAATGGGCTATTGAAGTTCAATTACCCGTTTGGGGAAGAAAGTTGATGGGAGTATGGGACGAGTTTTGGTCGAAGGAGCTTGTATATATTCGTCAGGGGCTTGGAAGCCGATTTATTCATTCCGCTTTGCTATGACTGACGTGTGTTATGTATTCCTTTAATAATGGTCTCAACTCATAGTGGATCATCTATCCTGGCCAGTAATACAGATCCCAGAGCACCACTTCAGCATCTGGAGAATGTCTACAGCCAGCACGAAACCTCTTCCAACAACCTTCAATACCACTGTCCGGCGCCCACATCCTCCCCTAACACATTCAACACATAGTTCACAAGAATCATACACGTACCTCTTAGATATCGTCATCATCGCTTACATTTCAAACTCGAACCCTTCCCTCTTATCTTGCTCCTTGCGCGCCGCCACGAATATTATTCCTATCGTCATAGGTAAGTCCTATCATTCTAAGTTCGAGCCTCACAGCTAGCTATCTCGGTTATCTTCAACACAGTTATATGCATTAGCAAATCTCTCGCATGAACGCTTGAACAGACTTAAGAATGTGAGAGTAAATATGCATCGTCCATGCAATTATATTCCAAGTCACCCTTCCATAATCAGATTGGTTTCGTAGAGATGATATTCTCGGAATGAATTAGTGCTCGAGCTACATTGTTTCGATCGTGCCTTGGCTTTGTAAATGATGGTAGCCATAGGTATTGAGGCCTGAGATTTCGTCGCAATAGTCAGGCGATATCTATCTTATCCTTCCCTATTCCAACCTTCAGCATCGCTCCATCCGTCTGTGAGTCGTATATCCCATTCCAGAACAAACGCTTACCAATATTCCCACCAAATACCCAGCTTTCTGTCAAAAATTCCTTATATCCGCACTATAACGTCCGCTATATTCTCCCTGCCCCCCCCCCTTTGGACAACAGCGTTAAATTTTCAACTATCGCGGCCCCTTTTTTTTCTTTGATGACCATTTCTGGAATATTGGATAAAAACGTATTCAGTAGATATGACAGCTTGCACGATAATGAATACTAATATAACCTCAGCACTCGTCTCAGGACTTCCTGACAGCAGACCACGCATGCGTCACCCGTGAAAATGGAGTCTAGGTAGATGGGATCCATGTTTTGATAAAAGGGCCAGCTAAGGTTATTCAGAACTTATGGGAAGAGCGCCAGAGGAGGTATATCTTGAGCAATTCACTCAGTCCGTACCTGTTTATTTGTTTGGTAAGGAAAAGGTTCGCGGATTCTCGTTTCCATGACTTGCGAGAGGTGCTGTGACACCAGCACTGCGGTGATGAGGGGTGGGATATGTGTTATGATTTCGTTGCCCTGCCATGGAACTGACAAGGTGCGCATGTGGCCGTGCGTAATATGACAGCTGCAATACATGCCATCTCCTCGATTCTGGGGTTAGCGCATATCTCTGATGATGTTTTTATTGGTTCAAGGTCTCGACTTGACGTTGCTTCAGTACAGTCGACCGCAGATTGGATAGGCCAAATAAATTTTAATCAAAAGTTTTGGTACGAATAGCATTGAAACGGCCTGAGAGTGGAAATACGATTGAATGATTAATGATAAATGCATGAAAACAAGACATAGGTGTAGAAAGAAGCCACTGAGAGGTGTTGTATCACAAATTTCAAAGGGGGCCACAGCTCAAGGATTCTATTACCGCTATAACTTCTGAGAAAGTCTAATACACATGTCGAAAGCCAATATGGTGGTTATGGGTCACGATAGTTCATGACCACCTTTACTGTGCCGATTCTCCAGTATCTTCAGTCCTACAAATACAAGCCCTCTGGCTCACCTTCCGTCTTCGTCTTCATCACCCTCTCTCTTGCAGACCTAAAATCCGCCATCTGAACTCTCATCCTTCTCTCGCGGAGTGCCATCAATCCTGCTTCGGAGCATATGGCCTTGATGTCGGCACCAGAGAGATCGTCTTTCTGGTTGATGAATTCGTCGAGGTCTACATCGTCGTTAAGAGACATTTTCGAAGTGTGGAGGGTGAAGATCTTCCGTTTGGTATTTTCTAGGTTACAGGTTAGCTAGGCAACAGATAGTTGGTTACGCCATCAACTTACGATCAGGGTTTTCGAAGAGAATTTTGCGGTCGATTCTCCCAGGTCGAATCAGCGCTGGGTCCAATGTATCGATCTTGTTCGTAGCAAGGATGACCTTGACATCGCCTCTATCGTCGAAACCATCCAGCTGGTTGAGCAGCTCCAACATCGTGCGCTGTACCTCACGCTCACCGCCAGAGGTCGATTCATACCGTTTCGTACCGATGGCGTCAATCTCATCGATGAACACTATTGAGGGTGCGTGTTCAGCAGCTACCTGGAAGATCTGCCGTACTAATCGTGGTCCATCGCCAAGGTACTTCTGGATAAGCTCACTACCAACAATCCGGAGGAACGTAGCGCTTGTCTGGTTCGCCACAGCTTTGGCGAGCAAGGTCTTGCCTGTGCCAGGTCCACCGTATAGTATGACACCTTTCGGAGGTTTAATGCCCATCTCTTCGTAGAGCTCGGGATGTAGTAACGGCAGCTCCACAGCCTCTCGAACTTCTTGAATCTGCGACTCAAGCCCACCAATATCGGCATATGATTCTGTTGGTGCCTTGTCCAATTTCATGACTGACACCAAAGGATCCGCGTCATCTGTGAGCACACCTACCACAGACACGGATTTATGATGCAGTAAGATGCTAGCACCAGGCTCAAGAAGGTCCTTATCGACGAAAGACATGATGGAGACGTAATATTCTGGGCCAGTAGCACTAGAAACGATTGCATGGTCATCGTCGATCATCTCTTCCAGATTACCCACCCCCATTGGGCTACCTCTCATGTCATCGACACGGCTTCTCTCATCCGCGTTTCTGTCCAACGCATCAGAGTCTCCACCAGCTGAGGCTGGAGTTTGGGTATTTTGAGCCTTGGCTTTGCGTATCCGCTCCTGATTCTCCACGTATTCCTCTTCAAGCAGCAGATGGTCGTGCACACGTTGCATACGTAGGTACTTGAGTTTGCATCGTGATGTAGGGTAAATCACCGGTAGTTTTGTAGATGCGTTTGGTCCTGCCGCCTTGCGCTTTCTTCGACCGATACGTGTGGTAGGAGGAGGTGGTTGTTCGTACTTCGGCTTGTCCTTCTACAAGAGCCTTGCATCAGCAAATGGCTATCCACAGTTTCCAAGCTATCGCACCTTTTTATCCTTCTCGTCCTTGCCATCACCACCAGTTGCATTACCGCCAAGTCCAGATGTATTATTGCCCTATAGATGAATGCCGTCAGCAAGTGTTTATGCTACCGCCACGTCAGGCATACCATGGTCGTTCAGTCCAGTCCCGCGGTAGTCAGTAGGAGCAAACAAGGATGGAAGAGCGGAACTAGAAAGGAATGAGGCGGTAAGGCGGTGGGGCAATATCGATGCTCTGGATAAGAGAGAATGAAAGGTTGGTGATGGAGCTTCTTTCACATACGGCTTCTTCGCGGAGCTATTCTAAGTGTTACAAGTCTCTCATTGGCTGGAGAGCTATGCCCCGAAGTTCCGCCGATCAGCAAGGCCACCATGACTGACGCTCAGAGTCACAGCGCCTTCCTTTATTACATTCATCATCTAAACACAAGGTGGAAGTGTCGTCTGTCCGCTCATCGTACTTAAGTGAGAACTTCTAATTCTTCTCTAACCTAGTGAATTCCAACGAACCGTACCCGTCTTATCGATCCGCGACGACTATCTTAAGGCTACACAGCTGCTGACCCCTCTGCTACTGAAGGGCAGCAGTGGCTTAGGCTCTATAAAGCATCCTCGTTGGATCAATAGCGCTTGGAGCAAGAGGTTTGAGACGTACTCTCACTTCTGGGGGCTCTCTGTGGACCGTGCAGTGATCAGTGAACCCGTCTTCGAATTCACCTATTCTACACTCCAACCAACTCAAGACTACCTTCCGTTGTACTCCGTTGCTTCTGACCATGACTTCAGCCCGGACCCGTCGGATTGCGAAAGAAGTGGCCGATATTCACAATGACGATACCTCACACATAAAGGCCAGTCCCGTAGGGAATGGAGACGATCTCACGCATCTCAAGGGCTCATTTCATGGGCCTCCTGGCACACCATATGAGGGAGGGAACTACATCATTGACGTCAAGATACCTAATGAATATCCTTTTCGTCCACCGATAATGAAGTTTGATACCAAAGTGTGGCACCCCAATGTTAGTAGCCAGACAGTAAGTGAGGACCTTCGGCCTATTCTGTCACAAACAAGGTAGCTAATGCAATAATTCTCTAGGGCGCGATTTGTCTTGACACCCTCTCCTCTGCTTGGTCTCCTGTTCTCACAATTAAATCCGCTCTATTGTCTCTACAGTCTCTTCTCAGCACACCGGAACCCAAGGATCCGCAGGATGCAGAGGTGGCGGGAATGTTAACACGAAATCCAAAGGAATTTGAACGTGTGGCTCACGAGTGGGCTGTCAGATATGCTGGTGCGCCTAAGAAGGACTCGGCTGAGGGCAGTGGGGGTGCCAAGGCAGAGACAAAGGAGCAAAAGCAGAAACGTTCGAAGGAAGAGGAGGCAGCCGAGAGGGCAGCAATGTGAGTTTTCTTTGCATATCGATAATGATGAACTGTTATGTCTGACATCTGCAGGTACGGTGGCTATAACGAGCAAATGATTAATCGCTTTGTGTGGATGGGCTTCGACCTCGACCGAGTTGTGTCGGCCTTTGAATATGTGGGGATTGATCCGAATGATGGTGAAGAGTATGAGCTGGAAGAGGCCTACATCGGAGATATTACGGCCAGGCTTCTGGGTGAACCATAGCCGCAGTAATGGGCCGATGGGAGGGGCGTTGATGGCTTATGCGCGCATGATGTATGGTGTTGGGTGACACAAAGGGATTTCAAATTCAAGTCCAAGAGATAGGGAGTGTTTATTTTGTGGTAGTTCTAGACTCAAGCGTCGGTGCAGTTCGGGCAGCATTGAGCTCATTCCGCATTTATTTGACAGGTACACATTTCCCTCAATGTATTTTGTACGAAGTAGGAAGAGAATGCACGTAAGATAAACCATACAGGCGGTTATCGGCAAAGCTCTGCAGTCTTCACACGCGTTGCAAATGAATTGGTTCAAAGGTACGATCCCTGCAGAGATGCTGTACGGTGTACATCCATGCAGACACCACCTCCGGGACCAGAACACCTTGGCCTAGGAAGCACAGACATAAACATGTCACTAAAAAGTACCCATGGTGACCATTGTACCTACATTAGCTGATTTGGAATGAAAGAAGCATTGAAAAGTGATTGGGAAGCGGAGGTAACGCCATGACAGCCGTGTGAACCGTGAGAAGCTTTGGTGCTGTAAGAGAATGGAGTAACTAGAATAATGTAAATACTTCAATACCTTGATGATCAGCGACGCAGCAATACTTGATTCTATGTAGTTACCTTATGACGCTGCCCAAGCCGGCGCCTTGGCGAGTGACCTCAGCGACCCCAACGACCCCCAGCGACCCCAGAGCCTCTCTCGTGGGTCAACGGGGGCCAAACTTACCCCCCCCCACGGACAAGCAGACAAGGGCCACACTGCGGGCGTGCGGAGATCGATGCATCAAAAGCAAGGATACTCTATAGGCTTATGAAGACGACACGCTGTCGCACGATATCTTTTTACTACTTTTCAACTCCCAGAAACTCCCAGCAACACCCCAGTGGTGAAACATTGTAATTGTTCTGCCGTTGTTGACTATATCCAGCTAAAGCATGGTTCTAGGTGATCCATTTGACCGAAAAAGCACCTAATAAGCACCTAATACCTATGACGAACTCTGCCAGAAACATCTGCCAACAACCTGCACAATGGCTGACAAGACGATTCCAAATAGGGACTACAACCAAGCAGCCAACCACGATGCTACCATAGGCGAGAAAATACTGCATCGAGACCATCTTGAAACAATTAAGCATGATGAAACTTTAGACATCCCGCGCGACATCGACCCTGCGCTCGACAGACGAATCACCAGGAAATTCGACACCACCATTGTGCCCTGGCTTTTCGGACTATGGCTTTTTGCTTTCATCGATAGAAGCAACATCGGCAATGCCCGCATTGATGGCTTGCCAACAGACCTCAAGCTCACGGGAGACAAATTCAATATTGCCCTGACAATCTTCTACGTTCCCTACATTCTTATCGATGTGCCTAGCAATTGGGTTCTGAAGTATGTTGGAGCAGGATATTATCTACCCGGACTGCTTATCGGATGGGGAATTGTAGGAACGTGCATGGGAGCAGTAAAAACATATGGTGGCCTTATCGCGGCCAGATTCTTCCTGGGGCTATGTGAAGGAGGACTCCTCGGCGGCATGGTCCTCTACCTGTCCATGTTCTATCGGAGGCATGATCTGCTGTTTAGGCTTGGCTTGTTCTATTGTGCTGCTCCACTGAGTGGAGCCTTCGGAGGTCTCTTGGCTACTGGTCTGGCGGAGATCCGCTTTCATGGCTACAATCGTTGGCCATGGATATTCTTTGTGGAGGGTGCCATCACAGTATTGTATGGCACCATGACCATCTTTTTCCTTCCAAACACGCCTATGCAGGCCAAATGTTTAACCGAGGAGGAAAGGGTTGCAGCTGTTGCCCGGATGAAGCTTGATGCTCACGGGGCAAGCAACAAATCTAACGTGGAAGCGGAGCAGTTCTCGTGGAGGTGGGTCCGCATGGCGGTGCTCAACTGGAATACAATCCTGCTGAGCTTGAACTTCTTTGCCATCATCACGCCGATCTACAGTTTCTCACTTTTCCTACCCACAATTATTTCTAGTTTGGGATACAGCAGCGTCATAGCACAGCTTTTCACGGTTCCTCCCAACATGGGCGGCTTTTTTATGGTGCTACTCGGTACTTTCGTGTCTGACAAGATAAAGATGCGAGGACCCATCATGATAGTGGGCTGTTCGCTTGCGATCATTGGCTATATTCTGCTGCTAGTGCCTGAAAAGCCGCTGGTGCATTATGGAGGGTGAGTGAGAGATTCAGTCAGGAATGATAATCCGAAACATTATTGACTTGCAGGATAGAACATTCTTTGTAGCGGCAGGTAGGTCCAGCTCGTACTTTGTACAGTCATGGAAAACCCATGGAGGACTTTTCAGCTCATTATCATACTTCAGGCGTTTTTCCGAGCTCTCCTGCTGTCATGGGCTGGTAGGACAGACCCACTTTTTACTGTTTCCGTGTCAAGGCTGATGGGTATTGTCAAGGCTTGCTAACAACCTAGCACCGCACTATGTTCGAGCGACAGGTACAGGCTTGCAGATTGCGATTGCGAATTGTGCTGCGTTCATCGCCACGTTTACTTATCTACAAGCGGATGCGTGAGTCCCACCTTGACACCCCACTTTATCCCGCTCCGCCCCGGAGGAACACATACTGATAAGGCCACACCATTCTTCCAGTCCTCGCTACATTGCCGGACATTCCATCAACATGGGCTTTCTTGTACTCTCTTTGATTTTAACCACCACGACAATGCTATATGCGAGATGGGAGAATAAAAAGCGCGCCCGGGGCGATCGAGCGTACAGGTTGGCAGAGGGTGACGAAGGAGCTTTAGGTTATCGGCATCCACAATTTAGGTACACTCAGTAGCTGCAGCTGCATGATGAGCAAAACCAGGCAATAATTACTCTACCAAAGTATTGGCTATTTGTATTTCTGGGTCCACGGGATCGCCACTGCATCTGCGTTCGGAAGAAGAGGGTGTGAAAGTGGGACACCCCAAAGCATAACGGTATACCCCTGTTACTTGGTAACGTTGCCGCATGGATGCGCGCCCGGGATCCTGAACCAAAGGAGCAGTTACCAGCAAGTATTTCCAATTGTGAAGCGTGTATTGGACACCCAACACGCTCTCAACGACGACGACGGCGGACAACAGAGGCAATTGTTTGACAGATGCTACGTCGAACACGGCATGATGTTCTGTATGAGGAATCCGATTCAGTCGAGAGGGCTCTGGGGGTGTCTTTTTGTCATCATTGGCCATGATTCGCTGGTGACACGGGCCAGGGCAGGGTAAGCTTAATACGACTTGCATATGCAGCTATAAGATAGGCTCATGCGTCCAAAAGCGGATGGCTTGTATTAGGAGAGGATCGGTCCTGGTAGCCGCCCTGTTGATGTTGGGGCTATCCCTGTTCCTCTGCTCTGATCTATCCCCTCCCCGGAGAACGGCTGCCCCAATTCAGACATCTCCCCTGGTCCGACAGATGTGCGCCAGACCCATCACGACTTAGCGACGATTCGGTCCCCCGGCTAGTGGAGGCGGTTCCCGCTGTATGATCGTCCACTGGCTATACCGCGCTTGTCGCCTCTTATCTTTCACAGCGTACGAATGGCTCTCTTTTAAAATCGTCCAGCATCCTTGTCCGCAGTCCCGTCCCACCACCCAAGAAGGCTTCACGCGTCAACCAATCGTCGGGATGCTGACCCACGATCCACTCACGGGCCCACAATTTCCCAATGTTTTGTCATCACCCATGCAGTGATGTCCTTGTATCTCCTATTGTACCCAAATTCTCCTCCGATTATCGAATATTCCTCCGTGGTGCATGGAACCTGCATATGAGTGCTCGCTCACTCTCGCTGGTCTGGGTCAGCTGTCAGCAATGTCGCGCAGCAGTTACAATGCACCTGTTGGGATGCAATGCAATGCTCCAAATACTCGGTCGCCTATTTAAAGGTACTTAATTGTACCTTTATGGTACTTTTCATAACGACAGCCCGGAGGCACAACCAGACACGCACACCGTCCGACCCTGGCTGTGTGGCCGTTCGCAGCCAAGGTCACAGCTTCTGCCTACCTTAGCTGGTGACTTGGCTGGGCTATCATCATACCTTTCGTGAAAGATAGTACGGTGTGATAGTGGAAATTTTGGGCAAGAAATGTCGCATAGGGATTAGGTAAATAAGCTAGCTCTGGAGTCAATTTTTCCGAATCGGGACACTAGATCAACAGCGTATCGCCAAGAACGTGTGTTCTCTGTGGGTCTCGCATCCACCGTGGCCAGGCCTACTCGGTACCTAGCAAGGACCTCGTATCAAGCAATATGCATCTAGGCGAGAATGTCGCCGTAAGCAGAATCACCGCGGAAGAGCCATGGATTACAGCTCACAGGCTGTACAACAAGCTCCCAATGCAGCAGACCCTTAGGAGCTTTATCGTCCAATGCCTGTCCGTCCCTCGCTTCACCCGCACAGTGGATATCCTGTCACTCCCATATACCCCATGCAAGCTCCGAGTCCGGCTAGTGGGCTTTGGATCGTCACAAGCTTCCACTTCCAGGAAGGGCGATGTGAATATGCATCTAGCAGAGACTTCCCGAGGCGTACACACAAAGTGACCATGACTCAAGCTACCCAGGCTGAGATAAGGGAGCTTCATAAGGGCAGTACGTCCTGCTCCTGCAAGCCTCCTGCCAACTCATACACATTGTCCATCACGGATCTTGAGTTCACCCTCACTCTCGCTCCACACCTCTCCTAATATAGTCTACTCTTCCTCAGCTATTTGCTTTTTGCTCTGGACTAGAGGCTCAACCATCTCTTAACCCTCCCTCTCCCATACAACTGTACTCCCACAGTCGGTCACTACGTTCACTAATACCCTACACCCACCATGAGGTGCTCGACCACCATCTTCGCTGCATGTGCGGTCCTCTTCTCGCTACTGTGGTATGTCTATAGCTCCTTGACCTTCAGACTCAACAACATGATAGACTGACAGCCTCATCACAGCCCACTAGTTGCACCCTCACCAATGATCAAAGTGGAGGGACGAGACTTAGTATCACGCTTCGTTCCTCCAGTGCATCCAGTCTTCCCAAGGGCATATTGGGACAACGAGCCAAAGATTCCCACGCCAGCCCGAGATCCAGTTACACCAGTCAAACGAGGTCACTCTCCCGATCCCACAGCGAGTAACTATAACTTCATCTACCGGTCCGAACCATATGCCTATGCACACGACCACTACAAGTACGAGAAGGATTGGAAGAAGAAGTTCTCGTCGAACAAGAAGGCCTAACAACACTCCTCATAATTACCACACAATCAGCACACTATAATTTCTACCTCAAGTGGCCAGCGCTGCGGTAGCTCCCCTATGGGTTGAGCTGGGGGTACATGTTATTGTTCCCGTGATAATATCAGCACCTTAACATCATCATCTACTACTACTACAATCGAAATCGGACTTATGGGAAGCCAGGCTCGCCATCATTAGTAGCCTCTATCATTGGCTTTTGGCGTTTGCCTTTTTTGTTTTAATTGTTAATTGTTAATACACTCTTTTATCATCAGACGTTCTTGCAGGCGGCATTTACATCTGGACTTTAATCAACTTTTGCGACATAGACCGGGCGCTGGGACAGGACACGAAAGGGATATGGGGATGATTGGGGTTTGATTGATTCTCCGGGGTTGTTGGGGTTCATCAAAGGGTTGTAGCTCTCCGTGAGCTTTGCTGTTGTGGGAGACACTTGTTTAATCTAACTAACGACGATTGATGATGCTTTTTGCTGCGGTTGTTGTTGTGATGGGGGAGGATTCTTGGGGATGGGAGTGCTGTCGTGGGCTGGGGAGCTGGGCAGCAGTAATTTTTCTTTGGGCCTTGGGCATTGCTGAGGCTTCGGAGACATGGCATACCTACTACTACTAGATGGCCTACGACAACACCGACAGAGACATTCGCTTCAGCGGTAGTGGATATAATGGAATGCTCCCCATTGAACTTTGAATCATTTGCTCCACCGTGACGACACAGCTCCACGTACTCCACTCGTAAACTCCACTCCGCTCAACAAAAAATTTCCATGTACCTTTCCATCCGTCACGTCACCCATCACCTCAGACCGCCCTCCCACATGGCCTCCCTTGCATATATACATAAAACCACATCCCACGGTCCCCATTACCAGAAACCCATGTGCTCGTGCCTTGCGTCGCCGCTCTTCCCTACACGCAGCATCTGTCTCAGGTACCGCGTGGGAGGCGCGCAGTGGGGTGGCCCCGGCCCTGCCCTGTACCCGGGAAAGAGGCAAAGCACCCCAAAGGACCCATTCAACTACCCTGCCAGCGGGGGTTAAACGTACATACGGTACTCAGCCCTGTCGCCTCGGCAAAAAGGAGATTATCGGCTTCGTTGCCGACGGTTTTTTTGTAGTCTGTAGTCTGTTTTAGTGCATCCGTCGTTTTGGTGCTAGGTAGCGCCACGGACCCCTGTCGGCTGTTGCGGGCCTGTCCCCCTGTCGACTGTCGCCCAGGGTACTGTGCCAGGGTCGGTTTCTATTTTAGCCCGAGCAAACAAGGATGGACACGAGCATATGCACTAAGTAAGGGAGTACGTGGGAGCTAGTGGAACTATCGATTTTTGCCTTAGCAGGAGGGGTGAGCTCGTGTTGATAAAATGCAGCTAAATGGTTTTTGGCAACGGTTAAACACTATCGAAGTACACCACCATTGACGATT
Source organism: Cladonia borealis (assembly GCA_018257855.2). Taxonomy (NCBI): domain Eukaryota; kingdom Fungi; phylum Ascomycota; class Lecanoromycetes; order Lecanorales; family Cladoniaceae; genus Cladonia; species Cladonia borealis. Next base: position 293,834 of record JAFEKC020000009.1, on the reverse strand, counting down.
CTTGCTCCAGCGCTCTCGGAGTCAGCGAGGGTTTTTGGCTTGAAAGCTTACAGCTGCTGGTATCGGTCTGGACTGGCTGATGCGCTGGTCTGGATAGATTGCAATGTCAGCACGAGCGTTGAAGCGTTGGCTGGATGACTGTGGCTGTCGCGTATTCAAGAGTTTAATATGAACGAGGCATTCTTGTTACAAGGAGCACCTGGTGATGTGGACATTTGTACGGTTACGTAGGCGACAGTATCTGGAGTAATTCGGTTGATTAGTGATTCCGTGTACATCATAGGATTCCTATGTCAAAGAGCGTGGTTACTGCGTACTCATATAGCTGTTGGGATTGATTTCCCTGCTAGTACACCCGTCATATGTGCCTGTGCATCCCGTACCATCCTCCATCCTTCCGGTTCCCAACGTGAATCCAGGGATACCTACAGATACTAGGCATTCTTCGCAGGTGTCGGTATCTTATCGGAGAAATTTTCTTTAGTGCATTCTGCGCACCCCTCTGGCCTTATGGCCAAGCATGGTTGGGGAGGGTCAAGTCGGCTGTTCATGCTTGTCTCTTCAAGAGCTCAGCAATCGGGCGTGGGCCGCTAGGTGTAGGTTGGGGTGGCTTAGAAGGTCGCTAGATGGCCCTGCTAGAACGCCAAGTGTACCCTTAAGCACATTCAAGGCGTCAATGGGAGGAGGACGATAAAGAACACCTACTAAAGTAGAGCTACTGGCGGTGAGAAGCGTGCAAGGTATTGATGGGCCTGCGATTACCATGTTGATTTGACTCTGGAATGCGTATTGCGTGAGATATCGAGGGATCCTTCAAGCGATCTGCTATCGGCCCCCAATAAGACCCATGCCTTCAGGTCCTTCCCCAGAGGCCCGTCCCCAGAATCCTAATTTACCGGTACTTGGGTCATATAGCCGCTCAGCCAGGAAAATTTCACTGTACATTGCGCTAGAACAAAATGAAGATTTTGGCCGCTTAATCAGCCTCATCCTTCTCTTTTAGGGTAGATGGGCGTTGAGGGCGGAGGCTCTGCTGGCCGAGCCAGCATCGAAACGAGAAGCGAAATTGTGTACAAGGGTACCCAAATTCCAGAACCATTTCGGAACGTCGCCGTACCGCGGACTCTCATGGTTAATCTCCAAGCGCGCCCACCAGCGTAGGTGTAGACAAAGCACATTTCCACACCGTATTCCTAAGCATTAAGTTTGCCCATGTTCAGTAATGGAATTGCTCAGCTCCACCAAATCTCCTCCCTATCTCAGTGAGGGAAAATGTTGACAGTGATGGCGGCCAAAGCCATCAATCACAGCACAGGTTGGAGCGCCAGCCCAGTGCCATTACGGAAACAGATGGCCATGTCACAATCTCGTGTCCTAATGTATTTTTCTGATTTCCATGTGTATCTCCCCTTGCGCGCCAGCTGCCCTGAGCGCAACCGCCACGGTCTTTATCTCCAGCTGAATCGACCTCTTCGCGGCAGCCCAGACTTCCGGTGCCCAGCGCTATCGTGATTTTGGGGATCCCAAAGACTCAGCTGCTACTGCAGCCACTGTCACTTTGGCCCAGGGCTATCAGGGTCGTCGGATTAGTGCGATGCCTTTTCCTAGCGTTCAAAGTTTCCTAATCAATCGCCGATGACCATTTCTGTAAGGCTGCTTTGACCGGATAAGGGAAGGGAGCATAACTCGAAGTGGTATTTAAGTCAGCTTGGGTGGTACCGGTGGCTGGATGTTTTTGTTTGTTAAATTGTACAAAGTAGGTGTAGACAAAATGCGCATTCATTTTGGGTGAATTGCATCATTGTTGGCCTGATAAGCTATACACCATATATAGAGGAGTTCAGGTCCAATGAGGTCTTGATGGCGTTTGCTGGTCATGAATATATGTGCTGTTGTTGTGGTTGCGACTGGCATATATGACTCTGATCGACTGGCATATATATGACGCTGATCAACTGGCATATGTGATCCTGTCAATTAGAGCTTGTCAAGCCTCTTCTAGTCGTACCTGACAAGACTAGAAAAAAGGAAGTAGGCCACGCCGGACGCTGTTGCTGCTGCCGTTGCGACGTGACGAGCAACGAAACCAACAGTTACAACAAAGTCCTTGAAACACCGTCAGCAAGACCGCATATGTTGGTGGAGGATTTCGTAGTGGTTGATTGATCCAGAAATACCGGTAAGTGTCTTCATGCATCCTATTAAGTGTCTTCAGGCATCCCATCAGCATACTAGCTTGGGCGACTAAGCCCGATACGGTAAAGAGCTCTATGGCACAGTTCTGCTTTGCCAATACTCCGTTGTATGAAGGATTCACCCCGCCGCTCTCGTTGATCACCCTCATGTATATCTGCAAATGGACAAGAAATTCAGGAGGGCTGTGTTCTTTCAGGCTTACACAGCTATACAAAGCCTTTGTAGAGACTCTCCTGTCTGTCTGGATCTGCAAATTGACAATAAACTCCAAAACGGCTTTGTTCTTCCAGGATAGCATGGCTGGACAATGCATTTGCAGAAACCCTTCTCTTTGTCTGTCTTTTGATAATGTTAATGTGTGACGACGATGGTACGCATATAACTATCACGCGTTGGTCAATAGTTCTCATTGTTCAAGAAATCGCCTCATCCTCACACGTCTCAGAGGATCAGTCCAGGAAATCGAAACCAAGAGCAAACCCGGCTCCAATAGGAGATTTGACCCTAATTCGCCATGATGGCTTTCACGGTCGTCTTGTTCTTAGCACTGGCGGCCAGCATTGTGAACGCGAGCCCGATTCCATTCTCAAATGCTGTTCCTTCAGCAACCACGATAGAAGCCGGCCTCCCGCCAGTATACGCACCTGATGACTCTCCCGTCCATTCCACAATCTCTGAGGTCTATGATCATTGCGAGGATCCTAGTGATGACGGACCTCCCTATCATTCCACTTCTGGCTTTGTGAAGCCCCCTCTCTCTGAATCCGGAACCGCCTCAGGATCGGGCTCGAGTGCCGATTATCAACGGCTTATGAGTGGGCGCGGTCTCAACGCAGCGGCTGAAGCTGAATCGGCTGCCCTGCAATATAGGACAAGCCACGGCCTCGACGCAGAGGCTGAAGCCGAATCCGCTATCCATTGCCAGCAGTATAGGACAAGCCACGGCCTCGAGGCTGCTGACTCTGACAGAATTGAGAAAAGGAAGAGTGGGGAATCTGACAGCGATGGTCAAAATGCCTGGGATCTTGGATATCATCCCCATCTTCGCCACCAAAAAGGGGAAGGATCTGACTGCAGAATTGCGGGGAGTGGAGTTTTGTGCCGGGTGAAGCAAGATGCTGGGCCGATGCAAAATTATGAAGCAAGTCTTGCGGAGCCTGACATTCCCACACACATTGCTAACATCGATTAAAGCATGCTCGGTGCAAGTCGAAGGTACGACGTCGAGAAAGTTTAGGTTTTACGAATTTCGTTGGTAGCCTTATTTGGTCTTTAGGATTAAATTACTTGAGATTAGCCCATAGACTTTCAACGTCTTTCGGGACAACCTAAAACATTATGATTTATCAATGAATCCGGTGCCTTGGCCATGATGTTTGATGATGCTGATCAGTCTATTATTGCACTAGAATTTCTATAGAATTTCTTTTGCCGCTCAAAATTCCGCCAAGCTTTCATTGTCCGTGCTGACTAATCGAGCGCATGCTTCTTCAGGGGATCAGAGTATTGTTCTGTGTTTATTGCCAGGCATTCGCCGTGAAAACCTACACGACCAAGTCATGCAACCCATGGCTCGAAAGTCCTTACCCTACCAAGCGAATGCAAACCTGCCACGGGGTGTGCTCAGACCAACAAAGCTGTGACGAAGACTTGCACCAATACCTCCCGTCAATAGCGAACCACGTTAAGCCAAGTTATCTTACAAGCACGAAGCTGGAGACTATCCTCGAAGGGTCCAGAGCAAATTTTATGTTGAAGCCTCCGGAGGCCGGGGCTGTGAACCATAAGAGCAGAATAAGGGGCTAGAGCAATCAACATAAGCCTATACGTCTACGTGGTTGGAAGCAATGAAGAAGGCGAAATGGGTCCTGGGCCAAGGATACAGTCACTGAAAATCGTCGACCTTGCCTCGAGCCAATTCATGAAAAGGCTGGTCTTGTGCAGCTAGCTACTAGGGTTAAGCATTGCGTTGTGCTCACCCGCGATAACAAGTTTTTGAGTGGGAAGCTGTTCATGACAATGCCCTGGGTTTAGAAGGTGGGTTGGAGACTCTCTTTTAACTTAATGCCAGACCGACCTATCAAGATGTGAAGCAATCTATCGATGGGAGATTCGGATTTGCACTCCCTATAGAGCTACAGTATTGACTGATCCTGCGGCCCTCAATCCAAGGCATCATGAACCTCGTCCTACATAGCAATCACGCTGTTGCTCCGCCTACAAGGGTACAGTCCTTGCATGGAGGTATAGCAGCCCGCCATATCAGATCGCATGAAGATTACGTACATGGAGAAAGAGCGAGGGACTCATAGCGCGGCCAGTACATTCGGTCAAAGAACTATTGTATGATGCGAGTTGTTGGCATCCACTTTTCAATTGCGGAGAGGAACAATGGAGCCCTAGCAGATGTCCTTCGTCACCATGACTTGCAAGCAAACTTTGCAAACTTCTGACCGTAGGGAGCCAGCGAGCGGCAGGATAAAATTGGAGGCATACAAAATCTGTATATGCGGCAAGTCCACATCTTCCTCGTGTGGGGGAGTTATTCTGAATAGCTTTGGTCATAAAGCTCCTCGGCCATCTCGAAACGCGGTTGTTTGGGCCATTCGTTGGTTTAGTATCTTTCGGAATGCAGCTTGACGATTTTTTTTGAACCCTGCTTCACAGTAAGACATGGCTCAGCACCTGAGAAAGACGACCATGGGTCGTGTCTGGTCAGTAGAGCAAAAAAAATCTCGTGGCAAGACGGCCAGCAGATGCTGTTTTGCTCAATCTCGACTAGGACCTGGTTGAAAAGCAGCAACAATACACGTGCTGCGTTTTCTCAAATCAGGTGTTCGCTGTAAGATGGAGCGAAGAAGGGCCGACCTCCCAGATGCCCCTGCTTGTTTAGTTCCAGTCTCATAACCAGAGACCCAGACAGAACCAAGGGAATGATCATTTTCGTCGACACTGCTGCTGGATCCGCAGAGTATTCTCAGATTTGTTCCATATTTCGTCGTGGAAGTGGAACAGGAAGGCCTAATGATTTTGCTGACGCTCTATGTGGAGCCCAGAAAGCTCTGAAGGAAGCATTACGCTTGACACGTATTGTCAGATTACCAACACGGTTGATTTCATGGCAACTGGGGGCCTGGAGGCCTGGAGCTTGTATTTCCGCTGATACTCGGCCTGGATTGGGCAGATTGACTTGAATAGCCCCCCGGGATAGGAATCGAAGGATACTCGAGTAAGTGCTGCCTTGGAGAATGTTCATTCCACAGGCATCATGAGCATCGCCGAAGCCACAACATATTTCCCGGGACGAATCGTCATCCTCTATATTAGCCAAGGCTCTTAAGGCTAAGGAAGTATTAGTATGTGTAGTGTTGGAGATTTTTTAGTTCCTTCGACTATGCTGGTGCTTACAGTACTATGATCTCGTTCAGTACTACTGTTGTTCTGCAATGCATCAAGCCAGCGAGTCCGATAGCTTCAAAATGCACCAAACGAAAAATCACACCCATAATACGTACTTGAACCAGACAAGCAGAAGGTGACTCTGTGCAACATCATGGTGTGCTCTTGGGCAATTCCAAGACCGTTGAACATCGATTGCGCAAGTCTTTCCAGCTTGAGTATGGCGCCCGCGATGGTTAGAATAGCGGCGCCGTTCCATGGAAATTCCTGCCGCCGAGATGTGGATGGATCGAATGGCACCAACTGTACTCGGTGACTTCCCGTTTTCTCATTCCTTAGGCAAATCTACGAAGTACGCCGTTGTGAAAGAGGAAATTGACATTGGTCGCCTTGTAAGGTACCTTAAGGTACTCAAAAATTGGTGAATTGTTGTCAGCTCTAAGGTAAGGCACAGTCCTCAGGCGTCCCGCTGCGGATGATCTGAACGTCTCAACTCTGCCCCTACGCCGCCAACACCATTGTGTTGATCATACCATTCACCGTCAGACAAGGACTCCTCACCACTCATGGCAAAGACTGCGTGCATCGCCACTACCTTTTTCTTGAAATTGACCTAGTATCAAGTCTTTCTTCATGTCACCTAACGTGGCGTGAAGATACTATCCCACTCCCAGGTGTTTCATATTTACTCGATGTAGCCTACATTGGTATAATGCAATCCATACGCAGCCAAAATATCTGCTGTTCAGGTACAACTCTGTCTACCCACGCTGAGCTATCTCATTTCTGTCATAATATTCATTGTTGGCTGTAATATTCGCGGAACTTAAGGCCAACTTAGGCCCCCGACCTCGTTGTCTCGAGATCCAGCTGAGATTCCACTCTGTGGATGTTGTATATTTTATGTCCTTATATATTATGAGCGCCGCACGATCCACCTTATGATGTAGTAGGTCCATTCTCGGAAGCTTGATTCTCTGCGGTGTTTGCTTGCGTATATTTGTTTCCTATCTCTCGACATTCGTTTAAGAAAGCCGGCAGACTGTTCAGCATTATCACAATGCAACTCAAGCTCCTGGCCAGCGCGGCCCTGTTCCCTATCCTCTCCCTTGCACAGATTCAAGGTGTTGACCAGAACCTGGTATTTCTCTACCGAGACCATGCAGCAACACACGAACCTGACATCTTCAACTTAGGTATCAAAAATCAGCGCAGACGCCGCCGCCATCACAGCGAACCCAACCTGGATCGCCGCCGTCAACGCTGTAGCCTCCGCAGCCCCCTCCTCCGTCCTAGCAGCAGCAGGAAATAACCCAACTATCCTCTTCAACCAGATCGCCAGCGCAACCACCCCCCCAAGCTGGTACAGCAACGTCCCCACCTCAGTCGTCGGCCCCTTCGCCAGCCTCGTCGCCCCAGCCATCAAAGCCAACGCCGATTTCAACGCCTACATCTCCTCCGCCGCCGCCCAACCCGCCGGCTCCGCTCTCCTCAACGCCGTCTACAGCGCCGCTCCTCCAATCGTCCAATCCTCCTTCTACAATAATAAACTCGGCTTGGTGGCCTCTGTGGTCGTTTCAACCGCATCGTGGGCTTCGAACATCCCTCTCCCCGTCCAGACTAGTATCGCAAATGTATACAACTCCGCTCTCCGGATCGAGGCCTCGGATCTCGAAATCACCAGGACCGCGAGCAGGACTGGTACCGGCCGGGTCCCGTATGGAACTGGCAAACCCTCTATCAGCCTCCTACCCTTCGGTACCGGCCGTCCGTCTAACTTCCCTACTTACTCATCTTGCACTGCCGTAACTGTCACCACAACCGTCACTGCCTCGCCCTTTAGCAAACCCTCCTCCGGCTGCTCTAGCTTCTCTAAACCTACCTCCGTTGCCTCCGCTGGCTTCTCTACACCTACATTCCTTGCCTCAACTGGCTTCCCTAAACCCCCTCCCACTCCCCCTACCACTGGTCTGCCGCCCGTATCGACGACGACGGCGTCGAACACCTCGAAGACTACTTCGAGCAGTGTGGTTGCGTTCACGGGAGCGGCGGCGCCGAGGATGGGGAAGGGTGGGGTGGGGGTGATGGCTGTGGTTGTGGCGGGAGTGGGGGGGTTGCTTGTTGGGTAGAGTGAATGGTTGGGGGTTGAAAAGCGGAGAGGATAGATTTGTTTTTTGATTTTTTATCGGATGCATGAGCGTGAATGGTGCTGCATTAATGGGTTTTCCTTTGTGTGTGCATGCAGCTGTACTCTACGTGGGGTGGCTGGATACGATAGATGGATATAATAGCATGTCGAGGAATAGAGATACCCGCCCTGCGGTTTTGCTCTCACTGTTCTGGGGCTATGTGATGGAGCTTGGCAATGGTATTAGTCTAAACGCCCCTAAAATTCATCCTGCCCATGATCGATCCAGCATTTTGCATTGCACCGGGGTGTCTTTGGGGGTGTGAATCATTATTGTTTATTGTCATTGTTATTGAGAAAGTCCTATTAGTCTAAACGCCTCTGGAATCGATCCTGCTGGGTATGCGTTTTACTCTCACTGCTGTGAGTCAATGTAGCTTAGGAATGGTAATAATTGCACCAAAGGGTCTTGGGGGTTGAATCATTGTTGTCTATTGCCATTGCTACCGAGAAGTCCTATTAGTCTAAACGCCTCTAAGATTCATCCTACTCATGATCGATCCCAGCATTTTTGCCGCGCATATGCACATTCGGTCATAACCTAGGCCGCCAACATGTCATAAAGGCTCGCGATGTGCATCTACCCACGCACGCACAACAAGCCTGAAAACCCCCATGCTTTTTGTTGTAATTGAGACTGACTGTCTATACCTGACCCATTGTGACCATCTTTTTGCGCAAGTAGTTCTTGTATTCGCCAATTGTACCGTCCCATCGTCTAATGGTTTTGTTTTCGCAGACCATAATGTCCTTGGCAATTTTGTCGAGGAGTCTGTGGAGATGTATGTTAGTTTATTGAGTATAGTTGACGGAAGGAGTGTCATACCGGAAGTCATGGGAGACTACCACTACACCTCCACTAAAAGCATTGATGGCATCCGCCAAAGAATCAATCGTTGGGATATCCAGACCGTTGGTGGGCTCATCCAGTAACAGCATGTTCGGCCCGTCTATGGCTAACAGTGCAAACACAATCCTACTCTTCTGCCCTTCTGAGAGAGTTCCCATCAACGCAGTTTGTGACTCTCCTGACAAGCCGTATCGACCGAGTTGTTGCCTCCAGTACTGGTAGTCCTGGCTCTTGTCCGAATATTTGTCACGCACGAAGTCCAGAGCAGACTTGGTCAAGTCTAGTTGTTCTGCTGAATGCTGGCTGTACATGCCCAGTTTCAAATGAGTATGCCTTGAGATGACACCGCTAGTAGATGATAGCTTGCCAGTCATGAGGCGAAGTAATGTGGACTTCCCGACACCGTTGGGACCGACGAGCGCTGTTCTGCTATCCATATCTACACCGAGATCCAGATTCTCATAGAGGTTATCTTTGGCTTCGCCAGAGTAGGAGAAGGTGACCTCGTCGAAGGAAAGGACAGGAGGCGGGAGCTTTTCGACATCGGCGAAGCGAAAGGTGAAGACTCGATCTTGCGGGACGGGCTGGAGGAAACCTTCTGCTTCCATCTTATCCAAAATCTTTTGCCTTGACTTCGCTTGTCGGACCAAGTTGGCGTATGTACCTGCTGAAGCAATGAACTTTTTAATGTGTTGTATCTCTTCTTGCTGTTTGGCGTATGCTTTCATATGGTTTGTTTCTTGTTCTGTGCGAGTCTTCACATACGAATCGTAGTTACCACCGTAGTAGATAAGCTTATTCCCGCGCATATCTATCATGTTGGTGCAAACTCCGTTGAGGAAGTCCATACTGTGTGAAACCAGGATCAGGGTACGATCCCACTTCTTCAGATACTCTTCTAACCACACACAGGCTTCAAGATCTAAATGGGCGGTGGGATCATCGAGTAGGAGGAGAGATGGTTTGACAAAAAGTGCTTTGGCTAATGCGACACGCATTCGCCATCCACCAGACATGTCTTTGGTCATCTTGTTGATCGTTTTCTTGTTGAAGCCGAGACCAGTGAGAATTAGGGACGCGCGGGTTTGGAATGTCGAAGGGTCCATTGTTTCCATGCGCTGTTGGCGTTAGCATTGCCGGGGAAGAAATAGTATTTCCGCTCACCTCATAGAGATCCTCGAGCAAAGGGTCCTCAGGGCCGTTCTTTTCCAGAATTTCTTCTGCTTGCTTGTCCATCCGCTCCATCTCCCTTTCTGCCTCTCTTACTACCCACGCAAGAGCACCCAGATCACTAGGTGGGGCACCCTCGTTCAACAAGTAAAGATCAACATGCTCAGGTATCGGATATTCTCGTTTATCGATAGCTTTCAGTAACGTTGACTTTCCGCAGCCATTCTCCCCAAGCAGTCCATATCTTCGACCGTAGTTGAGCTCGAGTGTGGTATCTTGGATGAGAACTTTGCCATGAAACACTAGTGATGCTGAATTGATCTTGACGTCTCTGCTGGCTTGTAGCGAAGCCAGGACTCCCGTTGTGACTCTGTCCGACAAACCATGCTTATCCAGTTGGTCCGTCAACTTTTTGACAGCGGTCATTTTCTCGGTTGTAGTTGCGGGCTGTTCATCATCGGGCAGAGCGTTGCCATCGCCATCGAGAAGTGGTGGTGTCTCGTCACCGTTGACTGATGAGGCGGAGGATCCGGTCTTGGAGGCAGCTTTGGAAGAGACTTTGGACGCAACTGTTTTCTTCTTGTCTTTTCCGTCCTCTGCACGCTTAGCCTGACGGGCTGCTTTCGAAGCGGACACCATATTGATGTTGGTTTGAAGGGTGATGAGAAGGTGGAGAGCCGAACTAGAAATGTCGGTGGGCTGTGGGGCTGGGCTTATCGATTGGCTGAAGCCCGAGACGATGTGGGGCGGTATCAGTACACCTAGAAACCAAAGTCGTGGGGATCCTTGATATGGGAGGTGTGTGCAAGTCGATGACAGAATATTTATTCCTCTGATCTATTCGCAAGAGGATTCATGAGTGATCGAATGTCACAGCTGAAGCCTTCACATTTTTCTTCGCTTAGGGCGATGCAAAGCTACACTACGGTTGACCGTAACTATAAAGACGTTGTGCCGCCACTGTGGTAAGTAATTTCCTCGCTCTGCCTCCTTCCTATGTAAGAGAATGGAGCATAAGTAATACATAGAAGCTCTCTAAGCAACGTTGATGAGTGGTATATCGAGCGTCCGTAGATCCTGAGCACCATTTGTATCTTGGAGACATCTAAACCGAAGGAGCTCTCCACAGAAGCAGCCTTGTTCGTGGTCCTCGTGGCATACTCCCAGCTCCCGACGCATTGTTATATTGAAGGAAATAAATCTCTTTTCAAAATTGTAGTAGTCTGGATGGCTTAGTTGGTTAAAGCGTCGGTCTCATATTGATTTATGACTACTCGTCACGAGTAGCTATCCGAAGGTCGTGAGTTCGACCCTCACTCCGGACACTAAATTTTTGGTCTTTCTGAAGGTGGTTTCGGGGTCTTGTTCTCTGCTATCGCTCGATACAATTCCATCTGGGGTCTCTCTGGGAGTATACGAAATCTGCTTTACATATGTTGAGACACCTTCTCAGCTACAACCGTGGTGCTTCTACATGAATCCCAGCACAAGCTCTTGGCTGCTGACTAATCCATTACGTTCGAGAAACCGAAAAAAGGACTTCTCCCTATATCTGTTTGTCATCGCGTCCTGCTGCTACCCATTTTGGGCAACAGCTTGTTTAAACATTCTTTTGCATGCATGACGCTTCATCTGCGACTCCTGTGCTCCGCGGAATGCGGTCCAGCGGCTTTGCATTGGCCTGAGCGCCGGCTTGGATGTCTGGTGTTAAGGTGCATCCATAATGTTGCCGCCTCATCGCTCCATGATGATGGCGTCTAATCGCACCATCTCATTTCTTGCTTTGCCGATGAGAAGATGGCTGAATACTGTTTTGGACGTGAAAAATGTGTTCCACGGAGGCGAAGCATTTTTCGGTTGATATTGACCGTCATCTGAATGCATACATTCCCTCAAACTTCGTGCACAGGCTACCGAAGCCGATAGCACGGTTCTTGGGGTATCGCGATGGTCCGAGGCAGGATATTGGAAATGTACTCATTGCAGGATGGGCCTTCTTAGGGGCATTTGTCGGAATCATCACCATTGAGGCGGTTTTCATGATACCTGCAATACATGACCATGGCGTCCCAATCGTTATTGCAAGCTTTGTGAGTCGTTCTGTGCATTGGAATAATAGGCTTATTGCTGAAACTTAGCAGGGCGCTGCGGCTATTTTGGAGTACAACACCATCGAATCTCCACTTGCCCAACCACGCAATATTATTATCGGACATTTTCTCTCCGCCGTGATTGGTATCAGTGTCACCAAACTCTTCTCACTTAATCCCAATTTCGAGAATCTGCAATGGGTGGCTGGAGCGTTGGCCTGCGGGCTGGCCTCCGCGGCCATGACCCTTACGAAAACTATACATCCTCCGGCTGGAGCCACGGCATTACTTGCAGCTGTTGATCCGCAGGTAGAGCCGCTGGGCTGGTACTTGCTGCCTCTAGTACTGCTCAGTACAGCCCTTATGTTGGTAACATCGCTTCTTCTCAACAACATACAACGTCAATATCCTACGTATTGGTGGACGCCAGCGGACTTGGCCAGGAAGGACAAACCAGATGACGTCGAGAAGAACTCAAGCAGCAAGATGTCGCTTAATCCAAAGATGCAAAATGCCGAGGAAGCCGAGGAGCCTGTTATCAAGATAACGAAAGACGGGGTCTCTGTGCCTGATGGTATATGCTTTGCACACGAAGAGATGGACATACTGGAGGTACTGCATCAACGGCTCGGATTTGGGATGCTAACCCTACAGGAGGCTGCTGTACAGCCACGGAGCACACGAGCATCGCCTTCACATTGCTCCTAATGCTTTCATCTGCTGCTACGGCTCCGGCGATGTATCATGATATATGTGTGAGACTGAACGGCTTCCGATATCTTCAAGTCGCATAGCACCGCTCGGAAAATGTACTATGATAGACGTGTAACGCGAAATAGCTCCATGTGTACTCTATGTTCGGCATAGCTGTTCATCGAAAGTGTGATTTTAGCATCACTTGTGTATGTACCTAAGAAAGATGAACGGTTCTTCGTCATCCGCATTCTAAATCTCAACGCCTGCCCCTATAGAGTTGCTGATGCGATTGATAACCGCATAGTATTAGGGAGGTCATCATTCATCAAGGTGCCAATCAAGGATTAAAACAGTTGTGAAAGGCATCTCGTGTAGCAAGTGTGCGGGGTAAATAGAGGCTCTCGAAAAGTTATGGTAATAAGGGGTATGTTCATAGCTGGACAAATTCAAGCCTGTGATTCTTTGAGAGGGCACGTTGTCCCGGAATGAGCCTAGAGAACCCCCTGGAGCTTGAATCGAATAGGCACGTTAGGCACCGGAAGGCTGCCTAAGGAGCGGCCCGAGGCACGAGTTCTTTCCCTTGGCCCGTTAACATTACTGCTCTGTTGCCTGCACATGCGATGAACGCATGAACCTAGCCATGCCTGTATTGACAGAGGACGATATCTATCGTACCTCAACGCAATACCGACTATGGTCCTTCACTCGGGAGTCACTGTCCTCCCTGAGGTCCACAACTAACCAATCTGCTGCTGAAGGCGTAAGAGCAGCCCTCAAGAGCATCCACTCTCAGCAAACGGCAGGAGAATCAGAGGGGCAGAGGAGTCATGACGAAGTGACTCGGCCTACAAATTATCTGAAGGAAGTCGACTGCCTGAGTGTAGAAGAGGAGCTGAAGCTTGTTGGATTCTACTGCGTCAAGACAATGCAGTTCGCGGATTTCTGCGAATTTCCTACCAACGTGAAGGTACAATGACTTGGCTACTCTCATACTAGAAGCTGTTGGAAGCTCATTTCACCGTCTTGTTAGGCTACCGCCGTCCAATATCTTAAACGATTCTATCTCTCAAATTCTCCCATGACCTACCATCCTAAAGAAATGATGCCCTCAGCCATATTCCTGGCTACAAAGACAGAAAATCACTACACCTCTCTCAACAGCTTCGTCGCCAAGCTGCAGAAAATCACTGCAGAGGATGTGATTGCGCCAGAGTTCCTTCTGACGCAGGGTTTGAGGTTCACTTTCGATGTGCGACACCCGCATCGCGGGCTGGAAGGCGGGTTCATGGAGCTTTTGGCATTGGCCAGGGGCAAGGAGAATTCTGTCCCAGGCAATACTAGATCGCCAGGCCAGCTTCAACAGGCGATGATGGAGCTTGAGCCGGCAAAAGGTGGTAGTAAGATAACTAGGTCCGCAGAGGATGTTGTTCGGCGCATACAGACCGCTCACGGCAAAGCTAAAGATGTCCTCAAGACCGCAGCTCTTCTCACAGATGCCTATTTCCTCTACACTTCTTCGCAGATCTGGATGTCGTCTTTATATCTCACAGACGAACCTCTTGCCCGCTTCTACATCAATTCTAAGCTGCCTTCACCATCCCCAATTCAACCGAGACTATTTATAATCTTAAAGAGTTGCGCTGATCTTCTTCGGTCATCTCCTTCCGCTGACCCTGGCGAAGCTGAGATGAAAGAATTGATGAAAATAGATAAGAAGCTATACAAGTGTCGAAATCCCGAAAAGATAGACCTTGTTGGAATCAACAAGGCCCAGAAGAGGGAAGGGCACGAGGATGGGCTGGACGACAAGCTGATAAAGAAAAGGAAGCTGGAGAGGCAAAAGTCTGAGAAAGAAGCGGAAGACATTTTTGGGCCAGCACTGGAAATCAAATAAAATAAGATATGCGAGGACAACATGTCACTGTCTGGTAAGTCTTGCATTGCTACCCGTAGCATTCAATCAAACGTGCATGGTTATCCCAGCGACTTTCGCCTCAAGACGCTCTTGAACGCTTCACAATTCATGCCTAGAGGCTGTTGTGGGCTTCACTATGGGTCCATCAAGCCTTTGGATGACTGCAAGCCGATGTAACATTAAATGGAACCAACAATGGCCCAATTATCAATCTCGGTCTACCCTTATACATGGGTCTTGGAACGAGCATTGAGAATCAGAAATATCGGGCTTTGTAGTGATACTAGGTATTTGAGTCATACAAAGGCACTATATGGAGGTAAAGGCTCAGTGGCAAGGAATCCAGTTTAGTAGAGACTACCTAGTTAAGGATCCCAAAGTACCGCCAGCACATCTAGAGTGAGTATAAGCAACAGGCAGCACACCGAAAGAGTCATATTCCAAATTCGATAGCATAATTTACCCATGGATGGTGTAATGAATGCCTGATGTTCCGCTTGTGACTCAACGCGCTAAGAAAATCCTTCATACTACCCATCCACACCTAAGTACGGCTGTGGCAATTTACAAGCGAGAAGTTCACAAAAAGCCCATTGCTTGCATTTTCTTTCATGACCTACCATCCATTTCTTGCATACAATCTCTCTTTTAGCATCATACAAGAGGGATGACCGTACATACCTCCCTCCACGACACCGCTGTTCCCCACACCGACATCAAGGCTACCATGATGGACGCTGCCACCAAATCCTCTGACACAACGGTCAATGATGACGGTGAAGCATCAGACAAGGAGCCTGGAATGATCGCAGACGTCAAGAACCTGTACCAGTCGAAGCCTGATAATCGAGGCAAGACAACATGGGTCGACAAGTATCCTGATGACCTCGAGGAAGCAGCAGAGAATGCACAAACCGCTCGTTACGCCTTGCTCATACGCTTTACCAAATGTTACGATGGCCGTAAGAAGTTACAAGTCAACTCCATTATCATTCAATCACCGCTTTTGAAGAAAGCACTTGGGAAAATCCTTAAAGACTATCCGGGGATCACCACCAGTCTTGACCGCCTGACCTTCAACGCGCCATTTCAGCCTTTTGTTCATCGTTGGACCAAGCTTGTTGAGGCACTTGCGAGCGAGCAAAATACCGAGCCACATGCTCACCTTAGATTACTCTATCGCATACTCGAAGAAGAACTTCGAGATGATCTCAAGGCTCGCGATGATTTTATTCTCAATGGCGTCATTACTTACTCCACTCTTTGGATGATCTTTGAACCTGGCACTGTGGTATTCTCTGTCAAAAATGGACAGAATTGTGCAGCCAAATTCACGAGCGGCAATTACCAGCAGACCCCATGCGGCGAAATCTATGCTCTTCGTTGCCAAATTGTCGATTGGGACGGCGAGAAATTTGGGCTCGGAAACGAGTCATCAAAGATTCCGGTATTTCAAGGGACTATGGAGATCACAAAGCTCTCTGCATTCCCGCTGATTTATCATCCTGACATATCTGGGGTCAAGTGTGATCTTATCTCTAGGGGCAAGGTCTTTGAAGAGCTTAGTGGTTATCACTACAAAGCGTACCAGGGAGTGGCTATTGGGGAAGGTCCATGGGGACCTATCAAGTTCAATGTGAGTTGCTTTGCAACTTGGGTCATAATCTGTTTTCTTTTACGACACTAACGGTAAAAATAGGTGGATAGCCGTATCATTCTCGATACCTACGGATGGAACCGCTTTAACCCGAACCGCCAGGTCTCACTAACTGCCTTGTCCAAACCAAAAGATAAGACCGTCGTCACGATTGTCTCCGATACAGAAGATAATGAGAGTGAAGAAGAGCAAGCCGACGACGAAGCCTACTCAAACACTGATAGCTCATCGGAGGAGAGCTTCACGTATGCTCGAAAGAGATGGAACCCTATGCCGGCCTTAAACACGGATGCCTTAGACGCAAATGCCTTGGACGCAGGTGCCTTGGACGCCGGTGCCTTGGATGCAGGTGCCTTGGACACAGATCACTTAAACCCAGATGAATTACTTATCTGCAGCGCAACCCTCAAAGGCTACTCATTGAGGAATAAGAAATGGCTCACCTTTTCTATTGACTCCGTGAAAGACATCAAATACAACGAGGGCGCCTTCGAGAGCCTCGTCCTTCCGGAGGACCACAAACAGCTCATTCTTGCCCTTACCGAGAGCCAGGTGGCGAACAAGGAGAGATTTGATGATGTAATCCAAGGCAAAGGGAAAGGGATGATAATGTTGCTCTCTGGACCTCCTGGCGTCGGTAAGACATTGACCGCAGAGTCTGGTAAGTGCCAGTCCTTCCTCCTTGGAAAAGAGAGTTTTGACCAGTCTCCTAGTCGCGGAAACCATGAGAGCACCCCTCTACTTGATGAGTGCCGGTGACCTCGGGCTTGACTCTTCTGAAGTCGAGTCATCGCTGTCTAACGTCCTCGAAATGGCCACAAAGTGGAATGCGATCCTCCTCCTGGACGAAGCCGATGTCTTCCTCGAGCAACGTTGCTCTCAAGACCTCGAACGGAACAAACTCGTCTCCATTTTCCTCCGTCTCCTCGAGTATTACGAAGGCATCCTGTTCCTCACTACCAATCGTGTCGAGAATATTGATGCTGCCTTTCAGTCTCGCATCCACCTTAGTATCCACTACAACGAGCTTGACACCTCTTCCAGACGCCACGTCTGGGAGAACTTATTGACTGCATCAAAAGGGAAGGAGCACGGGTTTCGCGAGCACGAGCTGGATTTCCTGGCTGGTTATAAGATGAATGGGCGTGAGATCAAGAACGTGCTCAAGACTGCGCAGTTGCTGGCAAGTAGGCAGGGGTCTGAGTTGGAGTTTTCGACTGTCATGGTCGTGTTGCACATTGAAAAGAAACAAATTGAAACTTAAGTTGAGAATTGAGAAGGCACAATATTGATTCTCATTCGCATTGGATCAGCATTGAATGCTCATAACGTCAAAGAAACGCCATTCTTTAGGTTCTATCGGATTTCTAGGACTGCAATTGGTAGCTTAAGTACATTGTTGAATGGAAACACCTTCTGGCATGCATGCCGTCATCTATGCCATTCGCATCGTCAGTCTACCGTCGTTTCTAGCTGCGTTATGGTATCACACCCGCCATGTCCCGCCAAATTATCTCCAGGCTGTTGTGTTTTCTATTTGCGTGATGGTACCACACCCACCATCTCTCGCCAAAATGTCTCTAGGCTACGGTGTTTTCCATTTGCGTGATGGTCCTACAACTACGATATTCCGCAGCATTTCGGTAGTTTATTGGTGGGTTGTGCTATGATATCGGGGAATTTATGATCTTCATGCACATCTACCCGGTTGATCCTCCCAACGCTTACTGTGTCAGATGATCCTACACACCCACTGGCCCGGCTCTGAGTGGGTCTAGATCCCATTGATCTTCAACAGTGACGGGAATAAAAATCACAAATACGACGATCGTGGAAATTGTGGGCTGTGTATGGGCTGAAATCCGTGCTTAAATGGTGATTGCACGCAGCCCTGTCTACACAAGTGACCATCCTGATACAGAACGGTATTGGGGATACCTCCCATTAAGTTCATACATTGGTGGGTTTTCAAGCTTTCATTACTGGCTTCTTATAACACTACGTATAGGTGATGTGGTCGAGATCTCTGGGTAGTACATCTTTGCAATGGATTGGACATTACGCGTGGTAACGAAATATTGTAAAATACATGGTACGAAAAACTAGCTGCCGAGACAGCGCTAGTACTAAATCGGAATTAAGGGGCTCTCAATGCCGAAAGCAGACCTCAAGCACATCAAATGACCACCTTTTCTTTATCGTCAGTAGAATTGGAGGGATGCATACGACTATCAAGGGTCATCTGTGTCAAATGAGCATATGTTCGAGTTGTGGATGCCTAAACATGAGATCTGGTTTAAAAACTGGGCTTTCCCTGCCCTTGATTGAATCTTTGCCGGACCACTGGATAGCTACCAATATACCAAACAATTGAAGCCAATATCAAAGCCCATCCGTGCTCCTCCCACCCTATCTCGCCGGCTGGTTTGCAAGTATCATCCCGATGACACCCTCTATTCCCTGCAAACGCGACAGTCCGAAATCGGCAGATCCTTAACCATGCATGAATTGGTGCTCTACGGCCGTAGAGTACGGCCATAATTTGGTTCGTGCTACACACTGGCGAAATCCCCCATTTCGAACGCGGAAGACTGATCCGAAATCACTTTCTTTCGATGCTGCCAGCGTTCTGGACATCTTCATAGGCAAGATCTCAATATGAGTAGCGAGCCCACAGCGTCCCGTCGTGGTACCATGATGTTGTCTCCGGATTAAATCCCAACAAGCAATCTTCTGCTTTGTTGCAAGGCGAGGTCGTCACATGTGAAGGCCGTTCAGCGGACCACGGTACCCTCATGGTACTAACAATGCGTTCAGTGATGCACCATGGCGTCGCGCTTTATCGCCAACTCACATTTACTCAAGCCTCATTAGCATAACATTCCAAGTGCTTTTGGTCATCATGACAACGTTAAGAAATCTCTTAAGATGCTATTAAACCGTACCTTCTAGTGGTTAACAGGTCTTATCAAAACAATGTTCGACCGATTACCTGGCTCACAATAGCTGCGTAAGCTCTGGACCCTGTCAAAGCTGGTGAGTCTAAAATCACACTCCTTCCTTTTTGGTGACAGAACGATGGAAAGGCTTCCGAACGCTTCCGTGTGAAATCTCTCATAAATCTACCTGTTGATAGATACTATTCGCAGAGACGACCGCGATCGCTGCCGGACCCCGCACTGTGCCTCAGCCCATTCTGCAGATGTCCTGAAATCTCATGCAACATTCCCCAGAGATGGCTTTCTGGGATGAGCCTTGTCCCTATAGCCCAATAATCCTTCGTTGACATGTTACTATCGACAAGCAAGATATTCAGATGGCGGGAATACGAGCTTTTCAAGAGTTTCAGTGTTGATCAGAAGGTCAGATGGGCTCGAGAAGTGATAGGGCTAGCTCAAGGCGGGTTTAATTCGGCGCTCGTAAGTCAATGAAAGATCACTTCCATCGGGGTACCATCCTTTACGACACTTTAAGAGATATAACAAAGTCTAGTTGAACTATATATTTTGTTTTATCGCCCTGAAAGGTCTATCGCTCTTATTGCTTGCTCCCTTCAATTTCGCTTAGGAGACCTTATTGAACCTTCTTACATCAAGGCTAATAGCACTGTGTTATCGTCGATTACAATATCATGCCGCAGCCCTTGTTCTACGTAGGACCGGAGGATGTCCTCGAGCAATACTCAGTGGAAGACTCAGTGGACGATTCAATGGACGACTTAGCGGACGACTCAACGGATGCCGACGTCCAGACTGAAGTGAGCTCTGAATCGGAAATTGAAGAGGAGCCTCAAGCCGAATACATGACCGAAGCAATTCGTAGCTCCGTGACAGATATGATGTCGACTTGTGGCTATCTGTATCCCCAATTCAGGGTGCCACCACCATCCCCAGCATCATCCTCGACGACATCTTCCAATGGTGCGCTCACGCCAAGTGGGGAAATTTCCTCTGGTGAGCTCTAACATTCATCGTTTTAAGCATAGATGGAGATAGCTTCCTAACCACAAGACTCTAGAACCTACGCCGTCATTCTTACGCTTCTACGATTACCATGATCTCAATAATGATAACTATTTTCCTGGACTTTTAGCAGACAGGGAGACTGTCATTATCGGTTTTCTGTTCCACAATGCTATAGAAGGCCTCTACGGCCCCCTTAATCTCAAAGACCTTGCCATGGTGCTCAAGTTTCGGAACAAGCATTACAAGCACTGGCAGTCGTTGACCGAGAAAATGGTGTTAAGAGGATTCATGGAGATGCTAGGGGCCCATAAAGAACCGAACAGTACTGTCAAAGATTGGTACTCGTTGTATAAGAGGGACACTACGGGCGAAAGCAACGACTACTTCAAGGAACTCAAAGCACAGTTGCTGAAAGATCTGCAATGTGCTAAGCACGAGCAAGACGAAGTGGAGAACAACTGTATCTTTGTCAAGAAAGGATCTTACCCTGCCGGCCCTGACGGAGTCAAGGAACGAAGCTGGATCGCCTTTGGCAGACCTTATCTCTCGGTTGAGGAACACAAGGAGAACATGCCAAATTCTACATTCAAGAGCTGGTATTTCCTGCATAACAATCCTCCTACGGGCAACAGCAGAACATACTTCAGGGAAATTACAGCCCAGCTGTTGCAAGAGCTGGATGATGTTGAGCGAGAGCGAGATGAGGTCCAGGAAAAGTGCTTCTTTGTGAAGGAAGGAGACGAAGAGAAGGAGCGAATCTGGGTCTCATTTGATGGGCCCCGTTTCATGATGAAGAATCATGAGCAGAACATGCTCTCGGTGCAGCGTTGGATTGAAAATACGGAGTGAAATACAATGACACTTTATTAAGTCACAGGCAGCGTGATGATTCGGGCAAGGAGCCGGTTTGCCAATGAATAATTGGCTTGTGTATCTAGAATGAAGACGCGTTATCAGGAGAAGCGGTCCCCTCTAAGACTGGATCCTGGTATCTATTGAGCTTTGCAGTGATCCACCACTTGTTAAAAGTGCCCAACTCACACCGTGGTTGGTGGTATGCATCGTGCAATCCTTGCGACAGTCTGTGTTTGGGTAAGCGCTTAATTTGATCGGCCGATTCTCTGATACCGTGCAACACAGGAACCAGGATTACGACTACTCATTATACGCTGGAAAATATGCAACTACCCTCATGGTGTTACTCTTCCCCCAGCGACCTGCTTGGTTTGTGATCTATCATGTGAAGAAATGCTTGGAGGAATTCGTCCTCGTTCCCTGCTTCATCCATCTTCATAGGTCGACAGCCTCAGCAGATCACTGTATCGATGGTCACGCCTGCTCAATAAGTGCTGACTAGGCCTGTCATGCTTGAATATGTGCGATGAAGCCAGCCCTGGTGACCACCGTGTTACCTTGCCACCGCCCCTAGCCTGCCCAAAACAGGGCCAGCACTGCAGCTACGCACCTCTTATAGCCTTCATACCTTGTGTTCTGTCACATCTGCATCGCCCTATGACGGCTGCATTGCATTAGCTTATTGTTGAGAGACAGAGTTAACTTGAATTCTTCAGTGCATCGTGTTACTGCAGGCATTTAGCTTGCAGGGCGAGCCAAAGACCATCCTTCACGTGTCATTTCCCCACTTTTCGTGTTCTATGTGTAAGGACAGCATATCACTCTTTCGGTTGCATCACACGCAAGTGCCGAGTCTAGTATTGCCTCCCTATGCTTATAAAAATTCCCCTCCCCCCCAAGTTTCTCTCTTTCTTTCGTTGTCTGTATATATATATAATACCTCCATCACTGACACTGACACCGGAAGCCTGGACCAATCCTCCAAATCAAATGACCCTTGCAATACTTCCTGCTCAGTCGTTACATGTCTTGACCATACTACTTCCGATTCAACAACACAACATCATCATGCACGCCTGACACTGCATTTGTGTTCAAGTCAACGGGCATTATCTCCAACAGGTCTTGTCCTGGCGCTGAGGAATTCTGGGCAAGGAAGGGAACGACACCTTCTGAAGGAGCAAGCATGGTCGATGGCCCTGGCAAGTCTACCCAAGCAGTCAGACATCATGAAGTGCATCCTCGCACTTCAAATCTCGGACTAGAGTCTCAGAGCACCCCAAGGCCATCATTGTCTCCTATAAAGGACACCGAAAAGCGAGTACTAAACCTCAAACACCGTGAGTCTAATTCGATATACACTGTCAATCTTCAATAGCTAATTTTTCACACAGTTGGCCAACGCAATGACGACACCCACATACCGCTTTTATGGGACAGTGAAAGAGCGGTGCAGCGAAGTGTGCTACCGAATCACCCCCGATCCAAGCATCTACGGCCAACATCCTGATGTTTACGCCCTATGGTACCGCTTCTATGGGACAGTCAAAGAGCAGTACAGCGAGACATGCTACCTGATCAGCCCTGACCCGAGCATATATGGACAACACGCAAATGAAAGCCGACAAATTATCGTTTCAGAGAAAGGCAAGGCCAGCATTTGCAAGGCGTGCCCTCACCTGTATCAACTGGTCTTAGATTGAGCTTTCAGCAAAGGCAACTTGGACATCGTTCTTACTTGAACAACAAAAGGATGTTTTCGCCCTCTGGAACCAATCCCTCTGGAGGTCGTGTGGTTATCACCCAACTATATACGAGCCACGCCTCCGCCATGCAAGAATATCATACATATGTTCCAATGAGCGCTCCGGAGGAAGATTACGAAGATCATCAGCATCCACTCGGCAGCGGGCACCACCGATCCGATCTCCCGCGCCGCCAGCATAGAGGAGCAGGTGTTGGTGGAGTTGGCGGCAGCAACCCACAGCCGCTACAATGTACCCATACGTACGAGAACAATGTAAGTTGCTCCCAAAACCCTAGAAAATGATCCCCACCTAACCACTCATCCAGCGCACCCAACCATCCCCAACGACATGGTTGTCTCCTTAGGGAGCATCATCGAAGTCCGCGGGGGGGAATCACGACACCCATTCTAAAGGAGGCGTGATGGCGCCGCATATGGCGACTCGGATTCGTTGCGAAGAAGTCATCGGGATGACTTTGTTAGCAGACGGTGATGGCAATCTGATGGAGCGACATGAAATCCTCTGCGTGAAAATCGTCCATATTTCTGTGGCCATGAGACTTATCTTCATATTATGATCCCCTGGACAAACCCGCACTTCGGATATATCGTCCATTTCAGTGAGAATGAGGCTCATCTTATCGCTACTTTAGACGAGTATGTGGTTGTAGCCGGCCGTTTGGAGGAGGCCCAGTTCTTTGAACTCTTGGAGTACTACTAGAGGGATCCGGAGAAGCGAGTATCTTTCGTAGCAGTTGGAGAGCATGGGGTAGAAGCACGCGACGTGGAGATATATAGCTGGACCTGGTACAATTACTAGGGGGAAGAGGACAGGAAATAGAAGGATTGGGGTAGAGCTACACCATACTCTCCCCCCAGCAACAGTCGTGCCACAGCATCAAGAGCCATTCTCTGATTCCGTCATGCAGGATGTGAATGATGTTAAACTTTCATCAAGAGACAGCTGGAGCTGGAACAACTAGGAGGAAGAGATCAGTAGATAGAAGGATTGGCGCAGAGCTATGGCTCTTTCAGACTTCCACTGTGACCTATATAGCTTTGCAAGCAAGCAAGTAATATCAAACTGAATCAAACTGGTGTGCCTGCCTCAATGCATTGCCCGTCACACCCAAAAATTATCGGATTGATTTCATACTTCCCCAGACTTGCAGGTGCGAAGATCATCATGTACTAACATTACCACTATATACATAGACTCAGTTATTCGAAGTTTCACCATGATAGTAGGGTAGATGAATACTTGGGGTAGATTGAACCCACACCTCTGCACTTCTCCCAATAATTCCCTCTTTTCTCTCCCTCCTGCACAGACCGCAAGACTGAAGACTCTCGCTGTTTGGACACTAGTTGTAGAATCAAGGGGTCGACGGTGCCAATGCTGCCGAGGAGGATGGTTTCATTTAGGGAGGGTATGCCAGGTTGCTGGTTGGTTGTGAGTTGTAAGGCTTGATATGCAATAAGTTAGATTACGCAATTGTGAGATAGGATTGTAGCCAATTATCAAACACGAACCTTGTAAGAATCTTCTGCGTGATAATTGTTGAGCCATTGTTTTGCATTTTCCCATAGATAAATCTAATTCGTGGATGGTAGGAACTTCCATAGTACCCTTCCATACGTCTCATCGCCGGTTCTAGTACCAATGGCGCCTGCCATCCATTGGAATCCATGCCGTCTATGAACGGCAGAATTACCAGCAGAATACGACAGTAGCGTAGGTGGAGTTGGAGATATAAGTTCGATATTACTTGATTGGATGGTAGACTGCCAACCTCTACCCTGTTCGCATTGGTAAAAGCATCCCGAATTTCCAAGAAAATAGCCTGGTAGCATTGAGAATGGTGAGAAAAGGGGGCAAATGAACCCGCAACAACGTATTTCCGAGCGCGGAATATTATTTGTGCTCCTTCATTTGGTATTTGCTTGGACCTTTTTGCCATAGTATTCCGGTATCTGACGCCTGGACTCTCTTGATTGTGTTGCTTCGAAACATGAGTGTGAAACGGGTCAATGATGTCGAAGCCTTGTTATTGCGGACAAAGGACTGGCGATAGTGCTTGCGCCCCGTCGTAATTCAATCATGGACGCTTTCATGGAAGCTTTCATCAGCGCCTTCATGGATTCTTTCATCGACGCTTTCGTGGACTCTTTCATCGACGATGGATGACGTTTTGATTAGGAACAAGCCTTCGACTTAGGATCCGCATCGAACATCATGTTGATTCATGAGACACACCCTAGATCTGGGCAGGAGCGACAAGGTCTCGCTAGGAGGGCAAATTGGCCAAGAGTGGCGCACGGGATGGACATTCCAGTACTCTCAGCTAGTTCTATAGGGTACGGAGCACCACAAAAGGGGCAAGTCTGTCTCTCGTCGCATCAATCTAGAGCGATTATATGGCTGTAGAAGCCGTGATTCAATGCAGGGGACCAACGAAAAGCTGACCAGGGATCAGCTACCCTTAATGTAGCCTGATTAGGACACGAAATGGACGGTGGAACTGTAAAGGCGCTGCTCTACGTTGTCGAGCTGGAATTTGACGTGCATAAAATAGTAGTAAAATGGCGCTGTGAGTAACCTTTAAGATATAGGGGCCCGGCTTTTCAAAGCCATCTGGCGATACGGTTCCGGGCGTTATGAGGGTCGAAGTATCGAGCATGAAGGATCAGCAGTAATCAGACCTCACGTGACAAGGAGTACACTGTTGTGAATTCTCGACATAGTTGACGTGTTATACCCACAACGCGTCGTCCATCGATCAGCACTATCTTGCGAGGAGAGAAACCTGCAAGACAACTGTTTTACACAGCTACTCGATATTGTTGACTTGTTTTACCCACGCCGCGTCGTCCATGCATCAGCACTATCTCGCAAGGAAAGAATCCTTCAAGACACACCTGTTCTACACACCTACTCCTCTCTTGATCAGGTCATTAATATGGATCAATACCAACCTGCGAGTAGCCAGATCGCTCCCAGAGACCTGATCTCAATTCCCATTGCACAGACTGCAGGCAGGTCTGGATCAAAACTTATGGGGGAGATCCTACGCATGATCATCGAAATACTACTAGCTGAGGGACCCTCAGGAAAGTTTGTCTTCCCTCTGAGGCTTGTATCGAAGCAACTCAACGCTCTCGCCACACCGCTCTTATACCGCGATATTCTTCTAAACAAGCGTACGGTTATGTTGCTAGTATCCAGCTCAGCCTCTCTGGCCCCCTACGAGGTCCGGATTGTTCGCCACATACGCGAATACACTCAAGACGTCACCCTAACGCCAGACTTGCCTATAGAGCACTTGAAAAGCGCTTTTGAATCTCTAAAAAGTGTTCGAGTAGTCGCGTAAGTCAACAGCACTCCTTTTTGATCTTAGAGTACTTTTCATAAGGTCCTAAGCTAAGACTATTAGCAATGGCTTGCCTCAACCGGTATGGCCATCGCCCGTACTAGATCTGCTCCATTATCGGCCGAATATTCAACTATGGATCGATAACCAAGAACTGAGTATGGCTACTGCACTACACCTTTCAAAATTAAATCCTCTTCAACTGGTCTATTGCAAGATCTTGAAATACAACGAGCGGTCGGAAACTAGGTCACCACTAAAACAATTACTACTAGGGAAAGAGAACCTTAAAACCCTCGTTCTAGATTGCGCAGACCAAGAAGTCACAGTACCCGACAGCCGGATCAAATCCTCCGAACGCATGCCTGCTGTAAAGGTATTGGTTCTCCGTGGATACAACTGGATCCACTCCCCAGTGACTGCCGTGCAATTTTGGAACTGGACAAAAATCACTCACCTAGACTTGTATAGAGTATCTCTTGTGCTGTTTTTGAGAACAGTCAAGCCTGAACACCTAATAAACCTGCGGACGTTCAAAACAGACGGTTTCTGTCCTGGCGGCTCTAGTCTCTGGAACGAAGGATGCTCCTTGCTTTGTGAGCTCCTGTGTAGGATTAAATCCCTTGAGGTCCTATGTTTGTATTTAAGATGGAGTGGTGTAGATGAGAAGTCGAAGGAAAAATTGGTGGGCGCCATAATACGCCACGGAATGAGTCTAAGAAGTCTCGCATTTGGGGGACGACGAATTTTCCCTCAACTCCTTCGACACGAACGATTAGATCCAACGAAGAAGAACCAGGTGGCTGAGCTAGGATTTTGGCTCCCTAATCTGGTGGAGCTAATGCTGGATAATACCACACTCCAGGTGGAGAAAACGGTAAGCAGAATCTAAGAGCATTGAAAACATTAATGCTGATCTCTCGAAAGCTACATCTTAGCTCGACCGCCGAGATGGCAAATACTCCTGACATTGATTATGCGACTATTCTGGGACGCTTCCGCAATCTTCGTCGCATGACAATCTGGATGCAGCCCCACGACATTCTCAAGGTCGATTCCAGGGAATCCATGCTAGCGGAGACCCACACTGCAGCGAAGGCATGGTTAACTCGTTTGGTGGAACGCAAAGAGGGCGTAAGATACGAGAATATTTTGTTGCGGCTTGAGATATTCTACAATCATGCAGGCGACCGCAACACCGAGGTTGCTCGAATGAGCTATAAATATGACGGGATTCTCCCGGTCCAAGGGCATCTCCATGCGGTGGCCTGGGACTAGCCGCTCAGACGGGACAGGCTTTGTATGGGGCATCCAATGCGGGTCGTTTTCAATTCAATTCTTCAATTTCCTAGATGTTTTCTCCGGTCCACTCAAGTAGACTCTCCTGAAATTAGATAGCACCGAACACGCGTAGTCCACTTGATCTCCCTCGTAGGAATGACCTAAATCGACGGTTTATTATTGACTTTGACGGGTAGGTGATGATCCATTGTGTACGAAATAGATACCAAGAGCATAGCAATAACCTCTCGACTCTACTTTCGTGCAACATGCAGCGTCAAGGCTCATGGCCATCTCCTGGTGGGGGTAATAAGCTCCATACTTCTCGTGGAAGTTTCTTTCTGATAACCTCGTAGATCCCAGACCTTGATTCCATATTTTGGTAATAACCCTGGCCATTTGTCCTATTCTTTCTGCAGGATAAGCTTATATCGCTATATATATATATGTGTGTGTGTGTGTGTATACATATACATGAAGCATTCCGACAGAACTTGAAACACATGCTGTACGTCACGCTCTCTGCACTCTACACTTTTGCAAGAACACTTTTATGAGAACACTCTTCTATACGACTATCATAGGGTTGTCGAAGAGGATGACACTTCTGTCGCGATTATTTTTCTTCGACACTTTCCTGGAACACGGTTCTTCGGCTGCAATCATCATATAAAGTCTTCAGACCATCCTTTCTTTTATTTCTCTTCATCACAGGGCAGCTGAGAAATTCTTATCACGAGAATTCGACAACACTCCCGGAAGGAAAACACACCACTCAAAGGAAAACAACACTCAAAAGCAAGCTAACGAAGCTCAGTCCATCCTCGTCAGCATAGCATTTTACTCCAAACTGTACCTGGTGGCTCTGCAAAGCCATCAACACCATGACGATGTCTCGAGAAGATGTTCTTCCCATATTGAATCAAATCAAAGCAGAGTTGGTTAGAGGGAGAGAAGCTGTTGCCAAGGTCGAAGAGGTATGTATACCGGGGTTTTATGTGGATCAGAACTTGCACTGATAAAGTCAGTTATATTCTACTCTGCCAGATGTCAACGAGGATGAGCGCGAAACCCGGGTACCTCTCCAAAAGTCCACTGGTGGTCACCAAAGCACGCATGATGATTCTTCCTGTGTGCACAAAGTCCAGCTTCAGGTAAAGGATGCTTCCCTTCAAGAAGCTCTCAAGGAGGTCGCCAAACTCGAGGCAGCAATAACCGAAACCCAAAAACGCTGTTATATAGCCGAAGAGAAGGCGCGAAAGAAGAGCCAGGACCTTGGTACCGCCAAGAGGGAGATTCTCGCCAATAATGCTCAGATGCTAGCCCTCCAGCGCGGGAATTCGGAACTCAAGATGAAGCTTCGCACCTCCATGGAAGATTTAGACAAGAAAGATAAGGAGCTTATTGATTCGGAGCGGAGATACACCATCGGTAAAGAAGAGGCAGTGAAGTTGTGGAATATCCACCAAGAACTCGGAGTCGACCTGTTCTATCATATCACTCACCTGGAAGTGATAGTCGCGAATGAGTGCGGCAGATTCTTTTTCGAAAAGAAGGATAGGATCCTTAAGATGAAAGCTGCCAATTATCTTTCGCTAGATGAGAATAGCAAGACCATGCAGGACCAGCTATATCAGTTATTTATGGAGGAGAACACGAGTGATGATCTCCCTCAGGAAAAAGAGACAGCATATCGCGAATCTCAGCTCGCTATCCCAGCACCACCAACAATCGACAAAACCGCTGAATCTTCGATCCTTTTGACTTCTGGGATGGCGCAGGGTACCCATTCTACAATTCAAGAGACAAGGGTGGTCGGGGACTGTGGCTCTCTCGAACCCACGACTCCTAAGCGATCAAAACTGGAAACCAACAACGATCCAGAATCGGAGGTTTCACCCCTATCTTCCAGTCCTCAGTCCAAGAGCGAAGAAGGGCGTTCGGATTCGGCAACATCCAACGAAGCCGAGCTAGCATCGAACATGTGCGAGGACTTAGTCGCAGACTCGATCTGTGAGCCGAAGGTAGAAGGTACTTCAACCACTGAGAGTCGGGGACTAGGATGGTTGCTGGGATACAATGCAAACCCTGAAGAACCCTTCTATCCTCAGTACCTGCAAGGAGCAGGCATGGTCGACTCGCCACCAGAGGAGGTTACACATGAAGTATTATCTGAAGGCTCGCCGGAAACCGAAGGTCCAGGCCTACAACGGCTGCTAGGATTCAATCCTCATCCTGAGGAGCCTTTTTACCCTCAGTATCCTCAGCAAAATGAAGAAGAACACAACGAATCGACCAAGATGACCGTCCGCGCGAAGAATGAAACTCTGACACCGTTGATAGGCTCCGATCCAGTTTTAGAAGATTCGGTCGTTTCCCAGGAGGCTCAGAGCCCCAGTGGAGCAGAAGAAGGGCCACTCAGTACTTACAATGAGCCAGCAGCGGGTCCAAATTTGGCATGCCTGCTGGGATACAATCAGGAGCCAGAGGAGGCATTCTATCCTCAGTACTCTCAGCAAGACGAACACGAGCGAGAACCACATTCTCTGGTTTCTATTGAGCATGATCAAGAGCAAATAAATGCCACGGTGCCAGATGAAGCCCCTATCTTTGAAGCAAAGCCAGAGAACCCTACCACACCTACTACATTGGCGGATTCCACGCCTCTGGCAGTCGAGTTATCATTCGCAGATACATCCAAAGAATTCAGAGAAGAAGTACTCCTGCAAACTGGAAATAAAGATACAGCATCCACCGCCTCTACCGAGATAGAGCACAAAGAGACAACGTCTAAGACCGGAGAGCCAGTCCACATCTTTATACCGCAACCCGAAAACGCCCTCCCAGCATCTCCTACACCCCCACCCCGGTCCCCCTCAATCGACATCTCATTCGGCAACACATCGCAGCCATTCGTTGACGGAGCCAAAACTCGAATGACACGCTCCCAGCGACGTGAAGCGGCCATCAAGGCGCAAGCTGAAGCGATGGCCAATAAGAAGAAGATGGACGCTAGGGTTGAAGAGGAGGAAGGTGGGAGGTTTGGGAAGAAGGAGAGCAGGCAGGAGCGACGGGCTGCTGAGAGGAAGGCTGCAAAGAAGACAGTGGGGAAGCAATCGCAGCGGAATGTTTGGAGGTTGTAGGGAGAGGAAATGGAACAGGATGGATAAATTCGGTGGTACTTTTGGGTTAGGCAACGGCCGGTTATGGGAGGAACTGTGATGGTATCATTGGGAGGGACATCGAAGGAATGGTAATGCATGCGTGCTTTCTTAGAGGAATTTGTAGAGAGATAAGTTGTTCCTTTCCTATCTTGCCAGATTTTAGAGGGTCAAAAGTACTGTTAGCAATGAATAAAAAAAATTGAAAACCAACAAAGTGCTGTTTTTGTTCCATCGAGATTTTCCATCACCTGCTCAGCTCTTCCAGTGGCTGTTGCCCTCTGGCGTGCGTGACTGTCATGTGTGGCAACTTTGCAAGGAGGATACCCCTAAGACATCATTTGCCTGCCATATTCATCGAATAGTGTTTAGCATTCGAGACTTAATGGGGAGGGTAGGTGGTGCAAGAATTGGTGGTTTGATTATGTCCTACTGTCAACTATCGTCCGCTTGTACGGTGGACGATTGTTGACAGTAGGACATAATCAAACCACGAAAGCTTTGGACTGTTAATGAAGGCATTCTTTGAGACTTGTTTCCTGGAGGTTTCGTGAGCTAGCTAACATGGACTCAGGTCTCGGTATGGAAATGTATCGAGCCAGCAAATGGTTTCCCCGTACCACCACATCTCTCCCCTCTACTTAACAACCGCCATCAAAAACCCATCGTAATTCTTCTCCCCCACCGTCTGCAACACCACCCCCTCCACCCTCTCATCCCTCCCCACCCCCACTACCGCCTCCCTAATCCCCCTCACATTCTCATCCGTCACCGCCAACCCCTCCTCCGCCAGCAACCCTTTCCTCACCATATTATCCACATACACCACTCCCCTCTTCCTCGTCATTCCCACCGCGCTGTTGAAATAATTCAACGCATTCACTTTATCCGCATCAATGAAGGAGAAATCGAATGGTGGGCGTCGGCCTGCTGATACGTCTGCAGCGAGGGAAGGTAACACGTCTAATGCCGCGCCGACGATGAGTTCGATCCTATCTTCCATCTTAGCGTAGCGGATGTTTTCGCGCGCGATCTCGGCGGTGGCGGGATCGATTTCAATGGTCACGACTTTGGTGTCTGGATTCGCGCTCGCCATCCAGATTGTGGAGTAAGCGCCTAGGGTTCCAATCTCGAGGACGTGCTTGGCGTCCATGATTTGGCATTGGATGGAGAGGAATTTTCCCTGGGAAGGGGCAACGCAGATGTCGTCGAGGCCTTTGGCGATGGAGTTGGTGGAGGCATGGGTTATGGCGTCGTGGTGGGGACGGGTTGGGGGAAAGAGGTGGGGGAACTGGAAGGCGTCGACGGCGGTCCAGCGGGGGTCTTGTTCGACGATGTAGGGTTGGTCTCCGTTTGTGGTAGCTGGGGACATCCTGGTGGGAACTGTACGGAGGTATGAGTAGTGTAGGGTTTGGTTGTTCGGATTGAGCTGGTTCGCTTACGGCAGGAAGGAGGTCTTGGGGGTTTGGAGTCGTGAGAAAGGGAACTGGAGCTCAGCGGTTCTTGGTGCATTGAACGAGGTTATCGATGTGTTTGTAACGGTGCTAGAGCGATGTCGGAATTGTTCGTTGTGTAATCACTGTGCAACATCGGCAGAAGAAGGATCGCAGCTGTGCGTTTGTAGACTATACACACACCGTCTGCGGCTGTACATGCAGGTCTCAGAGCGCTGTATCGCTTACCCCGCAACTGTGGATCTCCGTTAGGTATCCGAGTCTTCATTCTAGGTACCTTACTACCTAAAGTACCTACCCTTAACCTAGTCCGGGCGGATAAAGTCCTTCATACATGCATGATCTGACAAGCTGGCATCTAGGTATGCAGAGTGCGGGTGGGCGCACGCCTTGGGGCAGCCACTCATGCAGGGTACGATTCCCGAGCAAGACCGCTGCAAGTTCTCAATGTGCCTTTTTCTTAACATTTTAGTTGCCCAATCATGTCGAGAGTACTCTCTCAAGTCTGGAAGCCACGCAATTCTATACATAACGCTAGCATAATGCCATAGCAAGGCCGACATAGGCGTAGCACAAGGTAGCCAGAGATCTATGAGGATCAAGTATTGCCGCCCTCCTCTAATGTAATCATCCAAATCTTGGGATCGTTGCCTATCTTCTATATTAGCGCGGCATCGAGCTCAGAGTCGGCTTAACATACCGTACTTGGCGTCTTGACAACCTAAACTCAACAACTGTCTGACGCCTGCATCTTCCCAGAGCTTGGCTCTATGCTCGGTATTGAATTTCTGACTTTGGCTTACTAGTACCCTTGTTCCAGTCCTCAAGAGGGTTCCTTCGAACATGACGTCTTCCATTGGTACCAGATACTGTTTGAAGCATAGATTGTCCCACTCCCTATGCACCGTCCATTGCTCTGAGTGGAAGGCCCTGTATCCTAGTATCGCGTTGACATGTTCAAGGGCATTCAGCAAGAATCTGGAATTGGCACCGAAAGGGTCAGCATAAGCCGCGCGGACCTGTTGCTCTGAACTGCAGGTATCGAGCCCCAAGAGTAGGGTCCACATTGGACTTTCGGCGGCAGTTTTTTGGTCCCTACATGACTTCTTGTTGCAGTAGAAAGGCCCCGCAAAGTTTTTAAGGAACTCAACCGCTTCCGTATCCGTCAAATTCCCGATTGAGGCCCCGAGCGATAGAATACATTTGGGGGTGTCACGGTTCTCTGGCGATTGCAACCAATCGCGTGCGTCCTCGTAGGTTCCTAACACGCCGTGACACCGGATATTCTTGAAAGGAATTGAAGACATCGTGTCGACACTGCGACGGACTGAAATAGGAGAAAGATCGAGTGCGTAGTAATCTGCTTCACGGCCCATGCGATGGAGAGCTTGGAGTATAGGTCTTACTTTGTCCGTACTCCTAGAATCTAAGAATTAGAACTACGTTCGTAAAGGGTTGGGACTCGTGAGATATGTTCGGGATTAAGGGTATTCTGATCTCCTCACTTACCCACAACCTAAATCGACAATCATGGATCCTGGCTGGATTTTTCTTGCAATGTCTTCGCAGTGCTGCTCGATTATCTGCTTCTCCAAACTGCTAATATAGTAGTCTGGTAGCCGAGTAATTTCCTCGAAGAGTTGCAGGCCTCGGTCGTCCCAAAGCATCGAAGATGAGAGGCTCGGCTTCGGATCACATAGGCCATCTCTCACCAGTGGCAAAAGGCACAGCTCAGACCGATCATTTCTGATATCGAGAAGCTCACTACCATTGCTGTTGGTACGAATACCGTTGATGTTGGTCGCACAATGGAAAGCATCAGCGATGTTGACATTGTTGCCGTCGGGTCCATTTACGTGCACTGTGTCCCTTTGCGCGCTAACCTTGCACCCACGAGTTTCCAAGTTTCCTCCATTGGCCCTAGAAGTATAGCTATCGTCGAAAACCTTGACATCGACGCAACTGCGACTGAGACCGCATTGCTCAATTTCGAGCTTCTCGTCATAGAATCCGTTATTCCCGTGGCAACTGACGCCGTTAGATAACTCCAGCTTTTGTTGACAAGGAGACTGTCTGGAACTATTATCGACACCCTTGTGGGCTGTCGTATTCCTCATTTGCCGTGGGATACTGTCTTGTGTCATAGCCAGCAAATCATTAGCCGCTTTAAGATGTGGAACTTGAAGAGGTTAGAATCTGAGTAGAGGGTCTAAGGTACATTTGTGAATTTCAAAGAGATATAGCTAGCCACGAGAGCGGCTTCGGTTCCGAAGCCATGACTTGACACTGGCGCAGGGGCAGGGGCAATCATTGCGGCACACACGGCAACACGCTCACTTCATGAACGTTATGACCTTAGTGGCATTGCAGCAGAGTCCAACGAAGTCGGATATGGTCGGGAGAGATGAGAGACGAGTTGCTCCCAATGCTGAGCATGTTCCTGGCCCCGTAGCAACATTAGACGTGTGAGGTGCTCGACGGATAGAGCTGACGGTTGAAAAAGATTGCGGCTGAAGCGATAGACACATATTATAGTGTGCATCCTTAGAGCATATGTTTTATGCATCTTCGTAGCCGAGCTGACATGTTGTAGCTTTCCAATGGGTCGAGAGCGTGGAAAGTCTCTGCATATGTAGCTAAAGCCCCGCACTATGTGCCTTGCGGGAAATACACATACCCTCCAATGGGCACTACACCCCGCAACCCCACTAAAGCAATGAACTCTACTCGACGCGCCTCTGCCTCATATTTACCCGAGAATACCTTAGGTTGGGAGCAGCAGTTGGATGGAAACGCTCGGGCATGCATATAAGGATTCGGTCCCTGAAAGGTTGTATTGTCGCTCAGAAGAGCCTTCAACGCCTGTTGGGGTTCTGTAGCTGACCTCCTACCGGTATGGATCCTACAATTCACGTCCAATCTTCGTGTGGAGACTCCAACCGGTCTCACCAGCTACAAACTCCCAGCTCTAAATTACTGAACAAGCGGCTCGCTCTCACCAGCCACCGACCGAGTCTCCACATCCTTTGAACGTCTCTTCTGCGTTCGCAAACCCCATCGACCGAATAACCCAAATCTGCCCAGCAGGGACGAGACCCCAGTAAAGAGGATTAGCCACCCGAAACGCGTGCCATATACACCTTGCGCATGCCATCTCGGCAAGCTGAGCAACGCCTCACTCACTGGCCCACTTACAATACATCCAATGCCTCTTCCTGCCGCCATAGTGCCCATAATGACAGCGATAGCTGCACTTGCATTCTCTTTTTTGACTTCGGTCGCACACCCTGTCCATGTTGCCGAATAGCCACCTGCAAAAAGGCCGAAAAGTATCGCAAAAAGATAGAGCATCGACTCGGTAGTAGCGAAGCCCCAGATCAAGAAAACGCAAAGGGTCGAGGTGATGGCTGAGAGTAAAAGGACTGTCGATATGTGGTAGCGGTCGATGAGGAAGCCCATAAAGACGAGGCCAACCGTCGAGGAGATATTAAGCAAAGCGACGCTTAGCGGTGATGCAAGAGGGGAAAGGTCCATCTCTTCGGCGAAGCCTGGATGTAGAGAGCAGACATCAGCTGTCATCATAATTGAAGCCCAGAGTGGTGTGCATACTTGGCAAGTAGATTTGGGGCCCGAAGTATCCGAAGCCTTCAATGATGTTGCCAGCCTGAAAGGCCCAGAACAACCGAGTCTTGAGGAATCCAAGCTCCACTCCGTGTGCTACACTTTTAGCAGGAAGCGGCTTGCGTGGCCTGACAAAGTATATCAAAGTTCCTAAAGTTAAGAACTATATTGTCATCAGGCAAATCAACCAGCGTGGTAGATGGTGGCAATCACGCACCACGAACACCGCCCACACTCTCAATGTTGTCCGGAATCCGTATTCATTCAATGCCCAATGCATGATAAAAGGCGTTACAGAACTGAACACACCGGTCCCAGCCCAGAAAATGCCGTAGGCAAGACCTTTCCGTTTCACGAACCACTCATCAAGGTAGAAGATGAACGGATTGTAAAGCAAGGCCCCTCCCACGCCATATAGGAGGCCTTGCGTAAGAACAAGATGGATGACATGAGTAGCGAAAGAAGCAGTTACCAGCCCGGTGGTAAGTGTGCACAGACCTATTATAGAGACCTTCTTTCTTTGAGCAGGCCTGCAATTCGGTACACATCTCAGCACCTAGATAGGCGTTTGAAGGGCGGCTCAAGAGATAGATACTCACCATCGTTCAAGTACAGAGACACATACGGGAGCTAGGAGGTAGGCAAAACCCTGCAAGAGGCCCAAATTAAATCCGTTCACACCTGTATGCCATTGTACTTACTAGTCCCGTCGTTCCAATGGCCGCAATCCCGACCTCTGAATTCAACGGCTCGAGATTCGAATAGTAATTCTCGAACACTCCGTAGGAGTAGGGAAGACCTTTAGACAATAAATATTAGCGATCCCTTATCAATTCTCAGGTCAGTGATGAATTTACCCCAGACCAGACCCTCAAGCCAGAAACAACCAGCTAGGAATAGCCAGGCAGACCATCCACGATCTGTTGGTGGCAGCTTAGACTCGTCATCATCGTCCGCAGCATCTGGACCCGATTTCCGGGAATCAGTGGCCCCATAAGACCGGTGATCAGGTTTGGAAGCCGTGGTGCCGTTCTCCTGGTTGGGATGTTCAATAGAATTGCCGTTGAGAGCTCCATTGCGACTACGAGTGTCCCCACTCATGTTTGAGGAAGAACAACACCCGATAGTCAGGTAGTTATCTTGGAGATTTCAACATTGCGCCAAGAGGATTTCTCTGAGTGACGTAAGACTGTCCCAACCTTAGTGACTTAACCAGTTCAGGACAACCGAATGTGTCCTTTCACCAGTTGACCAACCAGCGGAGTCAGATCGAAGCCGCTCTTAGATCGACTTCTCATATCGAGAAAGAGCACACTATCTTAGCTTAGTTGACCTTGCCATCAGGTTGTAAGTAGGAGGTCGTTACTTCCAGCGCAGATTAGATTCCTCCCACACTGAGGAGAATCGAGAATTGTCCTCTTAGATTCGATCAGGCTGGCCATAGAGGTTTCCATGCAAAGGCGATCCTATTTCTTCTCGACGAACCCTTGATGTACCCTCATTTCTCTGGTACGCGATCAACGATCCTTAGTGATTCTTTAGTAGCCAAACTGGCTGTGATACGCAGCACTTCGCTTAAGCAATTGTCCTTTCAAGAACCGTCGAGTTCTGTTTCAATCGGATTGGGAAAGTGCCATGGATGGCTTTTAGACGCACCACGCCTAGATGAAACGAGCATGCCCGACAGGAGAAAGACGTTGCCGCTGTGCTTTCCATTTGGGGCCACCTGTTAAAACGCTCCAATGCCATATCGCCCTCAGCGAGCTGAAATTCCACCGTGTGGTGTGGCCTCATGAGGGTATGTGATTGAGTTTAAGGAGTCCGTCGTCACCGAGCGATGGCATGAGCTGCAAACATTTGCTCGGGTTTTGGTCAGCCATACACAAAATGTACACGCGTACATATGTGGTGAGGGGAAAGGCGTGGCTCTAGTATAGCCCAAGGCTCTTTAATCAGACGAAAGCGTTCTCGGGCGATCTCCGGCATTGTTCGGTCTCGTTGGTGGAAGAAAGACACGCACGGATGAGGTAAGGCGCGCCTCGCATTAAGGTTCGGAGCGGGTCGCCAATTGCAAGATGTCGAGCGCGCGCTAGTAATCTATTATAACCAACCACGGGAGTAAGAATACAAGGGGGGGTCATGCACGTATGACAACTGCTGTCCTCTCCATAACATCATCAACATCAGTTGGCAGCCTATCCTGTGCGATACCTGCCATTCCCGTCTTGTCAATTCACCTTTGCGTAACAAATCCGTGCACGTAGGCATGCTCGTTCAAGGCAAGGTCATGATCTGCAATTCTCACATGCTCTAGTCCAATATGCACTGGGCCATACATCCCGCCCGCATGCGCCGTTGCGAAAGTATAAAGAGAAAATTGGAAGAATTGCAGAATGATTGAGTAAGTGGAGAGTAAGCG
Organism: Cladonia borealis; assembly: GCA_018257855.2. NCBI lineage: Eukaryota > Fungi > Ascomycota > Lecanoromycetes > Lecanorales > Cladoniaceae > Cladonia > Cladonia borealis. The sequence continues at coordinate 255,799 of JAFEKC020000009.1, read as the reverse complement.
AGCTTCTCAGGGTTAGGGTAGTCCTAGTACTCGGACATAACATGGCGGAACACTGGGGAAGCCCATGCAGCGACATCAACGTCTTTAGCGTCCTAGAACATGCAGGGTCTCTAGACCTAAACTCAGGTCCAAGAAGGCAGGCTGAGCTTCGAAGAGTCAGCTCGTCATTTTCCAGTCCAGTGCAACGTGCTCAACAAGAATCAAGGCCGTCCTGTCTCCTCACATGGAAGATTTATCCACACTTCAGACATTGTGCCCTCTTTTGGTGTTGCTAGTCAATTATTATAGTCCGTCCGGTGTTCCTCAACGGTCAGAATTTGCAGGTGCATATACATGTAATCCCACACGTGGTTGCTAAGACTTAGAAACCTAGCAAGATCCAAGAGAACGCAGTAGTCAAAGCTCTCAGCTCGCAATATCCTAAGCATGGCCTCTGCGAAGATCTCTCACACTGATCTCCTTATCATTGGCGCTGGACCTTCGGGTATGATGGCCGCAGCGTGGGCCAGTCAATATAACATCAAAACGCGGGTTATCGACAAGAACCATGCTAGAATCAGCAAAGGACAAGCAGATGGCCTGCAAGTGCGGACATTGGAGATCTTCGACAGTTTTGGTGTGGTCGATGAGGTTTGGAACCGAGGCTATCGTGATTCCGAAATGTGTACATGGGTAAGTGCGTCTAAGAAATATCAAGAGCGGACACTGAGGAATCTTCAGCTATCCGATGGCGAGAACGGCATTCATAGATCTCAAAGAGTCCTGTTGCAAAAAGTAGGCATTAGCAGATACACATCAGTAGCCATCAATCAGGCCGTTATTGAACAGACGTTTTTAGATTTGGTCTCACAAAAAGGGCGGTTCCATGTCGAAAGGAACATGCTGCCCGAATGTCTTTCCTTGATCGAATCACATCCAGATGATAAAGATTGCTACCCGATCAACATAACAGTCCGACATCTCCACAACCCGAGCCCACTCAGAGCACCGAATGGGACTGGAAAAGATACAAGATCCCACGTCCAGATAAAAGAGGATGAAGATTCAGATGCCGCCAAAGAACAGCAAACCGGCAACGCAGAGGCTATAGAGAGCATCAATGCCAAGTATCTCTTAGCTTGTGATGGAGCACACAGCTGGACCCGACGACAGCTTGGATTGGTGATGGAAGGTGAACAGACAGACTATGTATGGGGTGTTATAGATATCATACCCCTCACCGACTTCCCTGATATCCGAACAGCATGCGCAATCCACTCCAGCACGGCCGGCAGTATCCTCAATATCCCACGAGAAGACCGAATTAATCGGTTGTACATTCAACTAGGCCTCGAGGACAACAGCAACAATCGTGCAAATATCAACCCTCGAACGATGATCGAAACAGCACGAAAGATCATGGCACCTTACACCATAGACTACAAATACTGCGACTGGTGGTCATTATACAAGATCGGTCAACGAATATCACCTAAATTCAGTGTCTCGAACCGGGTCTTCCTAGCTGGCGATGCTGTCCACACCCACTCACCCAAGCTGGGTCAAGGCATGAACGTCTCCATGCAAGACGCCTACAACATCGGCTGGAAGCTCGGTGCCGTCCTGACCGGAACAGCCAAACCTTCCATTCTTTCCACCTACGAGACCGAACGTCGACAAGTAGCTCTAGAGCTCCTCAACGCAGATAGAGAAGTTACCCGCTTCTACGCCCGCAACGTCCACAAAACACCGTCTACTCCTGCTGCAGCAAACGGAAGCGAACCCGAAACCACCAACACCCCGAACTTCAAACTCATCCGCGAAAATCTCCATGCCTTCCTCGCCGGCGTCGGCATCACCTACCCTCCCAGCATCCTCACTTCCTCGCAAACCACCTCCCCCCACGCCCTCCACATCCCCCTCGGCGCCCGTCTCCCCTCCCACAAGATCCTCAACCAGGCCTCCGCCCGCCCCATCCACCTCGCCACCCTCCTCCCCAGCAACTCCCACTTTCGCATCCTCATCTTCTCAGGCAACATCCTCTCCCCTTCCCAAGCGTCCCTTATCCAAAACCTCACCACCCCCCTCGAATCTCTCATCCAAAAATATCCCCCTTCCACCATCGATATCCTCACAATCCACTCCTCCCCCCGCACATCCGTCTCCATCTTCGATTTCCCCCCCTTCTTCCGCGGCCCCTTTGATGAGGTACTAGGATGGGATTACGATAGGATTTTCGTGGATGATATAGCGGCGCATGATTCCGAGTGTGGGAGCGCGTATCAGAGGTTGGGTATTGATAAGGAGAAAGGGTGTTTGGTGGGTGTGAGGCCGGATCAGCACGTTGGGTGGGTGGGGGCTTTGGGGGATGTGGAGGGATTGGGGACGTGGTTGGGAGGGTTTTTAGTGGCGAAGGTGTAGAGATGGTTTGGTAGGTTAGGATGGGGTGGGGAGGGAGAAGGAGGGCGGGGAAGAAGGGGTGTGTCTGTGGTGGGGGTAAATGGTTAGGGGGAGAGTGCTAGGGGAGAGGAGAGTGTATGGAGGAAAGGTGCTTGTTGCTCGCCATTCCTTGGGTTATCGGTAGAGTAGCTGACTTGAAATACAATGGGGGCAAAGCAAGCGAGCATGGTAGCTAAGGTAATTTAGTCAATAAAATTACTCTCGCTCGGGAACATCCGGCCTGGAAAACTGCGTGGCATATTCCATTCATGTGTCTTTTTCGTCGCGGCCTACTTAATTTGTATTTTGTTTGGGGCGTCTCGCCTGCATAATTTCTGCTGCAGAATAAGAAGGGAATGCTCTTTCCAGGTAATTCGAATAATTGAAAAGCTCAGAAAATATGGAATGTGGCGTTAGGAAAGAAACAAAAGCTCGGGAGGGAGGCCCATGCTGGATACATAAGTCGAGGCAGTTGCTGGTTGTCGGAATGTTGGCTTTACCGGGCAACAGTCCCAGATCCCTATTAACCCTCGCGAGAAGCTCATACAGTGTGAATGGTAGATACCGTGGGGACTATTCAGTCTTTGTCGGCCTGGGAAACTATAAATAACGCAAGATCTGTGAGCATCCCTAAACTTTTCTTGCAATTTTTCTATGGTACAATAATGGCGTTTGGAAACGCACCAGCATCATTCTCGTGCACATGTAGCAAATCCCTAGCCCAAACGCCTCGCTATGGATACCGTAACCAGATGCTGACAATAAGGGATTTGGCACGCTCTTAGCAAGCATTGGAAAAAGCATCGTTCATCACCATCATACCCCCACTGTACCGGAAACAGCTCCTTTAGCACCCCCAACAGCGTTTGTAGCCCCTGAAGCAGTATTCGTGACCTTCCCAGCATGCTTCCCTACGTCTGCTGCCTCTTTTGGATTGCCAACGTCAACTCCCGTACTCTTCCCCGCACTGTTGACTTTATCGGCAACGCCGTTCAAGTTTTTGTTCTCCTTCTTCCCTTCTTTCGGCTTGCCATTCGCATGGCCTTTGTGTTCGCCATCGCCCTTCTCTTTAGGCTCCCCACTAGAGTCCCCCTGTGGCTCCCCCTCACCTGTAATGCTGCCGAGCTGCCCCTTGAGTTCATTACTCATGCCTTCCTTAAAGGGTGTATGGATACCAGGTATATCCTTCTGATTGAACCTCTTCAGGATGTAGTATGTTCCCATGCCCCACAACCAGATGAATGTTGCTATTGCCGTTGTCATGAAGAGCGTGGGGAGGAGAATGATGAGGGCGAAGCCAACACAGGTTACGATGAAGAGGACGGCGCCTACGAGGCCGATTATGAGGCCGGCTAGGATGGCGAAGATGACAACGCTGATGGTCATGACAATGAAGAGGCCGAGAGGGAAGCCTGTAAGAGCGATATGGGAGGCTATGAAGGACTGTGGGTGTCGTGAGCATGTGACTTATGGATGGAGTCGATATTGAGCCCAGCTCAAGAATACTTACGGCAAGCATAGGTCTCTCGTTTGCGAACTTTGCTATTTTTGCGAAGAGCTCATTACGCTTCTCTGGTGGGAAAATGCTATCGATCCATGCTTGGACCTTGTTGCCCATGCCACCCAATGTCCCCTGGAGAGTGCCTGTCAGGCCACTGACAACTTCTGCCATGTTTGGTGAGGCTGTTGTTTGTTTTACTTGGTGGGGTGCGGGTTCTTGTAAGTGATCAAGGAGAGTTCAAGCGAAGTCAGGATAGTGGAAGAGAGCGTGTGATTATTAACAGCTCAGTGGTCAGTTGCAAAGTCTTTACATCGTCAAGGACATGTGGTAGATTGAGTCCCTCCAAACAAAGTCGCGTCTATCAAAACCTGCTTGTGGCTGTGATTCCGAACAGCTGCGTCATCAGGCGCTAACGAGACTAGCTCCCCGCAATCTAACGGCCCCGAGTGGCTGCTAGTGGCTGTGATATCTCCTTTTTTTCTCTGGTGTTTTCGGCTGGTGGGATTACCTCAACTGCTTCGTCGTTACATGGAAACTCATCATGCCTGATGCAAGGGGTGAGCATTATTGCCTAGCCTTGCTAACGTGATGGAGGACCGCAACGATCCAAGATGAATCGGTGCTGGAGGCCACAGAGAGCCAGTGCAAATGGGAGAATGAATATGATAAGAAACTTGTTACAGTAAGCATAGGCGCCTTGTCAAGATACACAGACCACCAATCTTGACGCGTAAGCTAAGTAGCTTGTTGGGGATAATGTGATAGGTAAGTCGATCTGGGCATGCCCGTTGCCTGTGATGCCTGCTTAGGAGCCCGGCACAATTTGAGAACAAGACGAGTCCTTGTAAGCAGCGTGAGCACCAAAATCTACTCCTCTGGGAGCCTGCTTTTGCGCTATTGCACTACGCTGTCACTGCTTGCACACAATTGAACAATTTGGGAATAAAAAGACGAGCAGCCGAAGCCTCCGTCAAATTGAAAACTAAACTATAAAAAAACGACAAAACGCTGACGTTGGGGGAAGTGAGGAAGTGAAGGTGTTTGAAACTCCGAGTAACCTTACAGGTATACCCAGTGAATCCAAACAAGAGCCAGCTCAAGTGCAGAACTGTTGAGGCCTCCCAGTACCACCGAAGTAGATACTGAGTGGCTTTAAACAGCCCATTCCTTGAACCAGCCCCGCCACCAAAGCAGCCCTCCAAACCCCCAAGAAGGCATCCGAAGCTCCCAGCAGCCAAAAGGCATACCAAGTGCTATCGAACAAGAGCAACTCAATTACAAAACTGTTTAGAACTCCGAGCGCCGCCGAAGCAGACGCCAAGTGAATCCAAACAGCCCGCTCATGAGCAGCCCCGCCAGTCCAAGTCCGAGGTTGTTGTAATAACAACCCGTCCATGTCCCAGCCCTTCCGCCTCCCCCTTCACTACCTACGCATAATTCTCCCCTCTCCCCCTCCTCCCCTCCCCTCCCCTCCCCTCCCCTCAAGCTCCCCCCTCCAACACCTCTCGCACACTTGGCCCCTTGGGCGGCGTCTTCCCCTTCTCCTCCTCTTTCTTCTTCTCCTTCTTCTCCCTCTTCTCCCTCGCTCTCCTCTCCTGTCGGCTCTCCTTGGGGCCATTACCCCCCAAGTTCGCCTCTGCTCCAGTCTCTTCCTCCTTCTCCATCTCCATCTCCTTCTCCTCCTCCCTCTCCTCCTCCTCATTACTCCCCTTCTCCACCACAGGTCCAGCGGCTCGCGCATTTAGCGCTCTTGATGTTTCGGCCGCATCGGCCAGAAACCCCGCACCAAAGGAAAGCTCGGCCGGGTTGAGGGGGCGCGGTGGAGGCGGGATGGTGGGCAGCGGGCTCATGCTTCCAAATTGGAAGCTGGGGGCGGATGGCGGCGGAGCGACGGGGATGTTGGGGCGGGCTGGTTGGAGCGGATTGGCAGGGCCAAATCGAAAACCGCGCTTGTAGCTGCGGGCTGGTGCGGCTGCTGCCTCGGAGATTGACCCCATTAACGAGGGGGCCGGGCCCGAAGAGGTGGTTGGACGGGGGATGGTGGATGGCTTTGGTACCATTAAGGAGGGTACCGGCCCCGGAATGCTGGTCGGACGGCGGGGGGTGGAGGAGGTTGGTGCCATTAAGGAGGGCACCTGCCCCATGCGGAGAGGTTTGGAGGGGGTTGCTGGTGGGATCGATACAATTGACGACTGTATCGGGCCGGTCATGGTGAACTTTGCTGCCATTGAGGAGGGCAGCGGCTCCGTGACGGTGGGTCTGGTGCGGGCGGACGGCGGGATGGAGATGACGGAGGTCGGTATGACGCCGCTGAAGGAGAGAACTGGCGGGGTCGTCTGCGTCGATGCTGCCATTTTCGAGGGCAGCGGCCCGGTGGCGGAGGCGAGAGGGACGGCGAACAGCGCAAGGAGGCACCAGCTAAGCCAACGGGCGAAGGAGCGAACGGCGGCGACATCGGCGGTCTCGAGTGTGTGCTCGTCGACTTCGTCGTCTGGTTCTGTTCAAAATCAGCATGCGATAACTAAAAGTTGGCCCTAATCATGCAAAACTCACCCAGCTGAGGTGGGAAATTGGCGGGGAGGGGGGTAAAGAGCCCAGCCACAAACCAGGCGAGCGCACGAGCGAGAGAGCGAATGGCAAAGGCGTCGCCGCCTTCGAGCGAGGAGTCGTCAATCTCCTCCTCGTAAAGAGCTACAAAAAATCAGCAAAATCCTCAATCAAGTCTCATCTGGACGAAACTCACGGACGTCTATCCAGTCTCGTGCCACAAAAGGCCACGACACAAACCACCAGACGGCAGCGACAACGGCAAGGAAACCCGACATATTGATGATATCGAAAGAAAAAAAAGCTAGGGAAAGCGTCGCGGTGCGGTGGTTGCCGAAGGAAAAGATCAGACGGTGAGGTGAAGTGATCTTCAACTCACGCGTAAACCCCGGCTCCAAACCTCACGCGGCTACGCACAAGAAGTGAATTTGAGTCTCCGGTGGCAAATTATTCAAGATACTGAGTCCTACGGGGATACCATCTCGCACGCTTCGCATGGAAATTCGGTGCCAGGCTAAACTTTTCTAATATCGCTCGTGGATGATATCTTGGGAGATTACCCCTTTAGGTAACTTTGAAGAGGGGATGTTAACTGCTATCTCTTACAGATCGAACTTAATGCCTTGGATTTATGGGTAATTTACAGGGATATATATCCACTGAATAGCAACAAATACGGAAACTGAGCCCTAGGTGGATGCCATCCCCTACTCTTCGTACACGACTTCAGTGCCAGGTTAAACTCTTCTGATATCGCTCGTAGACGACATCTTGGGATATCGACCCTTTAGGCGATCTTTATCAGGGGATATTAACTGGCAGATCTCAAAGATCGAACTTAATGTCTTTCGGTTATGGGTAAGTTTCTGGGATAGCTCTTCAGTCAATGGCTACAAATAGCAGATTTTGGCCCTTGAATTTCATCATGACTACTTATTAATAGACTTATATACTTTTCCGTCGAGGTAAACCTATATAATATTATATAAAACAAGCTCAGATCTCCAAGAAATTAGCCCAAACGGCGGGAGTGTTCCTCAATGAACGACCAAAATTATAATGAGATCCCGTCAATCTCTGTACTTATTAGCTCTTAATCTTCGAAATTCAAGGCATAGTTGACTTGAATTCCCCATGAAGCTACAAAACCGACTGCCAATTAAGCTAAGTATTGCAATATAGCGGACTCTGCCCATATATGAAGAACAAGATTATCACTTGAAAAAGCGTCGCCGGGACCATTCGTTGTGATACTCATCGACAGCTCCGTCATGATTTAAGCTTATAACATGCTCAATTCAAGTCGAGATATGAATAAAATACCCTCTAATCTACTCTATTATGCGCATGATATCGTGCTTTTTGACAATTTTTTTGGATTTTGGATGCCTAGGTGAAGTATGAAAAATCAAAAATGAAACACCAGAAATCCCCCCTGTCCACCTGCGGTAGCATTTCCCATTTCCTCCACTATCCTCCCAATTTCCTAGAACACAATCTGGGCGGTCTCAGAATCGCAGTAAAAATCGCATGAAGTATGAATTACCAGAAATCCTCCCATTGAGCCTGCCTTAGCATTTCCCATCATTTCCTCCATTATCCATCCCAGCTCTAGAATATGCAATCTGATTTCTTCTCCTCCTCAGACACCTTCCTTCTATGCCTCTTCTCCACCGCTAGCTCCTTCGCCAACTTCCTCTGCACGCTTTCGCGCTTTAGCGAGTTTGCGGAGAAAATTGCGTCGGGAGGTCTTGCTCATGTTCTTGGGCGCTTTTGGCAACGCGTTGATATCAGCCCCAGCAGAGACGATGGGAACCTTCCCCTCGGTAGTCTTTTTCTTAGGAGTCTCCTCCTCAGTAGTATCCCCCTCAGTCATCTTTTCAGCAACCAATGCTTCTGTTGAGTCCATTTCGACTTCAGCCTCGACCGAACCCGTGTCGAAGAAATCGGATGCTGACGGCTTTCGTGCACCGTTCTGCGCCTTCGGGTTGACATAGAGACCCGCAGCCTTTGTGGAGTCGCACCCGACCGTATTGACGGCGGTCGTTTTTGCTTGCAACCCCTCTGACAGGTCGACATCGTCTTTGACCTCAGCGGGGGGCTCGCCGGCTAAAGATGAGCAGCCTGAAGGAAGGCGGGGGTCGTGCATATATCCCTCAATTTCTTCGTCTTCGCCGTGGTCGCATTCAACCACAAATTGTAGATCTTCCGCTTCAACCAAGGGCATCTCACAGTTACCAACACTTGGCGCGCTCGTGGTTTGATCAGAACCCATGGGTTTGGTGGTATTTCCATCAGCACCGAGTGAGCTCTGGTGGTCCACAGTACCTCCAAAAGTAAAATTGAGATCTGTTCGCGTTGTAGCTCCAGGGGTAGTGCCGGTCGAGATGGATGCGCTCGGGGAAACAGCATTGTCTCCGAACGTGAACTTGGACTTTGATCGAGGGATGCTGCCACTGGGAGCACAGGTCTCAAAGAATGTATCACGTCCCAAAGTAGATTCGGACTTCCATTCCGATGAGGATTGTGGAGAAGCCCCAGCGCTGGGCAGACGGGTCTGAAGTCCAGGAGGATACGTAGGAGTAAATTTTGAGGGTTTTTGCGGCTTCTGATTTGGCGCATTTCGAACTTGCTGATGCTTGAGCCGCTCTTGCTGAAGCTCTCTGTCTAATCTCGTTTTTGCTTTGCCAGTTTCTGCAAGCTGTGCCTGCACAGTTGACAACCATCGTCTCAGCATCTGGATTTCCGAACTCATCTGGCAGTATCGTTGAAACTTAGAAGCGTCCAATGCAGCTTTTCGTTGGCACGCCAAGAACCGATTATCCTCCATCCTCATTTGCACTTCGCCAGTGAGCCATGTGTTCGCTTCCTCCAGAACCTTCTGCTGGCGTAGAAATTCGACAAATTTAGCGTTTTCGGTATTCGCCTCGACTAAGCGTGTCATATCTTGGAGCTTGGCGATATCTCGCTTCCACTCGCCTTCAATACGCTCACAGTAAGCCCTTCCCTTTTCAATTGTTTCTTTTGCTCCCGAGAGCTCGTTGTCGAGATTGAATTTCTCGACGAATGAGCTACTGAGATCATCTTCAAGTGCGGCACGCTGGGCCAAAAGATCATCGCGCTGTAGCTTGAGACGTATATTCTCTTCATTGACGGCCTGGAGCATGTCAATATCGTATTCCGGCGCAACATCCCGTCGTGCTTGCTCGATGGTCAGATTCTCCAGATCCAGGTCGTTGTGCTGGCCCGGTCTATAACAAGTCAGAGCTAGATAGTCCCTCTGATGGTCGTTATTGTCTTCAGGCCGTGTAACGTGTGTATCATCGGTCTCTCCTTGCCTATTCAGCTTTGGTTGAAGTTCCGATTCCATAGCCGTTAGATGGGCTATGCGATTTGTTTGGGTTCCCACATCACGTGTCTCGTCAAGGACTTGCTGATCTACCAAGTCTTCTATGCGATTTGTCTGGATTCCCACATCATGTGTGTTGTTAAGGACTTGCTGATCTACCAAGTCTTCTTCTGCTGAATCAATCAATGTAATATCCGACGAGTCGTTGGTGGGAGCAGAAGTCTCGTCTAAAGCTACGCTTGTGTCGTCCACGTCATTTCGAATGCCAGAAAATCCACTCTTAATCCCTAAGAGGCCGCTGTATTTTCTTTAGTACATTTCTAGCTTGGCATATGACATGGCGACTTACCTCGTTTGGATATTGCCCCGAATGAAATTTGAAATCAAATTAAGTCCAACCATCGATTTGGACCCGTGAGCAGTTGCATCGGAAGGCATTTCAGTATGCACGTCGTGATTGGAAAAACATGTTCCTACGGTATCCTGTTCGACTGTCAATGACATTTGCTAGACAGAGAGCCATGAAAATTCACCGTGTAGAGCTTTTCACGGAAGCCACCAAGTCGTTGCTGTACGAAGAGTAGGCCTGCAGCTAATGCGGCGTGCATCCGGAATGCCATGTCTCGGCTAGGCGAGTTAGGTTCACATAGGTCGGTATCACGGTGTTGAAGACGCTGTAAGGTGTTATTCAACAAGGTATTGGTGGTACTGTACGAGGTATCGAGATGGTGTTGGACGAGATGGTGTTGGATGATATGGAAATGGATGGGGTTTGGAAAGAAAGAGGGGAGAGGATGTGGCGACCATATATGTTATTTAGTGTTATCTGTTTTGTGTCGATGTTCATATTCACACTCCACACAGGAAGGGCTCTTTCTCCCTATCAACACATATAGATAGGACTTTTACCACCCTAAGAGATGATAAAGTGTCAAAAAAAGTGGACAGACATAATATTAAAATTTTTCTCATTGTACCCCTGTTCTCAATACTTACACGGGCTTCATCATCGTTCTCGATCCTCTACAACATCGACCAGGTATGGACCATGCTACATCATCTCTCGTTTCTCCGCCCGCAACGAATACAAAGATGCAAAGCCAGCTTCCACCGGAAATACTCATGACAATCTTCGAGGATGTTCAAGACCAACGGACCCTTCGACAACTACGCTTGGTCTCGACGCAATTCGAAGAGTTGATTACCCCGATCTGGTGCCGCGAGGTGGTCCTGACACCGGATATCGTCGCACAATACGGTCTGGATAGAGGCTGGGCAGACCATTCAATGCTGCAAGTCCAGAGGACGGTCCATACAAGACGCGTGATAGTCAAGAAAGAGCTTGATTGGCTATTGGTTAATCGATTGCTGTCTACGTTGAAGAATCTACAATCCCTATTGTAAGTAGTGAGCGGTCTCGAATTGCCCCAGTTGCTATTGCTGGTGTACATATTTGCAGTGCTTTCGAAAGTCCTGATGTAAGACAATAGATGGATTGAATGGCCCACGACCAATGCTAGCGACCTCGAGAGGCTGCTGGCCTTTCAGGAGATCCGCGATGAGTTTCCTCGCCTTGAATACCAAGTGGAAGCATTCAGAGCTGTGGCATGGCGGGTCTCACGACTCAGGGGCGACCCGTATACTCCGACTTATGATCACTACTTGGCTATGAGACGACAATACTCGGGTAGGTATCTCAGTGAAAATTTCGCTTACACGTGGCTACCCACCTCTCGACTTACATCTCTCAAATTCGTCGACTGGGATGAGTACAGCTACCAGTATATTAGCCCTCTGCTGCTGGGTAACAATCAGCTGAAGACTCTGCACATAGCCGGTGAATACACCGGAACAATGATTGAGGAGAGAGATATCGGAGATCAGGACAGCTTACCGCCCATTAAGGAATTAAGCTTGCAGAATTATGACTGGGACCACTCTCCGATGATAATCAATAGTTTCTGGAATTGGACCAATCTCACAGTTTTGGAGCTGAAAAGAGTGCCCATTCTTCATTTCTTGTACACAGTACCGGCTGAAAATCTCGCACGGCTACAGGTGTTCAAAACCGACGGGTTCTGCCTTGACAACTCCGACTGGGAGCTGGCCACTCGGTCGCTTTCCGATCTAATCTCAAAAATCTGGCACCTTTACGAGCTGAGTCTTACCTGCAACGTTGGAGACCAACGCCTTCTCCTTTCACTCTTGGGTCACGGCGCTACATTGCACACTCTCGAGCTCCGATGCTATCATGATCCCTTTGCTACACACTTGTCAGACAGGATATCCCAGAAGAGGGTGAATAGTGTCCAATTGAATTTTATCCAAGTAGTGTGTCCATATCTGACTACTTTGGCGTTGGATTATCGTCCATCGGTATGTCCCCTCTATTGGATGTGTAGGAGCTGCTAGTGTACTAATAAAGCAACAGGTGAGTGGCGTGGAGGGGCTCGACCTCGCCGCTGGGGATTACGCATTAACAGCTTTCCGGAATCTGAGAAGGCTTAAAATATATGTCTGGACTTGCATTAGCACTGACGAAGGGAGCGACGAGCCAGTAATGGCGATAAATTACAGGAATGCACGTGGGTGGAACGAGCGACTAGCATCGACGAAGCTGGGCGCGAAGTTTGAGCACATCGTTCTTAATACCGAGGTGTGGGATGTCCCTTCCAATGGATTTTCGGATGCCACATTTGCGGCAGAAGTAACGGTAACGTATGGTGATCTATAGAACAGGTCATCCGGTGGCTGCAAGTGATGTCTTGGCAGCAGCGGAGGGTTTCCGCTCGCCCTGATTCTTAGCACTCAAGTAGCGCTAGGCAATTTTCGGGCCGATCTGACATCTCCAGCCACGTGCCAGCCACCATTATTATGCCCCGCCACACCTATTTTGTCCTGCTTACTTTGTATACCAGCAGCGAGGTCTTTCAGGAATTGACCCGCTGCTTCGTATTTGCTGCATTCCATGCTGTATAGCTGTTCACATAAACTACTACATCGACTTCACAAGCCCACTGACTAAATCTGCTCCCTACAAACGCTCGATTCTGGTCACCCTTCCACAATCAGCAGCTGAAGCTCCGTCTGTTTCAGGCTATACGCCCCCCCTCTTTTCAAAATTGCCAACTCCACGCAACGGTGCAACCCTTCCGAGTTATCATTGTGGCCATCTATAGTGCTCGTTTGACCAATTTCAATTCATCTCCCGCACCGATTATCTGGTGGAAAGAGCGATCCTCCACACCCAACAAAATAGAGCATCAGCAATTCTTTTCATTCTGCACTAATGCTCAAATTGTTCTCTAACAACGAAAATTCATCAAGCTCTCAAAGTCGGTCTACGACACAACCGGACTTGCAATACTCCCGCTCCGATCTCAACGCTCCGCCAATTTCCACCGCAACCGTAGATGGCCTTCAATTCGATCTCATGGCTCCAAACTCGCTGACCTTGCAACCATTGACGCAGTTCGGACCATCCGCCGACAATTCAGTTGCAGAGCCCCTAAAATCCCACCAACGGATAGAGACGGAACAAGTTCGAGCTAGTAAAGACCTTCCACCTTTGTTTACCTTACCGTCACAGTCAAGCTTTCAAGCTAATCTCGACCTTCCGGAGCTTGAAACCACCGTTCAACGCAACGAGTCCGTCTTCTCACTCCAGCAGTCACTTCAATCCTCCTCAGCGAAGTCAAAGCGATTGACCATACCCCTGTTCTCTGGTGAAAAGACCACACAAGGAAGAAAGGAGGAAAAGGTTGGAAAGCTGGCAGATTGGTTCAGAGGCGAATCTGAGCCCATCAATATCGGATTCTTGCCGTCTCCAACGAAGGAGAAGAGTGACGATTTGGAGACATCTGGTGCATCCTCCTTAATCCGCCCATCAACCCTGCTTCAACGAAAATCAACCACGCAAGGAACATCCAAGCCAGCGATGGCACGTCGCTTCTCGTTCTTCCCTAGCAAAACCTCGTTAGATAAATCAACCTCACAATCTCCTGATCTTAACGACGAGCTTCTTGACATGCATATCAACAAGACCCTGGTCCCGTCAGACTCGGCCGACCCATCTTCTGCGGCTGCGCTCAAAAATCTTCAGCACCAAGCTGAAAGCCTCCTATTACGAATGCAAGCTGCATATCGAGAGCGAACAATACAAGTGCGTGAGATAGCCGCTGAGAAGGAAGCACTCGCCGAGGAGGCCTTGGGTGCTGAGACCCGCGCTCAACATCTGAAGATGCAACTAAACGATATGTCGGTCAAGTTTACCGAGCAGGATCAAGCTATAATGGACCTGGTCGATGAGTTGGCGCAGGAGAAGCTTGCTCGGAGAGAGGAGGAAACGAGGAAGCGAACTCTGAGGCTGGTTGGTCAAGCCTCGCCGCCCCACACTAGCCATGGACGAGTCAGCAGGGCATACACCGTTAGCGACTCGGGCTTCGAATCTGAGGACGAGAGCTCGGCAGAGAGTCTCTTCTCCAGACGGAACGGTGCCCATTCACCAACGATGTCTATGTCCAGCGTATCAACTTCCAATTCGCCGGATGCCTATCAATTCCCTGATGCCCATATCTCCACTTCCACCTCACAAGCTGCTCGTTTGAGGATTCCTACAACTCAACCGGTCAAGGGTATGTCTACACCTTACCGAACCGATCTGCCAGAAGAGGCTCCTCCATCCACCTGTACCAATTGCCACGGCGGGAGAGCATCAGAGGCATGGAGTGTTTTGAGCGTGGTGCAGGAGGAAAACAGATGCTTGAAGCATCGTGTGGGAGAACTCGAAGGTGCTTTGGACGGATGTCTGGATGTGGTAACGAGATTGTGCTGAGGGGCAGGTTCTACGATCATTGGAGGAGCTTTTGGAGTCTTGAATTGGATGGTAGAGATACTGCTTGGTCTTGGCTCTTGATGTCACAGGCGTTGAGGACGAAAACGGTAGATGAGGACATCTGGTGGTTACCATTGATTTCATGGATTAGATGATATTAGCATGCATTGCCTTGAGGTAGCTAGAATAGCATGAGGCCAGTCAAACGCTGTTTGCGGCCGGTAATCAAAAGTCTCAAAGAAGAATCTACGGTCATTCTCCTTCCGTATCACCACTCATTCCTTTAGCATCACTAGTCTAAAAATCTTCCCTCGCATTCCACCCCATACCCTTCCACCTAAGCTCTATCCAATCCCTCTTCTTCCCCCTACATGCCACAATTCCCTGAACGATAATACCACATCTCGTGACTTGATCCACAAGTATAAGCTGTCCTGTTGTAGACAGACTAACCACACTACTCGGGGTACTCTGGAATGCTTCAGACAGTAATAATTCGGAGGCACTATGGTGCACAAGACAAGGAATTAGACAATTTGTCAGTGGATATCCGACAGGAAACCATGTATGGTAAGTCCCGGCAACATTGAAGGGGCATCCACGGGGCTAGGAAAGCTTTAGTGTCCATCTTCTTGATCTGAGCCTTGCACGAGGGCTCTCCGTTCAACCTACGTTTCTATGTGACCCTCGAAGTGCACGGCCCACTGTTGTGAAAGAATGAGCTTGATTTCAAGTCGTCTGCACGATAGCCGTCGTGATCCACGGGTGACCTTAATGTCGGTTGGAAAGAGAGTAGCATCCGGGTCACGGTTGATCGGGATAGAAGTAGATATCGATCGCGCTCGATTCGATAAGATTCGATAACGGGGCGAGCGACTCAGGTTCGACCGCGGCCTCTGCAAGACGAAACAGTACAATTTCAAAAGATCCTATACACTTTATTTTGTAGGCCACCGCGTCCTTGGACCTCCCCACTTGGTAGAAAATTGGACTCAATCAGTCCCTGATTCTGGGAAACCGTGGTTGGGAGGGTTACTCATGAGGGAAATAACACGAGGAAGACTTGTCCTAGGTATAAGAACGAGCATACAGCAATGAGCGAGACTGCTGACGGCGGGGGTTTGTCTCTGACTTCAAGGGTCTTGAGGGAGAAAAGGAACGAGGGGGCAGTGGCCCAGGCATGAGAACGCCCATGCAATAATGAACGAGATTGTTGATAAGGGAATTGTGTCCCTGACTTCAGGGGTCTTATGCGACAGCATACCTATACCCCAGGCTCCTGTTATGGACATCAGCATCAGGACATCGTGCATATGAGGGGGATACTTACGCCGCGATGCGAAGGTGCATCTTCCCACGTCACTGCAGCGAATACTACCACAGAGGCACGAAGGAGGTTGGAAATAGGGCATTGCTAGCCGGCATATCGAATAGGCGTCAGACGACGTTCTGAACCTTGCAGATTGAAGGTAATAGCAACTGCTTTTGATTGTTCTGGTGGTGTGGAGTCACTGCCCGAGAGTACGCCTAAGAGGTAGAACACGGATGTTTTGTGGGCGTAGATGTCTTAGTGAGGAGATGTGTATCTTGTGAAATGAGGCATTGATGGTGCTGTTGTGGGCAGGGAGAGGCTGCTCATAGACGTATCTTTGCAATGGCTCCACCCGTTCGACTTTGAACCTTCTTACAGCTCAAATCTATGGGAATCGGAAGGGCCGTGGGAGTCGGGGGATTCTGCGTAGGCATGGTGGTGATCTGTGAGGAGGGCAAAATTTGAGGTGTAGGTCTGATTAGGCTGTAATTTTGGATTGGTTTTGGTTTTACGCGTAGATTAGGTCTTCTCCCTGAATATCGTCGTCAGTATTCAGTATTCTTTAGCTGGTGATAGTGATTTACCTGGACCGCTAGGCCCAGTGCATGGATGTTTAGGCACAGGGAGGGATAGAGAGCTGGATAGCCCCCAAGGCTAACCATATTACCACCAGTTGTACTATGGGTATTGAAAGGATATGCTGTAAGGTAAGCGAAAAGACTTGGTGGTGGCGATTATGATCTGCATAGGGACAGACGGGCCTTTGTACCTTGCACCATTGTCCGTTCTCGCGTCACAAATCGATGAGATAACACCAAATTTCTCCGTCACAGCACTGCGTTAGGACCGGAGAATCACGGATTGATGAGCTGCTATGATAGATTGCGTCTTACAGGCCGTGTCATGTCTGCACAGTTCGAGTCATTCAAATACAAGCCGCTGAATCCGCGTGTACCGATCTTAAGCATCAGAAGACGATATAATGAGGAAAAGGCACAACAAGCACTGACTACAGACAATTTGGTGAAAAGATGTGAGCCATCAATTAAACCCCAAGATCGTACGATCTTAGCTCGTATTGACTGCTCAAGGAAAATTTAGGCTAGCGAACGCTACCTCTCGAGATTCTGGTGCAATTTAGGCAGAGATATGTGTGGATATGACTCTAAGGCTTGGTACCTTGACCTACCAGTGCCCCAATTAGAATACAGTGAATACAGGGAACCGGGCCCTCTGACATGATATGGGACCCATACACCCTCAACGCAAGTTTCGGATATAGATGGCGCACACTACCATGGGAACTGCTGTTGCATTCTCTCCAAAATCCTCGAGGCTCGGGAAAATTAATGTATACGCAGGAGGTCAAAAGCGGACAGATACTGTTCTATATTCAGTATCAGAAGATTCAGCAACAGCTGGCCACGTCAGGCGCCTGCTCACATCAAACATTTGAACAGCTATGGTAGATGTATAGAAGCAGACACAGTCATCCTGTGTTACTGGCTAAGCCTATTGACTTAGTGGTGTTTGACACGGACTCCACACTGTGACACTGGCGAATTGCGGCTGCCAGCTGGTCCAAATTTATCAATTTGGAATCCAGACCGAGGCGCTGGTTGCCGACTTTATTGCACCATTCTCAGCAGGAAAGTATCTCCAGCCCCCCACGCAAAGCACAAAAAAGCATAACCGACATGCACACTGCCAGGTCAGTGGCATCGGCAATGATTCGCTGCAGCAGAGCCTTCTAGCATATGGACTATACAGGCAAGCAGCCGGCTCCGGCACATACAATTAGAGACACCACTATCATTATTCAGATGGGCATGCTGCAAGTAGCTGGGGGAAGGTGCCGACTCTGAGACTAGCAACAGAAGCCTCAATGCTGTCGGTTCTATGGACATACGCGAAGATTTGTGTTTATTGCATCAGCAAGAATTGTAATGGAGTTTGGCCTAGAATAGCCTTCTCGGTTGAGACTCGATGCCATGCGGAGTCGCGGAATCACGAATGTACCCGTAAACGTTGGGCGGTTGTAAAAGCAAAGACGAACACTTCGGTTAATGGTGGTCGACTAGATGCATAGGAACTTCAATCTTAGTGATAGTGTGTAACAAAGACTGATTTCTCTCGATGCGGTCCCGATGCGCTTTCATCTTGTTCTAACCATTAAAGGACTAGCGCAGCTCATCACGTGACAGCGCGTCAGCCTCGAACCCAGCCACATCTATTCTCGTCACAATCGACTCCAGCCATCCGCAGACCTCAAAGTGTGACTGTGTGACCAACACTTCGAGGAAAACATGTTTAAGAGAAGTACTGCATGCATGTTTCGTTCTCCCCTCTTATAGTAACATGTTCCCCTGGAAAGTATACCAGTTCATGTTGTGGATATTGGTTAACTTAACTAAGTCCTTCCCTCCTTTCTACGTCTAATCATGCCTTTCGTACCACACACACCAGAATCCCTCTTACCGCGATCTGATTCGAAGAATCCCGCTACAACTTGCAAAGGTATCACTTCGGCTGGCCGTCCCTGCAGACGGCCACTTGGAACCTCTCCTCAAGCATCGCCCTCAGGTAAACGCAAAGCGCAAACTGGAGTTGTAGCCGTGCTCCAGCCAAGCGACGAATATCATGATGGCGCTGCGGCTTTTTTCTGCTGGCAACATCAGGATCAGGGGGAATCTCTGGCTTCTGCCGATAAGAACGGTAGAAAAGCCGATTTAGTACAACTGCAACAACGGACAAGCATTGATACGCTTGCGGAACGTCTTGGTGTCTTCGATATTGGGGAGGATGGATATGTAACCCAAGAGAAGCACAGGAAAAACCATACAAGGCCAGCAAGGAAAGAGACACTTCCTCAGAAGTGGCAAGACGTGGATGGACCGTTGCTGGCGGTATCCAACAAGAAGCATACAACTCGGCAAACAAAAGGGCAACAGAAGCCGACAAAAATATCGAATCTTTTGTTTTCTATATTCTGCTGTGGTGGAGCAGCAGATGCGGGTTCAGCACCTCCGCCGCGCGTGCGAAGGCGTACAAAAACGCGAGATTACCCCTACAGCGAGAGTGCGGAAATGCACTTGCCGCTACATCAGCCAGGGCCACCAACGCCAGGTAGACAAAGAGCGTCCTATACAGCTAAAGTATCAGCCTCAGGCAACCCGAAAGTTCCTCATACTGCTGGCTTGGACAAGCGTACAGCGGGCAGGCCAAACATATCACGAGACCGACCATCTCAGACGCAGAATCTACTCTCTTTCATACCTAGCACGCTAGCGCCCCAAACAACTTCCAATCTTCTTGCAGAACTTGCGAAGCCAGTATCCCCGCACGACGAGGACGGTTACATTTACATGTTCTGGCTCACTGATGCTGCAGCAATGACTCCTGATGCGAGGACTGCATCCTCATTACTTTCAGACCAGGTGCCATCGACACCTAACGGCCGCCGCAAAAGTGATGTTCTGCAAGCATATGTTGCGCAATCCGGCGTCAACGGCAAAAAGCCAAAGCCAGCGACAATACTGTTGAAAATCGGGCGTGCCTCTAATGTTCAACGACGTATGAACGAATGGACGCGTCAATGTGGTTATAATCTTTCTCTTGTCCGCTTCTATCCATATGTTCCTACTTCCTCGCGTCCAAACACTTCTACTACCCTGACCTCACCAGCTCCACAAAAGGTCCCTCACGCTCATAAAGTCGAGCGCTTGATTCACCTCGAGCTCGCCGATCAAAGGGTCAAGCGGAGCTGCGACAGTTGCGGCAAAGAGCATCGGGAGTGGTTTGAGGTCAATACGAGTCGTGAAGGGCTTAGGAATGTGGACGACGTGATCAAAAGGTGGGTCGGGTGGGCGCAGGGGGTTCGTGCGTCTTGAGGGTGGTATCAGTATGCACAAGTATTCATACATACTTCCGTTATGATGATGACTGTGGACAATTAACGACTCAAGAGGTTACAAATACGAAGCTGATGAATGGTATGAGAATGGATTATCAGTCATGCATATGAAGAGGTTGTCAAATTCGCGTTTCAATACTCATCAAGGTCCTCTGGACTAACGTATGGTCATAATTGCACGCTTATCAAGCTATGACAACAGATTAGGAACTTCTAGAGCTATGAGTTCTAGGGGTATCAACATTGCAGGCGTCAGCTCTATGCATGACTCATGGTCCATTCTCTTACTTGCCTGGAATAGTTCATGCGCGTATAATTGTAGCAATATCAGACCTGCTTTGTATGTTACTGAAGACCTAGGCTGATTTGATGAATCCAAAATGTTTTATAAGACATGGTAAAATTGCCGTAACCCCACTAGGATTAGACAAATGGGTATCTTCGCAGCAGCCGAACTCCACGCTCCTAGTCACATGCATCATTCAGCCATTTTCAACGTCCAAAATAGGCCCCAATTCAATGTACGTTCGCCCCTGCCTTCCTCAACATGTCCAAAACATTCTGCCCCTGACCGGACTCAGCCTGCTGCACAACCGGCACAGCCTGCGTCCTCGGCTGCCTAAGCAAGGCCATCAAGTCCGGACTAGCGGGCCCATTTCCATTCTCCACCCCATGCTGCCCATGTTGCCCCTGCTGCACACCATCAAAACCCTGCTGGACTCCCTCCGTCCTTCTCGCAAGCTCCGTAATTAGTTCTCCAATCTCCGCTCTGGTTCCTTTTGTACTCCCCTCCGCCTCCTGGAATACCCAAAGACCATACGCTTTCTGCTCTCCCTCCCTTTCATTACCAGCTTCTTGCAGGATTATATACTCCTCTGTTACATCCACTTGGTCCTCCCTCTTCAGGGTAAAGACAAAATTATCTAGTCCTCGCCTGTTAAGCACAACGACCGCATACCCCTCTCTTCCTTCCTCATATGTCCGTACAATAAAGAGGGATCCCTCAACGCCGCTTTTCTCCCAGCCTTCCCGCTCGATGCTAAAGAGGTATACAACTGCATAAGGTGCAATTCTCTCAATAGCTTGGGTGGAAGGGAGGTGCCGTTGAAGGACGGATATGTTGAGTTCAGTGTCTGAGCGGGTATTAGGTGGCGGTGGTGGTAGGGTATTGTTAAGATTGTTGGGGTCGGGAGAGAAGAAATCGAGGGTTACTGTGGGAGCGTCGGAGTCGGAGGGATGATAATGATGGATTTGGGGGATGGTGGTCATCATTCTTGGCCAATTGTAGAGAATGAGGAGTGTGATCTACGTAATGGGTCGTAGAGAGTGAGTACCTCGGTTGGTAGAATATAGGTGCGGACATGAAGAACACTGGGTGAATATCTAACAGTTTTGTACGTGTGTTTTGTAACTTACTAGACCTAGCGTCGTAATTTTGATGGACGTCGGGTCTAGCTTAGCGTTCCGATTCCAGACCTTGTCCACAAGTATTCTCATCTAAACGTTGACACCAATGCTTGTTAAATATAGAACCAAAATAACAGCGTATGATTAGGAAGTCTACGAGTGAAATTATTCGTCTCACGAGTCCAGGCTTCGAGGAATATAACGTTCATATCCCAGCGTTAAAGATCAGACTGTCTCTCAATATGTATCTTCGTCTCCGAGACGGTTCGACCACTGTCTGTCCACGGCTGTTTACACTCGCTTCTGTCCCTCAGAAAAGAGCTGCAAGTAAAAACAGGATCTCCTAGTTTGGTGCATTGAAAATTTACCTCGAAATAGCTGAAACAAAAACGTTGCGGTTTGAATTGGGAAAATGTCCATGTCCACTCATTGAAATGTAGGATTTGTAGGCCGGAGAATTTTCAATTGCTTTCTCCTATTATCAAAGCTTCGTCATCTCACGAAGCTTATTATTTGAATACTTCCTAAGTTGGCCCTCCAACGACTGCAATTGAGCAGCCTACAAAAGGGCGGACCAGAATGGGACCGGGGTAATTACGGCAAACAATATTTCATTTCAAAATATGATGCAGATCATTTTCCTCGCGACAAGATTACTGTGTAACCTCCACCCCGAGAGCCTTCTAACTTTTTTCAACAGGAACGCAGATCCTGGCAGGATCAGAGGTAGAATCTAAGGCGGAGTCAAAGGTCTGTTATCCCCTTCCATTGAAGAGTTCCATTACAGGCATCCTAAATCTAACGACCACTTTTAGGGCACTCACCAGAACGAGGCTGGGCTGCGTGTTCGTCTTACAGATGCTAAAGAGCAAGTAGATGGTTGTACTTTCTTGGAAACTGTCCAGCCCTGCTAAGCTCCTATAGGACAGCAATGTCTATGAAATCCCCCTTCCATTTAGAGACGGAAGTGATGCTGCAGAGTGCAAAGCCCGGGTAGTCGAGCGAACCAAGGAGCGCTCGTCTTCTTTTACCCACGCTCAGCACATAGACAAGGAGACAAATGCTGGACTGGGCACTCTAAGCCATATTCCTCTTGAGATACAGCGAATGATATACAATCTTTTACTCTTTGATCAATGCACTGAGCATATGAAGCCCAACGCCTCTTATCATAGCGGCGATCCGACCGAGTTTTACGTCTGGGCAAATCTTGGGAACGTGGCAAAAAATTTTCGGCTTCAGGGTCCGCAATGTCTATTGCAAGCTTCGTTGTAGTACTGCCAGAATCCGACACCTCCAACAAACCTCCTCGAGCCTACGGAATGAGTACAGGGACAATCTCCTCACGTCTAGCTGCTTCACATTCAGGTGCCCGGCGAATCTACGCGAATTCCTGAAATTGCTCACTTCCCACCAGCAGCTACAACTCCGGCGCTTGGTTTTCATCGTATCGGTCCCAAATATTCTTGCCGGACCAAAGCAAATTACGAGTATACCACATACTTAAATTGGAGTCTGATTTGTTCCCAGCTACCCTCGACGCTGACATCCGTAGTGATAGAAGCTACGAGTTGTGAGGTTTACTTGGCTGTTGCGCGCCGGAAGTATCCAACACCCGGTCAAATACTTGGATCAGCCTCCTCTGGAAAATTCAAATACGTCGAATACGAACTGTTGACCACGGACGTCATATGCAAAGGGGTCAGAAAGCGTGCGCCAAACGCAGAATTGGGTGTAATAACAACGGATTTCGGTGATGATGACGCAGGGTATTTGGCCATGTTCAATGCGGTCGTTGCACGATACGGTTAGAGGCGGACAGCTTGAAGGTGGTACGTAGGCCAAATTAGGATGGCTTGACTAGGGTAGGGACTTGCACGGGGATAGATGCACCTCGTGAGTCTGTCTCTCCTCGGCCAAGGCAGAGGAGAGAAGAGTGACAGTTTGTTTAAAATGTGCCGCTAGTGGCTTATCGTAGTTTAGTAAGAGATGTAACATACACCTTAGGACGAATGGAGGCCTGCTAGCGTCAGCCCTACGGCTAGCCGTTGAGAATCGACGTCGCTGTGGCGGCGCGGTCGTGTGCTGCGCTCTACGGCGGCATTAAGGCAATATGACCTCTGCTTCACTAAGTATCTGGGCGACATTAAAATGCCCAGTACACGCTGTTAGCTCCAAAGTCATGGGACCTTGATCGCAACCTACCCAAGCCAATTCGGGCTTGTCGAGGATATAGTTAACATTGTGTACATGAGACGAGCATTCGTGCAGGGGCTACAATGGCTACAAATAGCAGTACCCAGAGGCCGCCAAATTCTAGGATAGAAACTACACCTGGAGCATTTCCTGCCAGCCCTGCTCCTGGCGAATCACCTACTATCGTCTCCTCCCAGCTGAGCTTATCCCAGGCTGTTCATGAGAGGAAGGCTGAATATACAAAATCGAAGAGGATCAAAGTCAAGGTCGGCACATGGAATGTTGCGTCGCTTAGTGGTACAGAAAAGGACATTGGAGGATGGTTCGTGGGGGGCAAAGGAGTTTCAGAATCTCTCTCTGGAATGTCCCTTGGTGGAAAAGAGGATTCAGAGAAGGGTCATCATAAGGTAGACGTAGCTGTTGAGAGCGTTGAATCACAGGAGAGCCGAAGATCCAAGAAAAGATCTACAATTCCTGAAAATGACACCGGCTCTTTACTTGGTGGTGAGGAGGTTGGCATCTATGCCTTGGGGTTGCAAGAGATTGTTGACATATCTTCCGTCACCGAGGCTTTACGACCATTTAGCGATCCACATCCTGCGAAAAAGTGGAAGCAATCGATTTCAGAAGCTCTGCCATTCGGCTATCAACTAATAGCAGAGCAGCAGCTTCTTGGACTTTACCTTGTCATCTACGCCTCCCCTGCCATCGCTCCGACGATATCATCCGTCAGTACTACAAGCGTTGGAACAGGTCTTGGGGGCTATATGGGTAATAAAGGTGCTGTCACGGCGCGGATTGTCCTTGGTGAAACGACTCGCATCGTTTTCGTGAACTGCCATCTGAGTGCAGGAGCCGAAAAGGGCAGCCTCGAGCGTAGGAATTGGGATGCTGCACAGGTCCTAAGCCGGACGAAGTTCGATCCTGTCTACGATGGGGCCGGCGTGATGGAAGAGTTCGGGGAAGGGATTGGAGACGAAGACTTTGGTTTCTGGTTTGGTGACCTCAACTACAGATTGGAAGACATTCCGGGGGAGGATGTACGAAGGCTTCTCATGCTACATACGAGGAACGAATACGGCAAATCGCAACCGTCGAAGCAGAAAATTGAGCATGAATTGGCGAATCCTGTATCAACAACGTTTCGAGACAATCTTGAGGCGGCGAACCGTGCGTCGGCAGATGATGGTTCATCTTCTCATACAGCTGTTGATAGCTCAGCTGTTCAATCTATAGCCTCGACCCCCACTTCAATAAGTCAAGAACCACCTGATCCATCTGCAGACCCTACTTCGCTCCAGACAACGCTCTCTTCATTGCTCACACATGATCAGCTGCATGCGCAGATGCGTACCCGCAAGGCTTTTCATGATGGCTGGAGGGAAGGAAAAATCGAATTCCTACCCACGTACAAGTATGATGTTGGAAGCGTTGGCATGTTTGACTCAAGCGAAAAGCGACGTGGGCCAAGCTGGTGCGATCGTATACTCTATCGCACGCGAAAAGACAAATTAGACTATGAGGAAAGGGTACAACAGGAAGAATTATCCGAGAAGAAGGACACTGAGATGAAGCTACGGGGAGTTGTGGAAGCAGCTACGGATGAGGACGTACTGTTTGACTATGACCCAGAGACTGACGGCGTTGACGACCAATTTGATGGCCCGGCACCAGATAAAGAAGTTGTAGTAACGAAGGCAGGATTCGAAGATAGGATTCATTTGGACTATTACACGTCCCATCAACGGGTCATATCATCAGATCATAAGCCGTTAGATGCCGTTTTAACTTTGGACTACGACGCTGTGGATCCAGATCTAAAAGCAAATATTCATCAAGAAGTGGCGCGCGAGCTTGACAAAGCAGAAAACGAAGGACGCCCTGTTGTCACCATTGTCGTCGACCAACACCGTGACAGTGATATCACCCACTCAAACACCTCAGCGTCCAAGTACGAAGGCGTTGACTTTGGCGATGTCAAATATGACCATGTGAAGATCCGTAACGTCACCATAGCAAACACTGGCCGTGTCCCAGCTATCGTTGGCTTTGTAGACCGCTCGACCAGAAATGGTCAACCTGGAGGGGTCGCTCCCCCTTGGCTAAGCATACGGTTCGACCGTCCCGGTATCCACCAGAATGCTAATGCTGGCGCATTGCAGGAATACAGTCTTGAGCCTGGTGATGCCGTCAACGTTGAACTGACCGTTCACATCACGGATCTAGGCCTTGTGCGCCGTCTCAGTGAAGGCGAAGAGAATCTTGAAGATGTACTCGTCCTACGCATTCAGAATGGTCGTGATTATTTCATACCCATACGTGGAGACTGGCTTCAATCAGCTTTCGGGCGTTCGATTGAGAAATTGGTACGCATACCAGAGGGAGGAGTCAGAAGACTCCAACAGCAGAGGCCAGAAGGTAGTAGCCTTAGTAGCCATACTCGTCATGATGTCAAGGAGAACGATGCGGTAAAGTGGTCGGCTCCACGCGAATTGTTCCGGCTGACGGAGGCGATAGAGTCACTCGTTGAGAGATCGCTTGCGGAGTGGGGTATGAAAGGGGAGGAAGGGAAGCCGCCTTGGGAGAAGGCACCAGGATGGCCTTTCGCTGGATGGATCACGCCGGAAAAGGAGAGAGGCGTGTTAAGGGAGAGGGTGAGGGAGGCTTTGGATACTAACAACGCCTTCACAGAGCTCTTTGCGCTAGAGTCGGGATCGGTAATTAGGCTGGAAGCCATAGCGGAAACACTCATCGAATTTCTGAAGAGTCTGCAAGACGGGATCGTTACCGAAGTATTGTGGGCCGAGCTCGAGAAAGGTATGCTCGAGCACGAGAAGAGCAAAACAACTCTTACCGACGAGGAAGAGCGTATGTGGATCCTAGATACGATCTCCTCGGCACCTGCTCATAGCGTTTCCTTCACTTTCATCACCTTCATGCTCTCTCGCGTTGCCAACGAAATTGTGCCTGTACCACAACAGCTGCAGAGGCGTGGCACTGCAACATCTTTCGACGATATGGAGGCTGTACAGAAAACCAAAGACGACCCTCTCCGAATGAGGCGAAAGGAAGTGGACGACACATATGCGCTCATCTTCGCTAATGCTATGATAAGAATCCCATCGACATTGACTGGTAAGGCTAGGAAAGCCAGCGAAGCTCGCAGAAAGCGAGTTGTTGATGTGTTTCTTCGATCACTGTTGAACACTAAGAACTGAATGCATGGAGGAGAGAAACTATCTAAGAGGTAGAACCCTCCTTATATACATGAAGGATAAGTGTTACAGTGTGACGCTAAAGGATAGGTGCAGGTGACATAATCCAACAATCACGGCTGGGTGACGGCCCCTGAAGCCACTGAAGCACAGAAATAGCGGCTTCAAGGCGGCACGTACCTCTATTAGCACATAAGCCGATGGCAATGGAAGTCGAATCGGCCTTGGTCATGCACTGCGGTGGGTCTAAAACTGCCTGCGCGTGCATTGCTTCTTTTTCGGGTCACGACTTCACTATGCCTTACCACTCGTCCATTAGCAACAGCTCTATGACGGCTCCAGCATGTACTACCTGAGGCAATATCGGCATCCTACCTGAATTCAAGCCTTGGCGGCGGCTGTACACGCATTGAAGAGCAGCTGGAAGACGAACCCGCTGTACAAATGCTTGAATAGGCCTTCGTCCTAAAGGCAGTTTTCATGACTCCTTCCAAACCCAAATCCGACTATGATTTGAAATTCCACTGACTGATGCCCCGCAAGCGGCTGCTCGCATAGATGTTCAATTGTGTGACTCTCGGAGTGCTAGAGGAAGCATAGCCAACATCTTGCAACATTACTGAGGACACTGCTCAGTTACGCCGCTTCATGTTCACTCCTTGGGATTTCTCATAAGCTCTAAACCTGCATACAGCCGGCATGCCGTTTCTCGGACTTGATAGTATCACGCAACGCCCCTTGTATCGTCATTGATTGAAACGAAGAATGGGTGAAGTGCGGAAGGTGATAGAGTTGCATATTTGTATAGGGCAAGAGAAGCTAGCAATGATCTCATGATGCCAATGAATAATGATGCAAATGAATCTACCTCTTCCTCTACAATCCGCTAGCTCCACTCACCTCATCCAAACTCGCGTCGCTTAATTGCACCTTATAGACGTATATATCAAAAACGTTACTCTCCCCTGGAGTATCATGATCCCGAGCCTCGCCCCTGTAAATCCCAAACTTAGGATACGCCTCCCCCGTCCAAAGTGATAATCCACCCTTATTCAAGACACTTTCGCCATCCAGCCAGACCTGCAGGTTATTGTTTCCCCGGGACTTCGTGTCCCAAGCCAAGGCGATGTTGTGCGTAGTATTGAGTGTGAAGTCCGAGGAGTCGGTCCAGAGGGGGCCATAATTGGCGTTGGTGCCAGGAGGTGTGTAGCCTAGGGAAAGGCGGGTGGGAAGTGTTTCGGTCCATTGGAGGTTGAAAACAATGTCTTGGTTGTCTGCGGCATCGCTGGCGCCGTTTTTCCTATACAGATATTAGCATTTGGCAGGAGTGCCTGGTTGAGTTGTGGCGGGTGCAGTTGTACCATTGAAAGATGGCCAAATGTTCATGATAATTCGCCAGATTGAACTCATATCCCACGAAATATGTATTGTCTGCCGCGTATGTCCCCATACCCTTTACCTCTGCCCTCCTGAATCTGGGGTCGCGGTGGTAATGTAGAGCTGCTTGACCCCTCGGATCAGTGCCAGGCTTGATGTAGACATTGTCGTTGCCGGGACATGCGATCTTGTCGCCAAGGTAGGAGCCTTCGAGTTGACAGGAACCGAGGTCTGAGATTGGAGCTGGGGCTGCGTAGTTGATGAGTAGTGTGGACGTTGTGAGGGACAGGGAGGAGACGAAGGCAAAGGCTTGGAGGAGCATTTTCACTGAAGGAGGAAGAAGGCGTGGTGATGGGTCTGCTGGTCAGTAAAACAAGTGTAGATAGTATCAGAGAATATGTAGTGCCGAGAGATGAGTTCAAGAATCAGTTTAGTACCTGGGATCTTTGATTAAGAGTTGCTCTTTAAGTAGATGACAGATGAGAAGAGGCTTTGTTATCAAGACAGAGCAAGTTATCGGAGGAAGTTGGGGCGCCATTGTGCACAGTCAGCACCCAATGAAACGCAAAGAGCTTGAGTAAGGGACAGCAGCCTTGTGACTGCTTGCTGGCACATTGCAAAACGCTGACTGAGAGGTTTGCGGCGTGTGATACATCACTGGAGATGACAACGGGCCCCTGATCGGGCTGACGGATTTGGGGGCCCAACTGTTGATACTACTATTTCAGACTTAGGTAATGCTGACATAGCTGCTCATGATATCGAAAACCTTTCAATAGGGTGACTGACAGGTGTTGGTGAAAGGAATGAGTAGAGAATCTTGCTGGTAATTGATGCATTAAAGGAGGTCGACCGAAGCCTTGCCGACGGAATCAGTGGAATTAGCTCCGCCATTTCTACACCAGCAACAGTCCTATTTACGTTGACTTCCAGATTCTATTGCAAAGAATCATATCGAAAACCTTGACAGTCTATCATCGCGACACTGCTATGTCTTGGGACTCTATGGCCAGCGCTGTTGAGGCTGACTTGGAAGCCTGCTCACTCACGGTCGAAGCATTCGAGACTCTTGTATCTTCGCATTGTGTCCAAGGTCTTGTTCTCGACTCAACACCCTATCATTTCCTCTGTCTGTGTCGAAATCCGTTCTGCGATTTAACCACTCTATACGTAAAGCATTGTGTCCAAGGTCTTGTTCTCGACTCAACAGCCTATCATTTTCTTTGTTTGCATCGAAACACATTCTACGAACAAAGCACTCTAAACACAAAGTAGTTGTGTTGTTGGAATGGCTTTGTTGAATCTTGTATATATATGACCATCTGCCAAAAACATGGACTCTCCTGCTAGTTCTCCAGAGCATACCTCAACTGACAAATCCCATTTCCTCGAACTTCCCAGGCTAACAACATGGCCGAAGAGTTCCTTCGCAATCTACCGCAGGTTGGAGAAGCAGAACTGCCCGACGGCAAGCAATGCGGTATCTGTCAGGAGAAGTATGGCAAGGTTGACCTCCACGCAGGGGCCATGGATGTCCCTGTCCGCCTACCATGCCAACATATCGTAGGCAGCGATTGCATTCGCAAGTGGGTGTCACCGGATGAGCACGGAAAGAACACCTGCCCTTTCTGTAGGTCTGTCTTCTTCGCCGTGTCCAGCGAACTACAAGAACTACACGACCTAGATGACCAGAGAATAGAAGCGTTGTACAGAGCCACCCTGCAGCCCCCCGGTATGACCGAGCTCGATCGCCAAGTAGCTCGTCAATTCTTAAGCTTGGGCGAGAGGTTTCTCTACTCCGAGCTTCGAGGAGCAGGTGCTCCACTTCCAGCCTTAAGCGAAGATCAAGCGCTCAGCGCCGAGCAAGAAAGAGCCTTGTTTGTGGAGCTGATGTGGATGGGGGCATTCCGAGATCTGGTAGGTCCATACATGACGCTTCGAGAATATCGGATTGTCTGGCGGCTTTTGAGGCGGGATGGTTTCGTGTATATGCCTAATAACCCTACTATGGATGGGGCAAGCGGTTGGCTGACGCAGATCCATGATTCATGGTTCTTCGTACCCAGTGACGAGGCTGGATGGCCATGCGGATATGGATCACTCGTTGGGGACTTTGAGCAGGACTAGTATGAGGAGCCTGTTCTGGTCCGGCCACGAATGACCGTCCATTTGTAAGTCAAATTAGTCCATCAAACTGTCCGTTCATTGGTGGATGGCCTAAAACATGTCCTGAAGACTTGTGCTGCGTTAAGAAGCTACAATTACTGTAGCTGTGGCTGTTACTGTAGCTGTTGTTATAATTATTACTGTCGCGGTCATAATCAATATTGTTTTTCTTTGATGACGGTAGTATTGGTGATATTGATGGCGGTGGTATTAAGAATGGTTATGTTAGGAATGGTGATGATATTGAGGACCAACCAATGAAACAAAGCTTTGTTCTGGCAGCGATGAACATGTAACAAATAGCATCGATACCACCTTGAAAGAATCCTATTGCATTGACATCGCCTTTCGCTTTATGACACATTTTCAAGAGGGCGTTCTAGCATGATATTCACCCTAACCACCTCGGCCCCTAACCATGCCTTCCTTCGGTATGGCTATAAGCGGACCAACGTATCGGAACCCCCCTAGGCTCGAGCTACTTTAGGGTCCGATTGAACTCTGACATCGCGCCTCTGCCGCGATAAGTGACCGCTGCAGGGTTCTCTTTGGGGTTTAGATGTGGTGCTCTCCCGCGCATCAACTTCACGATTGAAAATTCCCTCAACCACTTTCCAAAACTGCGTATAACCTCAGCAATCTTTGCTAGGGCGGGCAACATGAGTGCAAAGGTACCTGAGCCTGCGCCTCCCTTTGCTACCTCTGATAAAAATTCGTTCGCCTACATTTCCGCCAAAGATCGCTGGCCAGTCATTGTAGTCAGTCCCAAACCCATATTCCACATCAGTACCGTTCTCCTTCTGAGCTGACCGCTCAAGACAGGAGCCATTGATGATGTCCACCGTGCCATTGTAGACTGTGAAGATGACGGGAAGCGAAAGGAGGGCAAGACGATATTGGAAGGGCTGGCGAAGCTGAAGTACGAGCTACAACATGACAAGCAGATGACGTACTAAAACCTCCCGGATGGCAATATCTTGTTTGCTAAGTGGCCACAGGTCACTCGAAGATGATGGGCAATCGGATATACAAGAGTATAACGAGCAATTGCAAGCGCTAGGCAATCCCAATTGGTTCAACGTGCCTTGGCTTTATTCCGAATGCTACATGTACAGGTACGGTCATCCGCCTGTCTTACTAGTCAGAACTGTCTGATAGGGGCTCTGCTAGACGTATGAGCACTCTCTTTGCTCTGTCCTCCCATTGGCGTACCTACGATATCTTCAGCCGCCAAAAGCTATCCACTTTTAAATCCTCGCAGCCTGCGGTCCTGGAACTGGCAGCCAAATACAGTAGCTTGATCGGCCAACTAGAGAAGGACATCCATATCTCCAAAGCACCTGCGGAGCTAGAAGATGCCGAGCGAACGCTCTTCGTGGAGATGTGTGAGATTTGTTTGTGGGGCAATGCAACGGATCTATCCCTTTTGACTAGCTTGACATATGAAGATATACAAAAGCTGCAAGGGAGTGATGCCCGGAAAAAGGCAGAGAAGAATATTCTGGTCAACGACCTTTCAGAAGCATACACAGCACTCAAGCGAGCCCAGAAAACCGGGAAGCAGGAACGGCGGGTAGACATAATACTCGACAACGCCGGCTTTGAACTCTTTGTCGATCTTATCCTAGCCGGATATCTGCTCGCCGCCGGCCTAGCCACGCAAATTGCGCTCCATCCCAAGTCAATTCCATGGTTCGTATCAGACGTCTTGCCAGCAGACTTCGCCGCGCTCCTGAGCGCACTAGCCAATCCTCAAGGCTTCTACTCTGCTCCCGAAGACTCGAACAAGTCCAAAGATCAGCAACCTCTCTCTGAGAACGAAGTAGCAGATCTGTCTTTCCTCTTCCAACACTGGAGTACCCTCCATGCAGAAGGCCAGCTCATAATCCGCCCCAACATCTTCTGGACCTCAGCAAACAGCTATTGGCACCTCCCCGGCTCCGCACCTGCCCTCTACTCGGATCTCCAGCAGTCTGAGCTCGTAGTCTTTAAAGGGGATCTCAATTACAGAAAGCTCACCGCCGACGCCATGTGGCCCACCACGACTCCGTTCACGACAGCCATCGGCCCCATGGGCACAAATTCAGGTATACGTACCCTGGCTCTCCGAACCTGCAAAGCGGATACCGTTGTGGGACTACCCGAGGGTGAAGACGAGAGGCTGAAAGCTATGGAAGGAGGAGGAGGTGTGGATGGCCCCAGGAAATGGGCTTGGAGTGGGAAGTGGGCTGTGGTGCAGTTTTGTGATGGTAAAGCATAGAACGATTGGAACGGCATTGACTTTAAGTATCTCAGACCGAATAAACTGGATAATACGCCATAGAAAACAATAGAAACGCTTGCTTTTAGGCAGGGAATTACGAGAATTAGGGGCTGTTAACAATACTGATTAGCATATGAAAAAGGTATGCTACCGGGAAAAAACGCTGGTATATGCTTGATCTTTCTCATCGCTATGCAATTTTCTGCGAAATCATCAGTCTGATTTTACTATTCTAAGTAATAGTTAAGCCCACCTGCGTCATATAACAAGGTGTGCAGCAGGAAAAAATCGCTGATCTATGCTCAATCGCTCTTCTCGCTATACAATCTTCCGCGAAATCATCAGTCTTATATTGCCATTTTAGGTTACAGTTAAGCTCACCTGCGTCGAAACTTCTCTTGTCATCTCTACCGTACGCGTCATTTCTATGTACGAACCCCTTCTCAGTTGCCTCGTTGGCCGCTCTATTCCCCATATTAGAAGCCTATTCTTTGGTTAAAATACCTAAATCTTACCCGATCGCCGCTTATCTTCGTC
The DNA here is from genome assembly GCA_018257855.2 of Cladonia borealis. Lineage (NCBI taxonomy): Eukaryota > Fungi > Ascomycota > Lecanoromycetes > Lecanorales > Cladoniaceae > Cladonia > Cladonia borealis. The sequence continues at coordinate 222,764 of JAFEKC020000009.1, read as the reverse complement.
CTCGTTTCCAGGCCCATACAGGCGAATTGCTGGCGGGTCGGTCGGGCTGGTAGGCTCTGATTCCTCTTTCGAGGGCTTTTTGCGGGTCAAAAGGCTGAGAAATGTGTTAATAAATTTGGGATTTAAGCTGCGAATGGGTCAGATGCTGGGTTATTTACGCCGTTGCCCACGCGAAGAGTTTCTTAATGGGGGAGGGGACATGGGGTTTCTTAAGGGTGGGAGACATAGTGATGGTCAATTTTTTGATATAGTTAAGTTTGGTTTGACTGAATAGAGGTGCTGCTTAAGCGGAGAATAGTCGAAATTCGATAATCGATAGTGAGGCTGCGGAGCAAAAAGGAGGTTCGATCTAGGATTTACGAATATAAGTGACATTAGATCCAAGCCAGAATTTTGCATTAGCGCATGTCATCAATTTGATATTCACTATTCGCATTCTTCGTGACCCTGAAACACAGTACAGCATCCTAACTCTCACTTTCGTCCTAACATTGCATCGATTCCGCGGCTGTCGACAGCGACTGAACTGCTCGACATGAGAGAAAGGTATGCTCTGAGATAGAACAGACTGTAAAGGGATCTTTTAATATGTTGAGTCGATTAAAAGAAGGAAAATCCAATCATCCCCACAATATTGTCGTTCCTCCACAACAAGTGAACCAAATGCACTAAGTGAGAACAACAATCTTGCCACCAGCATTGTTCTCCTCCATAGTCCTATGCGCCTCCACAATCTCATCAAGCTTAAACGTCTTACCAATCTGCACCTTCAACTTCCCTTCCTTGATCTGCTTCACCATTTCCTCCAATGGTGTGCTGACAATCTCAGTTCCCCCATAAGTAGTCAAACAAACCGTCGATGGAATAGCCCCCATCACCTCGAAATATTTAATAGACCATTCATTCCCCACTATGCCCGCCATACAACAGATTCCGCCCCTCGAGACCGCAGCAAGCGAATCAAGCAACGTCGTCGTCCCCACGAGCTCGAGCACTTTGTCCGCTCCTCCGGACCATATCTCTCTCACTTTCTCGGCAACCTTCCCATCATCAATGACAACGTAATCACACCCACTCCCCTTCAACAGCTCCTCTCTTCCCTCCCGTCTCGTTGTCCCAATGACCTCCGCTCCATGCCCCTTCGCAATCGCCGCGGCCGCTAACCCCACACTTGTCGTCCCCCCTCTCACCAATAGTTTCTCCCCCTTTTGCAATTTCAACGCCTTGAATAAACTCCCGTATGCTGTCTGCAACATCTCTGGCAACGCACCTAGCACTTCCCACGGCAATTCCGTCTTAATCACCACCACATTCTTGGCGGGAACGCACGTGTACTCAGCGTACCCACCATCGATTACCCGGCCCATCCCTCCCATCGCTGTCGCAACTATTTCTCCCTTTTTGAATTCGCCCGAGGGACATTCCTCGACGAGACCGCAGGCTTCGATGCCGAGGATGCGGGGGAAGCGGACAGCGGCACCGGAGTCGCCTTTGCGAGTGAAGAGCTCGGAGCGGTTGAGACCGAAGGCCTTCACGCGGATGAGGACTTGGCCCGGAGAGGGGTTTGGGATAGGGAGGGTCTCGAGCTTGAGGACTTCGGGGCCTCCTGGAGCGTGGATTACGGCTGCTTTCATTGTGGACATGGTCGAGGGTCTGATGAGCTTGTGTGCTCTGGTATGTGTGTGAATTGACGGTTTAGGGAGGCTGCGGGTCAAATTGAGGCGTGATGTAGTGGTTCGATGAGTGAGGAGCCGTATTGCTGCCGTTGTGACAGTTTGAATGGTTGAGTATCTGTGGGCAGTACAGAGCAAATAGACTTCGTCTCCAAGGCTTCAAACATTTGCTTCTTACGTATTCCCTTCATGATCAAAGCTTCAGTCTTCGGTCTAATGATGTTGGATGATCCGAAGTAATCATTGCGTCGGCTGTATATGTATTTTACAGTAGCACCACTATTGAATACCAGATTGGTGGCTAAACGAGCTTCGGATTACGGTAAACATCGGAAAGATACCAGATGATCTCTTGTATTGAGGATCAGCACTGTTCTGAAATGGATTCGAGATGCTTATCAATAAGGCCTAATGTACTTACAAAGCAGAATGCTGGTAGGTGATGTTATCCAGTTAACGCTAGAAATCTGAGCTCGCTAGATGATCAATCCGTAAGGTCATCAATTCATGAGGACTGTCTCGAAGTATAATAGTGGAAACTTTCACTCCTCGTGGACTCCTAGCTCTCACAGAGCAAGCAACACAAGCTTAAAACAAAGCAACCGCCGTCCTAGACCATGTCAGATGGCCATTCAGTCCGTCTCATCATATGCCTCCTCAAGATGCCATCCCAATCTACTGAGGGCAGCTCTGCAGGATCGTATACCAGTCAGCGAGGTAAGCAAGGATCATGGATACGCTCAACTTACCGCACCGCAGCTCCCACACTTCTTTCCCCCACCGGCGATGCCAGCACCGCACTGTCACATGTTAGACCATGCATCTTCCGTGTCAGATGGGTTTCGAGGAGCACCTTAGGACAGCTGTTGTGCATCTTCGGATAATTAGGCTAGGTGGGAGTCGAAGAGTATTTTCTGTCGGTGCTCGTTGATCGTGCTTATGATTTGGATTAAGTGTCGTACAAGGTGAAGAAGGTGCGGGTTGAAGATGAGAGCGGGGAAGACGAGGGGAAGACAACACGGTGAAAGATTTCTCCGAAGCCGAGAATATCACTAAAAGGGGTCCGGTGACACCAATAACCTGCGAATGACTCTTGAGTCGACATGTTAGACACTTTTTAACCCCTTGTGATCTATTCTCCTTGATTGATCATTCAAGACTTTTCTTAAGTCCACTACATAAGCAGTAAGATGATCTTTCTCGGCCAATCCTTCGCTAAATATCAAGGGAACGGTGAGCCTCAAACAGATCCTTTTTTTCTGAATGCGACCTCTCGAGGGTATCGAGCGGTGAGAACGTGCGCAACCAGCCTATACGGCCTTATCTCAGTCTTTCTTCTCTACTGTCCAGATGAACCCAACTTATCATAAGTACTTTACCCTTGTCATTGGTAAATTCCGTTGTTGAGGCCCCGCTATCGTTGCCCGTCGCAGAATCCAATGAGGTCATTTTCAGCCTTGCTAGAACTTCGCATGCGATAGGCTTCGGCATTGCAACAGTTGTTAATTACGATTGGAAGATACTCCCTGAGGACCTGTGTTCTTCCAGAGGTGTGATCATATTACTGGTATTGGTGTTCTTCCAAACTCTTGGCACCAAGTCAAGTTCTCTTTCCTGTGTAAGCCTATTGAACTCGATAGTGTGTTCAACGTGTTCTGGACATATATCAGGCCAGTCAACGGTCAAGGGTTACGTTTCCTGTATTGTCTCTTCAATGCCTTACTTCAGCTAGATCCATCAGTTGAGCGCGGAGCCCCGAAGCTGCTATGCTTTACCAAAAGCCATCCAACCGGCTTCATAGCAGGCTTCGGGCTTTCCTCTTGTCCGTTGGCCAAGAGACCAGCTTGTCGGTAGTCAAGCTCAGTTTCCAGGGCCTTGAACTCGAGCGTTTTACCTCGATTATTCTCTGTTGCGGACGCTGTAATTGCAAATTAAATAGCACTGGAATTTGTGGCCAGGCATATTTGAAAGCAGAATAAATCGTTGGTAGTACTCAAAGAGCATCTTATAAAGGTGACAATTCAGGGAACCGAATTTTGCACAGAAATCACATTCATGGCTGCATGGCTGCAGCAAGCAAACCACTCCTATTCCAAGCTGTTTCGTAGGCTGTAACCTTCACTTTTTGCGGGCAGCACCGCGTTGGAACTCCAATATTTAAAGGATTGACACGTACTTGCGGGCGAGTCGGGAGTTTGTCGCTGATTGCAAAGCCAGGAGCAATATCGCGTAAAGTATGACACATAATGACAATGTTATGAAGCAAAAATTGTCATTATTGATTTTTGAGCTTCGATAAATTATGCGTTGCTAGGCTGAAGGCGGAATTATTCCGATTGTTGATTTTGATGTGCAGGCCAATCGAAGGAACTCCTTTTACTGCTCTATGTCTGGCACACTGAAATACTTTCTTTGTCTTCCTGTACAAATAATCCAAGTTCGTATATTATCTTGAGGTGCGCGAGCTACATATGCCTTCGCAGAGATGGGTTTGCCGGAGCAAAGCTGGGTGGGAGTACAAGAGAAGACTTTCAGCAAGTGGTAAGACCATGTGGCATACCCCAATTACTAGGCAGGCTCACAACGCATTTCTTGCGCAGGTTAAATTCGAAAGTCAAAGCACGAGATGTAGCAGTAAAAGATCTAGTTACGGACCTCTCGGACGGCGTACGGTCAAGGCCCCTGATCTGTGGAACCGCTGGCTAAATTCACTCTCTAGGTGATCCTCATACACCTCCTCGAACTTCTCAGTAATGAGTCCCTTGGTCGCTATGCCTCCAAGCCTAAGATGCGTGTCCAGCGCTTCGAAAACGTCAATATCAGTCTCGACTTCATCAAGTCTCGTGGTATACAAATGACCAATATTGGAGCCGAAGATGTGGTCGATGGCAACAGAAAGATCATATTAGGCTTGATATGGACCTTGATTCTGCGTTTTACTATCAATGATATCAATGAAGAGGGTATGACAGCAAAAGAAGGCTTGTTGCTGTGGTGTCAGAGAAAGACAGCATGCTATGATGACGTGGAAGTTCGAGACTTTTCCGCGAGCTGGAACGATGGATTAGCTTTGTATGTATTGACGATCGTTATACTGGAGATACGCTGACACGTTTTGTAGCTGTGCTCTTCTCGACATCCACCGTCCTGACTTAATTGACTTTGAGACCCTCGACAAGAATGACCACAGGGGTAATATGCAGCTGGCATTTGACATAGCGTCGAAAGATATTGGCATACCAGACCTATTGGATGTGGAGGATGTATGTGATGTTCCAAAACCAGATGAGCGCTCTCTCATGACCTATATCGCATACTGGTTCCATGCCTTCTCCCAGATGGAGCGAGTCGAGAATGCAGGCCGGCGCGTGGAGAAATTTGTTCAGAGTATGCAAGGTGCTTGGGGTATGCAGAATTCGTACGAGAAACGGATGGAAGACCTGATACGGGAAATAAGGGCACAGCGGGGGGCTTGGGCCGCAGCAACATTCACGGGCACCTATGGGGATGCGAAAGAGCAGTCGACAGAGTTTGCGGCATATAAGCGAAGTCAAAAGCGGCGATGGGTGGCTGAGAAGTCGGATCTGGCTGCGCTATTGGGCAATATAAAAACAAAGATGAGCACCTACCGTCTAAGAGCATACGAACCACCGAATGATCTAAAGCTGGAGGTCCTTGAGAATGAATGGTCATCTTTGCTCAAAGCTGAAAGAGACCGCAGCCAGATCATCAATGAAACTATTCGAGAGCAAGTCCCTTTTCTTCAATCATCAAGAGCACCCGTTACTAACATTCTGTAGCATCAAAGATACCCTCCGTCGTACCTTCGCTGAAAAAGCCAACTCCTTCGCCGAGACTCTTTCAACTCTCTCACTCGCAATAGCCGGACTCTCTGGCGACCTCGCCGACCAACTCGCTCATGTCCGGCGTCTTCATGCCAATCTTCCTCCCCTCTCCGAGTATCTTGCTACTCTTGCAACTCTTTCCGGAAAATGCGAAGAAGCCAACATCGAGGAGAATGATTTCACGACTTATACCTATGATGAACTCTGTTACGAGCTCGATCTCGTACGCGGTGCTGTTGTTGGCAAGATGGGATTTCTAGAGAACCAAATGGTGGCCCGAGAAATGACTAATCTAACACCAATCCAGCTGGAAGAGTTCGAGAGCGTATTCAGGCATTTCGATAGGGACATGAGTAATACGTTGCAAGAACTCGAGTTTTCGGCAGCACTGGCGAGTTTGGGGTTAGTATATGATGAGGACGAGATGCATAAGCAGTTCGTGACCACTTGTGCTGGCAAGGGTCACGTGACGTTCGAGCAATTCATTCGCTTCATGGTCGATGTTACGGAAGATCAGAACACTGCAGAACAAGTCTTCCAGTCCTTTAAGGAGGTCGCTGACGGCAAGGTATGTTCCACACTCTCCTAGCCCTTTCACGTGTCTTGGCATTTGGCCATTCTTCGCATGCCCAAAGCTGCCGTACTCTGTTATTCTTGCTACCACCGAGTATATAGAGCTAATGACCTATCCCCAGCCGTATGTGACCGAGCTCGATCTTCGGCACTCGCTTATTCCAGACGAGTTGATCGAAGACCTCCTGGCCAGCATGCCGCCGCATAAAGGTCCCGATCTGCAAGAAGATCGTCATCTACCTAAGTTCGACTATGTCAGCTTCATGGAAAAAATGACGCTTGGGGACTCCGCGAACGAGGAGACTGAAGTGAATGGGAGTAGGAACGGCCACGGAGAAGACTACCACTAATGACAGGCGAGTGATCCTACCTGACTGGTGTTTGAATGACATTTCTTGTATGCATTGAGTGTTGGATACGAGACGAGGTTGTGTGTTGTTTGGACATTTGTCATTGCATAAGTGGAGCATTGGTTAGGCATGGGTGCAAGATGGTGCCATTGGTAGGGGCGTGTGGCATTGGCATAGACGTGGTGAAGTCTGCACCCACCTGTTCTTGCAAAAAGACTAGCGTATTCTCTTGTAATTGATGACTTCGGGTAATAATAGGATAGGGTTGCATGGCATTGCATCAGTACTAGCAGTGCTCTCGGGGAGACATCAACATCTTAGAGGATGGCAATAAAATACAAATACACCTGTATAGAGGACCACCAAAAAGATTTCCCCCTTCCGATTCTGGCTGCTAAGCTAAGCAGGACGCCATAACGCCGCTCTAATCTGAGCCGAGCCTAAGCGTCCTAGTGCAGGGTTAAGCACTGCTCTCCACAACCTTCGTTGTGTGCTGCTGCCTTGGCAACTTTCTCTGTGATGACCTCTTTGATCATGCCGAAATTGTCATTTGGGGAGTCCCCCTACCGTCCCGACTGCATTCAAGATCGCCTCACGCAGCTGGTTGGGATTTATCGACTGAGACTTCTTGAAGGTCTGACTCTGTCTCGAGGAGCTTATCTATCTCCTTCCGCTCTACCTCGCAGACCCTCATATCGCCGCACCGGTTTCCCTCTTGCACTTTCTCGCTGGCCGTTTTAAAGTCAGCGTTCGCAAGATCACGGAGGGAGGGTAGGAAGCAGGCAATGTCGAAACGTCGCTCTTTGCTCATAACTCGTTGTTCTTCACTGGAGTCTTGAAGGGTCGTGTGTGAAAATCTGCAGGGGACCAGGTACCAGTCTTCAGCTCGGGGGTTATTGGAATGTCTGTCGAACACCATCCAGAGGGCTAGCTCCTTGTCCAAAAATACCTCGTAGCCGGTCCATTTGGAGGTGCGTTCAGCTTTGGCATTAACGAAATTAACGAATAGACGACCAATACCGATGACGAGGTTTGGATCTTCTAACCTGTTGCCATCAATTGAGAGGCGACAAAAATCGTTATGGGGCTCCGTAGCAGTTTTGCCAACCTCCATCCAGGGGTAATGAGGATGGAGTTGGTAGTCCTCTGAATCATCCCAAGAATCGTCCCCATCCACGAACAGTGGAATGCCATCTTCACTCATGTAAAATGGAAGGCTCCCGAGCCAGCGGCGCGTCTCATGGTCTGCCAGGGATTTAAGGTTGCGAATTTTTTCGAAAAATTTGTCTACCGCGGGTCGCTCCTTCAATTTTGTATTGCGATCGTGCGTGATTGCTATGTTGGAATCATCAAGATCTAAGTGGCTTTCGTCGCTGGACGGGTTGTCCGGGGAGTCTCTCCTGCAGGTATTATCGGAGGCTGATGGTGGTTGAACATGTCAACAGTGAGAATACTGCAATACAAAGGAAGTATGACCTGAAGTAGAACACATTCTTACCGGTCTCATCCATTCCTGTCAACTTGTAGGTCGATGTCTTGCGATTACAGGTGACACTGAATTCGAGATGTGCTTATGCGAGAAAGCAAGATTGACCTTTGTAGGACTGACACAATAGCAGAGTCGCCAGGGCGTAATGAAGTTATCTATGGTGGTTGAATCGGATACCCAGAGCGCCCTGTGATAGCTGACGAAAGCAATTTGATAATGTCCCACGAGTGCTCTTTGCTCATGAGTCGAGTGCTGCCTTGGAGAAGGCCAAGCCTAACCCTAAGAGGGGCAGCGTCGACGAGAACATAGCAAAGGCTGCATTCTATCTGCGTGGCGACAGATGGGAGAATTTGGAGCAAACGAAATGATCCAGTGTGTGCCAGCGGACTTTGATAGGTCTGCTCCGTGATTTTTATGTTGCTGTCATTACTTCTAAACACATGCAAATGACGAGTTGGATCCTTAGAAGACCAACGTATTCTCGAACATTTTTCAGGATGAGTAGGGGAATACTGAATATCCAGGAGCAGACGAGGATAATGCTGATCAATGAAGGGAGCTGAAGCTTAGTAGTTTGGGGAACCGAAATGTCGAGATTGATTTCTGTCAATGTGGATAGGCATCGGAGCTCTGAATTAAGTGCAAATAATTGGTGGGTCCAAAAATTGACCCTTTGTTTCAGTAAGTGACCAGTAATTTTTGTGACCTGTGTGCCCAGTGACAGCAAAGCCGCGACATTGGTAACCATTGAGGTCCAGTCTTTTACTAAGGTAAGGAGATCTCAATGCTGTTTGCTTACATTGAGGAACTGAATAGGCATCGTGAAGGATGAGAGGAAGGGAAGATGTCGTCGAGAGTCGTTGCAGCTACGAGACGTGGCTGTGCCATAATCAGACTTTGCACAGGCAAAGCTGTGGACAACGAAGTTTGGCTTCGTCCACTGACATACCCCTATTCAAGCCGTATCCTCTGGCAGGGTATTTTAAGGCAATGACCGCGTTCCATTGTTGCACCGCAAGCGGCTGATACGTCGAGAGACCGAGACGAACCGTTTCACATTGGGCGTAGAAGTCGTCAAAGTCGATGAGTGCGGAGAGGGCATTTGGCGCACGATTGTGCTAAGAGGCGAAAAGTGAATCGAAATGAAGAGCAACCGGTCCGGCCGCGAATGAGGCGGAGATCCACTGCCGTCAACTGTTTCGTCGACCATACAGAGTACTGCAGCTGTCAGCCTGTACCTCCCAAATGTCTGTGGTGTATCAGTCGTCGGGCTTTTCCAGGTTCTCTAAAAGCTTTCAATCAGGCGTCGCCGCTTTTACCCGGTTACGCGTGGTGCCTGGCTTGAGCTGCGCACACCGCACTTGATCTTGTCACAATCCTTAGAACAGATGCAAGTGGTAGAATAAGCGACATCGGAGATATCGGAGATGCGCCGGGTGCCCCGTTTTGAATCGTGCGGGAATCCGCGAGATCCTGAGCCCGCCAAGGAGTGAGCTAGATAAACATATCCCGCGTGATGTCGCGTTATTTTGGCGCTCCCCTATAGAAGTATCTGTAGCCTTGGATAGATCTTCGGCACAAACTTTGGGTGGTATGTAGGATGCCATCGGAATTAAGTTCTTCCGAGATTGCTACTGGTGGAAGGATGGCTATAACGCCGTGACGCTATTTTAGTCTAGCATCCGGTACCTTGACGCCCCTACCTTAGCCTTACAGAGGTACTGTAGACACAAATGGATGCATGATCACGAAGAGCTCATGATTTCACCAACAAGAAAACCGCCGCCCCATCGTTCTGATTTTGCAGTCCTGATCCTGATACTATTATTCCATGGAAGCAACCCTTTTCCCTAAATATCCAAACGCACATGCACACGCAAGCCTCACATGCAACGTTCATCCAGACTCCGCGCCAACGCGCGAACGGGATCTTTGGGCCTTGCCCGGGTCTCTAAGAATAAGACCTTGAACCGTCGCACTTCATCGGGCGCAGGAACGAAGGCGAGTCCGGCAAAACGACGATGGGTCGAATGATGAACGTGACGAGACGGAAGGAGACAGCCGGCTTGCAGAGAAGAAGTGGCTGTCGTGGGCACCCACTGCCACCTCGTCTCCTTTCCCGAGCTTTCCTTCCCCCACACCGGCCGACTGCGAAGAGACCTATCATATGCTGAACCACAGACATCGTGCTACGATAGAAGAGGAGTTCAAAGACCCCAACACCCCGGAAACCATCCCTCATATGCTCGACGCCATAATGGTTGCGCTGCTCAGCCAAGCCACGGGCTAGAGCAACGCAAAGCGCGCCATAAACAGTATAAAGTCTATCTAGGGTTCGGTCTTCGCCTATGAGAAGATTGTCGCAGGTGGCAGGCAAAAGCTTGAGGACACGATCCGGTGCGGCGGTCTCCATGTGAGAAAGTCGACCTTCATAACCTCTATGCTACAACAAGTCCACGAGCGCCACGGGAATTGGGACCTTGACTATCTCTTTGACGCTACCGATGAACAAGCTATGAAAGAGCTGTTGAACTACAAGGGAATGGGACCGAAGTGTGCTTTTGTCGTCATGAGCTGGTGCTTGAAGCGGAACCCCTTCACCGTAGACACGCACGTGTTTCGCATAGCGGGACTATGGGGATGGATCCCAGAGAAGACCACGCGTGAGAAGACGCAGGCACACCTTGATGCAACGGTTCCCAAAAAGCTGAAGTTCGACCTACATTTCCTTCTCATTGCTCATGGAAGAACTTGTCCAGCATGTCGAGGTGGGAGCAAAAGTAAAGAATCGTGTGAAGCTCGGGAAGAGGTGAATGCCAGACTAAGAACACGGGAAGAGTCATCATCGGGTTAACAAGAGCAGAAATGTCGAGAAGGAGGCTGTGCTTGACTCACCCATGTCTACGTCCATGAGTCTCGCAGAGAACAATTTCGATATGCTCCTACATCCCATGCGCTTGATATTTCCCACTAAATAGACTGTTTGGGCATATATGGCTGCAGTCTTTCTTGCAGTTTTTTTGCGAGTCAAAACAACTTCTGACGACTTGCAAATGCTCAGTTATGGGGAAAATATAAAGTCAGAAAAGTGCAGGGAGCAATCAGGCGGCAGATATGATGACGCGAATGGGTGGACCCCCGAATGTAGATGCAGGGCATGAGTAGGTTACCCAGGCAATGAGAATGGTCCCCGGAGCATCTCGTATGTCACGTTTGCTGCAGACATACAACGCGATCATGCTGCCCATGCTCTTTTACTCTGGAAATCTAAGCACTAGCAGGCGACCCTTCGACCACCGCGAGGCAAGCACATAGCAGGATGGGCTCCGAGTACCAACCCCTCCGCTGTTCTGGCATCTATCGCAACCTCCCTACTTTCGATGTCGACATGCGCGGACTGAATGCCTTAGTCGTGGGTGCCACAGGAATCTCAGGCTTCAACACCGTTGGGTCCTTGCTTGCCACGCCGGGGCGATGGTCAATGATTTATGCTGTCTCCCGGAGTCTATTTCGGGAAGAGATGCTGTCGCTGCTGAGCCCAGAGCAACAAAGTCGCATCAGGCACGTGTCGGTTGATTTGACTGGTTCCGCCAAGGACATTGCGTCCTCACTACAGAAAGGCGATGTGCATGCCGACTATGTTTTCCCTTACGGCTACATCCACCGTAAGGATGTCTCAGCTATGGATCCCCGGGCAGAGGGACAGATGATTGAAACGAATGTTCCTCTGTTTATGAATTTCCTCGAGGCTCTCCCTGCAGCCAACATCACGCCAAAGCGAATCCTGCTCCAGACAGGTGGCAACAACTACGGCGGATATATCTGACGTGCCCGGACTCCGTACGTTGAGTCGGATCCTCAACCAAAGCATTTTTCGAAGAACTTTTACTATCCCCAAGACGAATCTTCGGGACAGAGAAACCCCAGAGTACCTTGAACGTTCGGCTTCATTGCGACTGAGCTTCGTAATGGTCGAACCATGAGATTGTGAATCCAACGGATACCAACTGAACCACGCGGGAGCCCCGGCAGGAAAATGCGCAGGAAGTCCAACTTTGACATTTAGAGGCAACCCCTTGGTCCAGGACAGCTCGAACTTGCACTGCAACAGCAGTACTTGTTGCACGTTAGGGCAGTGGAGTGTGAGTAGAGGGTAAGCTGAAGGGCAGTATTATAGAGACCTAACCCGCTTGAAATGTTATATCAAAGTCACTGGGATAAGATGGCCTGCTAAGTCTCACCTAGCTTTGTTGGAAGCACTCGCGCAGAATTGCACTGCTACATGATTGCAACAATGATGATGATTAAAAAATGCTAAGAAGTATTATCATCCAGTATTCCAGCGGAAAGCAGGGCACCTAATCAACCAATTACCAAAATACTGAAAATGACCGACAACGGCTAGCGAGGTTCAGAATACAGTTTCATTGGGCAACAAGAAGCGGATTATGTTCCTAGTCTACCTCTGCATAGTGCTCTTTAACTTTCAACGTCCGCCCTTCTTTCGAGCTAAGACGTGCCAACTCAATCAAGCGTATTACATTCTTTGGGCCTTCTGCTTCAACTGGTACCGGTATTTCCCCTTGTCCCTCTATTGCTTTTGCAAATTGATCGTAGAAGGTACTGTACGTGACTGGTTCAATATTTGGACAAGGCTCGCTTTTTGGTTGGCCATCTTTTATTATGGTTAAAGTGCCTGCGCGGTCGTCGGGCTCGAGGCCGAAGCCTGCATCCCCTGGTTTCTCGCCTGCTTTGAGCTGGTCTTCTTGGGGGTCGAGGTGGAACTTGACACGAATTAGTACTTGTTGTGTATCCAGCAACTTGAACTTGCCTTCTTATAACTGCCCTTTTCCCCTCGGACCCAGAACCGCAATTGATTTACTTCAGGGCTCACAACACCAGCTTTCACCGTTGCCAGCAGTCCTGTTGAATCGTAATGTAGCAGCACCGTGCAAGAATCCTCGACCCCTTCTGGATTATGCTCCCGCTGAGATCCTACGAAGCCAGTGATTCTGTCCGGCAGTCCAAACAACACCACCACTTGATCTATGAGATGAGTACCTAAATCATACACACCGCCACCACCTGGCAATGATTTGGTCTTCCACCCACCCGTTGGAGCTTCAGGCCGATGCCGATCAAAGTGGGTCTCAAACTCAACCACACGCCCAAGTGTTCCCTCTTTTACTAACTTCGACAACGTGAGGAAGTCCGTATCCCATCTCCGATTCTGATACACCGACAAGAACAAGTCCCGATTGACGGCAATATTGATCAGTTCATCCGCCTCTTTCGATGTAGGCGTGAATGGCTTTTCCACAATCACATATTTGTAGCGTTCCATTGCTAAATTGCACAGCTCGAAATGCGATGTCGGGATTGTCGTTATGACCACAACGTCCACCGTTTCGTCGTCGACCATTTCTTCGCTGGACCGGTAGAGCTTAATGCCCGGGTGATCTTTCGAGGCGTCATTGTCGGGTGTGGGGTTTCTTTGGACTATGGCGTAGAGATTGAAGGCTGGGGTTACTTGGATTAGGGGGATGTGGAAGACTTTGGCGGACATGCCATAGCCAATGATGGCAACATTGTACGGGGGCTTGATGGGACCCATTGCTTGGGACTAGAGGAATTGTTATCTTGACGGTCAATGGCCGACAAGAGTGCACGGAGGGATGCCATGGTATTTGTTAAAAATCTCGCGGGCGAGAATGACGGCAAGTTGGTGGTAGATGAGCGGGGCTCTCGGTTATTAATATTTGCCTACGGCTACGCAGATCTACCAAGAGGTATTTCCGGTTTGTTGCTCAGCCTATCATCGCTCTGTCAATCAAAGGTTGACTTCTAAACATGCAGTGGTTGAATGATAATGGTAGCTTTTCAGGACTCATCGTCTTCCCATGATTTCCTCCGCCCATAACAGATCCATGCGTGTGTCACACCCTGCCAGACTGACTCATGTCACCTCTCTCGTCTCCGCGGAGATTAAGAGTGTTCCTGGCTCTGAGGATATCCATGGCAATATCGTGTTCTCGTGGGTAAAGCCGCTATGAGGATTGTGTTTTTGAAGAAGCCATGCCATCTTGTTCATCGTCGACCTCCCCAACGCATCTCGTGATTTCGATGCCATCCTACCATGATTAGTGACCTTTCTTCCAAGAGACAGCCATTGGGATTCCTTACCGGCACTCCGGTTGGCTCGAAGCTATGCACAAGACCACTATCATAAAGGAGATGCGGATTGCCTTTAACTTCAGTGCTCAACTTCTCTTCACCTTCGCGTTTCTGATATTGATTCTTCCATCTGTCGCCGAATCCCCCAGTATCGACGCCGTTCGTTTTTGCTGCCGTGTATTGATGGCGTTTCTTGGCTACGCTACTCCGCACATACTCGAGATATGGTGGATTCCCTGGCTTGATGACATTGTCTGCAGCAAGCACAGAGCCAGGAGTCACCAATCTCAGATGCTCACAAAGCTTCAGGTCAGTGGTATAGGCCGGCTTGTAATGGTCGAGGAACATCAGGTCAATGTGCTCAAGCCTCTTTTCGGCGTGGAGCCTTTTGATCGAATCCGCGCTTGAGCCCACAACGACTTTGACGATTTCACTCAGCCCGGCCAACTCCACGAGAGACATTATAACAGCAGCAAACTCTGGATTTCTCTCCAGGCTGAAATATCTTTTGCCGCCAGCTTTGCGTACCGCATCACCGAAGAGCACAGCCTGTGGTAGAATTGTCAGACTTTCTAACATCCCATCGAACAGGAAAAGCCATCTTGATCTACTGACCGAATAGCCAATATATCCGCCAAGTTCCACCATTACCTGCGGCTTTCGATCTGCGATCAGATCTGTAACGATCCTTCCTTTGTCGTCGCCAACATTCATCAAATACTTTTTCGTACGACCATATTCGTCAATCGCTTTTAGTACTCCTTGAGGAGAGCCCCTTATCTCTTCTATTGACGGATGGCTATATACGAAATGCAGTAAGTCAATTTCACGGCCATCGTCGAACTGGCAGGTAATCAGTCTAGCAATGGTACGGCAGTGCTCCTACATACAAATGCGGTACCTTCCTCTTCCTGCGGTTGGTACGCTTTCGTCTGATCGAAGTCGTCTGTCTGTGTATGTTGAGGCATAGTTGAGGTTGAAGTTTTTCTCATGCAATCTCGTCACTTGCTTACTTTAGCTATTGTATTTTCAATTCGTACCACCCAACGGCAAATGACGCAACACATGCGTTTTATGCTAGGTTTGCCATCGCGGTCCGCCATAGGTGAGGCACTTGAGCGGCATGGCGCGCAATTGGCGCCATGGTAGGCTTGGAGACCATTCCGTTAGTTTCCCTTGATGCAAACCCAAATAATGATGCGCTCGGACGAACGTAAAAGGCAATTCCCGTCAGAGCTCTTTCCCGTTGAGTCTGTGTTACGCCCAGCGGTCTCATGAATGCGGCAACTCCAATTGCAAGGTCTGCGATATGGCTGTCCAAACATGGCTGGGGCTGATAAGGGAACTGGCAACGTGGTTCCACCAATGCACCTTACCAGAATCTAACAGCGTAAACCCCTAAGTTGCTAATTAACTCAATCTACCCGAGATCTGACACCAGGCACCCGGAGATCTGGTTTTGTGGAGGAGCTCTGGCTAATTGTGCATCATCAGGGCTCATGATGTAAACATACATTATATCATTATGGGGAAAGTGCCGCCACGTACCCTAGGGATCTTGTTTTGTGCAGACGCCGGAGATGTACTATCGCCACTGGCGGACCACCTTCCGGCTTCTCCACCAATCAATGTTGTACATCATCACTTGAGATTTTCGTCTGCATAAGGCAAGTTACCGTTGACGACTTTTACGCTAAGGTTACACCCGTTAATGTATACTATCGTCAGACTGCAGATTGGCTCGTTTGGCGTTCAAAGATGTGAGCTAGAAGAATTGGACCTGAAAGCGAACCCTATCAAGCGCTCACGTTCCTGAAATCATCATCACCACATTAGATTGACGTTTACACTCACTTGGCATGGCGTGATGTGAGACGCCTAGGTTGCCCACAGTCAGTGTAAGGTAGGCAGTACGTCAGGCGGTCTTAGCCATTGGTCAAGCAAACATGTATAAACCTGAAGTCCCCTCCGGCCTTCGAACTGTTTATTGTTCCCGCCCTTCTATTATTCATACCCATTAAAGTTCAATAATCTTTCTGCTTCATTGCTTTTACTTCCCTTCACTATGTCTGATCTTACTGCAACTGTGTCAGAGACCAAAGCTGGTTTCCATGTCGACGGCTACGAGAAGATCTCCTACGACTTCACCTTTCTGGACGGCGTCTTCAATCCGGAGAACCCCCAACTGGCGGACTGCTACAAGCATTGGGGACGCGTCCTGGCTGTCACTGACCTGAACGTGTACAATGTGTATGGCGAACAGATCGAGAGGTACTTTGAGCATTATGGATTGGATCTCAAGGTCCACAAGACCAAAATCGGGGAGAAGGCGAAGACCATTCCTACGTTCTTGAGTATCGTGGACTCAATGACAGAATTCGGAATCTACCGGAAGGTACGCTCTATATCTTTACCCCGGTTAAACTATGTATCTATATTAATGTTAATGTGCACAGGAACCAGTCTTGGTTGTTGGCGGAGGCCTTGTGACCGATGTTGCTGGGTAATAAAAGCTGCCACTGCCAGAGATTATATCAAGGCACTCTGACCCAAGAATCTCCTTATGGTCGCAGTCATTGAATTTAGCTAACCTTTTGGTGGCTGTGTACCTTAGGTTCGCTTGTGCCGCCTACCGCAGGAACACCAATTTCATCCGAGTGCCGACCACCGTCATTGGCCTGATAGACGCATCAGTGTCGATCAAAGTGGCTGTCAACTATGGCAATTATAAGAATCGCCTTGGGGCTTACCATGCACCTATGCACACATTCCTGGATTTCACCTTCCTCCGCACCCTACCTACCGCTCAGATTAGAAACGGTTTTGCCGAATTGATCAAAATATCAACTTGCTCACATCTGGATACCTTCAATTTGCTGGATAGGTACTGCGAGGAGTTGATCGATACTGGATTCGGCCGAACGGATGGCGCTTCACAGGAAGTGCGCGATGCTGCGGACAAGATCAATAGAGAGGGAATTCATGAAATGCTGAAGCTGGAAACGCCAAACCTCCACGAGATTGGCCTGGATCGTGTAATTGCATATGGTCATACGTGAGTCAGCCTTGGAATGTAGGTCATAAAAGCTAAATCTTTGCAAAGGTGGTCACCAATGCATGAGCTTGTACCTGAAACACCCCTACGCCACGGCCACGCCATATCCATAGACATGGCGTACTCCGCAACTCTTGCCAACATGCGCGGGCTGCTCAGCGATGCTGAACACCGTCGCATCCTCAACCTCTTTTCTCGCGCTGGTCTATCAATGGATCACCCGCAATTCGACGAAAATATTCTTGACAAAGGTACCGCAGCCATCCTCAAAACGAGAGATGGTAAGCTGCGAGCTGCGGTTCCTAGTCCCCTTGGATCTTGTGTATTCCTTAACGACGTTAGTGCGGATGAATTAAATGCAGCACTGAAGAAGCATAAGAAGCTCATGCGTGAGTATCCACGCAACGGCGAGGGCATCGAGGCTTTTGTCGATGCGAGCGACACAGGCTACACCGAGAACAATCAATCTGAGGTAAAGGCTGTGGAAAAAGCTGCCGCAAAGGCTGGCAGTCTGAATGGTAACGGCCACATCAAGGGAGGCATCGTCGCTAATGGGCATGCCAATGGACATGTGAATGGTGTTAATGACACGAAGAAACATCTCACCAATGGCCAGAATGGATACGCTGACGGCTTGACGAATGGCACGAATGGCTTTACCAACGGGTCCAGAGCATAGGATGATACTAAAAACGTTGGATATAGAGCTCACTTAGCTTAGTTGTTTCGAGAAGCTGTGACGCCACGAACGTTGTACCTATGCACGTTGTTTACTTTTCAGGTACCGTGTATCACTTGAAGTTGAGATAGTGGCGGAGCGCAAAAGCTTGGGTCCTATCATGGACCAATGGGTTTCATAGAGAGAAATTGGCGTTTGTTAAATATCAACCAAGTAATGAGGGATGGACAGATTTGAGATGCATTGTTTATCTACCTGCTCCCGCCATCTTCTCCAATGGAAAAGCGAATAACACAGGTCTTTTTTGGTGTACATCATACGTAGACTACGTAGTGATGAGGACCAGTCTTATCGGTAGCAGGATCTTATAGAATATTCAAATGAAAGCTTCCCATTCTGGCAGACGCTAAGGGGCAAGGGAGGAGAACTCGGTGTTTTCTGGTTGCTTTTAATTTTATGACGCCTTTAAAGATTCGACTTCTGTAGGGATGGGATGTTTTGATCAGATCAATTCCAAATCAGCCATTAGTGGCTTGTCTGGCAAGTCTCGTGATGACGCAGCTTGCGATCTTGTGTAATATCTTCACTTTCTTTTAGCCAGGCTGACAGGCCCTTCCATGTGCTTGTGTTAATGTTTTGGTTATGAGGACGATTTTAGGACGATTATGATCATATTAATATCAACAAGCTTATGAGAGGTACTCTGTACATACATCCCTGCCAGCAGCCTTCCGATTCGCCCATTACAATGCTTACCGGCAGTTCACCCTACCACCTTCACCTTGCTCAGAATGTAACCCTCCTCCTCGTCTCCCTATCCTTTCTCCCACTCTCCACCTTAATTGTTTTCCTCAGCTACGCGATTTCTCCTCTCGCCAGAAGCCATTACGCCCTTCGCAAACACAACCGCAGCAATGCAACCTTCCGCCCACGAACCATTCTGGTTACGGGTGTCGGCATGTCCAAAGGCCTTACCCTCGCTCGAGCATTTTACCTCGCTGGCCATAATGTCATAGGCGCCGACTTCCAACCCCACGGCATCCCCCCCTGTGGCCGCTTCTCCCGTGCCCTTCGCAAATTCTACGCGTTACCAAAACCCGATGACACCAATGGCGCAGCACAGTACATCAATGCTCTGCTAGACATTGTGCAAACAGAAAAAGTTGACCTCTGGGTTAGCTGCTCCGGCGTCGCCAGCGCTGTGGAAGATGGACAAGCGAAAGAAGTCCTTGAGCGTAAATCCGACTGCAGGTGCATACAGTTCGATGTTCCCACAACCAGCACGCTCCACGAGAAAGATACTTTCATCCTTGAGACTCAGCGACTCGGCCTTCCTGTCCCAGAGACCCATAATGTCACCTCCCGCGCTGCGGTGCACAAAGTCCTTAATGAGTCCCCACGAACAAAAAAGAGGTATATCCTCAAGAGCACGGGTGTCGATGACGAGAGTAGGAATAATATCATGACGGTTCTCCCGCGGCGGACCCTCAGTGAGACATACAGCCATCTCAGCACCATCAAGATTGGACAGGACAAGCCATGGGTACTACAAGAATTCGTCAGTGGAAAGGAGTATTGCACGCATGCATTGATCGTTGATGGCGAAGTGAAAGCTTTCGTTGCGTGTCCTTCGCTAGAACTTTTGATGCATTATGAGGATCTCCCAAAGGACGAACCGCTGAGTAAGGCTATGCTACTCTTTACGAGGGAATACGTGAGGAGGAGTGGTGGGCAGTGGACGGGGCATTTGAGCTTTGACTTCCTGGTAGAGGAGAGGGAGAGTGAAAAGGGAGTGGAGAAGGGATTGGTTCCTATTGAGTGTAACCCAAGGGCGCATACGGCTGTTGTATTATTTGCTGGGAGGGAGGGAGAGATGGTGGAGGGGTATTTGGCGGCGCTGAAGGGGAAGAAAAGACCGAATATTAATGGAATCACAAACGGAGATGAATTGGAGAAAGAGCCCGTCTCGCCGGTAGGGAGGGTGAAGTGCTACTGGATTGGACACGATCTTGTTACAATGGCCATCTATCCGCTGCTTTTTCTTCTACTGCGGAGGATCACAATATCAGATTTTCTTGGGGGCGTGGGAACATTCCTGGAACATGTTCTTTTCTGGAAAGATGGTACATATGAACCTTGGGACCCGCTGCCGGTATGGTGGCTGTATCATGTTTATTGGCCGGGGCAGTTCTTGGCTTGTATTATACAGGGAAGGAAGTGGTCACGGATTAATGTCAGTACTACGAAGGTGTTTGGTTGCTGAGGGTAGGAGGATTTGTACAAAAGGCACATAGTCTCTATGGAACGAGAAAAGCAGATCAGAACAACAATCATGCCAATCAAGTCAATTTCAGAGGATAAGTTGAGTATGCTACGAATCTGAAACATTATCATTGCATGCGTATGCAATAGATTAATGAATATCGAATGGCGTTCGCAAATACCTATATTTAGATACTCTTCCATTTTCGTGGTGGAGGCTTAGACCCGCCAAATCATCTTACAGTACTCGACGCTCACCCCTCCACACTCGTACGAAGGCCCCATCAGGCTGTGACCCCTCAGCCCAGGGCTGATCGTTCAATAATGGAAGCTCCACTTCTAATATCGACCTCTCTACCGCCATTGTCAACCTGCAACTGGCCGAGACAAGTCTTGACGTCCTCTGGTGGCTGAGACGCCTCAAATAATGCTGCGGGTGCATTCGGTGCATTCAATTGCAGCCTAAAGAGACACGCGGTCCCAGCGTCTTATATTATCTTCATTGCTGTAGCTCTGTTGCTCTCTTGTTTATCGATGCGTATGCAGAGATGGTGAAAATAGAACAGTATTACCAACGAGGGAAGAACGTGGTTCATGCCCTGCAAGCTTTGATTATCTTCCTGGGAGCTATAGTTACGATCGCGATATATACTAAGGGAGGCGGGCACGATGGGAGGATCGATTATTATTTTCTTCTGGTTAGTACTCCATTCATATTTCACGACAATTGAGTGATGCTAATTTACAACAGTGCTTCCTTTCCATACCTATCCTGATCTACCAAACCGCCATTCCAATCTTTCCCCGCGTAAGACGCTTTTCACTGGCCTATGTCCATGTGGCCCTTGACGCTCTGTGGATGATACTATGGTTTGCTGCTTTCATAGCAGTGGCAGTGTGGGTACACGATGGATCTCGTGCCGCTAAGGATTGGAAAAGTGGTGATTCTTCATGTGACACCTTTGCGTGGGGACCAGTGGGCAAATGCAAGCTCGGAAAGGCATCTACAGGGATGGGCGTTGTCATTTGGTGAGCCTATACTGGACTTGTTCGCGTGAAAGATCTAGAACGATGCTAATTCATGATCAGGCTATTATTTATCCTAACAACCGCGCTGTCAATCTACGGAGCATACTACTACCGCTCCCACGGCGCCCTCCCCTCCTATCCCATCCACACAGCCGAACCCATCGACACCGAAGACGCAGATAACTATGCCTTCTCCGCCAATCCTCACGACAAATTCATCGCCCCAGAAGAACTACAAGACATGCACCCTGACCACGACCACATCAACGACGAAGACCAACCTCCCATCCACCCCGACCACGACATAGAAAACGGTCCTCACCCGCACTCAAACCGCCCCCTAAGTTGGGCACCAGAACCCATCCTCCGAAAACCCATCGACCGAGACTTCTCAGCCATCGACACAAGCTACCACAGCACCGCGCCCTCCCCCCCTTACACCACCACCACCACCACCAACTACGTTCCATCCTGCTCCCTCCCCATCCCACCTCCCAGCCCCCTAAGCCACCGCGGTCCCAGCCCCCTTAGCAACCGTGTCCCAAGCCCCCACTACGATACCCACTTCATAGGCGGTCTGCAACAGCCTCCTAGCCCATTGAGCGGGCGGACACCGAGTCCGGGTTATGAAGCGCATATGTTGGGGTTGAGGAGTAATTCTTTCGCGAATGATCCGCGGTTCGCGCCGCCAGTGGGAAGAGCTGGAGCTGGGGATCCGTTTAGGGATGAAGGCGGGTTTGGGGATGAGAGTGCGGGTGGGAAGATTGATTTTCCGGAGGGGGCGTATGGGCGGGTGGGGGTGTTTGATAGGGGGTGAGGGGGATGGGTGGGGTAGGGGTGATGGGTTTGGATATGAGGGAGATTGGATTTGAGGGTTGGGGTAAAATGATGGTGGTGGGTGGGAGATTTATGATTTGGATGATATGGTTCAGAGGAATGGATATACCATAATCTGCATGCAAGAAATGGATTTGGTAGTCAATGTCTCGGATAGGGGATGATACTATTGGATGTGAGCGAGATTGGATTGCCGGATTGGAAGAAATGATGTTGGTGGTCGAGATACTTATGACTTGGATGACATGGTTTAAATATAATGGGTATATCATAATTTGCATGAAGTTCATGAATTGGATATTGCTATTAAGTGTCTGTCGGCATTCGGATTAGATCCACCAAACGCCTCGCTATTCAATCTCTGTCCAGCACCTATTTCATCCCACCCCAATCACTTCACCATTAATTCGTTAAGATCCCAAAAAAGATCATAGCACCCATTTCCACTAGCTATTCCGTCAAGCGGTAGCGAACTTACTCCTCGCCCTCAACTTCGCCCCCTGGAAATACAACATAAACATTCCAATTATCCCCATAATACTCAACCCCGCCAACACCGTCACACCCTTGTGAATCCCCACATTTATGAACAGCGGTCTAGCGAATAAAATACTTCCACACGCGAGCGCTGAGCGGAAGAAATCGTTGCCTGCGAATAAAGAAGCTGCGTATTGCGGGTAGGAGAGCGGGACGTAGACGAATATACATTGCATGACTATGAAGACGGTAGCGCCGTATATGGTAATACCGATTGTAGGCGCTATCCAATGGATAGTAGGATTTGCAGTCCAGGCGAAGAGGAAGAGACCGATAGGCGGGCCGAAGGAGGCGAAGATTGCGGGGACGAGACGATGTTCTTGGGCGCGTAAGCCGCGTTTCATGATGTCCGGGATTAGGTACCAGTGCAGGTAAGCGGCGTAGGTTATGACGCCCAAGAAGCAGGCGACGAGAACGCAGGTGAAGACGATGCCGATGGCGCCGAGGGAGAAGTGATAGTAGCCGGTGTAGACGAGGGGGAAGACTTCGAAGAAGGAGTAGTAGATGCCGTAGACGAGGGCGGTGTACATGTTTACGAAGGCGATGGCGGGGTCTTTGATTGTGATTTCGAGGGGTTTGATGAGCGCGTCGAGGGCGATGGTAGTGGGTTTGAGGCCCTTTTGGTCGATTTCCGATTGCGATTTTAGGCGGGTGTCGCCAGTCAGGGCCCGGAGACGGTTGGCGCGGCGGAGGAGGATGTTGGGGGTGGAGGTTTCGGGGACGAGGAGGAACATGAGGAGGAAGACGGGGCCGGCGATCCAGAGGATTTCCCAGAGGGACCAGCGCCAGCCTTTGGCGGTGACGGCGAAGCCGGAGAGGAGGGGCCCGAGAGCGGGGCCGCAGTAGGCGGCGGAGACCCAGAAGGTGAGGGCGTAGGGGAGGTAGAGGAGGGAGTACATGTCTTGCATTGTGGCGCCGCCGTTGGCGAGGCAGGGGGAGCCGAAGAAGCCTTGGAGGAAACGGAGGACGAGAAGGCCGGCGAAGTTTTTGACTAGGGCGGTGGGGATGGAGAGGATGACGAAAATGAGGAAGGTGATGGTGTAGACTGGGCTGCGGCCTATGATGGGGACTTCGGAGAGGGGAGCGAAGATTAGAGGACCCATTCCGTAGGCGAGGACGTAGAGGGAGAGAGGGAGGGAGGCGTCAGTGGGGGTGACGCCGAATTCTTGGATCACGCCTTCTTCGCCGGAAGTGTAGATGGCGGAGCCAGTGTAGACGGCAAAGGTGTACATGCAGACGACGAGGGAGACGAAGAATCGCTTCTTGTTGGACCAGTTCTGCGGATTGGCGGGGTCATCGGTGGTGTACCAGTCTACGAGGATGGTGCCGTCTGATGTCTTTGTTGGAGCGATGGCAATTGATTTTGTTCGTTCGGCTGCTAATTCAGCTTCGACTTCCAATCTTTCTTCCGTGTAAGGGGTGGTGCTTTCTCGCGTCTTAGTACGGGTTAAGACGGCTTGAACTTCGATGTCGCCAGGTCGTATACTGCGAGTTGTGATTCTTTGCTTGAGCTCGGGCAGTTCATCTTCCTGCTTTTCCACCTCTGATACTTTTCTGGGCGATCCTTCCGAGTCGGATCGTGATGGACTGAGCTTTTCCTCATGATGATGTTCATTCAGCGCGGTGTTGTATGATTCTGGGAGTGTAAAGTCTGGCAGCTCTTCTGGGTATTTGAAGATTCTGTTTCTGGTAACGAAACGAAGCAATTGCCCAATGGGGGCTTCACGCAACAAGTCTGACATGATTGAAAGAGATTGGAGATGGGTATCTTGTGAAAAGGGAATGATTTGAAGGAATTGCAGTCACTCCTCTGGCGGGGATGGCGGGGGTAATTATGTCGCCAAAGCCACGACAGAAAGGCTGAGGAATATCAGAAGGCAGATGGAGGATTGTATGTTAGGCAAGGGAGGATAGTTATATATTGGCTCTACAAATGGAATATTTACCTGATTAGTTATGTGGGCTTGAGGCTTGCTTGATAATGCAGACGCGGAGTCAGCACTTCACTTTGCTCAGTGGCAGGGATCATGGACCAGACCCACCCAAGGCCACAAAACGGCCATTTGAAAGCGCCGCATACTGTGATAGCATGAACAATGACGCCATATTATTAATGAGCCGAGAGTAGTAATAGTAGATGCATTGTTGGAGAATCTGGCACACGATACTGACCATTCTCGCAGTATGGTATATCACTTAATTCCGACGCTGCAGAAGCAATCCCATAAAATCCACAGATGACAGAGTGTTCTAGTCGGGGGATCCATGCCCCGGCCATGAGTCACCTATCAGCAGCAATTTCGAATATCTGAGATATGATATTCGTTGGACGGGGAAGAAAAGGGAAAAGCGTTTGAGGCTTTCGGGCGTCAGATCTTCCTGCGTATTACTCAGTCATGTCTTTATAATCAGCGCTAGTATTCTTGGCATGTCTTGGCATATAGTAGTCTTGGAATTGGTTAAGTATTCATTATTAATCATTCTTCGACATATCTCACCCACTCAAAATAGAGCTTGACTCTCTCCAACAGTTGTAGGTAAGGATCACTGGCCAATCCTATATCCCTGCCAATAAAGGTAGAATACATCCTTGAAGCGAGCTACTATAGTACTAGAAGGGCTGCGACCAAGCCTCTGCTTCTGCCGTGGGAGACGCTTTATTGCGTCTGGAGACTCACTCTCAGGCAGCACGACTTAGCTCCTCAAATATATCCTCTAAACTCACCGGAATCCATTGATCCCTCCCTGACCCAAAATTTTAAGCGTTTGCAGCATAAACATACCCTTCTTCTACCACCATCACCACCTCCTCAAACATGGACGACACATTCACTCTACTCCCTCTAACAATCGATCCTGCTACCAAAGCCATCTCCTCTCTCGACTCCTCATTAGCATCTAATCTCACCGCCTTAAATAACCTCCACCGTGCTACCGTCTCACAACCAAACCAGATCCCCCCTCCACCTCTTCCCCTCAATCCAAAGCGATCCGCCCAAATCCAGAAAATGCGGGAACAAGGCAATGCTTCTCTCCGCTCCAGAGGCACCCCATCTACCGCACAAGCACAAGAGGCAATCAAACTCTACACCTACGGCATAGAGATGGCCCTCGGTCGTCCAAGCTGGGAGCCCGCCCAAACCGTGCGAGAGGAGGCAGGCATATTATACGCCAATCGGGCCCAGGCGTACATGGCTGCCCAAATGTGGGCGGAAGGGGCGGCGGATGCGGAGACGAGTGTGGAGCTGAAGAGGGCGGATAATGGGAAGGCGTGGTGGAGACGAGGGAGGTGTTTGTGTGAGATGGGGAGGTGGGACGATGCTGCGGAGTGGGTGAGACAGGGGTTGGAGGTCGCAGGGAATGAAGCAGACTTGGCTGCGTTAATGAAGGAGATTGATAGGCATTTGGAAAAGGGTGAGAGATGAGGCTGCGGTTGAGTGGTTGCGTGGCCTGTATTGTCGGAGGATCATTGGCCAATTGTGGTTCAAAAATGATGTGCTGGTCGGATGCCATTCAATGCCGTCTTCACCAATTGCCTTTGGATACTGCGTCGAACAGGAGATCGGAACAGGTGGGGCTGTAGCAGACTGATTGGGCAGGAGCCATGCAGGAGGTGAAGCCGCTAGATAATTGAACAAAACCTCGAGGTACTTCAAGCCACCCCTCCCTCAATTCTTACTCTGCCACTACAAGAGCACTCGGGTTCGGCGTTTGAATTAAATTGTCTACTATATTACTCAATACTTCCTGGATATATTTGATCTCTTCCAAGCATCTTTACCAACTAGACAGCGGAACTGGCAAAAGTGCATCAGGCTGTCCTAGTGTTCTGAGTAGGTGCTTTCCGCGTGGCTACACAAAGCTGATTCTGACCAGTCCTGTTATAGTCCAGACTGCCCAAATTGGTGACGTCTATATAAGATCAGAGATCTAAGCTAGAACCTCAGCTTTATATATATAATCTTCCCACTCTCCGTTCGTCGAGATCGAATTGATCACAAGACCGTCTCATATATTGGTACCGAGATTCGGTGTCATCAACGGTACTCCAACATTGCGATTGTGCCTCGAGAAGACGACTGTTGCGGTCAACTTGGTCGAGATCACCTGAGACGCCATATTGTGCCGCGGAGAACACCCTGCCCTCTGGTCCCTGAATCGATCAGGTTCGTGCCTGTTTCAGCATGACTGAGACTGGTGAAAGAACCATGAGCTTTTCTGGCAGTGGCGATCGAATTTCAGACCACCAGAGGGACGTCCTCAAAGATAAAACCGGATTCGAAGGTTATACGGCCTATCTTGAAGACTACAACAGTGAACACGCGGGTTATGAACAGTTGCTAACGTCCTGGCGGTCGTATGCTAAAGAATGGCCGCAGGAAAAGCGACGCTACTCTTGCGAAATTCTTGACTTGATCAGAGATGAGAATTCTTTGATAAGCTTGTATCTATGTTGTCGCACCGTTTCCTATTCTAAGTTATTTACAGCCTTAAGTGAGCCTCGGAAAGGTGTTTACGGTCGAATAGTGATCTACCGCGGGTCCGGTCATTATTTATACGATCCTGATTTCTTCGAAGACTTAGGTCTAGTACTGAATATTGGCCCGGCTTTTCTCAAATCTCTGGACACGCTTTTGACGCGAGGTTACTATGATGATCAACCATCTCCCCACATACCTGTCTTTGAAGCTAGTCATGTGATGGTTGGGGACAGAGTTGCTACCATGACACGTTGCTGTATAAGTGAGAAGTCCAGTGCTGTACCTATCGTCCTAATTGCAGAGGCACCCTACGCTAGTGGTGATCCCAGAAGCGTTGATCCCATCTTCGGGACTATCAACTCGTCGCGGCGATCTAATACTATATCTAGTAGATCTAGATACACGGAGATGATCATGGGCATCATTGAGCGGAACAGCGTTTTCTCTCAATCTGCTGATGCTCTGATATTGCCTGCTCTCTTCGCCGCTATACATCTGGATGCGTGCAGTCTACGAACCTTGTGTGATTACACGCTTCCAGGTAATGGTTCAGACGGACTAGGATCATTTGATACAGCAAGTGCAAATCGCAAAGAGCTGCGTCGGAGAATTGAGGACTTCGAGAACCTGATGCAGGATGCCCTGACAGGTTTCAGTTCGCTCTATGGAGCCGACTGGCCACACAAATATCAATGTGAAAGTACTGTTGAGTTCTTTAAGGAGACCATCGATCGAACACGTCGCTTTGAAGCCTATGTTCAAGACCTATGCCAACTGCAAAGTGGCCAGCTCTCGCTAGAAGAAACCAGGAAGGCAATCGAGGTTTCAGTCAGCCAGATTGAAGAAGGGAAACGAGGTGAGCTACGTGTCCATTGCAACAAGAAAACCGTCATTAACAGATTTTTAGTCAAAATATGTGAGATTTTTGTCGCGGCTATGGCACGTGGATGCTAATGGAACCCAGTCACAATACTTGCCTTTGTTTATGTCCCGCTTAATCTTGCGAGCTCGATATTCGGCATGAACATACAACAGCTCAATAACAGCGGACAATCCATCCAGACCTTCCTTGTAACAGCAGCTGTTGTTCTGGTTCTCACCGGAATCTCGTGGCTATGTACGGAGCAGGTCAATCAGTATCGTAGTTGGTTACGGAGACCCAGACCACGCCACTTCGAACAATCCTCAGCCCGCCCCACTTATAGTATAGCAGTGCGGCTTCGCATTTTGGTATGGCTTTACTGCAACGGGCACTGGGCTTGGGCTCGTGAGACTGAGGCATGGCGGTATATCTTGGCAAATGTTGAAGGCGATTGTTTAGACGGATTCGGATCAAGACTGCCAGAGGACACGGATGAATCGGACAAGGATCTGTCGGCCGGCGAGTACGTTTCGGTATACATGTCCGATTCGAAATGGCCTTTTCGGACTTCATCAGAGGGGGACGAAACAAGAGAGGAGACACCCTGAGGATGCTATCGTCCTTATCTGAACATTGCACTGTACTACAATGGCGCTAGATGCTGTTTACGATATAATGACAGAATCTTTACGCTGGTGATACCTGAAGCAATCTATTTTATTGCATTACATTTACCATCAATTAAAACCTCTGCACGGCAATCGTCCTTTGTCACCATCGGCATGACGGTGTTGGTTACGTTTTTACGTATCTGAAAAGCTGTTCTTCAACAAATCTCCCAATGTCCATCCACAAGCGAAGTGATCGACTCGTAACCTCAAAGCATGACAGTTGGCTGCTCCGGGAGTTTCCTTACTACATTATGTATTGGCTATAGTTCATACCGGTCATTCAACGGGGCTTCAGATCGTGCCTCTGCACACAGAGGCACTGGGCGGTGGTGGCAAGTCTTCTGGAACTTGAACGAGGCTTTGGGCAACTATGACTCTGCCTATAGACTATAGAAGAGGGATCGAATGTCTAAGCTACATAATCCAGCCCTTCGAGGACGAAAAATCGACATACCCATGCTACCATGCTATGCAATACTTTCATTTAGCCGTCCAAGCAAGCGGCTAAAGCATACATTGAATATCAGAAAACCCACACATCCATCATTGCACCCACTCACAACTTATCCTCGGCGTCAGCACATACTGCGACCCACACTCCTGATCCTTCGCATTCTCTATAGCATTACAATTCGCAATCAGCGTATCACCGCCCGATACATCCAAAAACCCAACCCCAGTATCACTTAGCGACGTATATTCCATTTTCTTACTATACGCCGAAATGGCCATGGATGTGGGGTAAATGTTCAATTCGTCAGACACAAGTGTCCCGTCTGGCACGGTCGTTGAGCCGACGTCGTTGGCTTTGCAGGGGGAGCCGTAGGTTGGGTTCGGGCCTGGGGTGTAGGTGTAGGCGAACCAGGTTGCTACGTTGGCGCCGGATGTGCTGGTGTATTGTTGGAGCCAGATGGCGATGCCGGTGTTTGGGGAGGGGGATGGTGATGGTGGTTGTGGAGGGGTAGTTGAAGTTAGGCTTGATGTTGATGATGGTCGAGATGCTGAGGGTGTTGTTGATGTGGAATGTATTGTCGTTTTTGAGGGAGTTCCGGACGCGCCGGCTTCTATATCACTAATTATTCCGGCAAGAGCTGCAGTGAGTGAGGCCGGTAAAGTTGTTGTGCTTGACTGCGCCTCAGCTCCAGACGCAGCGGATTGTATATCACCGATTGTTCCTGCAAGAGCTGCAGTGACGGAAAACGGTAACGCCGATGTGCCTGACGGCAACTCTACTTGCGTTACTGGACAGGAGCCATCTCTCTTTGCGTAGCCTGCTGGCCCTGCGCATTGTTGGTAAAGCTGCGGTGGCGCATTATTGAATATAACCGGTGGACCATTGGGGATCACAGGCCGACGGAGTGCTGTTGTGACCCTGTACGCGTATTGATTTGGTAGTTCACCTTGTTGGGGGGGGTTACTCGTGTATCCACTGTAACCAAAAGCTATGGTATATGCTACGTAGCCCACAGTGATACCACATGCTTCATTTGACTCTATTAGCACTGGAATCTCATGGGGAACGCGGCTGGAATGGATTAGTGACTCACCATATGAAGTTAGTGCACCCGCCTGCTGACCGGCAGTATCTGAAATCCACTCATAGGTGTAGCCATAGGCGTTACTGGACACCACGCGAACATATGGACCCGGTGCATAGACTGTCAGTGTGCCGTCCCCTATGTCACCCTGAGAACCAGGGTGCGCCTGACCGTTTGGTAGTATGCTGCCCACCACTATCTCTGGTTGTCGCATTAGTCGCGCAGGGATTAATGAGATCTCGTCCCCCTGTGCAAAGCATAGTGTGTCAGCATCCGAGAAGCAAGTCATAGAGTATAATTGCCCTTACCACAGTCTCACGGCTGTTGCCTGCAGAAGCCACGATAGCTATACCATTATCACTAAACCAATTCAGATAAGAATTCCACATCCTTTTGAAGCTTCGTTCTGTATTGACCGGATGTTCGTCCCGATCTGTTCCAAACGCATATCCTAGCGAGGAAGAGATCACGAACTTAGTTTCGCCTTGAGCCCTCCGAGCGATTATATCTTGTTTGATCAAGCTAAGGGCAGACCTGACCGAGAACAGGGGAAAGGCTGCATTTTGTCCGAGGTGTCCGGAAGTGTATTGCGGTAGTTTGACTACTGTGAAGCTGCATGCGGTTGCCAGACCAAGTTGGTCTCCGATGATGAAAGCCGACAGACGTGTTCCGTGGGGCGTCAACCCCCCTTGAGCAACAGATCTCCACCTAAAATCCGAGTATGCAGGGTGGATGCCTCCTGAGGGATTAGGTGCATTAGGATCGACGTAGCTGTAGGTGTAATATTCCTGTTGTGGTAGCCCTTGTGGGCTGGTCCCATAATAAAACTCCCTTGGGTCCACCTGAGGAAAGAGCCAGTCAATATTCCAGTCAGTCTGTGTCTGACCTTGTCTAACACCTGGTTTTAGACGACCATTGAATTCTGGGTGCTGCATGTTGAGACCGGTATCTAAGAGATAGACCCGTACCCCTTGCCCGGGTTGTACAACGTTAGTGTAATAATAGGGATATACATAATCGGTATCACTGCTGTATCTGTATTGCGGTAGGGCCAATCCTGGGACAAGAGATATAATTGCCATACTCCACCATGTAAACCGTTCCACCCAGCCCGCAAGCGGTATTCGTTTCAAAAGACGCGGATTCTGAGACTCTCGGCCATCATTCAAATCACGCGCTCCAACATTCTGCCCTGGCCCAGCCTCTGCGGTGGCATCAGCACCATCAAGGTCTGGGTCCGTCACTCCACTATCTTCTTCCTCGATATCAATTGACGACTCAGGAAGAATGATGAAGTTGTCGTTCGCATCAAGAGCAGCTGCATAGGTATCATTGAGTTCAAGAGCGAAGAAATCCAAAGATCCATCAGCATTAAGAAATTGTGTGACATTCTTTTGGTTCGCAAATGCAGCATAAAGAGCTTGAAATTTCGATACTGACGTATTGAGTAGTGGCATTACGGCATATCTTGTTACGGTTGGAGCAGATGATGACGTGGATGAGGTTGATGTTGAAGAAAAAGTGGTTGACGTGGAATGTGTCGTGGTACTTTTTTCTTGACTTTGAGTCTGACTCTGCGGTTTAGTGGATTCGGGATCATCAGGTGGACTATTCCCTGGTGGGTTATTGCTTGGTGGGTTGTTGCCTGGTGGGCCAACTGCTGGGGGCAGCTCTGATGGATCAATACTGATGATTGAGATCTGCGGAGGCCCAATTGGCGGGCAAAGGAGACGCCAGAGAATACCAGCGGGGAAAGAGAAAGCCCGATGGCATAGTGAGGTGGAGGAAGAACCTGGCGATAGATCCGGCAACCCGAAGATGAGGAATGCGAAGCCGTTTGTACAAAGCTCGGGAACAACGGTAGAAACTGTACTACCCGAGGTAGTCATGGTTACCAAAGCACCTGCATTGGTACAAGTAGAAGTAGTAATTGTTTGGATGGTTGCTCCACTTGGAAGAGCCTGAACAGTTGTTGTTATGCTGTCTGGGTAAGCAGACAGCACGCTCATGTATGCTTTACCAGACTGAGATCCCACAGCGACCACCTCATCTGTTACAGAGCCTTGGGTATTGGTCACTTGGGTTGCATACGTACGTACTGCGGCATTTGTTGTAGGCCCAGTAGTTATTGTTTGGCTTGTGGACGATGAACTTAGCCCAGTTGTTAGGCTGTCTGGGTAAGCGGACAGCACGCTCGTGTACGCTTTACCAGACTGGGATCCCACAGCAATCACCTCGTCTGATATAGAGCCTTGGGTATTGGTTACTTGAGTGGCATACGTACGTACTGCGGCATTTGTTGTGGGACCAGTAACTGATGTTTGGCTTGTGGACGATGAGCTTAGCCCAGTGTTGGTGGTAGAGCCGGCCCCTGTGGTTGTAACTTTTGAGCCAGCAGCGATCATGGAAGCGACACCTTCAATAGCTGACAAAAGCAGGGAAACATCAACGTAAAGCGAGGCAGGTCCCAGGGCGGTGCTAGTTGATGTCGCTGTGCGATCCGCTATGCCTTGTCCGATGGCCCCTACGATCTCCTGAACAGCTGCTTGGACAGAGCTGGGCGCCGTATCAAAGTGTTGTAGAACGGATGTCGATACTTGTCCAGCAGTATCCGTGATTTTGGTTGCCACGCAAACTTCCTGGGAGCCACAAGATTCGACTACGGCGTTAGTCAACACTGTGATTGGAATAGGGACACCAGTCGTCTCTGGCAGTAATTCAATGACGTTATTTGTGCCAACGACAACGGCATCATACGGACCCGTAAATGAGGTGGTTACAGGAACAGCCACCGAGAAATAGGGCAACAGAAGGAACATAAAGGAGGGAAGTATAGCTGCCATCTCCACAACATAGATCTATACTAAAAAGAACACGCGTCTGCGATCGTTTATCTGCCATAAACCCAAGATAAAGTAAATGCTTGAATATATGCGTGTTATCATCTTAAAAGAGATCTCTGTTGAGTGTAATTGCGATACACTGACCATGGAAGGGCCGTTCAACATGTTACAGATGCATGCGTTGGTTCGACATAGGGTTGGTTTGCTCATACAAACTACAACATGCAGCGCCTTGCACTCACTCTCGAGACTGCCGTTGACCTCTCCTAGCAGCGTACTGGCCATGGAAAAAGTATGATCAGCGGGAAGATCGCCCGAGCCAACTACTCTCTCCGTCGAGATCAAGGCCTTTGGTCGTCTGTGAGACCCTCCCTGAGGCAGGGAAGATCGTAATGAACCTACGCTGGAATGAGCCTTTGATAGAAATAGACATTACATCAGTATGGATGATAGAGAGAAATTTCCTTGACAATCCCAGACACAACACTTTTGTGCGGTACTGCGGTAGTATTGTCGGTGTAGTATTATTTAGTGGGACACAGGCCCACAAATCTTGGCATGGAAAATCGGTGCGACGCATCTCATTATCCAATACTACAGCGATAGTAGCTGTTGTTTTCCAAGCGTCGGAGTTTCATGTTCAAAGACCAATCTTCAAGGAGACTGCGCCTAAGCGGGTGCCTAAGCGAGAGCCTAAGCGGACGGCCCCGTAAGAGTCAAGTCACACAGCCATACAACTGATCCAACAACCGTGGTGTTGGCCCTAAGAAAGCCGCCGTCGTTCTAGATAGACAGTCGCGTATTCTTATCGAGCATCCATTAGACCCTTCACGATGATCAAATCACATAGGTTGAGAGTCCTGCGGAGTTTGTCTTCGTGTGCAAAGTACGCAGAATACGGCATACCTTGCTGGCACGTCCATTGGGACCAATAAGGGAGAGCAGCTTGCGTTGTCCATCAATCAACCCAGCTGGCTGAGGTTTCATCAAGATGTCCTAGTGATCTGGACATCTCCCTTAATTGACTGAGCAAGAAGCAAGGGTACCTTGTGACTCAGCCTCCAATAGCGGCGATCTTTGGTTAAAAGGTAAGGTTTTCACTCTCCCTTCCCGTTGACCATTGTCATGCTGACTGGATGGTAATGGTCACCAATGACCTCAAAGCCCCTTAAGACGCCTTCGATTACCCCCATCTCTTTGGCAGTCGATTCGACGGCACCTGCATTCTCCCTCACGCGCTCGGCGGTGGTAGCTCCAGGACTGGAATACCTGCAGGCATTCCAAGCATTGTCGAAAGACGGTGGTGCTAGCCAAGTGCCAACTGGGCTGGTGTCAATTATTTAATTCCAGCAAATTGCTCAAGATCCTTCACTAGCTTCAAGCTGACTCGAATATTTTCGAGCTGGACACGAGGAAATCTCTGGCGGATGTTCGAAAAGCAAACACCACAACATTACTGACGATGGGATCGAGACCACAAATTGCAGTGAGGCTAGGACATAAACCCAGACCGAGGTAAGTACTGACGGTAGCCGTTAAGCTTTTTGCCTTGGAGATTTGCTTGACACAATTGTATGCCTTGATTCGCAAAGTGTTGCTTTGCTGTAGGCCCGCTCTGACCCCGAATCCTCATGATCGGAGTCTTTCTATGTTTTTTGCTGTGACAATGAACCATTTACTGCCCTGGACGCGCTTTTAGGTAGAAACTCTGCCAGAATAAGCCTTGCGTACAAAAGTTGCTTTTCATCTCAAATACACTTGAGAGTAGCTGGCAACAGTTGTACGGGTACCGAGCGTTCCTTTTGGCGATTGTGCAAGAGGCCAGTATTGGGTCGGATTTTCTAATAAGAGCATGCCCGCTTTGTCATGGAGGAACATAGTACTGCAATAGTTATTATGAGGGCCGAGTGATTGTGGTCACGATGCGTCAATCGTCACCTTATACCCTACCTATCTTAGCAAAGTGTGCCCAATTTGGGTTATCCTAGGAACCGAGGGTTCTCTGAACCTTTTGTGTTTGCAGCAGTCTTCCTGCGCTATGAGATGGGGTGGGGGGTGGGGGGTTGAAGGAGTGGGGGGAGAACGAGATTGTCAGCCCTAGATTAAGTAGTG
This sequence comes from Cladonia borealis, assembly GCA_018257855.2. NCBI lineage: Eukaryota > Fungi > Ascomycota > Lecanoromycetes > Lecanorales > Cladoniaceae > Cladonia > Cladonia borealis. The sequence continues at coordinate 187,754 of JAFEKC020000009.1, read as the reverse complement.
TCGTCGCTAAGGTACCTACAGCTCCTTTCCCTTAACAGAGTAAGGTGCCTTTAGACTAAGTACTGTGTGGTCATCATCGTCATACTTGAGGTAGGTAGCTATATAGATCATTGCGAAGTTAGACTGCCGACTCTGCATACAATTTACAAATTCTCACAACAGCGAGGGTAATGCTTCTCCCGCCATTCTCTCACTCGGCATAGAAGTACAAAGTATACCTTGCTTCGATATTCCGTCCCCCCAAGCTCGCTTAGAATTCGATCTATCTGGTTCTAGGCCAACCTCGGCTGACCATCAAAGGAGAGCATTTGGTTTTTTGGACCCCGCACGCACGCAAACGTGGATAGCGGCCAGGAGCCAAAAAGTGAAAAGCGTTACCGCAGCACTTAATGGTGTACACCATATGGAAATTAACCGAGCTAGAAGAACACCACGAGTCCACAAATGGCCATGGCTGTGATAGTCCGCCCAATTAACCCCGGAGCCTTGACTCCGGGGTACTGTTCTACCGTCCATGGGCCACGGCTACTGGTGAAGCTATAATGCCGGCAACGCAGGCAGCGAGCAGAGCTGTGTGTAATTCTAACATGATACCAGTCCCGCCATCAATTACTTCTGGTGGCAGTGGCGAGTCTTCGCAACGGCAGTATTACTGAAGCTCGCTCACGTTCCTTCATCAATCAACTTGTCCCTCAAAATGGTTATTCGCTGCCCCTACCCTACCATCAACATCCCAGAGCTCGATGTCCTCACCTACCTCTTTGGTGATGGCGAGGACCTCTCGGAAGAACCGTTATGGGTCAATGCTGCCGATTCGAGCAAGTATCTCTCCGCACGCACGGGACTACAATGGATCAAGAGATTGGCAATTGGCCTGGACAAGCTGGGGGTAAAGAAGGGCGAGGTTGTCATGATAGTGACACCGAACACCATATTCGTACCAATCGCATATTTGGGAGTTGTGGGCTCAGGCAGGATCTTTACCGGAGTGAACCCACTCTATACTGCAGATGGTACGTGGATTTGGGTGTCCCCATTCGCAAAGATCGCCCAAGCAGTTCGAAGTCATGTGGGAGACCTTGACCTATCACCGAGCCTTAATCGATGGGTAGAGCTTCATGCTGGTTATTTTATATCACCATGTGCTTTGTTTAATATTCTCGTGTTGCTCGTTTCTATCGTCCAAAGCTTTTACCTACCATACCGTACTAGCTTGACATTGAATGCTAATCTCTTGTGGACAGAGATTGCGTATCAAATGAAGGACACGGGTGCTCGCGTCGCCCTGGTACACCCTTCTCTGCTGGAAACAGCACGCAAAGGCGCGAAGAAAGCCGGCCTTCCAGAGTCTTGCCTATACCTCTTCTCAGACACGGAGCACAAGTCCATAGACGGTATCAAGGACTGGCGCTCCATGCTCGGTACTCCGTCAGAAGCCTCTTCCTACACCTGGCCCCATCTTGAAGGCGAAGCAGCGAAATCACAAGTCGCAACAGTCAACTATTCAAGCGGGACTACAGGACTACCCAAAGGCGTTATGATCACCCACGGCAACTTAATTGCAAACGTCGAACAAGTCTCTTTCCTCCACCAAGTGGAACAACCGGGTATAAAACCCGACGTGGAAGATAGATGGATTGGTTTCCTTCCGCTCTACCACGCTTACGGCCAACTTAATGTCTGTCTCATAGCTGCCAAAGTCCTCATCCCAGTCTACATCATGTCAAAATTCGTCTACGAAGACTTCCTAAGTACCATTCAAACCCACAAGATCACGGAACTCCACGTCGCACCACCTATCCTCGTGCTTATGAACAAACACCCCTTGACACCCAAATACGACATCAGCAGTGTTACAAAGATAGGCTCTGGTGCCGCACCACTGAGTCGCTCCCTCCAAAACGACTGCAGAGACAAGTTCAATACAAATATAGGACAGGGATGGGGTATGACTGAACTTACATGTGCAGGCTGTTCAGTACCCGGTGGATTAAAAGACGAAACGGGAAGTATAGGCTGCTTGCTACCCAACTCCGAAGCCAAATTATTGGACGAGAATGGCAACGAGGTGGCTACAGGGGAGAGGGGAGAGATCTATTTCCGTGGACCGAATGTCAGTCCCGGGTACTGGAAGAACGAAAAGGCGACGCGGGAAACAATGTTAGAAGGTGGATGGTTACGAACTGGTGATATCGGTGTTACGGATGAGAGGTCGTGGTTTTGGATTGTGGATCGATTAAAGGTAAGATATACCTCCTCCAACCATCCCAATCCAAGTCCCAAAAAAATCATGCAAGGCTGACAGACGATCGGCTCAGGAACTAATCAAAGTCTCCGGCCTCCAAGTCGCCCCCGCCGAACTCGAAGCCCTCCTCCTCACACACCCCTCCATCGCCGACGCCGGCGTCGTAGCCGTCTCCGATTCCTTCGACGGCCAAGAGCGACCCCGCGCTTACGTCGTGCCTAAGAGTCTGGATAAAGATAATCCGGGGGTTAGCGAGGAGGAGATTGTGGAGTGGATGAAGGGGAAGGTGGCGAGGTATAAGTGGTTGACGGGCGGGGTGGGGTTTGTTAATGAGGTGCCGAAGAGTGCGGCGGGAAAGATTCAGAGGAAAGTTATGAGGGAGTGGGCGAAGAGGGATGGAAAGGGGGGACGACCGATGTTATGATTGCGGTATACATAGGGAGGGGGGTGGATGGTCAAGTGGGGGGGAGGGCCGAAGTGATAGAGCGCCGCCATCGTGATAGTGGATGTTGAATGTATTTATATTATTATCATTATAGTATAATATATGCATTTGACTCGTCTGCTTTTGCCGTCCATATAAAAGCCGCATAAAGATGCACGGCTTACCTCCCGCCATAAAGGCCGTTCATGCCTTGTCGTACATAACTGTGTCTGCTCAGTCTATAAGTAGAAGTCGTGGCGCCATTACACATGTCTTATGGGGGCATCACACATCTCTTGTGGACGTATCACACATGTCTTGTAAACGCTCAAGACCCGACGGTGCCACGCTGTTTTTCGTATGCTGTGCAGAGAAATCCAGGGAGTAGTAGCAATGAGCGGGCTGAGACCGATCTCCGATCAGCTCGACGTCGTGCCCATGAGTACCCTTTGTCGATGCCGGAATCCATGTCCCAATTCAAGTGGATATACGACTTTCCAATAGCGGGTCTGCGGGCGCCACTGTATGCTCTACGCATTAGACCCCACCGACTCCCCCCTCTCTACATCGACCTCCTTTTCCGGTTCTGGAATTTGCGTCACTTCTTCCGGATTCATCGCTGCATCCACCTCCTTTTTCGTTGCCGGAAGCTGCGCCAGTTCCACAGGACTCATCTCTACATCCACCTCCTTTCTCGTTGACGGAATCTGCGCCACTTCTTCTGGACTCATGTCATCAAACACCTCCTCCTCAGGCAGAATCATATCTCCAACCCGTCTTTCTCCCTCGCCCGACCCCTTTCCCGTCCCATTCTCGGGATTCTTAGTGTTGAGAGCATATCCGCGTGAGTAGTCGCCAGGCCTTTTGCTATGATCGGGCACCCAGAAGCGTTTGTCGATTCGCACGGCAACGTAGAGAAGGATGACGATAATCTCTACGACGAAATTGAAGATCCAGAAACAGGCTTTTGATTGATAACCAGCTGGGTCATTGATCGGTCGAGTGCCACCGGCGTAATTCACACCTACACGGAAAGAGGCGCCTAGGCAGAGGAGGAAGGCTGCTGTGAGTACGATCGCGACCTTCCACCTGAAGCGTCCCTCGCCGAATTTCTCTGTTTGTGTCTTGCGGGGAGCTAAGAGGCCAATGACAATCATGGGAATGGGAAGGAACGAGATGATGCAGTAAAAGGTTTGGCCGTAGAGCAAAATGTCCCTATCGATTCGTTTAGTGTTGTTGTTGAGAGTGTAGAAACTCTGGATGACGGATACGATGAGCATGCCTAGTGTGAGCACGATCAGGCTATAGAGAGCCGTGAAAGCATGGTGGAATCGCCTGTGCCATCCAATGTTTGGGTGCCATGCCCTTACAACCCGTTGAGCGAAGATTAGGTTGATGACGAATAGTAGTACTACGCCGGCGTAGATAAAGATGTTGGCTGCAATCCCAAGCCTCAAGTTTGTCGGACGAGTAGCCCAGACGATGCGCAAGACCATTGTGACGACTCGTGACATGGAGAACCCGAACAGCATGCCTGACATGACGAATTTATGGCCTCGACGCAGGTTCACTTGGAGGATGGTCATGTTGGCGACGGCAGCGATGATGTAGAGGGCCAGGAACACCCCACATAAAGGGACATCGACGCCAACGGTTGGGGGACCGCCGAGGGAGGCGGTTGTGGGAGGATATGGGCCTGATGAGAGGTGTGGTTCGCTCATGGTGATATCCTGGTACGTGTGTCAAGCAGAAGGCGTACTGCGTGGGGACAGGAGGTGTGCAGCGGGCACGAAATAGTTGGAATGGGAGGTAAGGGACCTTTGTTGCTTGTTCTTGTCGTCACATCAACAACAAGGCTACGGAGGGCTTATGAACTTCCATCTTCCACGATCAGCGTCAGCGGCACAATACGCACCGAGGCAGGGAGCATAATAGCATAACTGCATTATATCTGTATAACATCTTTTTCGGGTGTAAGAAGACCGCAGCGCCTCTCATCGGAAATTACACATGGGAATGTGGAAGATTGAAGTCACTGTCGACGGTCAGCCGCAGCGGTACAATTGGCCCCGAGGCAGGGAGCATAATAGCATAATTGTATTATATCTGTATAACATCTTATTCGGGTGTAAGAACACCGCAGCGCCTCTTACCAAGAGATTATGCCTTGCATGCTGCATGCTGCATGGAATCAATGCGATATGCATGGAATCAATGCGATAGCCAATGATCCGAGTTGGGTGCCCCACTTTCTTTCCTATTGATGCAGGATAGATGGGATGAACAGAAGTACGACGTAAGATGATGAACTTTGGACATGGGTGTAGTGGGGAGGAAAAGGAGTGGAGGAGAAGTGTGACAAATGGATCACGCTCCTATCTTATACTTACACCACATGATACGATACAGGGGACTACTCCCCCTAAGCGATGCCCCGGAGCGATGCCCCGGAGCGCCAATCGCTCGCCTACGAAGTACACCTACTTGAAATCTCCTCGGGACGGGTAGTTACCGGTGAACTACTAAGGCGCCCCCGCGGTCCTTACGGGCCGGGCCTGAGCCACAAAGATGCCAAGACCCAGTATAAAACCCTATGCTCATCATTGCGCTCCTAATTGCCATTATGTCAAGGATGTCGTTCAGGTACTCGATTTGTAAATATACTAAATAAATAATCTTAAATTGTTCCATTATGGCATCCGATATACAACAAGGTTTGCAGAAGCGCTAATAACATAGCAACACATATCAAGGACATTGCTTCCCGGAACAATTGCTGTCCATCACACCGCCCTGCTAGCCTTGTCTGCATTTATCACTTCTCCTTTCTTTGTCAAACTCGCCTTCTGACTCGGCGTCGACGCAAAAGATGGTGGTACATCCAGAGCTGGGTTCTTTAGGAAAAAGTTCCGTGGTCTGAGCAGCAATGTCATTGGCTCCGCTGGCATTACCGGGTAATCTTCTGGTGATGGGAAATGCGTGATGCCAAAAGTGTGCCACAGAACAATATCTGTATTTTCGATGCTCTCGTCACCATGCTTCTCGATCCACTCCGGGAGGCCCTGTGACGGTTCCCCAGATGTTTGGGGGACATGTCGGCCTGCAGGATGGATTTGATCGTCTTGATCTGAACATGGCACGTCAGTACGTCAGTATGAACCCTTCGGAGCCCAGAATTGGAGACACCTACATTTCGTCACATGAACCGCGTGCCTTGCGAATCCTGCACGTTTCCACACCAAGCCTCCCTTCTTGGGTAGCAGCGTTGGCACTTCTCGGCTGACCAGTTTGTAGCTCACGGGCTTATGACTGTATGGGTTGATCTTGTTAGTATTCGCCATCTCCCAGGTCCGGCTGGAGCTGCCATCATAGTCTGACATCGATTCTTTTGCCGTGGTGTACTTGGTCTTGTGGGCGTAGAACGCATTTCCGTACGTATTCTCTGCGCTCCCAACCTCGCCTGAAGCGGCTTTGGCATCGACTTGGAAGACAGTGTTCTGAGGACCATCAATGTTGGGATCGATCCGCATGCAAAATAGATGCTGATGGTTATGGGCGTTGACACCTGGGTAAACTTCTGTTCCCCAACCATGCGTATCCTCGCCAGGATTCATAGCATATGTGTTCAGGATACCGGTAAGCTTGACTTCGAGTTGCACTGTGCCGTCTTGGTGAAAAATCCAATACACGCAGTACTCGTAATTTGCTGCTGTGAATACATGTGAGATCAAAAGCTTTTGACCTCGAGTCACGATCACGGAGTCGTCTCGGAAGTCGGTGTGCTTAAAGAGGATACCGGCGTCTTCTTCGTGTATGCATATGGCGTTCTTAATCGTTTGACTCGCCCCTGCGCGGTTGACAAAGTTCGCATCCATGTAGTGGATAGCGCCTTTACAATCGCAACCCAGGGCTAAGCTATTGGTCATGTACCCGCCTCCGTATTCGCCGAGATCAAAAGCGTGTTTCCGTTGATGAGGGTGCTCTGGGTTGCCATATGGCACAACCATTTCAGCCAAAGACAACCGGTAGAAGACCCCTCTCTCGTTGCCTTTGTCGTTATAGGTAATGTTGTTGAGTACAATTCCCTCTCGGTAATTAAAACCAACATGTACTTTCCAGTTCTGCCATTCAATGACCCTTCCATCGACCTTGAACGACACACCTTCCGGCTGCGTGATATTAATTGGCTTCAAGTCTTTCCTGTACCCTCCTTCGGCTTCTATGGCTACAGGGTGGTAATTATTCGGTGGCGCTTGGTTTACTGGTCTTCGCACGGGTGGGATATCAATGTGTATAATCTCATGAGTGTCGCAATTGAAGATCGGAGTGAAGTCGAGGGGGTAAGAATATTGGCTATCATCAACATGCGGTCGATAGTACATCAAAGCTTGTTGGAGGCGCACTTTGTTGCCAAATCGTTCATCAAAGCCAATCGTCCATGCTATTTATGGCCATTAGATACTTCAATGTACCAATAGTAAATGGTACTCACGATCGCAGTAGACTTTGTACATATCCTCTTTCGGTATTCCACTTATGACGCATTGCTCAATGACCTTTGGATCCTCCCTGCAGATATGTTCGACAATCTGGAGATCTTCCATCGTAATCTGATTTGCATCAGCAAAATCTCCTGTTTTCTAATGGCAAAGTGCGTACCAAGGGCTGCACGCCTTCTGTGGACTCCCACTTGAGAATTTTACCCTCATCCAAATCGACCAACCCATCGTAGACTGTCCCCCCCCGCTTGATGGCTACAACGTCGGCAACTCGATGCGGTCGATTTGTGTGATCCGGGTCTGCCAGCCATGCTAACATTTCCCTCTTCCTAGGTTCCCATACTGTTACCGCGTTATAGTAAAGTGGACCATGCTCTTTGTTTACGAGTGCCACTGCCGCTTCGATCTCGGCGGCGGAGAGGGGATCAAAGGGGTGTGGAGGTGGTGTGGTACCAGTGACGTGCTGGGCAACTTGCTTTAGACGATCGAGAACCATTATAGTGGAGGTGTCGCTGCTGTTCAGTTAAAAGATATAGTTCTGGTCACAGGATGGGAGCTTGAAAGGGAAGAAGAGCTGTAGGACAGTTGATTGAATTGGCTATGAACCTGAATTATGTAGCATAGATAGAAACAAGCCGCTTTTACTTCCCAGATGTAGCAACTTTTCAACGGCCTTTCGACCCTTTCACCCAGTGGTGTGTTCTATCTCCTGCGCATAAAGGCGGGGCAAGAGTTGATAAGGAAGGCCCACTGGATGTCTTTACTACTTTCGGACTAGCCTAGAGCCAAGGTATCAATTACCTTACACACGAATAATTTCGTGTATCATGTTGTTGATAAGCGAATTTAATAAGTCTTGACGCCTCGTGCAAACCGAGGGAGTAGATGAGGCTGGAACCCTATGAGCTTTCCCAGTGATTGACTGAGCTTTTCGAAATAACCATTGACAGGTCACGCGAATTCCAAGGCGCGAGACTCCCGCTGAATTGCGATTAAAGTACCTGCATATAACGGATGTGCCGGCCAGAACGCCTTGCTAGCATGCACACTGAACCTTCTTCTAGTATAGATACAATCCTCAGCTCTTCCGATAATTGAAGTTTCCAAAGACTCCGCCCCCTCCCCCTGGAGTCAATGAACCTATACCCCCGCCGTTGTTCTGTGCTTGCTGAATGGGTGTACTTGCTAAGCCAGTATGCGAGCTTGCCGGCGTACCTGGGGTGGCTTGGCTCGGATTGTTGTTGTAGATTGTGGCACCATTAAGATTAGGTGTGGTGGATTGCGGGTCTGTGGAGGAGGGAGCAGGTGCCGAGGCGCCCATACCATTCAATCCCCACACATGGCCGAGATATTTGTCGTCATCAATAGTGCCATTGAAAATCTCCTTTTTCACCTCCCAGAACACTTTGCCTGTCAAAAGGCTGTCCGAGCCGGCCTGATGTGGCACTCCGATACGCTTGATGTTGAGCTCGTCAGCAAGATCTTGTAGTCCCGACTTCTGCCCAAGATTATTCAAGGTTGTCAAAGCTGCTGGCGATAATGGCGAGTCATTGACCATTTGCGTTCTCTGTGCGTGCTTGATCATATACTTGATATCATAAATAGCGGGAAAATGGATGCTAAGGAGTTTGCGATATTCTGCCTCATCTTCCGGCAATGGTTTGCAAAGCATGAGTTTGACCAGGTAGGCGAAGTCGTAGCCGGAGTGGAACGATATCCATCGCACATCATCTGAAAACGTCATACCGGAACTTATAAGTGCAGATCCGAATTCCTTGGGAGTGATGCCATTCTTCTCATGGAGTTCGAGATCTAAGCCCGCTTGTCGTAGGAAGTCGATCGAGTCTTGGTTATACATGTCATCTTCGAGCGAGAATTGAAAGTTGAATTGCCATGTGCAGGGACATGGTAGGAGGTTGTTCTGGTAGGTTGGATTGCCGTTGGCGTCTGTTGGATGAGGTGGTGGCGTTTCCCCGTCCTCATTGAAGAGCGTTACACCGAGTTGAATAACTTTAAGCAAATCAACGTTGCAACGAAGAGTTTGATAGTGATAGTCGGCCTTTGTCGTGAATGCTCCCATTGGTCTGGCAACAATTCCAGGAAATTCTGTATCCTATGCAAAGTTAGTCGATAGCTTTGTTGATGGTCGGACAACATGCAGAGACTACAGCTACGAAAGGGATTTATTACCATGCTGATGTATGGAAAACGATCTACCAGATCTCGCAGTATTCTTAGTTCTTGGTTTAGATTGCCCCGCCAAACGTCACGTATTCTTGACTTCATCTGAGCCTTCGTCCCCACGCCTCCTCCACTACTTCTGCGTATTTGATCTCTTGCTTGCTGCTGGAGCTGTAACTGGGCACCGTGTTGGAAACCCATGACGGCCTCGCGGCTAGCCAGTCCTGTACCACCCGTCCCAAGTCCACCACCGGGCCCAAAGCCTCCAGCAAGGCCATTTATATTTCCAGTTGGGGCGAAAGGATTAATGTTGTTTGGGTTGCCTTGTCCAAAGCCGTGATTGAAAGATGGCGGAGGAAGACCGCCCGAGTTCGAAGGTTGGTGCTGTAAGTTTGGAGAAGCAATGTTGGACTGCTGTAGGTGCTGTGCAAATGGACCAGAGGCCTGTGTCGGTCCGCCGAATCTATTGCTTCCAAGGCCCATAGTATCAACATGTGGTGGCTCGCCCTGATCAAGAGGGGCTAGCAGCGACGTGCTTTGTAGTTATCATCGATCCATTGATGGTGGGAAAGTTATTGAGAAAGTCCGATACAGCTAGCCGGCAACCTTAGATATTGTGCAGCAACTGATCACAATAAGAACCAAGAGCTGTCGCCGGATACTTCAAATGTCGATACAGGTACAGGAAGTTCGCCAGGCGTGGAACACTAGGAGGTCGTAGGTAGATCTACTAGCGCCGCTTGGCGCCTCGGCCTCTTTCCGGAGCCGCAACGAATAACAATATCTTCACAACCATTCTTCAATTGAGCTGGGCTACAGGGCTCTCGCAGCGCGACTCTACCAGGGTAAGTGACATGTGGTTTGAAATGTTTCATCAGGATACTCATGATGTCTGGCAGTATGGCGCCACCTCCACGGGCCAACCTGACGGGCTTCGACGTCCGCAAGCTCGTACAAGCGTCACGAATGCCAGCAAATGATCCATGGGCACGCTCGTTAGTGCTTCCCCGCTGCTGAACCAGTCAAAGCACAGCTAATAGTCACTTTGCAGAGAGCAATGGCGGTATACAGGTCCATTCACGAGGTGGAATCGGTTCAGAGGTACTCTTCCAGGCTTTGGTATAGCTTCGGTAGCTTTTGCTGCGTACTGTGGCTACGAATACCTGTTTCTTAATGATAGCCATCACGGGCATGGGAGTGAACACCAGGAAGGGGAGCATCATTAGTGGCTGCCGGCAATACGGGCTGGAGCTCTTACGCTGGAAGAAGTTGTACAATGGAATTCACAAGGCGTTTCTGGAGAAGCAGGAGCATCAAGCCTCAAAGGCAGTAGACGATATGTGATGTGTAATCTGTGACACACGAGGAGGCTTTGAGATACGCTGTGATCTATGAGGCTACAGTAGTATGGCACCAGAAATACAAATTCTATCAGCCTATAGGAATGGGTTTGTAGAGTCTCTTCCTGTCCACGGGTAGCCGCAACTTCGCAACTTTAGACGCTATTGAGGCAGAGGGACCTCCTGGGTCAGGCCAAGGCTAGAAAAAGACCGGGGCATGTTACCCAGGGTTCTCTATTCTACTCTGTACAGATGCGCATGTATATCTTGCAATAGAATTGATTGACCTCATAATGGTGTTACAAATTGCATAATCCAAAGCTGTCATACTACGACCTCGCATAATCTCACTTTTTAAAAATTATAGATTTAATTCTAGTCCCACACACGGCACCTATTTGCCAACATTGCTCACTAACCTACACACGCCATGGATGAGGACGAGGTCATCATTGAAGAAGACGAAGCTCTTAAACAATTCCTTCCAAACGGCTTTGGCAAGAAGACGAAAGAGGCGAATGTAGCTCGACAGCTAGAGAAGAGTAAACGACCTACCGTTTCTGGCTCGGCCATCAAGAGCGCTGTCCATGAAGAGCACAATGCAAAGGATGAATCCAGTGATGAGGACTCCGAAGACGAGTCCGATGACGAAGACGAGTTCCCGGTCTCCCATGAGCTCGTGATCAAGACGCACGAGAAGCCTATCACTACTTTGACGATTGACCCATCTGGCTCACGTTTCATAACTGGCTCAACCGACTGCACAATCAAGTTTCACGACTTTGCTTCTATGACCCCCAACACTTTACATGCTTTCAAATCTGTAGATCCGACAGCGACAAAAGCTTCAGCGAATTCAGAAACACATCCTATTCACCATGTTGAGTTCAATCCCAATTCTCCGGGCTCGGTTCTCGTCATATCTGCAACCCCGCAGGCTAAGATATTCAGTCGAGATGGAGAGGAACTGAAAGAATTTGTCAAGGGCGACATGTACCTTAGGGACATGCACAATACGAAAGGACACATTTCCGCAATAACTACAGGGAGATGGCACCCTACGAATCGAGACCTGTGCGTCACGGCTGGAACGGATAGTACATTGAGAATTTGGGACGTCAATATGCCTCTAAAACAGAGAGACGTGATTGTACACAAGTCAAGGGCAGCGGGCTCGGCAGGGAGGACTAGAATGACTGCCGTTACATGGGGATCGCAGATCCAAGGAGGCAAGAATCTACTAGTTGCAGCAGCTTTGGATGGGAGCCTAGTGATGTGGGATGGTGACGGGCCCTATGCAAGGCCTGCTGCAGAAATAAGAGACGCACACAAAGGTGATACTTGGACTGGAGGAATTGATCTAAGTGCTGATGGACGCAACGCTGTAACAAGAGGAGGTGATGGTTTGATCAAGTTATGGGACACGCGCAAGTTCAAGCAGCCAATCACTGTTGTTGAGCATCCATCGACTTCAGACCAGTACGCAAACACTGACATCAAGTATTCTCCGAACGCCTCCTCGATCATTACCGGGTCAGCGAACGGCTATCTTCACATTTTGAACCCGGCAACACTGAAACCAGAGCTTGTAACGCCTGTCACTGATGGCCATCCACTTGTCACGATGCTATGGCATGACAAGCTCAATCAAATCCTTACCGGTTCCGCCAACGCTGAAATGCACGTTCTCTACAACCCGAAAACGTCCACTCGAGGCGCCGCAATGGTTATGTCGAAAGCCCCTAAACGTCGTCACATCGACGATGACCCAAATTTCACCACCGATCTTTCCCAAGGAATATCAGGCGATGCCGTCACGACAGGAGATAGCCTTCGAGCAGCGCAGAGCGGCACAAGTTACGCTTCTCGTCATCCCACAATCGGGCTGACTGTATCTGGACGCTCTCGCGATCCACGACGTCCTCATATGCCCGTAACAACACCATTTGCCAAAAGTCAGCCGGATGAGAAACACGTTCGCGAGAATATACCACTAAGTTCTATGCGCGATGAGGATCCGAGGGAGGCATTGCTGAAGTATGCTGAGAAGGCTGAGAAGGATCCCGTGTTTACCAATGCTTGGAAACAGACGCAGCCCAAGACATTGTACGCCGAAATAAGCGATAATGAAGAGGACCAGGGCCCGAATAAGAAGAGGGCGCGGCAGCATTAGAATCAATGTTCTTCCTCAAGGTGCGCGCGAGCTATCGGTGAGCAATTTCCAGGATAGAACGCGCTACGCGAAGCAAGTGATGCTTGCAATAACATCATCTAGGAAATCAGTGGGCATCTCCCAAATTATATTGATATTAGGGGCCACTAGCGCTCTACGGAGATTTGATGCATTCCAAAGAAAGAAGTATAAGCGTGGCAGATCTTCCACATGGGAGACGCATTGTCGACATTCCCCAATTCCACGCGTCTTCGAAAGTACGCGACGTGCTTCTGCAATATATATCTATGCTTACACTTGTCAAATGGATTCACCAATATTCTATTCAGAGCTTCAAAAATCCCTAAAGCACCTTGTCTATTACTACAATGAATTGGCTCTCTACATTTATCCTGGGGAGCCTAAGCGTTGCTGGCGCCAATTCCCAAATCGTGGTAACGGAATCGATTGGCTATTGTGGCGTGTTACCTTCATCTTTGTCTGTGCCCTCCATTAGCTCCTCTCCAACTTCGTTCCCGTCCACCACACCTGCAGCCTTTCTCGTGGGATTTCAGCCTTCTCCTCCTACTGCTCCTCAGCTTCGGCGTAGGCAAGCCCTCCAAGGTTATATAACACCTGACGGAAAGCTCACCTCCGATTGCTCCGCTTCGCCGATACTGGCGGTCACTCCGGAGGGTGAGCTCTCCGCAGCAGATGGCGAGATCTATTCGACTTCTCAGGGTACAGAATATGGACCTTTCATTGCATCAAGCAACCCGGGCAACATCTCTACAATATGGCAACTATCCGATGGGACGCTTCGCTTCAACAACGCATCTTTCCTCAATGGCGTCGCCTCAATCTGTACAAATGGCGGCTCAGTTGAAGCTTACTATCTGATAGAGCCACCTCCAACGTGCTCGCCTGGAATTCTGACGACGATTGCTTGTTAGTCGATCAAATCTATATGATAGTCCATGTAACTGATAACTAGCAGTGTCCGCCTGCACCAGCCTTACCTCATCAACGGCAGGTCCAAGCACTTTGCTGTCACCATCCTCAAATCCGATCAGCTCAAACAGCTCTGCTAATACAACGCTTGCTCTAACCCCTTCATCAGCCTATACGCCTCCTACTCTTGGCTCCGTTGGCAGCATTGGCCCGACGGGCACTGGTACCATTGTTCCACCTATCGGCAATCTTTCAACAGGCGCTACACCTGTTCTTCAGGTCAAATATAAGCTCGTCAGATAGCTGATGAAGCTAATAATTCGGCGCAACCTGTGTACGACTTCCACTAATATCCTTACCACGACACCGTCCTTTGGGGAAGCCACGGATGCAAACCAGATTGTCAATCTACATGAAGATGGAAGATTTCTTATTCCTGTGAATGTATTGTGCCGGATGAGGCCGCTGTCACTGTCTTATGTCCAGCAGGGGAACGTCTGATGCGAGTTCACATCAGCCGATTTCTTGCTATTAAGCTTTTCAGACTCAATCGGGGGTATTTTCCCTGGTCAGTGTATTATTAGTGTGGGGCTCTTGGTGGAGGTGTCTCATCCTGAATTTCATTTGCTTACGTAGCTCCTTAATTGCGTTACGTCTTCAAGTGCCGTGCATATGTTCTAGACTCTGGCAGTGCCCTACCATGGACCGACATCACCGGATTCTCTCATGATTTTGCTAAGAGATTTGAGCGTTCCCTTCCAATTCAATCTTATTCAGGTGTATCATGGTGCAAGCCCTGTTCGGAATTGTCTACATCAGCCTCTTTAAGGGACTGGGCTTCAGTGGAACAGGTACAACGGCAAGGTGAATACGCTGGTTACCAATAGCCAGTCCCCACGACACTGAAAGAGCCGTGGCGAAATCTAGGGTCAATTCCGGGGAGTTACTTCGGTGGCTTGTTTCGTAAGCGCTCTTGACTCTGGCGTACGCTCTCCCGGATGATAGTGCTTCATTGAGTACTCGTTGAGTAGCTCAAGTTTCTTCTTACCATCATTTACCATTGGAACAGGTTGGCGGTTTTCAATCTACGTGTCTTGCCGCTAATGACACACTCTTCCTACTCTCTCTCGAAAGCGAGAACGCCGTGCGCGTCAGTGCTCCATTCAGATGGGAAGATTCCATCCAGTCTTCGCACGACTTCAATCCCATGGTGAACCGCTGCTCGCTCTTGGAGTCTTGCAATATGAATCCCAGGTGTCCAACATGTGTTATACACGCCCTATTGCTGGCTATCGCTCCAAGTATCACTTTGGTTTTTAACTACCACTTGGGGCTTGAGCTTCTCTCCATTGTTCCTGCTAGCGGCTGGCAATTGCTTGCCTTGTATTCATTCGTAGGGGTTTTTGCAGATGACTGCGATAGTTAATTCATACTCACTAAGTATATTGAAGAGTAAAAACAGACCGCCCCGTTGGAAGGCAATTAACCGTGAACTTTCCCCAGTGACCGGTAGGATAATCATAGTGGCTGCAAAATCTCACGTCATACGGCATTGGGCTGGGCTCCTATAATACCAATAGGATACTGAGGGTAGGAAATGTCTCTAAATGCGAACTCGCTACACGGAGAGTCTCGGTCTCTGAGAAGGCTCAGTCAACTTACTCTATTTTGCTTCATCCTCGGTACAATTCGTTGATAATTTATTTATCTTTTTGATTGCTAAAGACCTTTAAGAAATCCAATCCCTACTCCTGTATGTCAAACAACGTATCAGTCAACGCACTGTGTTCCATTCATCGTGCAGTAGGGCATCTGCACAGGCCCGGCACCAATGTTCCTCTGGACCATCCTCTCCCTCATCTCAACCAATCTCGGGCTGGCCAAGATCTGGCTCCTATTCGTGCCGTTGACGTCTTTGGCTCCGCTCCACAAGACCTCTGCAGCCGCGCATGCTCTGGGCCAGACCATAGCGTCCAAGTTGACAGGGTCAGTCTGCTCTGTCCAGATATGGACTTCACCACCCAAGACGAGCGAGCTTTGGTTGGCAGGGACACCCTGTAGGGGATCGTAGGAGTACATGAGACGCCAGTTCCTGGTCGGACTGCAGTAGTCCGCATAAGGCCATGCAGATTGGGCTGCTGTGCCCTGGGGGAAGTCAAGCCACTGGCCTTTACCGCAGTCGAGGTACTATATGAAAGATGAATTAGTCTAAGCTAATTAGACAAATGTTAAGGATACATACCCAATAGTTGTAATTTCCTGCAAGTGCTTTATGGCCTTGAGCCACAGTGTTCGCAACTGCGGAGTCGCTCTGCCATGTTTGCACCACAACATCAGACCCCAGAGTCAAGTTCCATTGGAGAAGCATTTCCTCCCAGACAACGGGCGTCATTCCCGCTGCTCGTACCTTGGCGTGTGTGAAATCAACGAACGCCTGTAGCAAGGTTTGAATTAACGATGAAGAATTGGAGTTCACGGTTTCGTCGAGTAGGTATACATTCGCATTCACCTCATCACCACCAGTGTGGAAGTACGCGCTGTATGGATACACGCGTGGCAAAAGGTCATTGAACATTGTTCCGAGGAAATCGTAAACCGCAGAGGAATTGAGTTTGAGCCCACCGGTTGGCGGTTCAGCGCCATATGTCGCCCAATCAGGTTGAACATTGAACGCAGCAATAAGCTCAGGATGGGAGTATGCAATCGAAGCCGTATGACCAGGCATGTCGGTCTCAATGATAACTTGCACTCCGCGGTAGGCCCCGTATGTCTGAATCTGCGCCAGATCATCCGGACTGTAGGACATGCCCGGCGCGTATGCTCCCATACCTGCGAGTTCGGGCAAGGCGGGAATTTCTAGAGGCCATGACTGGGCGTCCGTCGCGTGCAGGTGCAAAAGATTAAGCTTGTTGAAAGAGAGAGCGTCGATTGTGCGCATGATGTCCTCGACAGGGAAGAAGTTTCGTGCAACGTCCATGTTAAGTCCTCGGTGAGGGAACATGGGATAATCCGAGATCATTACAGGAGCCTGATTAGTGTAGACGCCGGTCCCATCTGCAGTCGTGTAAAATATCTGGCTAAACGTTTCTAAGGCTCGGATGATGCCAACGCTGTGGATAGCGGTGATATTGACTTGCCCATCGTCCGTAATGACAATGGTGTACGACTCGTTCACCCCACCAGCCAAGGACTTCAGAACATTGGTTGGGTCCGTAGCGTTCTGATGAATGTTGACTTGATTGATATATGCTACCGAGGCTCCTACAGAGCCATTCATCGGTGGCTCGTAGGTTGAATTACGGGGATGGAATCTCCAGGGGACGAAGTCATCATTGAAGAGTTCGTCCATGGTATATTGTACGGCGTTCTGGACGATGGCGTAGCTATCTACAACAGCGGAAGCGTTCATATTCTGATTGGTAGTAGTATTCGCATACGGAGCAGCATAATCAGTCTGGGCACCGGAGGTTAGTTAACACGGTAGAGTATAAAGCAGAACACATACGGCACTGGTTGCATTTGCACTGGTTGCATTTGTGAGCAAGTAACTGAATGTTACGTTTGGTGAGAGCCACAGGAACGTCGAGCCAGAGGTGTACTGGACAGGTAGTGGCCATATTGCCGTTGCCTGAACGGCAAAGAGGCAAAGAGACAAAATCTGCGTCTTCATACTGAGATGATAGGCAGGTAGGTTTGCGAAAGGTTGATAACGTTAAAAGCAAGAGCGCAGGAACCTTGAAAACCGGATGAATAATTGTGACAAAATAGCGCAGAGGTAATGGTGTAGGTTTGTTTATGAGACTAAATTGTGAAGTCAATATATCTGGGTTTTATTGAGGCAATGTATGAGTAAAGGACAAAGACCCTGCCATTAAGAGTCTCCACCTTCCCCCTTTCAGAACGTCTCGTTTCCTTGTTTGTGATGAATCTTGTTCTTCTCGTCCTTTAAAGCGAAATACACGAAGCAAAGGCAACAATAGCATATTCTAGCGGCTCTTTGCTTTAACGAACATACAAACATCCTTTGGGACGTTGTTCGCACTTCGCACATCATCTGTCGACCAACAACCAGTGACCTCGGATTAACGACTGAGACATTCTTTAATCATTTAATCAGAATCCAGTACTACAAGCTCTGCCTCTCCGTCACCCACAGATTCGACGAGTAACTCGTCCCCTGCATTGACGTTCTTCACAAAAGCTCCATCACCCTCCTCCAAGTCCAATTTCCCGGCCAATCGGATCTTTGCGCCAATCTTCCTCATTGGTAGATGGACGTAAATTTTCCTGTCTTTCTTCGATTGCACAGCGTCGTCGCCGCCGACCTTCCAGATCGCGGATTGGCCCCTAGCAATTATCGAAGCGCCCATCAAGAAGTCGGCGTGAATGGGTACAGTTCCCTCAATTACCGGGACTGCTGCCTTTTCCTCCTCGCTCGTAGCTTCGGCACCTGCTTTTAAGGGGCTGATGATCGTGATGAATTTGTTGCGCTTGCTCTCTTCGGGAAAGGTCATCGTGTGATAGGCAGGCGGCAGACCTTTCTTCCAGGGAAGCGCCCATATCTGTAAGAAGTGCACTTCTTCCTTTGAGTGTTCGTTTTGCTCGGAATGTGCAATGCCAGTTCCGCCAGTTGTGAACTGCACGTCACCCCTATGCATTCTGTAGAAGTCGTTCTTGTTCGCCGCGGAGTCGTTCCTTTTCGACACCATCGAATCCCGATGTGTCAGTTCACCGGACAGTATATACGAGAAGATCTCAGCATCACGGTGTCGATGCGTGGGAAATCCATTCTTTGGAGCAACGCGGTCTTCGTTGAGTACGCGGAGAGCACCGAAATTTTGGAAGCGAGGGTCATAATATTGGGCAAAAGAAAAGGTATGATACGAATTTAGCCAGCCATGATCGGCATGGCCGCGCTCAAAAGAGCTACGAGGTGCGATCTTTGCGTGGGAGAGAGCTTTTGACATGGCTTTTGCAACGTTGGACATGGAATTTTGAATGGGTGGCAGAAGGTTGTCTACTACGTCACCGAACCACAACTTGAGAAGACAAAGGTGAACATTCAATCGACAATGGCTCCTTATATAACACTCTGGAGTCGATTTGATTATCCAGCAGCTTCGAGTATGCACGAGCTGGTATTATGAAAGGATGTGTAAGCAATGATCAATCGTCCAGCGCTAGCGCAGCCGAGGTAATGCCGAGTTTCTTCACCACCAATCATAATATGCTAGCTGCTTTCTATTTTACAAGACTTCACTTGGAGAAAACATGTTATGCAAAGTATGAGTAAGCATGGTGTAGCGGTATATTACTTGAACGGTACGTGACTGCCTAAGGTACCTTAGCCTTCGACAAAATTGGCTTTTTGGTATGTACTCCGCAACGCATCGCTATTTCACACAGAAAGCCCACCCGGGCTACATCCATATACAACGCCAGCAACGCCTTGCTTGCACCCGCGCCACTGAATGCTTAAGGTACAGCCCCTGGACTTACAAATTATACATGAGATCATTGGTGGGTATCGTCCTCCGCTCCATTCCTTGACTTGCCTTCCCGCGCGCGCTTGAGACGGAAAAGTTCTCCCAGGGTAACGCTGAGACTCCGCGGTCTCACCAATTTACTTGGCGAATTTGGTTCCACTCTTTCCTCGGCGACCTGAGTTGCCGTTAAAGGCGTTGATTCCGTCATGTTGACGTCCCCGGAAGAGCTCCTCACTACTCTTCGAGATTTAGAAGACTGTGGGAGGGACATCCGCGGACGATTCCTTGCAGCTGGCGCATCTACTCCCTTAAGCAAAGAGTCTGCAACCACTGCGCTTAGGGACGAGGAAAGTGGCGACATCAATGGACCAGGCGTCAGTCGAGCCATGGACCGTCTCGAGAGGCTTGTTGGGCGTACAGGAGTCGATGGGTTGGACTGTTGGGCCCCGGGGGGCAAAAGTGGTGCCGAGGCAACATTCCCACGCGCCTGTGGCCTTATAAGACTGTCGTCTGATTGCCATGGGTTGTGTAACAGAGGTGATGCCGTACTCTCGCTTCGTGTTGTAGTCCTAGATGATGTAGACGACGTATGAGACAAGAAGGGAGGCGGTGTCTGAGGAGTGGTTGGGCTGTAATCCAGTTGCTGTTCTGACGAGCGTCTTGAGTCATGAGCTTTCATAGGCTGTTCGAAAGTCACACTAGCCGACGACCTTCTTCTTATGTGATCTGGCTCTTCCACGTGGTCAACCTCGTCTTGATATCTTTCTTCATCCACCAAATCTATCGCATTTTCCTCATCTGCCGTTTCGTCGAGGCCTTCCTCGCCCCCACCACCTGCTCTTCCACTCGTAATTAGGTACACTCCCAAGAACGTCAACGCACAACCTCCGAAGAATTTGCCGAAACGATCTGCGTTGGCCGATTGGAAGTCCCTGTAAAGTACAGCACTGCCAATAATAACAGATATCGTGAAGAGAACAAATTGAACAGGAATGACTTGGGTTGAGTCGAAACGTTGCAAGGCGCGATTCACGTAGTGAATCTGCATAAGAGCCGTAACAACGAGAATGAAAACGAGAAGGTAGGTGATGGGAAATGTCAGGGCTCGCCAGAGAGTGTCCGACAGCAATGATGCAACGCCTTTGGTAGATAAAGCGGTGTAACCCCCTAGATATGCCTGTCAGCTTCCGATACGAGAGCTGGTAGTGTCCTGATAAGTACCAAAAAGCCCAACAAGCCCCAGATCGATCAAAATAGTTTTCTCCCCGTATCGGCCACTTGCCCACATCAACAAGATGATCAAAGCGGCGGTGATTCCCAGATACGTTTCAAACTCCCAGCGTGTTATTGCCGCCCAGACGTCGCGAGGTCCCATCTTCGTTTCTGAATTTTTAGCGCTGAGCACAATGGTGACTGCCCCAGCGATTGCTACCAAAACTCCCCAAAAATCGCGCTGACGGAAGCGTTCCTTCAGCAAAACAGGCGCAATGATGCAGTTCGATACCAGAGCGACGACACCAAGGGGCGAAACGATAGAGGCGGGGGCGAAGCCGTAGGCGAGGAAGTTTCCAGCTTCACCAGCCGTCATAAGAACTATGCCCGCCCACCAATACGGAGACTTCAAATATGTCTTCCTGTCTGGGTGTGGCTTGAGTTTTTCAGACTGCTTAACGGTCGACTCGGAAGAGCTGCGTGAATGTAGAGAAACTCCTTCAGCCAAGGCGCTGTTGCTACCATAACCATTGCTATATTGACCTTTTTTGGTCGGTACCTCCTCGGGCAACGTTTCCAAATTCAGCTGGGCCCGTTCCTCCGCTATCTCGACCTGTTGTGTCCCATAGTCCCTATTGCCATTCTGTGACCGTCCATCACTCCACCCGCCTGCCTTTTCATCGTGTTCGCGCCTAAGTCTTATGTGCGCGTATCGTTGGATGTTGAGGGCGAAGGAGATGAGGATATTGCCGACAATTGCCGTAACAATACCGATAAGAGAGGACCATTCACGCAGCTTGGATTCAGGAGGCCCACTGTCGGCAATTGTTGCAGCCATAGCCGTCCAAGCTGCCTATGGCAAGAAGTGTGGGTTGTAAGCAAACAGGTCGAGGCGAGTTGGAAGACAGCGAGCGTGTTGGCGCTCAACTCCAAAGTAATATGCAATCATCTGGACAGAGGGACCGGCAACAAGACACACAAGCCCGTGCACTGGAAAGATTACCAGCACCTTAAAGAATGTTGATGGCGCTCGCCATGACAATGGATGACTCCGCAATTCCTTTCACCGAGGATCTCCCATTGCTCTAAAAATTTCAGCCCTACAAGGCTATAATTTGGGACTTATGTCAATCACTTTGGCCGTGCATTTGGACAACAACAGGAGACGTTGACAAGAAGACTTCAAGTTGGTGGTCACAGCTGAATGTACTAAAACTATGAAATCTCTTATTTCATATCTCGCTAGCGCCCTAAAAGGTCACTTCATGTCCTCAGAAACGCTGCAGGAAGCGGAGGTGGATATGACATCTGATCGCGGCTACTGTCCTCAGCCCACAAGGACTGATTGCGAGCATTCATGTCTGCTCTTTTCGCTCCAAGCATCTCAATGTCATCAGAGGAGCCGTTCTCATACCCCTCGGCTTCGCTGCGGTAAGTCAAATACTTTGCACTTCCCTCACCTGCTCTGACACCTGATTGTCTTGGCCAATGGCCCGGATCAAGTGCATTTTTGTCATCGATATTGAGCTTCTCCTCATGATCATTGACCAGGGTAAAACCAGAAACGTTGCTACCCTTGTTCGAAGGTGTTTTGTTGCTACGTTTAGAAGAGAAGAGGGCCGAGAAGCGTGAACTGATACTCTTGGGCAGAGATGGAATGTGTTTAAGGAGTGGTCCCATGACCGGTAGACATGCTGATACAATGCCGATGTTGCATTCGACGTTTATCCAGATACCTGCATTGACAATAGTCCCTGCATTGAGGGATTAGCAGGCTCCTCGCGGAGGTGCATTTTGACAATAGTGACTCACATGTCACATCATACAATTTGAGTTCCGCTAAGAAAGGTAACCGTACAATTCCTGCGACACACACACTTTTGGCCGTTGACGTCAGCCATTGACCAGTAATATAGGCTGCGGGGACACGTACAAACTTCCAAGGATGAATATACCAACGATTGCCAACTTCCTGGACATTTTCATTTGCAGATGTATCAGCCAAGGTATTGGTAAAACCAGGACGGTAATATCTGTTACAATGTTCGCCGCGGTTATTCCATAAGATAAATTGTTCTCGTTGATGCAATGACCTCCCTTGATACTCTTATCCCAGAAGTAGCCAATTGGGCTACAGCTAAAGATAACAGCAAAGATCAAGGAAATGCACCATCCTATCATGACGATACCTGTAATGATTGAGATGACCGTGAATGTTCGTACCGGGAAGATTCGATGGTAGAAGAAAAGCAGAGAAAGCTTTGTTGTAGTGATTGCACAAGCAAAGGTAAGTTGAGACGCCCAATCGGCCTATCCTTCCTTTAGCACTATGCCCCAATTTGAGGTAATTGCAGGTCTACCTTTGCGTAATTGACAACGTCACTGAGGCTCAATCTTATGGTATGCAGACCAAACCCATAATGCACGGCTACAAAGCCATCAATAGCTAGACCGTAAGTGAAGACCTTTTCGGCCCTATTAGCTTGTTTCAGTAATCCCGGATTGGGGATGCTCACCAAAGCAAGTACCATCAGACCGTCATCGATACCAAATCTAGCTGCAGAGATTTTGCGTGATATAAGACGAAGGACGACTGCGGTCGTGGAAAGAGCCATCATGATAATCACAGCTGCCAGAATCTCTGCCTGTCGACTGTCATTCAGGCTAGAGACCGCAGCAGTACATAATTTTCCCGCGGCAGCCAGGGTTGCTATCATTCGTGATGTTAGATACCAATAAAGAATGGATGGAGCGACGCCGACGCTTTGTCTTGGCTGTGCGTGGAAACGAAAAGAATTGTGGCTAACCAACCTTCTTGGTCTGCCGCATCGCATGCTTGCGAGATTGTATTTTGCAGCAAAAGTATGAAGTCCCCGTTCGTGCAGATACATGACAAGTCGAAGCCACAGCCACTGCTCATGATACCTTGAGAGGTGGCCGCTTGCTATAGTAGCTTGTCAGTGCCCAAAGGTGTCTTTTCGTGCTCGAGCGGACTTCATGACATACTGCACATAATGGCAGTTGCGCCAGAGCTGCTTCTGCTTGTCCTGGGGATATAGTCATCTTGGCGGTCTAAGGTGCTTGTTGATTTCTTTTCTTCTGAGGCTAACATACAGTCTGAGCTTTGCTAACAGGTCTCTTGGTACTCATACACTCTAGGAATATCAAGGGGAGCCAGAGGGCGTTTGACTTCTTTAATTGACTTCATATGCTGGAATAGCGGTTGTAACTCACTGCCGCCTATGATGCACAGTTACATATGGAGGGGGAGCAACCTGCAAGGGTTTCGGTGTGCAGCCTGTGCAATCACCTTCTACATCAACTTGCGGACTAGTATGATGGGCACGTCATTGTAAGAACGCAACACAAATGCATTCTATATTGGAGGGTAAGCCCAAGTAAGTCGATTGCCACAGATAGCGCCTCTCTGGTGGAGGGAGACTATTTGCTCTGTTTCTCCGGTGGCCTAAGGGATAGAGGATTGCAGCCAATGGCATATTCCATGTTCACATATCGTGTGGATGTTGCGTGTCACACTCGCTAGATCGAAACATCAGCAGCAATCGTGCCACAAGATCGCAGACCTTAGACCCAGATCCACCATGCAGCTGTGCCGTGCAACCTCTCTGGTAGGTGAGGTCGTTCCAGCCGTTAAATGCTGTCTATCAAGTCTTGGTATGCTCTTTGTGGAGGGGTAGGTGGAACTAGGAGAATTAGCAGGACACTCAAATCCCCGACGTACATGGCTAACCCCTAAAATGGTGCGATCTGCAATCTGGCAGGGCCGACGCGTGGGATGTCCCGCTACTGCTACGGCACCCGTCCCACAGTCACCCGTCCCACAATGCCGCAGAAACATATGTGCCGTGTTCACCACGGGCTCGTGGAATCGAAAAGAAATGTGAACATCTCACTTTCAAACCAGACCGGTAAATCAATGACGAGAGAAGCTTCTATCGCAGTCACAGATCAAGACATAGGACTATATACCACTTGATTTAGGTCCGTAACCCCGAGCGCTGTGGAATTCGCAGCAAAGTCCAATTATTAGCGTTTGTCTCTGTCCCTGTCTTTAAAATGGTTTTGGATGTTTTGAAGGCTGCTCAAGCGGGCCGCTGTACATGGCTGCGCAGTGACCTCACCATCCTTACTGATCGCCGTGTCATCTTCAACCGCATGGCGTAACGGCAAGGTTAGTTACCCTCCGTGCCGATTAGGGGATTTTGGCATGCGGAAATTACCGTTGTTGAACACTGCTTGACGTACCTTTCTTTCATGCCGAACTCCAAAGATAGTTCTCCGCCCAAGATCTTGAGGTTTGCTGCTCAACAGAGGTCTCCCATATTGAACCTGGAGTAGACGATGACCTTCACGTCGACGGTAGCATCGCCCGTTTTCAATCAGCCTTTGCTACTTGCTGTCTATTTCTTGCTGGTGGCATGTAGAACACGGCTCTCACTTTCTTCTCCGTTTGAAGTCTGACGATCAACATAGTATATACTGTTCTTGGTCGTTCGCTCTGTCTACAATGTATATTTCCATCCGTTGTCCGCCTTTCCAGGACCTAAGTTCGCCGCTGCAAGCGATATACCTTATGTTCACGCTCTAGTCCGTGGAAAGCTTCCTCATTGGGTATCCGCTCTGCATCTCACTTACGCTTCGTCTGTCGTCAGGATCTCGCCCACTGAACTCTCCTTCATCAGTAGCGAGGCCTGGAAAGACATATACAGCTACCGTCCCGGGCGTACACCGTTTGAGAAAGACCTCAGAGTATATGGGAAGCCACCCAACGGAGTACATTCGCTGTTGACAGCATCAAAGGGAGACCATGCTCGCATGCGTCGGATCCTCGACTCTGCCTTTTCTGATAGAGCGTATAAAGAGCAGGAACCGATTGTTGTGGGCTATGTTGACAATTTGATCATGCGATTGAACGAGCAGATCCATGACCAAAACCAGAGCGAAGTAGACCTTGTAAAATGGTATAATTGGATGAGCTTCGATGTTGTTGGTGATTTGTCCTTTGGGCAATCCTTCAATTGTCTCGAAACTCGGACATATCACCCTTGGGTTGAAACTATATTTGGCAACCTAAAAGGGATATCGTTGATGGGAGCCTGCAATCGCTTTGCTATACTTCGATACGTATTACCATTGTTCATCCCGAAACGCGTCACTCGCATGATTGATGATCACTGGGCAGCTACGACTGCAAATGTTGAACGCCGTTTGAACCTTGGTACCAGTCGTTCGGATTTTATGTCACCGATCATTGAGCAAGATAAAGCGGAAAAAAGAACATTAGAGCATGAAGAAATCATGTCAAATGCCTCGCTATTTGTGATTGCAGGTAGCGAGAGCATAGCCACGAATCTGAGTGGGACCACTTATCACCTTTTGAAGAATCCTGTTGCCATGAGATGTATTAAAGCAGAGGTAGACTCAACGTTCACATCAGAGGATGAGATTACGCCGGACAGCGTCTCGCACTTACCCTACCTGATA
The DNA here is from genome assembly GCA_018257855.2 of Cladonia borealis. Classification (NCBI taxonomy): domain Eukaryota; kingdom Fungi; phylum Ascomycota; class Lecanoromycetes; order Lecanorales; family Cladoniaceae; genus Cladonia; species Cladonia borealis. The sequence goes on along the minus strand of JAFEKC020000009.1, from coordinate 161,759 downwards.
GCATGTCTCTCCGAGACCAACCGTATCTATCCAACTGCTTTGACAGGGCAAGCCATGGTGGTTCCTCCTCCAGGTGACGTTATATGCGGTCAACAGGTCCCTGGGGGCGTAAGTAACTTTCCAGTACCTGTAACTCTCATCTTCATATGATATAATAGCTCTCAAGGCCATAATTATGCTGACAGCATCTTCAGACAGGTGTAACAATCAATCAATACGCAGCATATCGCTCGCCCACGAATTTTAGCGACCCTGACCACTTTGCTCCAGAGCGCTGGCTCGATGATCCTCGCTATGCCTCGGATGACAAGAGTGTATTTCAACCGTTTTCTGTTGGCCCTCGTAGTTGTATTGGCAAAAAGTAAGTTTTTTCTGACAATTCGTTATATAGACTCGGCGCCTAATCTTGATGTAGCTTAGGAAATCTCGAGACACGACTTGTTCTTGCGCGTATGGTTTGGAACTTCGACATGGAGCTTAGCAGCGAAACGGACCAAGTCTGGGAAGATCAAGAGGTGTACTTGTCGTGGCAGAAAAAGCCTCTGATTGTAAAGCTTAGACCGAGGACAAGGACTGCAGAGGAGTCATGACCATTTTAGGCCCTGATTTGAACGCACAACTAGTGGATGAATAGCAAAATCATCGTTATGGCTCCGGCTTATGTCAGTAAATGCCACTATACGTATGGTAGAGTACTTAAAGACATTGGGCAAATCCACCCAATGCTCGAGTTGGCAGTCTTGGACTAAGACAAGAACCCTGAGAGTCGCGTGAAGGTAGTTTAGGAGCCAATCCATGTGCCACAGTCAAGTCTCCTCAACGGACCTATCAAACCCCTTTTCCTATGCACACTCAAAGCGCAATCCTCAGCCAAGAGAAGAGCGGCCAATCCACGCATCCTAGCTCGATGCCGGAGATAGCACACGTAGACATCTCACATTGCCGAACCGTGACATAAGGTGCTGAATTAGGGACACGATTTGTACATTGTCTTTCCACTGAATGTTTCAACAATTTCATGTCGTCATAGCTCGGTAGTGCTGTGCCTGGAATATTGGCATGCACGAATCACGAAATAGATCTGCGGCTCTCCACACACACAAGTAGCTCGTTCCCGTAACATGGCGCGATGTAACCTGGGATCTCCCCACCGCTCTGGCTTGAAGTCAAAGCAGCTTCCAGGGTGTCGCAATCGCAGCAGTTTCCGCAGTTATGTCCCCGCTCCGGTACATTTGGCTTGCGTTTGGGACGGAATATGATTGACAGCCGTATATCTGTTGCCGGTAATACTCGTCACTATCTCAGAGTTATTGTGCCGTATGCAGTATCATTGACTCCGAGTGCCTGGTCACAGAACCTGCTCTACACACAAAAGAACCACAGCTGAGTTCCTGACGACGACATATGTAGAAGGAGGGATGAGCCTTTGGAAGCAACTCAGGAAAAGTTGGTGTAGCATTGGCTGCCTAGGCGGCTTCCATCCCGGAAAAATTGGCGTAGATGCCTTCTCTTTCCGGAATGAGCACAGGATCACAAATGCCATCCACACCTCGTCTTTCTCCCCATAGTCTCAAAGCAATCTGAGCTTGCCGTCTCTGATCATCCAATGGCGTGACTCGGCAAACGACTTTCAAAGAAAATACCGCCTGGATGCTCCCCCAACTGTTGGGACCTCGACCTTCATGGTACAACATGAGAAGGATAGACTCGTCATTGTGCTTAGGAAAAAATGATTGCAGGGTACATTGTGTTGTAGGTAGTCAATTGGAAGTCGGCTTAGTCAGCGCGTCTCGTTGATACCTTACCTAAATTAGACTGACGTGGGCTCGGCGTCGGTAGTCGAGATCGCCGACTCGCCGACTCGCCGATTCGCCTGTGACGCGTGTCGTCATTCACTTCGGCGATTGTTCAATCACCATCAATGATTTCTTTCTGAAGCCAGCATGAGCAATGCCATCCTGCCCTTAGTTATTCGCCGTCGACCGTTCTCAATCGTCTTGAAGGGACTGGCCATCTCTGGAGCGTTGTTACTCATCTTGCAACTGTTTTTAACCCCAGAACGTGCAAAGACGAGCTTGTTGAGATCGCATTCGCCCTCGCTCACAACATTTCAGAGCGAAGAGATCACCAACAAGATATGGCAGACATGGCATACCCCTATAATATTTCTCGGCGAGGAAGACAAAGCACGCATTCGGACCTGGCACGAACAGAATCCGAACCATCGATATGAACTCCTTACGGACCAAGGCAGTGAGACATTCGTGCGCCAGAATTTCGCTGGGGAACCTCTGATACGAGACGTATTCTTGAATCTGACCGATACAATCCTCCGCGCCGACTTCTTGAGATATCTGGTACTTCTTGCAGAAGGTAAATTGCTTTTATAGAGATAGAGCAAGAAGCTAATCACGGGCTTAGGCGGCGTTTACGCAGACCTAGATGTTGAATGCCGCAAACCAATTGATACATGGACGCCCGATGCTTTCAAAGGAAGAGCGGGTGTCGTTGTTGGCATTGAGACAGATCGAAAGCCGGTAGAAAATGATGTGGAACTTTACCACGATCACAGGGAGTATATCTGGGGCATCACTAACTGGACCTTCATGGCGAAACGTGGCCATCCTTTCATGCGATTTGTGGCGGAAACAGTGGCCATGAATCTACTCAATGTTGCGAAGAAGCAACAACGAAGCCTTTCTACTATGGAGCTTTCCTACAAAGAGGTCATAGATGCAACAGGTCCTAGAGCATTTACTGAGGCGTTCTTTGCTTATGCTTCTCGCACAACAGGCTCGCCTGTGTCTTATGAGTCGGCTACAATGCTAGAGGAACCGAAATTGATTGATGACATATTACTACTACCGATCAGAGCAATGAGTACTGCCGAAGCAGATCGGACTGGTGTCATGGGTGCCCACTCATCGACCTGGCCTGCTATACTATTTCATTGGTCAGCGGGTACCTGGAAAAAGACCCACTTCCAGCCGCCCGAGCCTTAGGCACATATTGTTGAATAATGAAGCCAATGCCTTCGAGCTCACAGCGTTCTGTATTCCAATAGACAACATCCGCGAGAAGGGGAAAACGAAATGGCTAAGCCCGGCGATATCGGCAGGTCTCAGAACCAAATGCGCCATTAGAGAAGTGTTAAACATTGACGGTGAACCCTGAACAAACTCTCAGGCCCACTGAACTCTATCCCAATCCAATCACCAAGCTCCTATGATGTGTTGGCCACCAACTCAGATCCCATGCTCTTTCTCTAAATCTTGCTCCGGGGGTGCTCTTTGTCATCCTACCACCATCTCATCACTCCCTCGGCCTTAGGTGGACAATGGAAGAAGGGCTTCCTCACGCAAGCTACTAAACACTTTATAAGCAGATTTGTGCGATGGCGTACTCGTGGCGGCGGGCGCTTGCTGCCGGTGCAAGCAATGGGCGGAATAGCACACCTACCTAGACTTGGGCGTCTGAAGGAAAGGCTTGCAGACCGCTGATCTTGTTGCTGTAATGTTGGGACAATTGCCATGGGGAGATATCTCAGGTAACAGGCGATCCTCATATATAACATCCGATCTCGAGTCAAATCGTACAGTTGTTGTGGTCAAGCCCAGATACCGTGTTATGTCCTCATCCGCGTCACAACTTACCTGGCCCGGCTCATCACTGCTCCTACCGCCACTGACCACAAAATCTGCAACACCCTAACCAGTTTAGAATGTAATATCATTACTTAATTGATTAAACATCGACACAGAGGCATTTTGGTTGTTTTAAAAGGGGTTTCCCCAAACGCCAATCTTGACGGCCGGCTAAGCTACAGTAACAGCTGACCACTGCACGTTTCATAATCTTCTCGGGTTCTTGTGTTCAGAACTTGTCAACAAACCAAAAGCCACCGTTTCAAGGTCCAGAACAGCATATTTGGTGCGTTATACTGATGCAGACAGCGATTCCGGGTCGGTGAATGACCCGACGTCAAATATTTGGTCTTGGCGGCAAACGTCCTCGAGCATAGCCATGGCAAGATGAAGCTCAAAAACCTCATTATTGAGTTCATGTGAAGTTTCAGGACATGTCTAAAGACCGAAAGTTTTCAGCATGCCTTCACCGACTGGGTCCACAACGCTGGTTAATGTTGCGAACTTGTTCATCTCAAGTGAGTCGATTTGTTTTCTGCTTGGCGGCACGTGTCGCAATGGATCTCATCTATGCCATACTCAACCGCGATCTGCTTTGTAAGCAGAAACACTGCGCCTTTCGAGGCACAATAAGCACCCGCGCCCGGTTTCAGCCCAACCAGGCCCAGCATCGAGGCCGTGTTGATTATCCATCCTCTGTGACTTGAGGAATGTTGATCTTGAGCAATGGCATATTTGCAGCCAAGGAAGACAGAACGGACGTTGATGTTGCTGGAGACGAAGAACGTAATCAGTGAGCAGGGCTAGTAGACTAGCAGATGAGACGGTTGGCACGGTTTACGTGGTAAAGTCCCACGTTTATTCAGCCCTATCGTGGATTATGCCGGCAGACTCTGTGCCCCCTGTGCCGGCGTTACTGACCATCCTGCTGAACTCATTACTTCAGCTCCTGGTTAATCTGATGACTGTCCATAACCATGGGAAGGAGTCGAAATACTCACACGTCCAATCATCTCCCTACTTCCACAGCTTTACGAACTAATCCCTCCACATTGCCTGCCACTGTAGCGTCAGCCTTGAAAAAGATTGCTTTTCCTCCGCCATAGCGTTGGCCAATCAGCTCGTGCGTTGGGATATGGGCTTCAGAGACATCCCAAGTTCCACGCGGATCTAGGCGCAGGTCAGCACGAATAACAGGGCAGGCGCCACTTTCGGCGGGAACAAGAGCAATAGAGCGGCCGAGGCCAGAAGAGAAGAAGATCCAGTCACAATGATTACGCGAGAGGTAAGAGGGTTGGACAGGAATGGTGTAGTCATGATGCAGGATCTCATAGAATTAGCTACCGACGTCACAGCGGGCTGATACATATGACGCACAGAGACAGTGACCATTGGTTGAAGTTGAAGGATCGGTGGTGCATGCCTCAATCCTTCGCGTATCGTTCTGTCGAAGGATCGGTGGTGCATGTCTCAATTCTTCGCGTATCGTCCTGTCGAAGGCTTGGTGGTGCATGCTTCAATTCTTCGCGTATCGTCCTATTGACCCATTCTAGAAGTACGCTGCGGAATGGTTCGGTTTGATTCGAAGAATCGTACATGAGCGTAATAGCGCCGGGAGCACCCGTCTTGGCATGAATCATCAAAGCCACGACAAACATACTCACTTCAGTAGAGTTGCATAACGCATAACGGGAATCCACCGACTCTGACATGTAAGAAGCCCGAACTGTCCTCGCCAATTCTGCCGAGTAGCGCGCTATATGCGAAAGGATCTTATTGGTGGAGAGTCCACTTGATGAAATTCTCCGAATCTAAACCATCCGAACAGTGAACCTTCCGAGTCCGAAATAGGATTAGATATATATAAGAGGGTGGTCCAGATCCCGCGTGCGCGATATCGCTGCAGTTGGCCTTGAACTCCAAATCTCCCGAATTTTTTCTTTACTGCTGTCGAGCGACGTCTGTGACAATGTCCTTGAAATAGAATTTGCAGATGACGACTTTTCCGACGTATATCTACTCCATACCAGCGTATATGTGAGTGATATCTGTATTCACCCTCAGACACCAATCTTGAGTCTCGCAGAAACTTTCTACATCCTATAGAATGTCTTCTCACACCGACCTACTTGGACTTGCCGTCGACATTACTACTTATTCAAAACAGATTGTCGATCGACTTCGTGAGTCTGGCCATGGGCAGCCAAGCTATGCCGTAGATTCTCCACGAGAACTCTGGGAGAATCCTAAACTCGGTCTCAAGGAGGTGAAAAGCAAACTTACAGATTCTGCCAACACCTTGTTAACTCTCATCAATGGACCGATGTTATTCCACCGAAATCTTTTTGGAGTTCACTATGACCTCGCAGCATTACAAATCGTGCTCGATTTCAATGTCTTGGAAAGCATACCCGTAAAGGGCAGCATCGATCTCGACACTCTCTCAGCAAAAGTCGGAATTGACAAAAACAAGCTTGGTCGATTGCTTCGCCTCCTTGGTACGCAGCGATACGTTGAAGAGCCTCAGTTCGAAGTCTTCCAGCATACAATGCTTTCCGAGGTTCTTTTACGAGATGAGCTATTGAAAGCCCAAGGAAGTGTTCAGTCAACATCCCTAGCCAAACAGGGGGTGCTATATCTAACAGGAACAGGCTAGACGATATGCACAAAGCCAGCGTAGAAGCCTCGAATTACCTGCGCGCGAACCCAAATTGCGACAAGAGCGAGGTCTCACCTTTCAAGCACAAGTATGCGCATTCCTGGCAAGCCCTGGTACGGAAGCTGAACCTAGACAGGTATGGAACGAGTCTGTACGAGTTTTACGACACGCATCCCCAAAAAGCAATTGTGTTCGCGAAGGCCATGCAAGGGATCACAAGATGTAGGTCGGAAACAGCCTAAGCTCGAACTTGCTAACCAGGTTATCGCAGTCGATCGTCCGTTTACGCTTCTAACACAGTGGATTCAGGACACCGGCAGTGATACTGGAAAAATGATAGATGTTGGAGGTGGAAGTGGACATATTGTGCTTGGTCTAGCAAAAGTTTGTAGCTCCCCCCAGCCCCAGAATCTGCTCACAATATCCATAGGAGTTCCCTGCTTGGAATTTTGTGGTGCAAGACCTCCACGACAACATGTTCGCGGAGACTTTAAGCGAGGCGACTAAAGACCTGAGTTCACGAGTTGCTTTTGTGCATCACGATTTCTTCACAACACAATCTCTATACCAAGGTGTCGATGCATGGGTTTTACGCCAATGCCTGCACAATTGGAGTGACGAAGATGGAGCCAAGATTCTCAAGCAATTTGTTCCGGCTATGGAGAAGAATCCGAAGACAGCACTTCTGGTGAACGAGAGCATTATTCCTAATCACGGAGACCTGCCGTTCAACGAAGAGAGATCTTTCAGGCAGATTGACATCGCCATGTTCGTCACTACGAATGCTAAGCAAAGAACTGAAGGCGACTGGAGAGCTCTGATTGCTAGCGCAGATCCTAGACTTCGGGTAAGATGAAAAGTTGATTTTTTGAATGCTTTGCTGAGACCTTCTAGATTACCCGCATTCTGAGGGACACCGGGACCATGGGTGTCATCGAGATCCACCTAGATACTGGGTACACAAATGGCAACGGGACGGAACAGGGACACTTGCTACACGATGGTGGGTACGCAAACGGCGACGGGATGGGACAGGAACATTTGCAACTTAACAGCTAAGATGCTTTGAGTAGAGCGAATGGTTCGAAGTCTAGCGCGAGAGTAGCAATTTGTTGCAATATTGCTATTCCTATTCTATCGCTCGCTTAGCTAGCTTCCCCCTCTTTCCTCATTTCGACCATTCTAGCATCTTCTTCCACCATTCCATGGCGGATGCCCCTGAGACCTCATGTATATATAGAGGACCTACCATAGATCTCATTTAGACAGGCAATGTAGTGTTTATCCATAGAATTGGTCCCTAGCATTGCGACACAATTGTAGCAACAAGTTGATTGTTTTCGGAGATGTTATTGTCCGCTAGCAAAGTAACTCATCAGTGCTGCATGGGACATATTGTTAAACGCCGTGTTCCCAGATACATGACCTGATGGATTAGCGCTATCATCAAGGTCTTTGGATGCTTATGCCGCTACCCGAAAGATCAAGTAACCACAGAAAGATTGTCGGGCAATGGCAGCGCTGCATGCCAATGAGATCCGCCAGGACTCCTGACTTGTTCTACGTTCCACAGCAGGCCACTGGTTCGTTTACGCCGCGCAATGGGTCGGTTTTGGGTCAGGTCTTGGCTAACCTGACCGGAACAGGTCCCTCGGGCCGCACCAAACGCGCACTAGGCCGCGCTTATCAAACGCGGATATCCAAGCACTAATTGTATGCGACCGTCTTGTCTCGACCCGATATGTTGAATGCTGTGGCCGATTACTTGAATGTAGCCGCGGGCTAAAAGGCATCACCGCTCCGTCATAGTTCAAGATTCGGAAGACGCGAATGCTCAAATCACAACGATACGACGTCTTATCAAGAAACAACAACCTCCACCCTCACCCTCTTCACCACCACGCTTTACCCACCGTCACCACAATCCAGCACACCAGCGCCGTGCCCGAAGGCGGTAGCCTCGCTTGCACAGCACCCTCACCTCCATACGCCCCATCTCCAAAAGCAAACACACATTTCCACTCCGCACTTTTCACCGTGCACGACAGCGTTTTAAACGCCATAGTCTCACAAAGCACCGTACCCGTGACATCAACACCCTCCTACCCGTTGGCCAAAGTCAATACCAGCCTCTTTCCATCCTCAAATGCATGTGAGACCTCGCCTATATCAGTCGCTGTACCGGAGAGAGAAGGGAGGGTCCACTCGGCGTCTGCACGATCTGAGCTTCCAGTCAAAGCAGCGCGCATGATGACTGTTGTGCCGCTTCCACTACTGCCGAGCGTGGCGGCAGGAAGTTTCATGCGAAGGACGGCCTGCTTAGCTTGAACAGATCGGGGTGTGATATCTGCATATTCGTACTCCCTGTTGGCGGTATCGGGAGGAACAACGGCTACCTGCCATCGGAGGAGCGTCGCACTCCCGATCTCACTTCCAGTCGCAGTGGGGATGTTCTTGTTCGTCACCACAACCAACGCAAAGATCTCCGTCTCAATATCCCAGTTCGAATCATCACCAATGGTTATGTTAAGCGGGAACGAGACTGTAACGCTCGCCTCGGCCAGGAGACACAAAGTCCCCGTGTCCGGCGGCAGGCTTGCCCCTGCAACGACGGAGAGGACTTTGCCTTCAACTAGCTCTTCAGGGAACAAGGTCAAGGCGAGGCGTGAGCTTACCCCCGCGACGGGGGCTGCTGCGGCTGTAATTCCGCAGGCCACGACGCGCTGCGTCTCCTTGTGGGAATGTTGGATGGCGACGTGCTGCGTCGTTGTACCGGTGGCCCAGGAGACGACAATGTTTCCTCCATTCATCTCGAAATTGAGTGCCGCGGGCGGAGGTAGTACGGGGAGCGTCTGGAATGAGTCGCTGGGCTGGCTGGTGTGATAGTTGCGGGATTCTACGGCCGCTGGCGCACGCGGGCGACTACCGCTGACGGACCAGTAGCAGAGGGACGTCGATGCGGAACTTGGCCGGCCACTTGGGCGCCTGTAGCTGAGAAGAATCTAGCCCGGAAGAGCGTGTTCTTGTTCTCTGTCGCCTCCTCTCTACCGTCACCCAAGCCAGGGCTGACGAGCGCAACATCCCACAGGCGGCACATCGACTATCATAATTGTGTTATAGACTTCCGCTTTATCCGTGGCCTTCTCCTCCAAGCCCAGTTGCACGCCCCTTGCCGGACGCAACCACGGCGTGTGCGTCGCCTCTGGAGCAGCCCACTTGGTCGCAGCAAAGTCTAACATCTCCTCACGCGCGTGCATGCGCACCTAGACGTAGGCTGTTTTGTTGTATCGGAACTCTCCGCTGGGACAGCGCAGGATACGTACTGTGCCGTAAACAACAAAGCCCGCCTTGAGCTTCTTGATATCATCATCAGCTGGCTGTTCCGCGATCTTGTCGGCGCTGAGGTAGACGTGCCAGTCGACGCCGGCGTAGTCATCTGGCTGCACCCACTTGCGCAGGGGGAGGGCACGCGAGATGTCGATGTCGATCCATGACTCGTCGTCGGTTGGGGCGAACTTGGCAGATATACCAGGGAAATCTGTTTCGGCTGTGCGGTCGGCTTCCGAGTCGCGCAAGTTCATGCGCCGCTGGATGGCACGCTTGGTGGCCTGCTTGGATTTGTTCACCTCGGCCAGTTTGGCCATGAGCTCTTGGTAGTTCTTCTCGGCGTCGGCTTTCGAGTTTGCCCAAGTCCACCTGGCCAGCACGGTGGCAAGGTGGCCGCTCCGGAGGTCCTCAGGCTTGATCTTGTCAATGTCGTGGACGGCTGCGACGTACAGCTTGATGAGGTCCAGGAGGCTAAAGGAACCGTAAATGGGGCTCGGTGTAGAATCCGGTTTGATTGGTGGATTGGTCTGGGTCTCAGGGGCACTACCACTGCTACCAGTACCTGTCCTGCCACTACCACGACCACCACCACCGCCACCAACAACTCCAATACCCATGCCGATAGGGACACCGAATCCAGTAGCACCACCCCCTCCAGCAGCACTAACCCCCCCCACTCCCACCGCTCCCGCCACTACTCCCCTCTCCTCCCTCTTCTCCTTTTCCACCCTCACCACCTTCACCTTCACTCTTCCTCTCACCCTGACGCTCGGCTTTCTCCTTCGTCTCATCCATCTTCTCCTTCACCTTGTCAGCCTCCTTTTCCTTCCCCTTTCTTTGCTCTTCATTCCTCTTCTTCGCCTCCTCCTTCAGCTCCTCCGCCTTCTCCGGCTCTCTACACACTAGATCCTCAATAAACGTCTTCCCCAGTCTCTCGAGCACCATCGACTCTGCGATTTTGCCTAGCACCTCATGGTCGAGCATCTTGGTGCCTAGTTCGGAGAGGTTAGATGGGGGAGTACGGCGTTCCAGAGGTAGGCGAGGAGACCGGAGAAAGTAGGGTTGAATCCTGAGAAAGGCAAGAGCATCTTGCAGCTTGATGCGTGTTGCGATGGGGGTGTCGGCGCCACTAATAGGATTTTTGATGGCCATGGTGAAGTACCATGTTACGGTGAAGCGGAAGCATTTAGACTTGTCGTCGGCCACGGTGTGCTTTTCTGGTTCCAAGGCGGATTGCTCCGTCGCGGGCATGCCGCGGTCGAACTCGAATTGCATGCGCACGAGCTGGTCGCTGACGAAATCGACCAACCTGCCACAGCCCTTTTTAGAGTCGGCATTGGAGCCGAGCTCGATCGCCTTGTCCATGTTGACAGGCACGTTATCCATAGACGCGAGGCCGTCGTCGGGGCTGAACGGCTTCTGCAGCAGCGCAGTAGGAGACAGTTTGCTGGGTGAGTTCCAATAGGCATTGCGCTTGATCTTCCACCCAGAGAAGCTCCATTTTCCGTTTTGGTAGATGAACGTGACTTCGGGGTTCTCGACGCCGAGGATGTCGCCCTGGTAGGCTGCCACGCCTTCGAACTTGCATTCCAACTTGGACTTTGCGACTTATAGTCGAGCTTGAAGTAGATGTTCTCAAACTCAAAAAGCTTGAGCCCGCTCTCGACGCTGTAGGTAAGTGCCTGACGTCTTGTTGAGTAGCACATCATAGCTAGGCGGTCACCCCCCTCATTATTCGTCTCCAGCGACACCGTCAGCCCTTCACCCTTCCTCTTTAGCGCCTTGTAATCGAAATTCGTGAACTTGAGAATACCCAAATCCAGTGTTTTCGCATACGTGCCCTGAACCCCTGGCGCTTCCCCTTAATACGCAGTGAAACGGAAACAGGCTGCCGGAAAAGTAGGAACGAGCCGTAAATGTTAAAGTCGGGCTCATATGTGTGGCTACCAACAATAATTCCCGCATCAGTTCTGTTGTAACTCATGTATGCCTCCCTGAGCTCGAAATCATCGCAGTCGTCGGGGTTCGCAGCGGCATCCGGCTGCAATATGTGGGAGTAGATGTCTGTCATCTTGACCGGCACGTCGTGTTTCTCCCAGGAAATAAAGGCTTTAGATTCGACGTCGGTACCCTCAGTCACGCCCTTCTGGCTTGGGGCCAACCACCATACGCGTGAACTCCACAATGGCAACCACCGGTTTTCCTTTCTCGAAGTGAATCAGCCCCAATAGCCGAGCCTTCTGGCCACTTCCATCACTAGACCCTCCAAGAAGAGCCGCGCCATAGATGGTACATGTTCTCTCCAACCCCCCAGACGCCCCTGTCTTCTTGGTTGACGACCCTTTAATCTTCAGACCCTCAAGCCTAACATTGAACATCCCGCCATCGAACCGGTTGGTCAGGCTCTGCGTAGAGGTTGTCTCGGCGCCCACCTCAAACGAACTTGTCTTCTCGTTTATCGTCAGCTTGACGTCAAACTTGAGCTCGTTGGCCCCGGATGCCGAGAGTCGCAGATGGAGGTGCGCGTCTATAGCCAGCTCCCTGCCCTTGGGGAGGTATTTCCCAGTTCCGTTGATGGTCACCAAGCCGACGTATATCTGGAGATTGCGGATGTCGATACTGTACTGTGTCTGTTGTTCCTTCGTCGCGCCGACTCCCTTGCTGTCACCGTTTGGCTGTTGGCCTTGTGCTCCCTCATTACTACCCTCTGAGACACCCTCCGCCTTCTTGATGACTTTGGCATATAGCCGCACTGTCGGTCGTGTCTCACCGGTCGTATCTGACGCATCTAGCGTGATAACTCTCGTCATAGCCTTCTTCTCCTGCTGGGCTGTCTCCAAGTTCAGCTTGGCAATGATCGAAGCACCAGGCTTGAACTCCATGCCCTCTTCCATTCCACCAAAAAGCTCCAGCGCCGTCTTTACTGGTGCTGTAGTCAGAGCATCAAGCCCCCCATGACAATCAGGGCCAGCACCATCAAGCGACTTGGTAGGGTCCGTGCTGCTCTCGCCCGCGCTGGTAGTCACCACAGCGATATCCTCTCTGAGCTGCTTGAGTGTCGTCCAGTATCCAATGATCTGCACCGAGACCCGCGAGATGTCGAACTGCGCGCCGACCTCATCCCGCGTCTCAGCCCAGAGTCGATTCAGATCCCGCACTTCGAGGAAGAAGATGTACTTCCTACCACCCGACTGCTTGGCCAACACTGGAATCTTTGAACCTTCTACACCAGGCTTCAAGCCTTTTCCATTGAGTTTCGACTCCTCTGCTTCGATTTCCGACCCCACCGCACCGTTCTCACCCCCAGAAGAAGCGTTCGACTCTGCATCTGGATCCCGCCCCAGCAACAGCGCAGCCCTAAAGTCCTGCACCGTCGCCGCCAGTAACATCTTCCTGCTCCTAAAGTCCGCAAACATAAACAACTTGGAATTCTGGTCAAACACCATTGGTTCCTTGAACGCAGGCACCATAACCTCCCACGCACCACTGCTTTCACCACCACCACCAACAGGGGAAGAGGAAGAGAAAGAAGTGGAAAAAGAAGAGGTGGAAGAGGCCATATCATCCGCGACCATCCTCAAAACATCCACATTCCCCTGCTCTTCCCCGTGTGGTCTCTCCAGCAACGCCGTAAACGTCGCATTCCTCTCCCTGCCGATAGACAACTGCGCCTCGGCCGACACGTACCCTTTAATCGCCACACGGCCACGCAGGTATGCCTCATTCGTGGAGGGATACCGGTCCTGGGTGCCGGGTTTGAACGCGCCCTGTGTGTAGCGGAAGAACGCAATGAGTTTTTGCAGCTCGACGGTCACGCCGCATATGTTGCCAGACCAGATTTCGTTGCCTGCGGCCCAGACTTCGACGCGGTTTTTGGGGATGAGACGCACTCGCGCGCCGATGGTGTGAGGGGATACCATGGTTACTTTGGGCATGTGTTTGGTATCGGCGCCGGAAGGGGAGGAGGGTGTCGGGGGGAGCGTAATATCGCGGGGCTCCATGGACGATGCGGTGGCCAGAGGGGAGAGGTCGATGCCACCAGGGGCGTCCTCCTTGCTGTCTATCTTCGTCGGCGCGTTGTACCCCTTCTTCAGGAGCTCGGCAATTTCCTGGACGTAGAAGACGTGTTCTCTGGTGCCGCTGTCGGTGATCTGCGAAATGTAGGCGACTTCAAGCAACAATTCCCCAATTCGAAGCTCTCCTTACAGGGTGCCACTGAGCCCGGACACGGTGGGAGTTGTTTCATCGGCGGCGGGTTTTGCGATCTGCGCATCGTAGGTGAGGTTGACCATGAGCTCGAGAATATCGATGTTGGTGTAGGCGAGGTGGATAGGATCCTTCATGTATGCGGAGACCTGGAATATCTTGAGTGACATGCTCTTCTTTGTCTTGGTCGGCAGTTGTGCGTGGCTATCCCCGTTGCTGTCGACCTCCCCTAGATTCAGATTCGGCGGGTCCTTGCTGCCATCTCCATTTCCTACCTCCGTCTCCTTGCCGCCACCATCAGCCTTGTCCGAGTCCTCGCGCGGTAAGCTGTCCCTTAATCATATCAACCGCTACATCAAGCGGACTTGGATGGAGTCCCGGCTCAGTAAAGTTTACATCGGTCTCCTTCCATTCAATCAACGACAGGAGACCTCGCAGTGTAAGGCCGTCCTTGGTCACAGGCTCAATCGAGAAGGCGAGTGTTTTACCGTCCACGTCGGGCTTCTTCACGGAGCATATGGCAATGTTGGCCTCGACCGGTCTCTGGTTGATGATGACAAGCATGTCCAGGGTCTTCACATGTTTCCCAGTATGCCGCTTTCCGACCTGTTTGTTGGTATCCCCAATAGAAGTAGTACTCACATCTCCATTAGCAGCATTAGGACTACCATCGGCCAGCGAACCATCGCCACCCACACACTTGTCGTCCCAATCACCCTCAGTAACTGCGACGTTGTAGGCAACCTTAACTTCCCGCAGCACCAACCGCTGCACCTCAACCGCCGTCTCATCCGCAACATGGAAGTCGAAATGCCGAATATCCAAGCCACCAGACCTTAGGAACTCAATACTCGGGCCCTTCAGCTGCAAGTCATCTACCACGCGTTTAAGCACTGCTAGGCTAGGAAGTGAATCCAGCAGACATGCCTGCAGGATCCTTCCAACTGTGACCCTCTGCACGGGCTCGAGCGCGGCGCGTAGCCAGTTCACAGCACTTACGTACTCGACTGTTGCCAGGAGGTCGCCGCCTAGGACGTAGGCGCCGATATACACCTTCTCGTGGGAGGTGGGCTTCCCATTGCTGCTCTTCTCGTTGGAAGGCAGGTATTACATCTTGAACTCAAACGCGACGTCGACAAACTCCAGCAGTCCAATTTTAATCAACGGGTGCAGCTTAATCTCAAACCCATCGATCGCCACGGGCTTCTCATCCCCCGTTAGTGTCGCCGTCAAAGACACGTATTCCGACTCTCTTTTAAGTACCTGTCCTACGAGCGGAACATCGTTGTACTTGCCCAGCTCAAACGCATCCTATAGTTTCTGCACGGACACACCCTCGGACACATCTAGCCATAGTTCACCGCCCATCGATGTCTTGCGTCTTGACATCGAGACAGATAACGATAGGTGGATCCCCCAGCATGATGACCGCGGAAGCCAGCACCTCAATGGAACTAAAATCACGCAGGGTGATTTCCACAGCCATGATCACCACGCCCGTGACCATCTCAAGCCGCGGCAGCCAGACGTCCGCGCTCCAGTCGCCAAAACTCCATTTTCCGGCTTCTTCAACAAGACTCATGGACACATGTCGCACAAATACACCCTCCAGCGCGCTCTTGAGGAAGGGAACCTTTCCTGCGGCGGCTGCTACGACTTTACCAAGACTGACAGCCTGCGTGGTCTCCTCGAGTGACATCCCTGTGGTCTCGGCGTCGACATCGATCCTGTACTCGTATATGCCGGTATAAGTAGAATGCTAGATATAGTGATATGCCGGAAATGTAAGACCTATATACCTTACTGGAGCTAGAAGATGATTTTATAGCTAGTTATGTAACGTCTACTATAAGTTACAGCTCTATTGGCTTAACGAATCATTTTGCACTTTTAGTTGGTATCGTACATGTTTCAGATTAAGGAGTGATGACAGGAATAGGATAGTACATATAATATTGTTTTTATTAGGGTATTAAGCAAGCATCAAGCGGAGTGTTACACGTTCTAGATACCGAAAATGACAGAACTGCACAAGAAAGAGAGACCGCAAGAGATGGAGTACATTTTTCCGCATCCTCAGCCTTCAAAAAATGATCCCCCCACTAACGGGCCTCGACCAATGCAGGAAAAGGGTGGACGACTCTATCGTCGCCTCCTCTCTTGGTGGCTGGTTCGCTGGCTACCACGGTGATCATCACGCTGGCTGTTGTGCCGTGAAGGAGTGCTCTGAGCATGTTCGAGTCCACGGTTATCATGACGGCTTCGGCCTTCATCACCATGTCCATAAGTTGGTCGTGCTGGGTGCGGCAGAGGACATTCCTGCCGATAAATGGCATAGTCTTCTTCTGATGGAGGGGTGAGTGGTGGTGGAACATAGACCATTCCTTGCTCACGAAGACGGGCAATTCTGGGATCAGGTCTGACCTTGGGTTCATTCCACCAATGGTACTTTGGTAGAATGTATTCTGGTGGGTTCATTGCTTTCTCATATTCTTGCACACGACGAATGCTACGACGAACGCGCTCGTCACGTACAGACATCTCATCCACATGGGCCCGCTCTTCTTCTGACGGAGGAAAGGGTGGTGGTGGAATGAGTTTCGGCTTGTCATGTTCAGACCTGGGATCACGTCTGATCTTGGTAGGTTCATTCCACCAACGTTCCTTCGGTTCTTTCGGTTCTGCTGGTTTGGGATGTTTGCGAATCGAAGCTTGACCTTTCCCATCGGTTTCGACGGATCCTTTGCTGAAAGGTGGCCTCATTCTTTCTGATTGCTGTGTTGATTGGTTTCTGTGGTTGGAGATATGTTGAGGAGATGAGTGGACTGGTTTGGTAGGATGATATGGGTTTATCAGCCGATTATATAGGTGGTACCTAAGTGTTAATGACTATGGGATAATACTTGCCTTGTTCGAGGGATAAAGTGTCGACAAGGGAGATACACTTGAGAAAGCAAGGAGAATGCGAAGACAAAGATATCACATAATGACAATGCAGATCTAGCAAGACAATGAATGGTGCGATGCCCTCTGTCCACCAAGGTGGTGAGACCCCATCCATTGTTAGTATAAGCAGGTGTCTCTCAACCATTGTTCCCTGCAGTCATGTCTTGCACAGTTGCTCGGCGGTTGTAGAGCTCAACAGCTACCATCAGCAAATTTCTGAAGCTGTACTGATAAGATTGGCGATGAGATGGGAATTGTGTACTGGAACAAAAGCTTTTACCAGCGGCTGCGAGATTGGATGAGAAGGAAGATCAAGTTATGCGATATCATACTCCCTACTAGTACAAACGCCGGGCCCGACCTTAGGTCCAGCCCTACAGGGTTGTACGATTAATCTTGATTCGCGCTAAGTCATCTTTGGCAGGCCCTAGCCATGACCTGATACTACGGTGTAGTCCCCTGGAGGGTGCCCTGGACTAGAGGGTGGAAGGGGCCCCTAGAACAATGTCTTAGCGGCTGATTATAGGGGGCTAGACCCCAACGGCCTTTTTATTAGGGGATGAAGACTCCCATGCCCCGGCTAAACACCATATTCCCTCCTGTACCCGAAGCGCTGCTTAACCGGCCCGTATTGCGCCCGTCCCAAAATACATCTTAACACCGTCAAAATTACCAGCCAACGCATGTACCTTCAGGACAATAAAGATACAACAGTTAAAGAATATCGCATATAAGAAACAGTAGTTTCTTAAGATATTGGCTTATATTAATAGGTGAATTCTTATATATTAATAGGGAGCTTTCTAATTTAAAGATGACCTAGTAGACCCTAAGCATGCCCTAAAGGGTACGCCCAGAGCATGCCCCCAGAACTGCCCCCAGAGCTGCCCCCGGAGCTGCCCCTAAAGCATGCGCCCGACGCATATCCCTAAAACATGCCCCCGGAACATGCCCCCCGAACATCGCCCCCGTACATGACCCCCGTATATGTGCCCGAATATATACCTTAAGCATACCCCCAGGCATATCCCCTAACCCCCAGCTGTTAGAAAAGCTTGCGCAAATAGTAGAATGCAAGATACTTAATTTACAAAGGGATTATGATACCCTAGTTTATCAATTGCGCAATGCGGGCCAGTTTAGCGGCGGCTAGGGTATGGGAGGGAACATGGTGTTTAGCCGGGGCATGGGAGTCTTTATCCCTTTTATTAGGCATCACGGTGTGCTATTGGCTACGCCAGGGCGGCAGTTGTCTAGGCACCCCTTCTAAGGGGGATCCATATAGGGCTGAAGACTCAGTGTGCCAAGAGTCTTGGCACAAATCAAGATTAATGGTGTCATTCACCGTAGTATTCCAGCACCTATGCCTATTCAGACCTCGCTGAGTCCCTGACATAATACTACTATCATCTCTCTATGAGTATATCGCGATACATACCCTTCCAGCTGTCTTAGAGTGATAGCATTAGCATATCTGCCCACCAGTTCTACCGCAGGAACACGGCAGCTACCAATCATCCTACTAACCATCCTACCAACCATCCATCGATCGATCAATCCTACATACCTCAGAGCTCTACTCACCATCTATCCTTCCTAGCTCAGAGCACAACTCACTATCGCTCCTTCGTACCTCAGAGCTCTGCTCAACACATCAGCAGCTCTACCAAAATCCTCAACACCGCCTCACCGACCAAGATGTCGACGTATTCGGAACGTCTTGCCTCATTCGTCTCATAGCCGCATGCCTCACCTACACCTGAAGATCTTGCAAGAGCCGGATGGAGCTTTGTCCCTGAGGACGAATATCCAGATAATGTAACCTGCGAAGGATGCGACCCCCGCCTATACAATTGGAAGCCAGGATGTGATCTTAAGGGGCTATATATTTGCGACAAAAAAAGCTGCTCAAGGAGGCAGGAAGCACCCCTAGAAGCTCTGTAAGCAGATCTTAAAGCACCCCCGGAGGCATCCCCGCAAGCAGCTCTGCAGCTGATAGAACCCACCATGGCAAGCTCTGCAATGCATCGTTTTCCTCGATAGCACGTCTTATCCGACACACGCGGGAAAGCATATGCAATAAACCATCTTGCAGGTACTGTGAAACGGTGATCTTGTCGAAAAACCGGCTGTATTGACATCTG
Source organism: Cladonia borealis (assembly GCA_018257855.2). Taxonomy (NCBI): domain Eukaryota; kingdom Fungi; phylum Ascomycota; class Lecanoromycetes; order Lecanorales; family Cladoniaceae; genus Cladonia; species Cladonia borealis. Next base: position 142,833 of record JAFEKC020000009.1, on the reverse strand, counting down.
CATGAGGAATGCCAAAAGTGAAGGCATAGAAGATCTTTACCATCTACATCACCCTCACCCCGATCCTCACCTATATACCCACCGATATGCTCACCACCACAAAGTCATTGAGTAATATCGGCACCACCACCGACATATATGAATTACCTCACCATCGAAGAGCTATTCCGCATGTTTGGAGGAAGTTCCGCTACCACCGCGTCCTCTACCATCACTATCACTATAGACGATCCTATTACTAGGCCATTCGTCTCACCAATAACTTTTAACATAGCGAAGAAAGAGCATGGGTCCTACATCTACATAGGAATAGGAACGGGGAATAGCCACAAGCTATCACCACGTTCTGCGGGAGCGATGTGTTCCTCTTCGCGCAACATGCCCAGCTATGAGCGCTGCAGACTACCCCCGCTACTCAACACCGACGAATAGCAAGCTATGCCGATTCTGGCTTAGTCAGATTGCCAAGCAGGTGTAACGCCTCCATTTTATTGCTTGCATTTCACTGCGCGAAAACCACTTTACAATTTTCGACTTTTTCGACTTTTCAACTTTTCGGCTCTCAAGCTATCCATCGACAATAGCTTATTTATATGATATCCTGATACTTGTCGTCATTCACCATGGCCTATCCGACCAACCCGAGCTTGTATTCACAAGCGATTTTCCCTATCGTTGCCCCTACATCGCTGTCGACCGATATTCAACTTTCGGAGAAAGGAAGCTTGGCAATCCTTGGCATCCTACGGCAACTGCATGAAAGCTTGCATGAGCGATGCAATGCGGGCAATGGACGCTCTGATTGGCCGGATATGTATATAGGATAGCTATTACATAGCTATCGCATAGATAGAGTATGCGGCAACGCGGATATTACCGTTTTGAAGGGTAGGGTTTTTTTTTTTTTTTTTGAATTATACTTTATTAGGGGCCTACTAGGCCTATCTAGATAGTCTATCTAATCTAGTTAATAGGCTTCTAGCTCTATATTAAAGGTTAAATACATATAAAATATAATACTATCCCTTAATTTAAACCTAAAAGAAATGCCTAAAGAAGTATATTTAGATATAAACTCCTACCTAATTAAAAAGCTTATTACTATTATCGCCTATTAACTTTATAGAGCTAAGTCCCTTATACTAATCCTTCTTATTATATATAATTTTTAATGCTCTACGTACTCTTTTTAGTTCTATATATATAGTAATATAAGATATCTATTATTTAAAACCTCCTCCTAGCTAAAATTAGTAGAGTACCTCTACTACGCTCTTATTAGTCCTCCTTTATTATCTAAGGGTCCTATTTTATAGTAGGAAAACTACTATTTTAATAGCTTTTTATATATTTATTAGCTCCTCCTAGAGGTTAATAGGGTTATTAGGCCTCTAAATCCTTTATTAAAGCTCTTAGTACTAGGTATAAGATAGAATAAGATACTTTACTATCTCTATTCCTATCCTATAGTTATATTCTCTTATAGGGATATAGTAAATAGTCTCTAAATATTCTTTTAGGCTTATTACCTATATTTAGGCCTAGATAATTATTATTATAAAGGCCTAGGGGGTATTTTAATAGAGATTAAGTGTATTTAAGTAGGGAGTCTTTACTAAATTAAAAAGCTTCCTTTCTATTATAGCTATCTTCTAGTCTTTAGCCTAAATCTTCTTAAGTTAAGTTTATATACTTTATTTAATATTAGTCTATAGCTATACTAAGTCTAGAGGCCTTAGAGTACTTAGGTAGGTAGTTATCTTAGCTAATTTATCTACTAGCTTATTTCCTTTAATTTCTTTATAGCTTAGAACCTACTAAATTTATATCTAGCTCCTTACTTCTCTAAGTATATTTAGGTACTAGATAATATTTAGAATATATTACTAGCTAAATTAATTATTTAGGTTCTATAGAGTCTTAACTATATTTTAGTTATTAGTAAATATAACTATTTTTTAACTAGAAGGGCTATATTATATTATAAGCTATAGGGCTAATCTAATATTATAAAGCTCTATTCTATAGATAGTACTAATATTACTATCCCTTATATAGAAGTTAATTTACTCTTATCTTAAGTATATTATCTTTATAATTATATCTATATAGCTATCCCTCTTACTCCTATTATAGTAGATAACTATTTAGTTATCTAGATTACTTTTAATCTTTTTTTACTATTAGTAATAGAGCTTAATTACTCCTTTCTTAGTAGTTATTATTATTATATATAGTAGCTACTACTAGGAATAGACTAAAAAGAGGGTATTCTACTTTATTAGGGACTTTAGTTTACTATTTAGACTTTTTAAGCGCTTTTAAATTACTACTTTATATTATTATAGAGGGCTCTACTATAGTTACTTACCTTTTATTATTTATATAGAGCGTCTAACTACCTAAAGTTATTAGATTCTCTTATAGATTAATAAGCTCTATATTCTACTTACTATAGAGTAGATTATTTTAGCTAGCCGCTATTAAATAGACTCTATATAGAGTTCTATATCTAGTATAGCCTCTACTATAGTGTGAAATACCCTTAAAATAGTTACTAAACTAGATCTCTAGTACTTTTATAGTACTTAGAGTATCTTTTAGTAGATAATTTTATAGCTAAAACCTTTATAAACTATAATCTATATTAAGTATCTATAGAGTAGGTATAAAAGAATTATTACTTTATAAAGCTTTACTATCTCTAGGATTAAGATCTTTTAGCTAGGCCTTATAATAAATTAAAGTATTTCTTTTTATTAATTAGCTTTAGTAATAGTCTACTTAAGATAGGCCTCCTTTATAAGTCCTAAATTAAGTTATATTCTAAGATATCTAGCTAATAGCGATAGGCTAACCTCCTAGATAAGGCCTTTTATCTAGATCTAAACTATAGTAACTTTTTTTTTCTTTAAAGTTTTCTTTAACTACTAGAAAAAATAAAGAAACTTATACTTTTAAGGGGCGAAGACTATCCTATATTTTTTAGCCTAGTCTACTATTTTTTTATAAATTTAGCTAAGCTTTATACTATTCTCTAAGGCCGTATTCTCTATAATAAGAATATAAGTATTATTAATATACCCTATTACTAAAGCCTTATCTCTAGCGACTTAAAGGGCCTTATAGTTATATAGTAGCTAGAGGATTAGTAAGAGAGATAATTCTTATAGAATATTAGACCTAATATTAAATAGCTATATAAGTCCTTTATTAAAATATATTTATTTAGTTCTTCTTATAAGGAAACTAGCTATCTACCTTACTAAGCTCTTACTATAGTCTAGCTTATAGATATTTTAGAGTAGCCTTTAATAGTTAATATTATTAAAAGCCTCTAAAATATTAAGAAGTAATAGGCTTAAAACTTTATTATTCTTCTATCTCGCGTAGATCTATTTTAGTAAGAGATAGATAATATACTCTATAGAAGAGGACTTATATCTCTTATAATATATAATTAGTAATAGGTAATAGAGCTTTATAATAGCTAATATCCTTTTTATAAGAATAAATTCTATATTCTTACTTAGTATATTTAGTAGTAAGATTAGCCTATAAGATTTTAAGTTATAGTAGTCTTTCTTACTTAGCTTTCTTATTATAATTATCTTAGCTTCCTTCTAATATACTAGCTAGTATTATAGTTAAAGACTCGCGTTATATATCTATATTAGGAGGGGCCTAATAATTAGGGCTACTATTTTAAGGATCTTAAATTAGATATTATTACTTTCTAGAGCTTTATTACCTTTAGAGCTTTAAAAGGCCTCTTATACTTTATACTTAGTAATATTTAGAAATAATAGTAGCGATAGAAATTCTAGTAGCTACTTTAGTATATCTAATAGGTCTATAGAGGCTAGTATTAGGAATAGCTTCTATTATAAGGCTTTTATCTTTTTTTTATTCTCTTTCTAAAAAGTACTATTCTTATTTTAAATTTTAGATATAAAGATTATCTAGATAGCACTTCTATTCTATACCTATTTATTTAGTTTTTAGAGATTCTTAATAATTTCTATCTTTAATACTTTCTCCTTATAGTTATTACTTAGAGCTTATTATAGGGTCCGTTTCTTTAGATTCTTTAAAGCCTTATATTCTTTAAGGTCCTAAGGGTTACTATTAGCCTAGTATCTCTTTTTAGCCTTCCTTATATTATAGATTATTTTAGAGTATTCTTTACTCTAGCTAGGCTATATTTTAAAGAACTATTATAGCTTTAATACTACTAAATTTAATATATATTAGATAGCTTAGGTAATATTTTTAGTAAGGAAGTTAATTTAAGCCTACGTATAAATTATATTAATTTATATTATTCACCCTTTTAAAGTAACTTAAAATATCTTCTAATTAGCCTCCTTATATTTCTATTCCTTCTTAAATTTAGTAGGCTCTAGCTAAAATATAATAGAGGTATAGATTAGGTAGTAGTCAGAGTTATTCTAAAACTTTAGAGCTATATTATAGTAGACGACCTATTCTATAACCTATTATATCCCCTATACTAGGTCTATTATCATGTCTTCTTAGTTATTTAGGGCGTTAATATTTAGGGGCTTTATAATTATTCCTAGTTCTAGGATTAGATTAAGGCCTTACTATTCTATAATCTTTTTTAATTATCTTACTAATTCTATTAAGATAACGTCTCTCTTAAACTAATTAGTATGCTAGATATTAAAGTTCCTTAGAAGAATTTATTTATATTTAGTATCCTTCTTTAGAGCTTTATTAATTAGGTTAAGGATTTTTTCCCTAGAATAAACCTTATTTATTACTATTAACGATATAATATATATATTATAAATAGTAATTTTTTAATACCCTCTTATATACTTAAAATATATCTAGGTTATTTAAAAGGTTAGGCTATAATTAATAATCTATATTAACCTAGAATAAATTCTTTTATAGATATATATATATACTTATATTAGCTTCTAACTTATTTTTTTAAGAGTCTTATTTAATAGCTAGATTAAATTATATTCTTATTTCTATAAGTTATAAGTCGTCGCCTAGAATAAATTACTCTAGGGCTCTTAGATCGCGATAATATTATACTCTAAGGCATTCTCCTTATATAGGGTTATTACGGCTATGTTATATAATTTTCATATATTATATTATAGTATATAGAAGTATTAGGCGTTTAGTATTAAGTGTCTATATATATATTAAAGGTCCTTACTTTTTAACTAGACTTTATTTTTAAGTAGAGATTTATCTTATCTTTAAAGACTATAGAGAGGCTACTTAATTTAGATAGGCTTAAGCTTCTATTTTTATCTATATTCTCCTTATTTATTACTATTTTAATTAGTACTATAATTTAGGTAGCTTAGATAGTAATTTTTCTCCTTAAGATCTTTTTCTTTATTAAGTCTAAGTTAGTCTTATTATCTATTTTTTCGACTAGAATTCTTTTCTACTCTATTATAGCTATCTTCTAAGTCTTTATTATATTAGTAATATTATTAGTTAGAGTTAATAAGGGTTCTAATAATATATTTACTAGGGGTATAAACTTCTTCTAGTACTTTTTAGCCTATATAATATACTTATAAACCTTTATCTTTTTCTACTTTTATATATTATAGTTTAGGCTCTAGACTAGGTATTTCTTCCTATAATTAGCGTAGATTACTTTTATAGAGATATTATAGCTAGAGTAATTAACTATAATATATTATTTAGCGTAAAAGCTATATATCTAAAGATTTCTATACTATATAGATTAGTAATTATATTTATTATATTTAAAATATTAGTTAATAGTAGTACTATATATAGCTTATTAAACTCTCTATATCTTATTCTACTAGAAGAGTTTATTAGTATTAATAACTATATTAATATTTATAAGAAAGGTAAATTCTATTACTAGAGATATATACTACTTACTTTTATATAGTTTTTATAGTTAATAAAGCTACTTAATCTTATATCCTTTAAGAATATAGTAGTTCTACTTTTAAAGTTTATTAATTATTCCTTTTAAATAATTAAGATCTATTATATTAATCCTTATACTATCTATTATTACCTTATATATAAAGAGAGCTAAGAATATATATACCCTAAGAATAGTTATTTATTCTAAGTTATATTATTTTATTATTTTTACTTTTTAGATAGTTATTATTATAATCTTTTAGTTTTTAGAGAGTAGCTTCTTTACTATTCCTACTTAGTATTCCTTTAAAATATAGTTTTTTAAGCTTTATAAGGCCTTATTTAGGCGCTCTAGAATCTTCTTTTCCTCCTTATATACCTTAATATATATTAGAGAGAGGGCGACTATTCCTAATTAGGTTAACGCGTCTTTATTATTATTTATAATTAGATCCCTATCTTTATATTATATATTAGGGGGAGCTATAGATATTATACTTATAAGTAATAGTAAGATCTTTAGGGTCTTAGTAAAGGATAGGGGGAGGGCTTCTTTAGTAGCGACTTAGGCCTAGGACTTAGTATTCTTAAACTTATTAAGGCGCTTTATAAGATTATTAAACTACTATTTTTATAACTATATAATACTTAAGAGCGATAACTTTAGGTAATTAATAGTATTAATAAGGCTATTAATAAGCTATTATTAGTATTTATATACTATTAAAATAATACCCTAGAGAGCCTATTTAACTATAATATTAGTGTTACTATCTATTTAAAGCTCCTTTTAGATTTCCTTAATAAGCTATATAATATATTTAGTAAGTAATAGAGGTACTATCTCCTCTCTAGGATTAGATAAGGATATAGTGCTTATAATATATAATTTAGGTACTAAATTAATACGTTAAATAAGCTCTATCAATTATAATCGTATTAGAGTTTATAGCTTAACTATATATTAATGTAGCGATGAGGGGGAAGTTTTCGTACTAGGCTTAAATATATTACTTAATTATTTGGAGGGTGGGGTAGTGTCATGGAGCCAGGCCTGCCAGGGAGCCTTAGACCACATTGGGCCTAGCGCCCGCTGCCGCAGGCATATCTTAACCAGGTGTCTTGCAGGCAGGCCCCCTAGCTATTCCTTCTACATACCTTAGTAGTATTCCATCACATTCAGCACCTGTGCCTATTCAGGCCTCGCTGAGTCCCTGACAGGGGGGGGCGGCGAAGGAATAGCGCTGCCAATTAAGCATTGAAGCCCGCCCATACTAATGCTAACGCAATTTCTTGCCAAGGCAAAAAATTGGGGTCTCCGCGCTACTCAGTGCTCCCTACGGCGCTTTCCGTACCTACCCGATGGCACCCACGGTGCAGATCAATCCTTCTCCAACCACAACCTTTATGGTCCGTTCTTCCTTCGCTTCACCATTCAACCCTGCCTCATCATCCGCTTTTTACAACATGGTTCGGCTTCGCGAGCTTTTAGACGATATCTTCGATAGCGTCTCGGGGAACGATGATGATACTTGGAAGGTTGAAATACATAACAGCAGAGAACAGCGTCAAATGTCCTTTGACACTGTAGTGCCGCGTGAGAGGAAGATGGTGCTCGAGCTCAGAGTACTGAACCAGGACGGTTTGTCCCAACAATTATTGCTGGTGAGGCTTACGCAATTTGGTATTTTGACTGGGAGCTTGCTTATATAATGAGTCAGGCATCACGGGATATTATGGCTGAATGTACGGATTCGAGCGAGTTGTGCTCTACAGTGTCAAATAATGACGAGACAGCTGCAACAAGTGAAGCTGGATACTCGCCATATCAGGATCCGGGATCCCATGATGTTGGGCAAATGAACGAGACCGACAAAGGAACGTGCTCAGAGGACAAGTATAAAGGCGACAATAAGGCTAGCATGAACCACGCATGTGCGGAGGAGAGGAGCAATCACGTCGAGAAGAAAGGAGAAGAATCAAGGAGAATCGAAAAAGGTCAGGGGGATGCTCATATATATATATATATAGATGGCGCAGAGGACGAAGAAGAGGACATAGAGGAGGAAGAAGAGGACACAGAGGCCGAAGAAGAAAAAGAAAGAGTACGAGCGCATGCGAGTGAACTTCGAACAGTCGACGGTGTACGCAAGCCCGCAGAAATACGAGAAAAGCCGCCTTTAACGACGAGTAGATACGCAAGGTGATAGGTAGAAGACTTCACCCCTCAACCGTAGAGATACCCTAAAGTCGGGTAAACTAGGCGATGGGAGTAGCGCTCAGGGTGGCGGTTTTTGCGCCCAAAACCTGCTCCCTAGGGGATGAGCCTTAGGGGCCTCTAGGCATCAGCCCTGCAGGGCTGTACGGTTGATAGGTGTGTAAAACATCGCAGCCCGGTCACGTTGAACATACCAGTTCAACTATGGCATCCCGGGACCTGCTGTGCTACGCATGCGCTGATATTTTTGGCTCTGCTTATGACCTGACAAAGCGGGAGATACTGCCCATCAACCATACTAAATGGACTTTTCTTGCGTCTGTGAAAGAAGGCTGTCGGCTCTGTAAGGTGATCTGCCAATCGCTTTATGGTTGGATTTACGTTCAGTCACGGCAAAGAACACCACGAGATACAGGAGTAATTGACGTCCCGGATGACCTACTACTCCGATGCTCCTTTGACACAGCGTTCCGGAATCCCGACGAGCGTAGTGATAAATTTGCCAAATTGCTTTCAGTGGAGGTCAAGAAAGGAACAACCTTGCAGATTCATCACGTCTTGCAACAATACAACCTAAGCATACGCATGAATGTCTGGAATGAAAGCGCTCCCGATAAGCAGGTTTCATTGATTATCCACCCGCTTCTTCGTCTGTCCATATCTGCCCTCGCCGCGCCTATGAATGCTGATATTTTGCTAGCCGGCTCCCTGGAGGCTTTAATGCAGTCAAAACTTACGGAACAAGACCAAACCGCGAGTGAGGAGAACTTCGAGCTAATATCACGCTGGCTTAAAAATTGCAAGGAGAACCATGCATGCGCAACTTTCAAAGACACACAACCAGCTTGGTCGCCATCTCGACTTGTAGATGTCAGTGGAACTGTCCCACGCCTGGTCGATACGAGTTCGCTGGGCCTGAAGGTCCCATATCTTGCCCTAAGCCATTGCTGGGGAGGCCATAAAGTGATTAAGACAACGATGGAAGTACTTAATAAGTTCAAGGTTGCTGGTATTCCACCAGAGAAATGCACAGCAACCTTCAACGATGCATTCCAGATCACACGCAGGTTGGGCCATCAGTACATCTGGATTGACTCTCTTTGCATCATTCAAGACTCCGCGGAAGACTGGTCGGAGGAAGCAAGAAGTATGAGCAGTGTTTATGGCTACTCTACGCTCAACCTCATCGCAGCTCATGCACGAGATGGTCGAGACGGCTGTTTTAAGAAGCGAGACATTCACAGTGTGAGACCATGTTTGGTTCCAAACCCGTTCAGGCCAGTAGCTAATGAATCTTTCATTGTATATCCTATGCGTATGGACAAGATATACAACGAACAAGTGCGCAACTCACCCATTTACCGACGGGCGTGGATTCTTCAGGAGCGTCTACTTTCTCCACGTAGCGTTTACTTTGGCAAGGAACAGATCTTCTGGGCCTGTGGTGAAATGGAGGCCTGCGAAGCGTTTCCAAGTGGCGCGAATTATGTCCCAACTAGACCACATAACGAGGTTTCCATTGATAAGAGAGGCGTACAGCAATTGCTCAACCCAAGGGTCAGGATGGCCCAAGGGGAAGCTCAGGGAATAGCAGAATCATGGGCTCGCATTGTCAAAATGTATTCGTCTTCGGAACTAACTTTTCCCGCAGACAAGCTTTACGGCCTTTCAGGTATTGCGGAGCGCGTACAAGGCCATATTGGTGGTGAGTATCTCGCAGGGCTATGGAAGAACACACCAGAAGCTTTTCTCTGGAGCTTGCTCTGGTTTGTGGATTCACATGACAAAGGACGCTCGAGGCCACCGGCTTATCGTGCTCCAAGTTGGACGTGGACGAGTGTGGATGGAACCATTGAGCTTACTACACCAGACCCAGCTTGGAGGCAACGGCAAGCAGCTATTAGAGCTAAAGTCTCCTTCGAACCAGCGTGGCAGGTCAAGCTTGTTAGCGCCAGTACTGAGAAGACAGCCAACTATGGTATGGTCACAGGCGGTATGCTCGTGGTGACAGGAAGTTTTAAGACGGCCCAGCTAAGACTAATCTCCGAGGAAGACGTATTTGGCTACGAGTTCTTCGACGCCGAGCTTTTTGGACCTTGTTTCACAGGGCAAACCGAAGCGCCCCTCGATAAGCTTTGCTCTTGCCACATCGACGTTCCCTCAGAGATTGAGAATATGACCGTGGTAACTTGTCTTCCGATAGTTGAAGAGAAAGAGCAACGAGATGGTCATCTGACTGGCTTGTCTCGAAGTCACGGTTTGATTCTTCAGGTGACCCCAAACGATCCAAAGAAGCATATGCGGATTGGGCATTTTGCTACTTCATTAGCCAGAGACAGAAAGTGGTTGAGCAAGGGCGAGGAGCAGCTTTTCCTAATAGTCTGAGAATTTTTCTCGTCACAGGTGTTAGCTTCTCGGTCGATGTGCGGCATTTCCTCATTCACGACCGTCCTCTTTTAGTCTGCCATGTAATGCTCAGCAAGTGTCTTAGTTCGTACGGCTCGCTCTATCCGATTATCAAGTAGCTTCCATAGCCTACATCATTCTATGGAGTGTCGTTTCTTCATTATGCACCTGCAAAAGTGTGAGTGTTCTCCCAAGACATTATTTCTCACGGAGAAGAGCGCGCTTGTAAACCATAAAGCACATAGTAGAATGTAGAAAAACACGGCAGCTGTCGGAGAACTCATCGAACTTCTTTCACATTGAAGAGGTTTTCACTTTCTTAGCTATACAGGGTTAATACATGATCTTTGTTTACAATTAGCCAAGTCTTAAAAGGGCGGCTTAGTAGCTACTTAGTAAATATACTAATAATAATAAAAAGTACAGATCAGCCATGGTCATAAGTGATTTGCGGCACCTGTATGCTGTTAGCTGACGTGATCAAGCTATATTATGTTGGTCTCACTGCGTAATAGCCAGACGATACTGTTGAAGGGCAACGTTACGCCTGCGAGCCTGTCAACCTATCCTTGCCTATGCGCATCGGGCACCAGGCAGGGTTATATCAGAGTAGGCATCTGATGCGGCACTGCTCAGTCTTCTATCCTGCAGTATTGCTACGTTCATACCAGACCAGATTCTGATTGTGACTGCAAAGATAATAAAGATGTTGAAATTATTCATAACTTTCTATTGTTTCTATCAGGAATGGTGAATGGATTCGAATGGTGCCAAGACTGTAATAAAGCTTAGGCCTGGACCAAAACCCTGGCCCTGGGTTGGACCAAAAAACATTACGCCCCTCCGACCTGGCAACGTCCGCGTTGCGCTATCCCATGCCATGTCTACATCCCGCCTAGGAATTCGACCAATCAGAACCTCTATTGCCCGCATTGCATCGTATATCGCCGCATGTTGCCAAGCTTTGCCAAGCTTCTTTTCTCTGCAATCGAATTATAGGCGACAGCGCCGTAGCAATCGCTCCAGTTTAGCTGGGGGTCAGTGCTCGATGGTCTCGTCGCCGATGTCCACTAGCAGCGCCACCGGCAGATGCTAGTGAAAAGGGGGATCGCCGCAGCATTATCAGTAGGGGCATCACCCACTTCCACCCCTCATTCTTTTTCGTCTCCACCGCTTTCTCTTGCCGTATCTGCTTAGCAGCTTAACAAGTTTTTGAGCTATCTGCTTGCCCCACCCACCCACGCCTGTATATAGCTTACACATAGCTAGCCGTCTTGACCTATGTATCCTGTCAGTCAGACGGAGGAAGTCTCGGCAATGGGCCTTCGCTCCCTGTCGCGGCCATTGGCAGCAGCGCCAGCTTGGCCATCCGCTGCAGCGGGCTGGGGTCCTAGAGCTGAGTCTTTCGGCCAACCAATAAAGATATTGATATCCTCGTCTTTACAGCTCCATTTTGCAGCTTTTCGTCCCACCAGCGGAGCACTAAGCTAGGAAAACGGCAATCGGGGTGTTGTGAAAGCGCGTGATAGGCATGTGATACGTGTTCGAAGGACGGTAGCAACAAGTCTGCTAGACTCGTACAGAATTCCGGTAACGAGGCACCCAGTAATCGTGATTGCGTTCAACGAATGCGTTAGGATTGCCGCCAGATGCGGAAGCAAGGCTTATATTGGCAAGCGACGACTGCGGCAGGACGTGTTTGGTCGATTGCCTCCGAAGTGTTCACCATCTAGACACTTGCTATTAGCCATGATAACATTGGTCGCCTTCGGGGGAACGTGTAAGAAGGGTGATGTCAGGCATACTGCTCAAACCACGTATGCGCTGCTCCCGCATCTTTTGTATTCGTTCTACCAATCAAATTCGTGACTGACCGAATTGTTCGATGGGGTATAATTAGTCGAGGGATTGGTGAACAGAAGTAATGTAGACTGTTGCTTGGGAATGACTGTGTTGAGATGATGAGACGCCTATCCCGAAGACCACGGGCGGTAGCGCTGTCGGCATCGGCAGGCGTGAAGCGCTTGCGCGTCGGCCAGGTGAAGGCCTGGGAGAGGTGGAAGAAGACGAAGTAGAAGACTTTGTCGGGCTGTGTGAGGACGAGACGAATCGGTTGAGCTACTTTTTAAACATACACGGTCCGAGTGTGACCATCGATACGGCATGCCCTGGGAGCTTGCTTTGCTTGGATATGGCATGCCGAACGATACAATCAGGGGAGGCTGATACCGCGATTATTGCCGCCAGCAGCTTGTACCTTCATCCAGATCACGTCATCGATCGCGGTAGCGTAGGGCAGACACACTCAGCCACTGCACTATGTCATACGTTTGACGAAGATGCCGATCGCTATGTCGAATCTGAAGCCGTCAGCTGCGTCATTATCAAGAGGTTGAAAGACGCAATTAAGGACCGCGACCCCGTCAGAGTTATTATTCGCGGTACAGTTACCACTAGGTATGTGCAACCGCTATCCAGGCCTCTTGTCTCGCGTCTTACCTCCATGAAGCATCTTACTGAACCTGGGTTTCTTGTAGTGAGGGAAGAACCACAGGAAATGCGAGTCCAAGCTCTACAGCTTAGGCTGTAGCTATACGTTCAGCTTACCGCAACGCAGGCCTAACGTGTTTCGACGATACAGCATATCTCGAGTGCCACGGCACGGGTACACAGGCAGGAGACCCCACCGAGGTCAACGGTGTAGGCTCTGTTTTTGGACGATCGCACTCTACGGACAAGCCCCTTGTCATTGGTTCTGTACGTTGATACCCGTCCAAACGCAAGCCAGTGGGAAGCCATGGAGCTCGTCGTCTACCATTTAGCGGCGGGTCTGCTGCGTGCATAAACGTGCTGATGCTCTCTCGTAAACATAGATCAAGAGCAACATAGGGCATTCTGAACCCGCAGCTGGCAATTCTGGGCTGATCAAAGTCATCATGGCCACGGAGCAAGGCGTGATCCCAGGGACACCGACGTTCATCAAGCCCAGCCCCGCAAGTACGTGTAGCCTTGCGAAGCCCGCTAATATGGGTCGCAAAGTAGATAATGGACGTTCAACTGATGCTGTGTATAGTTGACTTTGTTAGCAACAAGGTAAAGGCAACACGAACAGCAATCCCATGGCCGGATCAAGGCTTTCTAATTCGTCGAGCTAGCATCAATTCATTCGGGTACGGAGGGTCCAACGCTCATTGCATCGTGGAGCAGGCTGACACTGTTGCAAGGTCAAATTTTGTCTCGTCTTATAGAAGCGGAGAAGATGAGACAGAGGCCTTCTGTAGCCAAGAAGAAGACACAAAGAGGCCGTGTATGTGTGTAGTGTCGGCAAACGATGCAACCTCGCTCCAGTCCAACATACAGGCACTTTGCAAGCATCTTGCCAATCCACGGGTGAAAGTCAGCCTTCCAGACCTCGCCTATACTCTCTCCGAGCGCCGCAAAATGTTCGGCATCGCGCGTTCATTACGACACGTACTGACGACATCGACGAGAAGGACTTTACTGTGGGGACCCATGATCGACAGCCCGCCAGAGTCGTCATGATACTTACGGGACAAGGAGCGCAATGGCCGCAGATGGGCAAATCCATTATTGATACCTTCCCATGAACACATATGATCCTCGAGGAATTGGACCGGTTCCTGCAGGCGCAACGCAATTCACTGGATTGGTCGCTTGTCAGTGAATTGACGGAGCCTCCTTCGCCTGAGCATATACGCCAGCCCAAGCTTTCGCAAACACTTGTTACGGTTCTTCAGTCGTGCATTGTTGCGCTCTTGGAGCGTTGAAGGATCCCTCCGAGTAGCGTCTTGGGCCACTCTTCAGGCGAGATTGCAGCGGCGTACGCAGCGGGTCTGCTTAGCCAGGCTAGCGACATTCCGGAAGATGCAGACTGTCGAATCTATCAACGGGAGCCGCGAATGCCGTTCTGTCGCAATATAGACCCAAATAGCACTGCCTACAATTCAGGGCGCGCGTTGCCTTTTTTAGTGTAACACGTTCGTTGATTGACCTCCAACCACCACCTTCACAATGGAGGTCGGCGCCGTACTACCCACTGCATCCTGCCGTGTTGGATGCCTGCTTTGGAAGTGCCGTGCCTGCAGATGCGGGGGGAGATCGCAGTTGCCTACTATTCATTCACTGAGAAGTATTGAATCCCATCGCTGCAAAGCGCAACTTTGCGGTATCGCGCCCATTTTTCAGCGCTTGCAATAGCCTATGAATCCTTCTAAAGGGCGTTCGAATACCTAGAAGGCTCTATCTAGAATAACGAACTGTTTCTTGAATTATCTTACCCTTACTAACAATCCTACCATATATTTATCGTCACCACTATAGCCGGCTTCATCCCACAACAGATCCAGAGCTTAGAAGGATTCTTAATTAGAAGCTCAACGCCCTTTCTAATCAGCTTTAAAATTGTTAACTATTGGTGTATTCATAAAGGTCTGAAAACCTTGGCGCGCGAAAAAATTAAAACCATCGCTAGTTAATCCCCCCACCAAATTTACATACAAATCGGAACAATCGATGGACCATCCTTTGCAACATCGCTATTGCTTTTTCCCGTTTAGGTTTTTTTGAAGCTATACAGAATCGCTCTATATCAACACCTCCTCTACCACTATGCCTGCCCGCAGGGGGACTTGTAGTACCAAACTAAAGCTCGTTCCTCCTTATACTCTATATAAATCCAGTCGAGATACACATCCTCTATATTATTAAGTAGAAGAAGAAGCTAATACGAATCCTATCTTACCTCCCTCAACACCTACGCGTGATCCCTACCTCCTACCACTATATTCACCTCCCCCTAAGTAATTAGACAAGCGTAGTCGCCTAGCAAAGAAAAAATTAAGTGCTGCTTAGCTACTTAAGCTTTGCTATAAAGACTTAACAAGGCATAAGGGTTCTATAAATGGTATTGTCAATAATATTAGAGTCTAACTATATACTAAGCTTACTTAAAAGGTTTAGGATTCTTATCAAGAAGCTCTTAAACAAGGTACTAAGACTACTAATTAAGTACGCGCTTATTTAGCAAAGGAATAGGCTGAATAGTAAGCTAAGATTACCTAATTTAGTAAACCTAAGGCAAGATATTATCGTCGTGAAGAACGAGAATAAATAGTAGATTAGGATACTCTACTAACTTCAGATCTTAAATATATAGTAATAGAGGATAAAAGGGCTAATCCTAAGATATGGATATATTTAACCCTCCGTATTGATAAGAAATTCTAATAGTAGGGTTCTTTAAAAGATAAGATGCTATAAGAGTTTAGCCTTATAGATTATAAGCAGGTCCTAAATAAGAAGATAGAAAAACGTGATAGTTAGATAAAAGGATAGGTTCTTACTTAAAGAACTATTATTATTAAGGCCTACTATATAAAGGCTAAGAGGATTTCTTAATCTATTAATGATTTTACTAAGACTAAGTGGGATAAAGTACTTAATATTATACTTAGGGAGTTATAAAGATTTAGTGAAATAATTAACTTAAAGATTGAAATTTTAGCTAAGATTAGGTAGTTACTTATTATACTAAAAGTGCTTATAAAACGGCAACTTCTTAAGCTTTCCTTAGATACCATAGAACTACCACCTCCTAATAAGAAGAGGATTACTAGAACTAATAAGCTACTAGATATTATAAGAGACTAGGCTAAAATAATAGAATCTATTAGTAATTATGATAAAATATTACTTAATTACTAGTAGTATAGGGACTAATAGTACTAGAATATAAATAGTTTTTACTTTATTAACTTTAGAGGTAAGTATTTCAATATTAACAATATCTAATAGCTAAGATAGGGTAAGGCTATAGCAAGAGATAATCTTAGAGTCTTAATTAAGTGGCTACTAACTAAGATATATAATATCTAGTAGAAATAGGGCCCTTATAAGTCAACCTTATAAAGAACTAAGCTATATAAGGAATAGTAGAATGCCCGCGCTAAGTGAGAAGAAGGTAAAGACTTTATAACTTAATTTATGAACTTTAATAAGAAGGTAATAGAAATACGATTATAAGAAACTATAGTAGATTTGTTAGAAAGAATAACGTCGCGGCTATAATAATAAGCTATTTAGTAGGCTATTTAACCTCCTTCTTTTCCTTTATACCCACCTCATCCACCTACCTTATAGTTAACGTAGATGCTTTATCAATACCTATACTAGCCATCCGCCTTATTACCTCCACCTCCTCTACTAATTTTGCCAGTCTCACTGACATTCCTAGTTCTACTAGTTCAGCTAGCTTTACTAGTAGCTCTGGTAACTTAAACTACTTAGACTGCTCCGCTACTAATAGGTGCTCGCTTAAGCCTATTTGGGACGTTAAAAGAGGAAGTAACTATACTCAATTAATTCTTTTAGTAGAAGATTGGCTAGACTTCAAAACTAGAGCTTTAAGCGAGGATCGCTAAGGCTAAGGCTATTATTAAGAAGGAATATTAGTTAATAGATAACTTAAAAGAAATAGTAGATCCCTTATCTTTTATATATTCTATTAGGGTTAAGTTAGGTCTACTAGAAGGAATAGTTTAAAGCTTTAAAATAGATTTAAAGCTATTTAAACCTTAGTAGAAAGAGATATAAGTACTAATAGGATTATTAAATAGATAGATAAAAAAATCAATTCTCTATATTAAAATCTATCATAATTTTATTCCTTGAAAGCCTTGCCTTATAATCCTATATATCCGCTTCAAAAATATAGCCACTATTATAATATTGAAAGTATTCTACTATAAAACAATCACATCAACTCCTTATCACGGCATATTATAGGAAACTACTAAAGGTGCCCTCGAATATAGGCTAAATAAGATAAAAGAATCGCCTAACCTAAGCCTTTAGAATACTAAAGCTAAGCTTAATAGGATTAAAATCGGGTAAGTATAGTAGTAGGTATTTAATCTTATAAGCTACCTTACGAATAACCTCTTCAATCCATAGGTTATAGTAAGCGAAGGTATTATCTAAAATAATAACGCTTCTTAGATCTAGCTAGGCGTTATAGAGTAGTAGTAGGTTAGACTTAATCCACTATAGAAAAGACTCACCGTTGAAATATCCTTCGCGGATAGCTATACAAGGTAGGTAACCATCCACTATATATATAAGAAGGATACTCTAAGAACTACCTTATCTTATACTAGTATAATATCGCGCAGGTTAACTAATAAAAGTATAAGCTTAGTGCCGCCATCTAGTTAACTCATTAAATAGAGTCTTATCCATAAAAACTATCTACTCTACTCGCAAATAAAGATATTTTATAGCCTATTATATCCTTAACTCATTATTCTATCCATTACCTATCCGAGATATAATTTAGGAACTCTATCACCACCTCTTTATAAGATAAGAAAGCGTCGACTAGCTTATATAAATATCCTATTCCTTCTAAAGGAACTAGATCAGCTCTTTCTAAAAGGCCTATAACTACTTATTAAGATAATCTATAAATAAGTCCTCCGCTACTTTAGTAATCTTACGAGGAGCACCTTTAGGGCGAAATTATAGCTAATAAGCTAAGCTATAGATAAAGAGGTTCTCTTATATAGAGTAGACGGTAACGACACTACAATAGACTTCTTTAGCAATAGCATCAAGGCGCTATTAGAGGAAGAGAAGGCGAATAATCTTAGAACAAAGGGAGATAGGAAGAGGTCTAAATATATTTTCTATATAGCTTCAAAAAAACCTAAACGGGAAAAAGCGATGGTGATGTTGTAAAGGATAGTCCATCGATTATTCCAATTTATATACAAATTTGGTGGGGGGATTAACTAGCGATGGTTTTAATTTTTTCGCGTGCCAAGGTTTTTAGACCTTTATAAATACACTAATACTAGCTCTATCGCCCACTCCACTATCTACTCCGCGGCCAGCTCTATACTTCCTCTACTACTCGCTACTAACTCACCTACTCCTACCCTTACTCCTCCACCTAGTATCGATACTTAGAAAGAGGTGGAATACAAGTAGGCCTATAATTCACTACGAAATATCAAGCAGCTAATTAAGATAGAGGTATAGAGCTTCGAAAACAGTGCTAAATATAGCCCGCGATACTAAAATTTTTAGAAACTACATCGCATAGTAAACGAAGATAGACACGCGTACTATCTCGATATCTTAGTTTTCGCCTATTATCTTAATAAGCTTTCGCGTAAATACGACTAACTTTACGGTACACGATATAATTCCAAGCTATCTATAAGGATTAGGCCTAATATAGTAGACTATCAAGATAGATAATTTCACTAAGATAGCTCTAGAAGCTTTCACTAAACTATAGCTATAGTCTAATATTCTAATCAGATCTTTCTATAAATCCCGCGCCGACTATATTAGCACTAACTTAATTTAGATATACCCTATAAGATATAAACTAGGGCATACGATGTAAGTCCTAGAACATAGACCCCTAGACAACTAACCTTAGCCTAATCTATAGATCTTAGTTCCATATAATATCAGCTCACTATAGTATAGAATTAGACGAGTCCCTATTCCTAAGAATAGCTAGCGTAGCTATCGCCTACTACTATACTTAGCGGACTTTTAAAGAATATTAACGCGAAAACCACTATATAGTAAAATCGCTTGATTAAGCTCTATTAATAGTAGTATACTAATAGCCCCTACTCGTAAAATCTTCCGTAAGATTAATATAGTGATACTTAGAAGTAGGGTCCTACTTAACTATCTACTTAAATATCTATAGTAAAAGCGTCTATTTTAATTACTAGCCTAGATATAATAAAGATAAGAAATAAGGTAAAGAGATATAGTTATTAATAGTAAATATACTACTAGAGATCTATCCACTATAGAAGATAAGTACCCTATATAAGGAGTATACTAAGAATAGTTAATCTCCACGTAGCTTAATATTACTAGTCTTATTACTTTTAAATACCTAGATTCTTATAACTTTTTCAATATTTTAACATTCTATCTAAGAATGTATTCTTAATTACTATTCTTTTACCTAATCTCTATTAGGAAATACTTATTACTAGCTATACTCTATCTAATATACTAGAGCCGCTATATATAAGTACCTATATATTATTATCGCCTATATCGCTACTATATATCCTAACTTCTAAAGAAGAGATCTTAACGCTTCGTAGCTCCCCTTTCTTAAACTCTATAATAAGTTATTAAGTTTCGCGGGTTCGATATAAGTAGAAATAATTTACTTAGTTCTTTAATTACTAATATACTACGTAGCGTTATATTAGCTTATATATACTTATCGTATAGTATAGTAACTTAATTATATATATACGTATAAGCTTAATAATAGAGGGATGAATATAATATCTATAACTTATACTATAAAGAAACTCTTAGAAAGCGGGATAAGCTAATGCTAACCTAAGAGATGATAGGGAATTATATCTATTATTAACTACGGCTCTAGTATTCTAGATCTAAACTCTCGCACTCTTTGAGTCTAGCGGCTACGTTACTTTTAGCCCTTCTATAAAATATTTCTTCTCTAGGATCTTTATTTAATAGTCTACTTACTTTAAATAAGTACTTATTAAGTCTTTTACGCTTAGCTATACCCTCTAAATATTTCCATTTCGAAACTTAGAAACCCTTCTTAGCCCGTTACTATAGCTTTATAACTATAATTCCTAATACTATATTATAGCTCCTCTATTCTATAAGGATCTTTAATAGTATCGCAATAGCTAACATAAATAATATTGATTAGTTACGCGGTCTATTAGTAGTAATAAGGCTATACTAAATTATAGCCTAGTTCACAACTATTATACCACTTCAATTCCTAGTCCACTTATATCTATTTCCTAAGATTAAGATAAGATATTTAAAATTAGGACTAAATCTACTAGAAGGTAAGTTAATATATATATAAATTAAAGCCTCTTAAAATAAGGAAGATATTAATTATACCGTATAAAAGAAATTAGTATAGAATAAGTATAGCCTCCCTAATATATCTATACTATATATCTCCTTTCTTATATAATAATAACCTCTTATAATTCTAGCTTATTATCCTTTCTCTTAAGTATATCTAGTACCTCTAAGTTTATAATCCTATATAGATAGTAATCACTAATAAAAGAAAACGTTGAAGTCTCTAATACTCTAGCTATATTTAGTCTAAGTATATATAGCACGGTAGTACTAAGAAAGACATAGATAAGATCGCCCTCCTTATAATTCAGAGGCGTAAGTCTAATCTATCTATACGTAGTAGTAATAAATCTACACCTATGTAAATAAAGAGCGTTAGAGTAAAGGCTCGCAAGTCTTTTTTCGGTCTAATTAAGAGGAGTTCGTAAATAATTTATAATAAAAAGGGCTTAATATCCTTCCTATATTTCTTCTATCGACTATTAGCGAGCTCTATATAATCTTATTATATTTATAATTAATATTTAATAATATTCTTCTAGCTTTAATCTACTATAGACTTTTTAAGCTATAAGGAGCGTCTCCTTATAATACTTAGTCGTAATTCTCGCGTATTCATCGTAGTCCTTCGGAAAGTAATACTACTAGGCCTTAGTAATCTTAAAGACCTTATTAACCTCGACACCTTTAATACTTAAGGCATCCGAGTTTATAATAGCTAATATTAAGGATTTCTCTATTAAGAATCTTATCCTAGCTAAAAATTAACTATTACTAAGCTCCTTATATTAGTTTAGTCTCTTTAAGTTTAGGTACTATAAAGGTAGTCTAATATTAGTACCTTATTTAAAAGGAAGACTTAAGAGATAAAGCTAATAATTATTTTTAATAGTGACTTTAAAAGCTTTAAGGAATACTAGATATATATTATTTTTATACTTCTAATCTATAATTTTATCTTTAATATCTTCTTTAACTAATTTAAGAATACTATAAATCTTATTAATATTATATATATAGTCTTTAAAACTATATATCTAGAGTAGATAACTAAAATTAATAGGTTCTAAGATTTCTTAACTTCTTTAATATATTTATATTAATTAAATTTAATAATAACTAGACTCTATATCCCTATAAATATTTTCTAAAGATATAATAAGAGTAGCTTTAATTAAAAGATATAGCCTATAGATATATTTCTAGTCTAGGATATTATAGCTATAATATATAATTAATTACTTACTTAAGACTACCTCTTAAAGAGTTTAAACGCGATTATACTACTCTTTCTTAAAGATATTAAGTATTATTACCTATACTAGATTATTATTTCTTAGAAATCCTATTACTACTAAAGATCTAAAATTTTAACTAATTTTAACTAAATAATATTTAATCTTCTTAATTATACTAGGGATTTAATCTAGATAGCTAGTAATATTAGGTATACTAGGGAGAGAGTTACCTAGCTATATAAGTATATTATACGCGCGCTTATAGATTTCGCCTATAAGAAGAAGCTACGCCTTCTATTTAATTTTATCTTTTTAGTTAATATAAATCTAATTAATCTATAACGTCTAGTATTTACCTTTATCTATAAGAGATATAATTCTATATAAGGCTATATAGAGGTTCTAGAAGATATAAAAAATTAGCTCTTAGTAGCCTATTAGGACCTTCTTAACTTTAGGTCTAGAAGGTCTCTAAATATACGATAATACTTTATATCGGGGCTTTTCCTTAACTAGCTTATAGATTTAGATACGTCTCTAAAGCCTACTATCTTTAGAATATCTTCTAATCTTAAGTAAGTAAATTTTATTCCCCTTTAAAGGTTAATTATATTTATACTATTATATTAGAGTTATATAAGATTATTAGGATCTTTTTTTATAACTAAGAACTTAGAGATTATAAGATAGATAAAGGGGAGATAGCGAAATAATATATCTAGATAAAAGATATTCATTATAATAGTGTTATAGACCTTAGATTTTAGATTTAATAAGGCTTAACTTAGCTAAATATTTAGTAGCTAGGTAGCTATAGCTTATAATAAATTATATAGAACTATTTAGGGTACTATAACTCGTCTCTTTATACTATTTAACTCTTATTTATCGCTAATAATATAAGAAATAATCTAACTACCTTACTAACTTATAGCTAAAATATTCCCTAGTTATAATTAGTACTTCTAGGGTAGTTATATATAATAGGAAAATAAAGCTATATAGTTAATCTATTAGTTAGCTATTTTAGTTACTCTAGGCTCCTACTCTATATTATTACTAGTTCTAGCGCTTACTATAGACTATAATAAGAAGTAGAGGCCTAGTATTAAAAACCCCTATATCTAGATACTAGGAGACTTAGAGTATAGGTAGTATAAGCTATCTATATAATATATATAGGCGTAGGTTAACGAGGTAAGCCTAGAGCTTAAATATATATAGATATTAATAATATAGAGATAAAAAGTCCTAATAAGTAGAAATAGGTAATAAGCTCTACTAAGGGTACTACACTACTCCTTTAATCCCCTATTTACTAGTAAGAGACTAATAAGCGCTAGAGATATATTATTAAGTACTAACTCTAACTACTAGCTAAGTACTAAATAAGTTAACTTTAAGCCTCTAATTCTTCCTAGTAGTACTTTAATATCTATTTAAGAACACGAAGATATAGAATTACGTAGATACTTACTATTAAGATAAAGAAGCTTAAGAAAAAAAGAAAGCCTATAGATTAAGATAATAACCACTAGTATCTTAGGCTTATAGAGACTTTAGGATTCTCTAGAACTAATTTATTATAAAGCTAGACTCTAAGTATAGCTCTATCTTTAGTCCTTAGGCTATTATATATATAGTTCTAGTACTTACTTATAGATAACTACTAGTATCTTAGGTTTATAGGAACTTTAGGATTCTCTAGAACTAGTCTATTATAGAGCTAAGCTCTACCTTTAATCCCTAGGCTATTATATATATAGCTTTAGCCCCTACTTATAGATAACTACTAGCGTCTTAGGTTTATAGGAACTTTAGGATTCTCTAGTCCTAATCTATTATAGAGCTAAGCTCTAAATATAGCTCTATCTTTAGTCTCTAGACTATTCTATATATAGCTTTAGTATCTACTTACTTATAATATAATATTTTATTAATAGTATAATAGATATAAATATAGTATATACTAAGTACTTTTATTAAAGAGGTTACTTAGATATTTATTATATAATTAATATATAAGAAGGTATTTTATATTATAAAAATAGCTATATTTACTTAAAATATAAATACTAGCTCTATTATTATTACCATAATATCTATATAATATTATATTCTTAGTAAGTTAAGATTAAGATATATTAATAGATTAAATTTTTCAAAGAATATAAACTAATATTAACTTATAGTTATTACTTAACTATATAACTAGCTTAACTATAATATATATTAGATAATTATAGCCGCTCTCTATATTTAGCTTACTTTTATATTAGTATCTAGCTTAATAAGTTCCTTAAAGATTATATTAATAAAGAGTTAATATATTAGAAGTTCCTTACTATCTATCTAGTTAAGTAAAGTATTATAGAGATATAGAGAAATAGCCTATATAAATATTATAAGTAAGTCTTTTTACTTCTTATAATTAGTCTTATTAAGTTCCTTACTTTATTAATAAGTCTAGATAATTTTATAGAGTAAACTTAATATAAAATATCTTTTAATTCTTTTAGTAACTAACTTAAAATACTAGGAAAAAAAGTATAGAGAGATATCTAGCCTAGTCTATATACTATAAGAAGTATTATAACTATAAGTTATTATAAAAACTTCTTATTACTACTTTTTAAAATAACTATTCTCTTTTACTATCTAGTAATTAAAGTAGGTAGTAGTTTTTACTAGTATTATAATTATATATAAATATAGAGGTTTAGTTAGTAGATCTATAAGTAATATTTTAAGATAGATAAAGATAATATATAATATATATAGAAGTATTACTTTATTAAAATACTTATAATTAAAGATCTAAGTCTTCCTAATATTTATAAAGAGTAATTCTACTATTCTATATACTATTAATATAAATATTTTTATAATATTAAGAAGCTATTAAAATATAAGTAACTTAGAACTAATATTTACTATACTTAAAATAGAGCTAAAGAAAAATAAATATCTCTCTTATAAATATAATATAGGTAGTTATTCTAATATAATAAGTATCTAAAAAGACCCTAACTTATATTTTATACTTAGCCTAATATTAAAAAATAAGTAATAACTTACTATATATTAAAACTATAATAAAGAGCTTATAACTAAGAACTCTATATAGTATCTTAATAAAGTAGACGGGACTATAATACTAAACTATATAATATACTAATTTAGTAAATAACCCTCTTCCTCTATAATATAATAAAGCCTTTAGATATTAATAGACTAGCTACTAGTACTAGTATACACTAAACCCGCGACGATATATATTAAGGGTAACTATATCCACTAGATATATTACGCCTTATACACGAATTCTAAGAAAATTAAACACTATTATAAGGACTTAATATACGTTGTAAAGCTTATATAAAGAGCGCTTCTACTAGCCTATCTAATAATATAGTACTAGAAGTATAGATATAGTAAGTATCCATAGCCTATCTCCCTAGTTCGAGATTCTTTCGCAAAGTGCTTATTTTTAAGTGATATTCTTTCCTCTTTATCATTTCTTAAGTACTATAGACTAACCTAGCTCTTCCTAGTATAGCGTAAGACTAATTTTAATAGTCTTTTCTATAATTACTATAAGTACTTTATAATCTACTAAGGATATATCGGCGCTACTACTAAGAGTCTTTCTTTTAAACTTATTAGCGGCCTATCTTACTAGACTATAGCGGGCAGTAGCAATATATATATAGCGGCGGACTAGCTTCTAGCCTATAAACTAGCCTAGCGTTTTACTCACGCTTAATATATATAAATAAAGTCTATAATATACTTTAAGTCGTAAATTCAATACTTTTATAAATAAGTACTTTCCTTTATTAAATATTATAAAGAGAAATACTAGGTAATTTTAGGGCGATCTTAAATATATAAATATAACCTTTAATACTTTAAAAATAGAAGACTCTATTATTCTAAGGATAATTCTATTTAGTAGCT
Organism: Cladonia borealis; assembly: GCA_018257855.2. Lineage (NCBI taxonomy): Eukaryota > Fungi > Ascomycota > Lecanoromycetes > Lecanorales > Cladoniaceae > Cladonia > Cladonia borealis. The sequence goes on along the minus strand of JAFEKC020000009.1, from coordinate 117,183 downwards.
AGAAATCTTAGAGATACCTTTTAATCTCTTATCACGTTCTCTATACTATTACTTTCTAAGGGTAGCGTAGTAGATTAGAAGAAGGGTCTAATATTTAGTAGTTATAAAATATTCGTAAATCCTTAGTATTCGCTTATAACTATAACATTAAATTCTATACTAGATTCTATATATAAGTAACATAATAATAATAGGTAACTTAACGGCTAGATAGCTTAGGCTTTTTAATCTACTAGGGGAGTATTTTAATAGCTACTAATCCTTATAGTACTATCTTGCTAAGGATAAAAGTATTAACACCCCTCTAGGCTTAATCTAAGGGGGTACTAGTATTTTAGTCCTTAACGAGCTACCCTACGCCCCCCACATCTAAATCAATGAAATCTAAGTATACGTAATAGTTAAATACCCCGATAATACAAAACATACCGCCTCTTAGATCTAGATACCCTTTACCTTATCATTATTATTGTCCATAATATAGAGTATAGCGTAGTATAGCCCGCCGCCGTATTTTCTACCCTAGGCCCCACTATAATAATCTTACCCCTACCTTTAATTTCCTTAGTCCACTTCCCTATCATTTAATATAAACGACTAATCACATTAAGTAGAGGCCAAAGCCTATAATTACCCCTAGAAGAGGGGATAGTATAGGCGAGCACTTTATAGTTACTATACTAAATAGTAACTAGCCCCTAGAAATCGAGTATCTTAGGGCGCCTTAACCCCCTAAACCTTAACCTAGTGTAAAGCTTTAACGGGACTCGTAAATATAACCATACCTATTACGCCTAAGGACCTAGGCCTATTCTTTATTCTATAGACTAGAGGTCTTAATATAGTAATTGCGTGTACGATAATCTTTATAAGGGTTCTAAGGTAGTGGGGAGTAACGTTAAGATTATACTATATAGAAGCCTACTATAAGCGTAAGGGGCAAAGCCTCCCTAAACTTTACGCTCGGGCCCTAAAAGGGTTAAGGCGTAGGGGCTAAGGACCCTAAAAACGAGGGATATACGCCTATTTCATCCTATAAAGAAGGATAGAACCAACCCTAAAAGCGAGAGATACCACAGCCACCCACTATACTATAGCTACTAGTCTCCTTTATAGTATTCCTCTTTATAGTAGCAATCTATTATACTATAATATAGCTACTATTTAGATCCGCCTAGTCCCTAATATATTACTACTCTCTTATAGCTAGGAGCCCTAGCGAGTCCCTAAAAGGCATAGAGAGTTATATATATATCCTAGGAGTAGTAGTACGCCTTACCTACCTAGGCCCCTTAGGGACCTAATAAGTAAATAGTAATTCTCTAGACTAGGTATTCCTTATTAGCCGGAGAAGAAATCTTTAATACTAGTATTTCTAAGAGAAAATCTAGATACACTATCATGGCGTTCTAATATAGTGGCCTTATAGCGTCTCTTAATAATATATCTAATTCTAATATAATTAAGTCCACTAATAGTATCTCCTTAGCGTTCTTAGATAAGAGAGAAGCTCGGATATTAATACTACGGTATTCTTATAAAGGAAATCTTTTAATACTCGCGTTTCTATAAGTAGTATACCCGTTATTAAAACTAAATAGTATATTAATTCGGTGCTAGAGAGTATTAAGTAGTGGGTAACTATATTAATTCATTAATACTACTAATCCTTAAAAATACCTTTGAACTCTTACTTCTTAACCACCGAATTCAACCCTCCTCTAGAATTCAACTATTATTTAGTATCCTACCTTACTATTCCCACTCCTATTAATTTAGTTATTCTCCTAAATTAAGATCGCTATTATTATAAGAGATTATCCTTTTAATAGACATACCGTTTATCTTATATTACTAGATAATCCCTTATAAAGCTATTAAATCCTCGTTAATAGCTTAAGGTATAGCTATAAATAGAAGAGTATAAGTCTATATCTATATATCTATATCTATATCTATATAGAGATGGAAAATAGGAATAGGAATTAGTAATAACTACTATAAGTCTACTACTAAATTCTACTCTATACGCGTAATACTTCTCCCTAAGGCTTAATATATCTAATCGTAAATACTATAGATCTTATTAACGATAAGGAGCATAATATATCAAATATAGTATAATCTAGATAGTAAGTACTATTAAGTAGTAGGGAACTATACTAAATTACTAATACTACTATTAATACTTAAATATACCTACTTTAAATCCTTATCTTATCTTCTAATCAACAAATTCAACCGTCCTCTAGAATCTAGATTATTAATTTAGTACCCTCTTATTCTAACTCCTAATAATTTAGCCTAGCTATCCTCCTCTTAAATTACTATTACTTATTATAATAGATAAGTTCTTTTAATAGATAGGCTATTAGTCTTATCTTCCCTTACTAAAAGTTCCCTCGTAAAGTCACTAAATTCTTACTAATTAATAGCTTTCGATATACGTAGCTAAGAAAGAGTATAGGGTCTATATCTATATCTATATCTATATCTACATCTATATAGGCGTGGGGAATGAGAATAGGTAGGGAATAGGAATAGCTGCTATAAGCTACTACTAAGTTCTATTCTACGGGCGCAATTTTTTCCCCTACGCTTAATATAAGCGCTATAAACTCGCAACGCTACTTAATACTAACAAGGAGTATACTATATATACCGAATATAGCTTAACTTAGATACCTAGTAGATAGAATACTACCCTCCTAAATCTAAACCACTATTTAGTATCCTTCTATTCTAACTCCCCACTAATTTAGTAGGCTATCCTTATTATAGTAATAAACGATCCTCTTAGTAGGTAGCTCGCCTAACCTCACTAAATACTCCCTTATAAAGTCACTAATTCTAGATCCTTACCACTAATAGCTTTTAATATATATAGCTAAGAATAAAAGAGTATAGGTCTATATCTATATCTATATCTATATGTAAATAGGAATAAGAATCAGTGATAGCTATAAACTACTACTAAGTTCTACTCTACGAGGAAAATATTTTCCTCCCGCGCTTAATATACCTAAGTATTAGTACTATAGACTATAACACTAATAATAATATTAAATATAGCTTAATCTAGATACTAAGTAAGTAGAATACCACGATTTCTATTACTTATAACTTACTAAGTTCCTTTTATATATCCCTATAATCCTTAATTCTAAATTCTATACTATACTATCTACTACTACTATACTACTATTATCCCCTCACTATCCTTCTCCCTCCTCGCCCCTATTATATTCTATCTAATACACCCTCGCCACTTTCCCCATTCCTAAGTATTCTAAACTTAGGTACTTAGAAGGTAGTAAAATAAAGCTTATATTATATAATTATATAAAGTTACTTAAGTTATACTTTATTACTTAAAGCTTTCGCTAGATTAATCTTATCACCACTACAGAGGCCTTATAATATATCTTTTTCTACTTTACGAAGGCGTATATATTTTTAACTACGTAAATACTTATAATTTAATCTTAAAATTAGTATAAGCTATTATAAGAGGTGAACGTAATATTTACGCATTATTTAGTATTACTAGTTAAGAGAGTTTATATATTAACGTTAGTAGTAATTACTATATTAAATTATATATAAATCTCTAGCTACTTTATTTAAGTATCCTTAATATCAACTTAAAGAGTCCCTATACTTACTATTACCTACCCACATCTATCACTCACTTAAACCTAACCCTTTCCTAATATCCTATTTCCTAAACCCGAACCTTAATAAACCTTCCCTATTATATTCCCTCAACTTCAACTTATAAACACACTCCTACGCTAGAATATAGGTAATACATTCGACGTGAAATCCAATTCCTTAAATTGATTAATTAGTATCCTACTATTTTAACTACCAACCACTAAATCCAACCATCCTCTAGAATCCAACCACTATTTAGTATCCTACTTTTCCGACTCCCACCTACGAAAAATATAAAACTACTACACTATTATACCAGCGCCATTAGAAATCGAACACTAATTCGATTAAGTATTAATCCGCAAGCACCCACCAATTTAGCCATCCTCCTCCAAATCACTATCATCACCGTAATGAAAAATTCTATCCTTTCGATAGGCACTTCTTCTTATCTCACCTCACTATCCCCTTATAAAACCACTAAATCCTTCGACATAGCCGAGAAAGAAAGAGCATGGATCTATATCTACATGTACATCTATATAGGAATAGGGAATGGAAGTGCGAATAAACAATTAACAACAGCGACAAGCTACCACACCTAGCATACCTACAGACGTAGCATAGCAGATAGCATAGCAGATACAGGGCACCACCAGGAGTAGGTAGAGATCAGTGCCCAGGGTGTTGAGCAGATTGGATCAGCTGGTTACTAATCCAGGGAATCCCTAGCATCATAAATGGGAACTGCATCAGAATAAGCACAAAGGTTGCTCGCAAAGGGAGCAACACCAACAGGGAGTCCCCAGAATCAACAGGATCCCAGAATATTGCACTACTCGGATGAGGTCATGAGCAGTGCCACGAGTGTTGTACAGATGGGGAACTGCATGCGAATCGACACAAATGTTGCTAGTAAGGGCAGCAACGCTGTCAAATCCTACCATTCTAACCACCAGGTTTAACCGTCCTCTCGAATCACCATCACCTATCCCCACAACAGACAATCCTTTCGATGGGCAGTCCGTCTCGTCTCACCTCGTTATTCTCTTGTGAAGCCACTAAATCCTCACCTATGGCTTTCGACATGGCCAAGAATGAAAGAGTATGGGTCTACATCTGCATCTACGTCTACATGGGAATGGGAATGGGAATGGGAATAGGAATGAGAGTTGGTAATAACGACAAGCCTACCATCAAGTTCTACTCTGTGGGGACAATATTTTCCTCCCCCGCTCAACATAGGCGTTGCAGACCCACACCAACAACGAGCGTACTATGTATGCCGAACGTGACATAGGGGAGTGAGAGAAGGCGACGAGGAGAAGAAGGGAGAACGAGGAGGAGAGGAGGGAGGAGGACGACAATATGAAGATGGAGACTAGTAGCGAGGTAAAGGAAAGGAGAAGCGTAAGTTATCACCCCGCTCGTGCACCGCCACTGCTAACTAGCCTAATCTCTAGCCAAGCTGGTAGACAATCCATATATCAAGCACATTCCACACCACTATTTCATTACTTCCAAACCTTCTCCAAAGATTCCGATATTTTTCTGTACCACGCTCCCCCTCCCCACCAACAGAAGCTCACTCATCCCTTTGCCATCCATCAGTGATCATACTCACCCACCATACACGCAGGGCATCCCATCCCCCCTCGCCACTCCCCTCCCACCCGATTCCCTTATATCTTATCGATCAACCTACCATTACCGCCACCATCACCACCATCCAACCCTCTTCCCCTATTTCCTCGGTTCCCCCATTCCCAACCTTCTCGAACGTTCCTTCCCAATCATACTCTTTTACCTTACCAAAAAAAAAAAAAAAAACATGCCCCTGTGCTTACGCTAGAGGTAACGGGAAGTAAGCTAACCTGATTTATCCGACCGCGTTGTTGGTGTATAAGATGAATGGATGAATGAATGAATTAAATAGATGAACGAATGAATGGATGGATAGATGAATGCACGAATGCAGCATTATATATCCATATCCATATCCACCTCCCTTACCCCTCCACATCACCCACCCACCCACTCACTCCCCCCACTCACGTTTACCTTACCTTGCTAGGTACCTATCTATATGTAATTAGAGGCATAAATAAACAAGGCTAGATAGATTCAATACTCGTATTATATATCCATCTATCTATCCATCCATCCATTCATCCATCCATTCATCCATCCATCCATTCAACCTCCTCACTACGCCCGCCTACCAGTCCAGTCCAAGGTTCCAATTCTTAGAGTAAAAATTAAAATATTTTATCGATCTTAAGAATAATATAAGTTATCTATATACCCACCCCCTTCTTATCTATATATATATATACTCGCTCGCGAACCCCCTTATCCTTACCCTTACACATATATATACTCACCCCTCTATACACCCTATCACCCATCCCCCGACGACCCGTCTGTAATCCAACACATCTACCAAACTCAATCTCACTCACTCACTCACTCACTCACTCACCGCCTTAAAATCCTACCTGTAATAGCTCCTTTCCATTCCTTTCTCGCTTCACTAATCCCTTTCCCTTTCTTCCTCTCTTCCTTCCTCTCTCCCTCCCTTCCTTCCTTCCTTCCTCTCTCCTTTTCTTTCTTCCTCCTTTCCTTCGTTCAGTTACAGTGATAGAATAAAATAAAACAGAGTAGTATAGTAGAAGTAGTAGAGAGGCTTTAGAGGAAAGCGGAGAGGAAGTATATAGTTTATTTTATTTATTAGAGAGGAGATATAGATGGGTTAAGTGGGTTAAGTGATTTAAGGGGTATTATTGTGGGATTTTGTGAGGGAGAGTATGGAGTGGGAGTTTGAGGGGGTTTAAGTTGTAGTGATAGAGTAAGTAAGTGGTGGGGCGGCGAGTGAGTAAGTAGGAGAGGGAAGAGGATATTATGAGGATAGGATTGAAAGGAAATCGGATTTAGAAAGGTGAGAGAGGGAGGATGGATGGATGGGTTAGGTATTAAGTATGAGTTCGTTAATTATATTATTTTTATGATTTGCCGAAGATAAAATGCGAAAATCAAGGTGTTCCCTCTCTCCCTCCCTCCCTTCTTGCCTATATCCATCTTCATCTTTCATTCACGAATGATTACTTAAATAGAACCAAACCAAAGAGACCGAATGCGAATGGGATAGGGTAGGCTGAAATTCAGATAAACAAACAACATTAAGGACGTTGGGAATTGCGGGGGGGCGCGCTTTTCGGCGTAGGGGAGGGGAGGGGACAAGGGGAAAATGCGGAGAGGCAGGTAGGCCGTAATGGAACCGAAATAACACGTGTATAAACGAAAGTCCTTTCCCTGCGTCATAGTCCGTTAGCATAGCGAGCGAATACAGTTGAGATCACCGAAGATACCACTAACCTTTATAGAAACTAGTTCAAGCCGCCTCTCCTCCCACCCCTTACGAAAGACACGGACGTGCGATGCTGATCGCGCAAATGCTGATGATCAGAAGACTGCTGCGAAAACATCGACTCGCGATGCTGATCAAAAGAAGACTGCGAAACCATCGACTCGCGCCGCTCCTCCTTCCCCAGACACTGAGCCACAGTATTGAAACTTAGAGTGTACTGCCCATTAGCGCCAGTCTGCGAAGCGAGGAAGCACCCGAATACGAAATGGTATTTGCGATTTCCGCCATTTCGTAAGGGTTTGGCTGCGATGTCCTAATGCATGGAATTCAGTACCGTATGCTGTGATTCAGCGGATTGCGGCGCCAGAATTTGAAGAGAGGCCATTGGGATGGGATTGGGAGAGTGCTAGCGGTGGTGCTGGTAGGTGGGTGAGCGATCGCGTATCTTGTCGAGAAGAGAAGTAGTTGCGGCGAGATAATCAGCGCGTGTGATACCAAGGCTGAGTAAGAAGGGTTGGGTGAGATTGATCAGGAGTTTTGGACCGTCGATTACGAATTTGCTTAAGATGAGGCCGAGATAGGGGTGTGGGAGGGTGAGGGTATCGTTGTGTAGCAGATTATAGCTACGGACGTTGGTTAATGAGAAGTAGACATCGCTGACGGACCATAACCAGGGATCCGTGTTGAAGAGATGGATAGCGCGTCCTTTAAGTTCGTCATCTGATATAGGAGCTGGAGGATTGTCGTTGGCAGAGTAAGGGACGTAACGACCTGTGCGGCGTCGACGCTTAGGGTTGGTATTCGTCTCGTCAGCTCCGTTGGTACTTTTGCGCTTGCGTGAGCCATTCCCTTGCGTGATGTTTCCAGTGTTGATCGAGTGCTGTTGAGCTGCAGCGGCAGTATCTTGCGTAATGCTGTTTTGCTGAGGTATGAAAGGCCCGAGAGTACGAGAAAAGATTGTCTGCTGAGAGCGCTCCACGGGTTGAGCCTGCCCATACTGAGGTCGACCATATTGGGGCTGCCCGTACTGAGATAGCCCGTACTGATTTTGGGCTTTATAGGTTTGTACAATGGGGTGAGTCTGAGGGCCATCTCGAGGAAACCCATACTGATCGTGGGCATCATAGGTTTGTACGATGGGCTGAGTCTGGAGGCCAGCTCGAGGAAAGTGGTTTTCGAAGGCTTCCGCTGACCAAGGAAAGGCTTGACTTGAGTTGCTATAGAAGCTGAAAGTGCCATAATTATCTGCAGAGGGATTCAAAAAACTGGTGCTCTGGGGCAACACTGGAATCGGGGTTGGTTGCCTGGTCTGCTGCTGTAAAGTATGGTGTCCATAATTCTTCTCTACAGCCCAAGAGTTTCGCTTTAGACGGTAGAAAGTGCTGTTCATTGGTTCGACAAAGCTCTGGTGGGTTTTCAACTGGCAAATGGCCTCAGCCGTGTGTAGCTCGTTCAGTGATGGACCAGCAACATCATCCATGTTTTCAAGGTTGCTTCCAGAATCAGAGGATGTGGGATGATCGTTATAATCAGTATCATCATCGTCAGTATGGAGCAGGAAAGGGTTTGGCGAGCTAGAGGACGTAAAATAATCGTTGAAATCAGCAACTGTATTCTCATCTATAGTGCGGAGCGGCAACGGGTTTGGCGAGAGAGACGAGAATGATGGTAAGGACAATGATACTTCGCTGAGTGGCGAAGATCTCAGTTCAACTAGCGCATCAGTAACTTCCTTAAGCACTTGAGATGCATTATCCAAAGGCTCTCCATCAATGTCCGGGGATGGAGTTCGGAAAGGATCATCCAGAGGCTCTTCGTCAATGTTTGGGGATGGAGTTCGAAAGGGATCATCGAGAGGCTCTTCATTAATGTCCGGGGATGGAGTTCGAAACGGATCCAGAGACTCTCCGTTGATGTCTGGGGACAGAGCTCGAGATGGATCCAGAGGCCCTCCGTCAATGTCTATCTCGGCGCTGTGGGCGAGCATGGGCTTTGAATTGCCAGCTGCTTTAGTACGCGATCTGAGGCGATAGGGAATGGTCATGGGCACTGAATTGGCTTCCATGACGATAGGAAGAGGTCAAAGGGCAGTAGAAAGAAGAAATTGAAAGAGTATGAATGCAAGAGCGACTGAATCTTATTGTATAGCAAGTGAAGTGGAAGGACAAGTCTAAGCAATATAAGAAAGACAGAGGAAAGCAGAGCTATTATAGTAGATTCCATTGCCATTGCGCAGGCACAGTGCAGCAAGACTCTCAGCGTGGGAGTAGCAAGTCGGTCTGGGTGTTGCATATTGCAAGCAGAGCGTCAGCGTCCTTGTCCTTGGACGGAGTGGTGCAGTAGCGAATGCGAAAAAGCAGTGGGTGATGGAGTGGTGCAGTAGTGAAAGCAGTGAGTGAGCGATGTTTGCTATGCGTGAATGCGTAATGTGAAGAAATGTATGCACAGCATTGGGCGCCTTTCTGCTAGAAAAGCCGAAAAGCCGGGGTGCATGCTGCTAAATCCAGGCACCGACTTGCCCTGGCCCAGGTAGCCAACCCGACCCCCGATCCCCCACCCAGCCCCTTGCGCAGCGTATCTTGAGGGCCAATAAGCTACTTGTTTCAGGGGTGTGAGCCTTGAGTCTTGCATATTGGGGGTGCGGGGTTCTTGCAGATTAGTAAGTGCAACCCCCCACGCAGTCGGCCGTCTTTTCCACTGCACCCACAGAATTACACCGGGACCTTGCAATTACAGCTGAACCGTGGAATCACGGCTGGACCGTGCAATTATAGATGGACCGTGTAAACGACAGCTGGACCGTGCAATTACGGATGGACCGTGCAATTGGGTGGCCTGAGTTATCGGGTCCAGCTGTACGATGTACTGGCTTGCCGACAAGCAAGACACATGAAGAGGGGGACATCCTCCCCCTCCCCGCGCGCAGCAACTTCATTGATAGCTATTTGTCATCGTTATAACCGCAGCGCATACTGGTACGCTCATTAATGGGAACACGCTCGTTGATGAGAACACGCTCATTGATAAGATCCTATCACGACATGTCGGTTCAATCTATATGCAAATAGATAAAGAGCACAAGCAACGAGCAGAGCAAAGAAGTCACAGGCTGTAGCAGGCAGACAGCACAATGTGTGCAGGGTACAGTAGGCCATACAATTGGCATTCAATGGAGATACTGACCATAGACAGATTACAAACAAGGCCAACAGGACGTTCGGGGCTCTGGCGATTCGCGGATGAAAGACGTCCAGATGAACTTGTCGGAAGCGATTGCGATAGCCCTCAAAACGACCATACCCACGCTCCTGATATTTGTGTACGCCTCTTATCCCAAAATATAGCATCCATAGTTGCACACTCGCTCTGGCCGAGTAGGAAAGATACGATGCGACTGTACCGAATGGAATCTTATCGGACGAAATCGACGAAGGCGAAGGTGGGAGTGCAATACTATGAGGAGGTGGAAGTGCAATACTACAAGCCGATGTTGCAGTTGGAGGAGTAAAAAGCAAGTGAAGCGGGATTGCTGTGGTCAATACTAGGTATCAAGGAGCTGGGGGATATGGTGACTGAATTACAGGATGCGATGAGGGGTCTCAAGCTCGATGAGAAGGAGAAGGAGAAGAAGGTGGTAAGCAGTCTTCATTTAGGTGATAAGGCAAGATCGGTGTGGGTAGCAGGACAGGAGATGCTGGTGAGGTCGGTGAAGGACGAAGACTTCGGTGATGAGATTGACTAAAAGAAGGATAAGAAGAGATCATTGCGGGAGTAACAGCGGTGCTAGAGTGAATGCAAGGCGTTTACTGGGCACGGGAGAATAGATATAGAGTAGACGCGTGCAAGTAGAGAATCTGATCTCATTCTTCATCTCCTCCCTGATTGCGCCCGTGGAACATCGAACGGTTGGAGGCCGCCCATTTCATTGCAAGGCACGGCATAGCGCCATGCTGATCACCCCACAGCGGTCAAATGTTAAGAGAGTGGGAATAGGTATTCCTTGACATACAGCGTAGGCTAAGCTATAAAGCTGAAGAGTCTAAGGTATGTGGAGGGAACCGCAAGCCTATATGTTTTTGTTTCTTCCACCCGAATCATTAATCAGATCCCAGATTTTATTGGTCTCATGACGAAATATCATCGTACCTAAGATAGGATGAAAATATAGTAAATTCTCTTTTACCTAGACTATAAGGTAGATCCAACCCTCTTATTCGCCAAAGACAAAGCCATTCCCCTATGATTCAGCCAACTCTCACTTAGGTAGGTGTGCATGACGTGGAGGAAAAGAGATCTCGGCAGGGGGAGGTACCTATATTAAACATGCGAGATGATACGAAATCTTCATGCAGTATAGCTAAGTCCTCGCTGTGGTGTCTTACAGCGCTGGGCTCCTTGCAATTAATCACGCTCTGCACTAACTCTTGACTCTGAGGTAGGCGCAGAAGCCCCCCGCCGCGGCGCATACAACGGCTTTGTTCACAGAGCTTCTAAGTCTTTTGACTCATGCAAGGCTTAGCGCACTTAGTTAGTCAGTCCATACTGTTCGATCTGAAACATACGATGAAGCCTCAAGCGCCTAGAGCGTTGCTTTGTGGAGTTAAAGCAATTAATAGAAGTATTATTAAAAAGCATTGTTTGAAGTCTTTCCGCCTTCTTCTTCTTCCGATAAGATAATCAATGACGCTTAAATCACAATCCCGCTTACCTTATCTTATCTTATTAGCTTCATTTATCTTCTTTGTGTTCCTAGTTCCTATGCAGTCCTATACGTTGATAATCAAGTCCAACAAAGCTACAGTATCATAGCTCGGTTGTGAACTATAATCATGGACGTTCAATCAAGCCTGAATGTTCGCAATCGCACTATCCAAGAAGAGAAGTTACAAGCTCAAGCTGAGCGAGTAGGTAGAGCTGATCACGCTTAACCTGTTCTTGTGTCTTTTCCTTCGCAAAACGCACCTAGCGAAGCAAGCCTTACTATAACAAGGCCCAGAAATCTGTACCAATATATTCTCGTGTCCTTCCTTCGCAAAATGCAGTTGGCGAAGCAAGCCTTACTATAACAAGGCCCGAAGAAATCCATACCAACCTAGCTCTCCGTCAGCTGCTTGTTTGGGGCAGACGTCCTCTCATCAATTACCCAGAGGCTCGCTGTATTCTTCGCCACGCATTCGGCTTTTCAATTATCATCGCTAGACACCACCTACATCAGCTCTCTACAAAAGCGCGTCCATCCATACTCAAACCTTTGACGTTACAACCATTCTTCATCCGGACCGCAGCTCAGCCGCGATGGTTGTGAGCCCCATTCTAGCCAAACATCAACATCAGCGAGATCAAGCGGGAGGAAGGAGTCCTACGATGTTTTGAATCAAGCTTAGGCAGTCAACAGCATACCTTAATCCACCTTTCTTTGACAGACCAGTCAGTGAACGAACGTTCAAGATTCCAGCTTTTTAAAAATTACAGCCGCCCCCGACATCTATCTGCATATCAGAGATGCAACAAACATGTACTTTGCTCCGAGCTTCGCCCAAGGTATTTATTTTGTGCCACGAATCATCTTGATAAACCAACAACCTTTCTTTCAGCAAAGCCAGCTTTTCTCAGCGCCGACTTTGAGATGAAATAGCTTATTCCCACAAACGACAGAGCTTGAAATGCCACCTCTGCTACCAACTCCCTAAAAGAACATGAATACGCCCATACATATTGAAGCTCGCGAGTATGATTTATCCGCATCCCTCCGCCAAAAGCTCTCCACCAGCCTGTCGAGAAACTCCATTCCGCTACCATTCATCAACACCCCGAGCACTAAACCCATTCGACAACAATCATCCACTCCTTCCCAGCCGCAGACCACGCCATCTCGGCTCCCAGCCTCTCCATTAGCAATAAATTGTTGGCTCTCCTAACCAGGACCAATGGGGCGACTGATTTCATATTATCACAATCGGGGTACAGCATCATGATCGTACTATAGTAGGCTGATTCTGCACTACGAAGCCGTTATCTACGATTGCGGTGATACGAACCATTCTTTAAATCACCAACACACACAAAACCCCACATCACTCCAAACAAGCCCCTCGTCTCACATCATTACCGCATCAACAACAACCCAGCCACACGGACAATAAAAACAAACGTAATGGCGGATAGCCCTCTTACAAGTCCCCCATCCGTCCCATCCATCCACCACCACTCCCCTTCTCTTCTTCTGTTGCAATACTACCAAGAAGGGGATATGATGGTATAAACTACATCGCATTGCGTGAGGATCAGAAATCTACGGAATCTGGCAACTGTTATAACATACAGCTAGCTTCCAGACAGACAGACAACAGGATGGAGTTGGAAAGGGGTGATGGAAAGCGCTGGGAAATGTGAGAAATGAAAATTTGTGCCCTTGTGTTGGCAAGCTGATGTGCAATCTTGATGTTGACAATACCTCATCTCACACCATTCATTACCTTTCATCAATACTCCAGCCACGCGGACTAAATCAAAAAAAAGTAATGGCGGATAGCCCTCTTACAAGTCCCCGTCCGTCCCATCCCGTTCCCGCCTATGCAGTTCGTCGCCTCATACCCAGCTATAGAGAAAAAGCAATTGCCAGCCAGACAACACATACACCTACAAAAAATAATTCACATCAATAAACACAATCATCCAACATTATTTATTCACTCCAGCTATACGAACAACATGCTAGCCAAGGTTCAGGCAAGGACCGACCGCATGTTAGCTGGCTGCAACCGCATGCATAAACTCAAAACAAAGCAAGCAGTCGGATCGTTCGTTCATCATGAGCTTAGCTTGCCTAAACAGCCTTGGTCTTGGTCTGGCAAGGTCCTACCCACATATCCGCATCAACGCAAGACGGTCAATTCCAGCTAGTTAACTACAGTAGGTAGAGGGGGGGGTGAAGATCCCGGATGAATGAGACTCGAAGACTTACCGAAAGAAAGAGAAAATAAATGAGCAGACCGTGTGTGGTCTGGTGGGTGGCAAGGTCCTACCTACCCACATATCCGCAACGTAACGCAAGGCGGTTAAACCAACCAACTAGCCAAAGTTGAGTTGAGAGTTGAGGTGGAGGAAGGAGCAGCTGGCTAGCTTAACTGGTGTGGTCTGGTTGGAGATTAATGAGTGGAGGAGATATGGGATGGGATGGGATGGGATGGAGACTAGGAGCGTCTAGAGCAGGAATTTGATACGGTCGATAGCATAAAGGAGTAGATCCATCATATGTAGAAATGACGCACGCTGTATGCCGCAGCGCAGTGTAGTAGCTGGCAAGAGACTGGCCACCTCTTTGTCACGCCTGCCTGCGTTCGAACAGCCAGTTGCTGGGAGGGTGGGTAGTTGAGATTTACATACATGGAAATTGAATTAGGATTGAAATTTGAAATGTGCATGTTAGTGACGTGGTTGATTGGAATATGCAGTGCAGTGGTGAAGATGATTGAGCTTACCGACGACGAACGAAGATGTGTGTAGTCCAGTCCTCCTCTTATCCCACCATTTTTGCACACTCGCTGGCTCTCAAGACGGAATTTGACAGATTCGCCGTGGTAGAGAAGTTTCTTTTGCGAACCTACTAGCAGTGGGCTTAGACGAAGCCAGCCTATATCACCTGATCCAATCACGCTCCAGAAGTGCGTCCAGCTGATTCATCATAGACCCTTTGCTTGCTTCATTGACGGACGAGGTATAGCGACTTCATCTATGACCAGATCATGTAAGGTATAACGACCTATCCGAAAGGACAGGACAAGCACGGGAACTTGATTACCGACGACGAGGAAGATGTGCTCATGACTCCGAGTCCCAAGGGATATCAAGACCCCGTAGGAGATTCAAGCTAACTATGCTGCTCCCTGAGCAAGTGTTTCGTTAATCTAGGACCTGTAGCCCGCACTCTAGAATCCTTCCTCCAGCATCTCAATGTCCATTACGTGCCCCGTGGACATTCCTTAGCGTCTTCAATTCCTTAATCTTGTTCAATGTCCGATCCAGTTCGATCTTCATATTTTCCAGCCTTTTCTGCTAGTCTTGTCTCTGTACTTTAGCCGCTCACTGAAACCACTTCGGTATGTTGCTAATGCCGCGAGCAAACCTTGTCGGGCTTTGAGACAGATCGGACCCTCCGGTGATTTTTCCAAGTGTGTTGCAACAGACATTGCAAGTTGTGAGAGCCTCTCGAAATATTTAATGCGGTCTTGGCTTTCTCTGAACTTTTCAACTGCCTGCTTGGACTCCAGTATGGCGGACTTGAGAGCTAGTATGAGAGCCCCGGGCGGAAATTGGAAAGCTTTGAAGGCTTCGATACTGATTAATCCAAGTCTGAAGGAACGAGCTGGTAGGCTCAAGACGCTCGTCAGAGTTGTGGCCGCGCATGAATGTGTTCTGGCGATTGGTGGGCATTCCCTCTGCTGATTCACCCTCATAATCGATGTCCAAAACCGAACAGAGACGTCTTATAGACTAGATTGATCTTGGTTTTCTCACACCTGGCTCTCTTGGATCACTGACAGACTGGCCAGCGCGTTTCGTATTTTGAGGACACGGAATTTCATCAGTATAGTCCTTGTATTCGGTGAAATCACGCTTTCGAGCATTTGTAGAGATCTTGGTGTTTGAGGACACCTGCTGGAGCATTCTTGACCCAGTAGGCTTGGCGTTGGCGTGTGCAGCCATACCATCCCTGATGTCTGAAGAAATCCATCTGGGATTCGGAGAGGTCTTTCGTAATTGCCGAGCCTTCTGTATGTAGATAGTGCGATGTGGAACTATGGCTCGACCTTGGAGAATTTGGAGTGGAGGACTACTGATAGAACACAGATTAGCATATATTCCACACTAAAAGTGTATAGAGCACTGAGAGTGAGCAGCAAAAAGGACACCGACTTACGTAGAGAGAGGGTAGAACCAAGTGGTTATTCCATTAAAGTATTGTGGAAGAGATTCTTTTGTAGCAGCCCACATCAAGTGGGAGAGTATAGCAAGCGTCTCGGCGGCATAATCTCTCGTTTCCGCGCTCGAAGCAGAGCGGGCAGGTTAATGACCTCGACTATGCTCTTCCTCTTCAGATTCGATGATGGGGCGACCTCAGCAAGCCTTGCCAAGATCGGACTGGATAACCCTGGTGTCCCGCATTCCTCGTACAGTTTAGAGTGTCAGATTGGTAACAGGCGCAAGCTTACGGAGCATGAATGATTCCGTAATAGTACTGTACGTTATGAGATGGTTCTCTAGACGGCTGATTATGACGCAGGTAACCTCATGGTGTAGCTTGGGCTTGTCAGGGTGGTGGGGGAGGGTCAATAGGTAAAATCGCTGGCTGAATGGTCAAAATAAAGTCATATAGGTCATAGCAGTCTTCAGAGACAATGTACTTCAAAAGCGCTGACGTCATAGTATACTCGTCAGGTGAGCCTTACAAAGCTCTACTAGGTGCAAGGAGGAAATAGTTGTATTCACAGCCAAACATCTAACCCGCCAAGACTTTTTGGCGCGTTTTCGAGCGCGCAACCGTGACGCGTGAATAAATTGCCGACTTTGCTGTGCTAGTCCCTAATCGGGATAGAAGGGTTCACCCGACAACCACCGTAGTACTAGAAGGGTCCACACACTTACTGTATAACCCTGCAGGGCTGGACCTAAAGCTGCCGAACAGGGCCCCTAAAGAGAGCCCGAAGGTAGTTGCCTAAGGAACAGAATCAAGCAGGAGCTCAAAACCCAGGGGGGCTGTTTCAGGGGCCGCTAGGGTTTTCCAGAAATGGCTTAGCGCAGATCAAGATTAATCGTGTCATTCTCCGTGGCCATACATCTATCGCATCGCGCATCCAACATCCACCATCACATCTACCATTACATCTACCATCACCATCTATCGTATCAGCAGATATCGCAATGCGCGCATCCTATTGCGCGCGCACTAATGGATGGAAACAATCATGAGCTTTAAGCCAGATTTCTGAGCGTTTGCGATGATTTTTCGTAGCCATTGTTGCTGAAGAGCCATGACATCAGATTTTTCGGCTTGAGCACGCTCGATCCTGCTCATGAGCGCTCGGTGCCGAGGCCCAAAAACTTGCTGATAGTTAAACCCCGCCCGTTACATTGTGTCAAACGTTGAGCTGCGTAAAGTCATCATTGATGTTCAATGTATTTGTGTCGGGCATTCTGTAAGGGTATCCGCTGATGGCACTGGGCGGAAAGTCTTCTCCAACGAGTTCTATAGTCACTTTCGATGTATTGGCTGGCAGATTTAGCATGGCCGGCAAGCTGAATACCGCATTCCGTTCTATGCCTGTAAGCTGAGGTTCTCTAATTGAAGCTAAAACATGGGAGGTTTCACGTAGTCGAAATTGAGGCGACTTGATATTTTCTCGGACCCACGTCCTAAGCGCTTTGATCTCGTCGGATCGATTGAGGAAGCGGCAACGGATGTTGACTAAAGCCCTGGGTGATTAGTATGTGTTCTTCCTAACAACCGGCAAATCTTAAACAAGAGTTCACAGAAATAGTGAAAATCTTTGAATGTGCGAAAGCTTTAAGAAAAGAAGCGACTAGGTGATGTGCACAAACTTTTCTGTTTCGTAGCGCAATGCTCAACCTCTCTACGTTCCTCCAAAGGCTGAATAAAGAATGATGTCGCGATTAGTCGTCTAACTACGAGATGAATCTCTTCCTTGTGGTCCTCAACGAATTCTTCCGCTTTCTTTTCCAAATCACCGTTATCAAGAACACGTGTGTCTGATAGCTTTGGAGCAGGCTGAAGAAATGGGCTTAGGCGAATGAACCGATGGCCGCCGTATCTAGCTATAAGAGATAGAAAATGTTCTCTCCAAAGGGACTCTGAGTTCATATTTTCTTCGAACCTGTTGTATAGAGACTTGACAGCACTTGCAAAGAGGAATCTTTTTTCAATCTAAGCCACCATCATCTCAAGGCCGGTTGCACCCGAAGAGGCCCCCGCGGCACCAGAGAACGATTACTTCGGGTTACCGCCTCCTATCAAGAGAAGAAGATCGGGCTCAATCTGTGTAGTGTCTGGCCATATTATTTTTGCCTTATGCCTTGCAATCCACGAGGGATTATTATTGTAGAGGCCCCTATCCCAGAGCCGAACATGGTTTTTCTCAAAGGGTCTAAAATACGTCGGAGCTGCACATGTAGCTCGAGCGCACTCCCAGACAAGATATTCCTAGTCTCTGTTAGGTGCATTTTCAATGCGATACCATGCTTTTTCTTGAACGTTTGTCTGAGCTATCAGCACCATTAGCAAGGTTCTTCTGTGTTCAATAGCAAAGTTTCAAGTAGCTTAATATACTACCAGATAAGATAGAACTGGTGATCGTACCTTGTTCTATACTGTTATCCTCTCGAGCGTAATTTATGAAAATTGTTGGCGTTTTGCCATCTGCTAGTGTTGCCGTTAACAGAATTTGTGGAACGTGTTTTCTTCCATTTGGATTAGGAAGCTATAGCTGTCATAATTATCATCGAATTCTGAAAGAACATTTTATCGTCCAGGACTAACCTCGGTATCACGAAATCGAGCGATTCTAAACTCCCTCTTGCAATAGCGTTCCACATTGGTCGTCTTAAACCAGCTTCCCTTGACGAGTGAGAGAACCGCATTGCCAGCCCTATACACCCATACTTCAAATGTTGTTGCATCAGATTCTCGCGGGACTCGACTTTCGAAGGCCTTCTTACAAAGAGCCTTATACTTTTGTAGGCACGTTGCAAGAGTTCAGTCATTAAGTCCGATCCCTAAGGCAATCAAAGCTCCTGTGCTTGTGCTAGCGATGAGATCAAAAAACCGGGATAACGGAAGTGATTCACCTAGTTTCCTCTCTATGGCTTGAAGAATAAGAACTTCAATCACACCCCGAACCCCGCCTCCGTCGAGACAGAGGATTCGTATTCCCGCTTCTCTTGGCTTCCATTATAGGTATTGTTCAAACGATATTTTATCTCGGTGAAGGTCACACTTTCCTACATGAATAAGTCGCTCGTCGAATTAATCTTCCTCCCGTCCTTGGGCTTGAGCGCAGGGCCTGCAGATCCTGTGTCCACACTTCAACAATTTCTCTAGAGATCCGATAATACAGAAAGGGCATACGCTGAAATTGGTAATGTCAAAATCTTGGAGCGAGGTATGCAATTCTCTAACGCGCCTAATATACTCTATGAACACAATTCTTTGATCCGGTGATCTAGAACGCTACATAGTTACTTCAAGCCGGTTATGCATTTCACGAATACTTTCAATAAACTTATCATTCTATTTGGCCAAAATTTTACGACTTATGCCATCTCCGTACTTGCCGTCAGCGATGGTATAGCCAGAACCGCTCTCACGGCGCTCATGGCCACTACGATGACCATGTCGCGTGCTGATGCAGACTCCAAGTTCATTAGAAAAATCGCATAGTATTTGAAACTCGCATAAACTTCCAATCGCCTTAGAGACCAAGGCCCAATATCTATAATCCTCGGACCTGCGGCAATAGTCAAGAAGAGAACCTCTCATGAGATCGCTATTTCGACTGTAATTAAGAGCCAAGGCAGATGAAATACAAGGTATCATCAGTTGCAGGTAACTATCACTGTATGACTTGGATCTTGACGAAGACGAATAAGTTAAAGGTCGCGGAACTTTAATTGCTTTGACGAGATATGTTAAGAAGTAATATAATTTTTCACCAGCATTGGTTAAAGGTTGGAGAGACTGCTGCTCCCTGATATAGTCGAAGGGTTTATCAAACTAATTGGCAAAATGCTTGAAGGCAAGGTCGAAGAACGCTTGCTGCTCGTCTGATGATAGCAACAAGTTTTGTGAGCGTTTATTTATTTGACAAAGATAAGTATTATAATCGATTAGCTCTACTAGACAAGATATCTACTGTCCAAGGCGAGAATAATCATCTGCATGGGGTATTCGAACAACCTACAAGTCCTGATAGAAGCGATAAATCAGAGCCTTCAGATTCTCGACCTCTACAATGCCTTCGAATTGTTCTCTTATTTTCCTAATTATACTATTGCTAGTAAGGATATTTTCGTAATGGGAATAGACCTATTACGTAGCTTACTCGACGCTCTAAAAAGACCCTTTGGAACAATCGTTAATAACAATGACGGCATTAGGCAAAGTCGGATAATTAATTGAGGCTAGCCGAGACCTACTAGCCCAGTCCAATAATTCTGCAATGATATCTTCTATATCGTTGGCTCCCGCCTTTGTTGTGACATATACAACAGTCTTAGAGAAGGTGTAGAGTAATCGGGGGAATAGGTACTTAACGGCCTTCCGCCGGGTTGATCCACTAGTCATTTGCTTTAATTCATGTCTTGATTTGTTCACTATTCTTCTAACTCGTACCGTTTGGTTTTGACCGAGCTCGATTTCGTCTAGAATATGAGCAGCAAGTGAGCCTAGTGGACTAGTCTTAGCCTTTGAAAATCCCTCACAATCCGCAAAAAATAGAGGGCGATTTCTATTTCTTTCTTCGCGCATAGGACAGCGATAAAGGTGAATATCTCCTAAAGTGGGCGTGACGCTATTCGCAGGTTATCCAATAACTGGAATATCTACTGTTGTAGAATGGTCATTTTCGGTCGTTTCGCTCTCTGACATCCAGGGCCGCTCAATAAGAGCCCGAATGAGGCTGCTTTTCCCGCCCCCTATAGAGCTAATAAAAGCGACAAGACGAGGAAAGAAAGGCTGTTGCATATTGAATGCCCGCCTATATTCGTTGGCAAGCTCACTAAAACGTTCAGTTGGTTACATATAAAGCTGTTGCTTTTCACTATTATCAATTGATACCTAGGTAGCAAAGAGGTCTTGCTTATATCGTCTTTTGCGTTTAGTACTAGTAAGTTGCGCATTGAAAATAGTATCCTACTTCGCTTTCTGCCTTTTTCTTCGCGATTATTAGTCAAGCTTATATATCACGATTACTGGTTTAATGAACTGGTTCTTAATAGTAGCTCTTCGTTCTTTAATAGACTGTTTGGCGTGACCTTCAGCTTTATCTTCGTGTATCTTAACTCGTTGCTAATAAGGGTCGCAGAATGATCTGGTACAGTCAAAACAAAACGATCGAACTGGCCGTTTTTTACAGTCTGGACATATGTCGCTCGAAGCCATTGCGATACTGCAGTAATTGAGTGAGTTGTTTGACAGACCATCTAAGGACAAGAAAAGGATGCGTCTTGGAAGTAGGGTATATAATATGGCCCTACAGTGGGATGTTCCGTGGCGCTGACACGTCACGCACTACCGACTGTCAGTTTACCCCAACAGCCTTTGAGGCTCACACAAGTCATGCATTCCCACAATGTCCTCGCGTTCATGCAAGACAGCTAGTCTCTGCACCTTCTAACACCAGAGCAATCGGGGGCGCACCCAAGAGCACCCAGGCTCGCGCAACTTGGTGGGGTGCGGCGGGGCACATTCTCGTATTCTTGGCTGTTTGGCGTGTCGTCTTTACCTAGTTTCTCCGCTTATGCCATCTTTAGTAAGCCCAAGTCACTTGAACGGAATCCTCCCATATCGGTAGGTTTTCATTTGCTACGAAGCATAAGCTAAGTTCTTATAGGCGACACTTAACGCTCGTCCGTCCGAATACTGCAGAATCATCCTCGGTTTATCCCATATTAACTCAATCGCCTAACGCCCCTAGTTCTCAGTTCATTTTCCGTCCATTTAGCGTATAACATTTTCTTATCTAGTAGAGGAATATCCCAGGGGGGAAACCGCTGCCTAATTGCTATTCTTATCAGAAACTATTACGTATCTCTTTCATGATCCACATTCTCCCGTGGCTTTCTACATAAGCTAATAGCCCACATAGTGATTTAAAATCCAGGCGCAGAGCCGTCCAGATTTTAATGTGCTATTTTCCCAATTAATCTTTCCGCATTAGTTATAGTAACAGATATTAAGCTTTGCAACTATATAATTATAATAGTCTACCGCCATAGATAATTAGTGGATTAGTAGTGATTAGCAATGGATTTATAAAGATTCGCACTATAAGGGCGCTGTTAAGAGTCCTACGTATATTTTTAGCTTTATGTTGTTAAAAAAAAATTGCTCTCTCTCATCCAGATCTAGATGCTCCAATTATAGATGCCCTTTAGGATAGGCTCGCCCTTATCTAAGGTTGGCTTTCTCGCCACTACCCTACTGCATCTAATGTTGGCCATCTAGATTATAAACTAAAATAAGCGGGTTAATTGTTAGCTATTTCCACCCTCTCAGCATAAGTATTTAAGCAGAGATAGATCCACCTACCTTTTATGCGATTGCCGTAGGCGGCAGCCTCGCTCTCTTATTCCTCATTAAGTTTATAGCTTGGCTGACTCGATCCTCAGGCCTTGCCAGAGGCTGACACAGAAATATTTCCGGCTTCCCACGCTCGTAGGTTGACATCGCTTCTTTGGGCCGTGGACTACCGCGCAGGTCTCCTTCCAACTAGTCTGCCTTACGGTCCACATCTTCTGTGCAAGCTTCAGGGTGCCGTCTGCGAAGGAAGCGAGCGTTCGCGCGTGCCACTTCTCCCCAACTAACATAACCCCTCCCTACTTTGGCTCTCAGCTCCATTTGCGACATGCTGGGGGTCTTCCTGGCCACGTACCATCTGTGTCATGCGTCCACAAGGACCATGTCTGTGGTGACAGGGTTGCTCCACGTACTAATCCACGCGCACAAACATGGCACCATCAACGGTCTAGAATGTGGTAGTAAATCGGATCATCTCCTCCTCACCAAAACGATACCTCTTCTTATGCTTTTTCACAACCAGGTCTTCCTTGGTCAAGGGTTTCCTTACCCACGAACTAACTATATTAGCAAGAGCGATATTCTATTGCAGGATAAAGAGAACCTACATCGTATACCGCAGCCCCAGCTTTATTATTAATAACTTTACTTGTGATTTAAATAAAGCCAACGAAAAATAACTTTAAAAAGTATCTACTAAGTTAATAGTAATATATTTCTTATCATCGATCCTACCTTTACTAAGGAAGCTATAGAAGCTAAGGAAATCTATAATATAATAATTCTCTCGCGTCGCGTCTCCTCTTCACCTTAAGTACTTAATTTATCTATTTAAATTTTATAAGTAGTAACTCTCTAATAATAGTTAAGTAGATATATATTTCTTACTTATAATATCTTATAGCGTAATTCTAGTTATAGAGAGTCTTATCTATACACGCTATAATATCTAGAACGCTATTTTCTAGCTTATAAATACCTAGCTTCTATATATTTATAGTACTTCTATTTAGTAGCTACTCTAAGTTATTAGTTTTCTAGAGTATACTTATTAAAGATTAGTAGATTATTTTAGAGGGTGGGATATAGGTATAAAGAGGAAGAAAAATAAGAGAGAGAAAGTATTATATTAATAGGATTAAAGGAGGTAGAGTTAGAAGATAAGTAGAAAAAAAGATTAAGGATTAAATTAAACTACTAAGCTTACTAAGATAATTTAGAATAGCTACTACTCTACTATATAGTTAGTAGGAATAAGAAAGGTTAAGAGTAGTAGAGTATATAGAATTATATAAACTTTAAATTAGAATCTATAGCTATAGTAGAGATAAAGCTAGAGTATAAGTACCTTACTACTATATTCTTAAGATACTAAGTAGACTTAGCTACTTTCTTAATAAAGAATAGTTCTCGCTATAATTAGAATCCCCTCTTATACTAATCTATACTATTTATTAGGTATAAATTTAATATTATCCTTCTTAATTTTAGATTACTTATACTTTTTAAAAATCTTAGCTTACTTCTTAATCTTTATCTAATATATTGTATAGCCCTAGTCTATAATATTTAATATATATATATTAAGTTATTTATAGGGTTCTAAATCTAGATGTAATAGATATATATCTAGCGTATATACGTACTAGTTCTCTACCCTATTCTTCTACTCCTCTTGCTAGTATATATATATAGTTACGTTTAGTAGAGAAAGGGTAAGTAAGAAGATAAATAAGTTATAATCTATATTATTTTATAGGGTACTATAATCCTATTATAGATATTAGTAAAGTATACTAAGATAGGATAGTTATAATAATATAAATAGATAAAGGTACGTACTTATAAAGCCTTTTCAGCTATATTAGCGAATTTACTATATTTATCCTTTTTCTCCTTTATAGTTATATCCTTAATATTCTTCTTACTAGCTATAATATAATTCCACTAATAGATAGTATTAATAAGCGACGCGCCTCTATAAATATATTAATTCTCTACCTCCCTTAGAAGGGTATCTTATATCTTAACTTCTACGATAAAGAAAGGTAGGTAGAGACTCTTTATAAGCTTATAATAGTACGTATTAAGAATAATACGAAGGCTTAGAGAGATATCCTACTTCTATAATCTATACGTAATATTAGGCTAGGGTTATTCTATATATAGTAGAGTTTTAAATAAGATATCTAAGGTTTTATTACCCTTAAAAAGACTTAAAGTTAGTTTCTATTATAGTAATTATTAAGCCTAGGACTTACTATATATAAAGTATTTAGGATATAGTCTTTAGTAAGGTTAGCCTCTAAAATATATTTAAGGAAGTCTATAACCTAGACTTATTTCATCTATTCCATCACCTTATTATTATTTTTTAGTGAGCTCTTATTAATAATATAACACGATTTTTACTTTAGAATATACTAAATATTATATATTAGTATCCTCTCTATAGAGGAGAAGTACCTTTTAATAGCTTCTTTTAGTAAGAGTATATTATTATATAATATTAAAGAATATCTTTATAATATTATAATCCCTAATACCTTCTCTTTAATTACTTACCTATATCTTTTTAAGGCCTTTTTATTATTATATAAGAATTATTTTAAGATAAGATTATTATAAACTTTTAAGAGTATTATAATATTAAGTTTATTAGATTTAAAATACTCTAAGTAAGAGTTTAATAAGTTAGGTTCTTAAGTATAATTATTATCTACTAGTATAGATATTAATAATACGTGATATTTTAAAGAAGAGAGACTAAGAAGTAAAGAGAAGTAAGAAGGTAGAATAAAGATAATTAGATTTAATTATAAGTCTAGCGATATAGACTAAAAAAGGACCTAATAGGTAAGTAAAAGTATTAGCTATATATAGTATAAAGTATTAATAGTAAAGCTATATAGAGTAATTCCTCTTACTTTATTCACTTAATAAATAATAATAGTATTATTTAAGGGAGATAATAGCCCTATAATATTATAATAGTAATACTTATCTATACCTCTTAATTAGTTAGTAGCTAGCTTATAGAGAGATAACTATAAATATAGTAGAAGAAATAAAAGAGAATAGGATAGGGCTATACTAGTATTAAAAGGTAAGGTTAAGGGGAGCTAGAGAATATAGGCTCCGGTAATAAGGGAGATAAGATAAGGGCTAGGACTGTGGTTGCCCTAGCAACGCCAGCGATAGGCGGAGGTACCGAGGTATCTAAGGTAACCAGTAGATTCTAAAGCTCAAAGCTGGCGGGAATATCTAGACTCTCAAATTCTACAATATCAGCGATCTAATACTGGCTCAGTTGCGCTGATTACAAGGACTTAGTGCTAAATCATCAACCAAACGCCACAAGAGCAACCTTGGTGACGCCTTCTATGTCCCACGCCCAAACATCCCCACCAATGGAGCGACCCCGCAATACCCTCAAGCGAAAAGAGCAAGGGATGAATATAGACTGTAGTGGACGTCTTAACATAGGCGACAATCCTAGGAAGGTCAGCGATCCGTCCCTAAGTCCTCCCACTTAGGTATCGTGGAGTTAGGTGGGAGCATCCTGGACTGCGCAACTATCCTTTACCTACTCCCCGAATGATATAACTTGTCTATCCCGAGACTTCGAGCCCTAAACGAGATACCCTCAATGAGCTTCGTTGCGTACGGTCTAGCGTCGGATGCTTGCAAGCCTTTTAAGGATATAGAGATGACCTATACGATAGAAATATTAGTAGACAATCTCTTAATGAACATAGAATTAGAGATTATTCTCATATAACTCTAGAGTACGCTAGCTTTCTACTAGCATAATACTAGCTAAGCTAATACTTATAGGAATAAGAAATACTTTAAAAGGCTAACGGCTGAGGTACTATATTAATCCCCTATAAGCTTAGTATATAAGCTATTAAAACGTAGAGAGGTTAGATAGGAGCTAGGATTTTATTACCGATATACTATTAAATATAGCCTTTTATTATAAATATAGTCGAGATAAGAACGCTTTATATATTATAATTATTCTCCTATAAATATAATATATAGTAAAGGGGAAATAGGAGTCTCTGTTTATAGTAAATAATATGTATATCTAGCTTATAAAACTAGATAACCCTCGTATAGAACTAGAACTAACTATTTATAGTTAAAGTCAATGCCTTTAATAGGCACTTCTACTGGTCCTCCCTTGGTATAAGCCTTTAGAAAAAGATTGAATACGCAGAGACTCCCAACCGAATACATAACGACGTTGCGCCAGTCTACAAGTCGCTGAGTCTGGAGGACTGGGGATATCGTTCAGTCAGACGACGGATAGCTACTGAAGGAAATGGCCATGTTCTGTGGCACTGAGGTTAAAAGAGCAGGCGGCAGGCGGCTATGAACTCAAGACTCGGGCACAGTTGGCTTTATGGATGGCTGCAGGATTGACGAAGAGCCACAGTGTACGGATATGCTCTGATGCTGATTGTGAAGATGGCAGGCAGACAGATACAACACCAATCAGAGACAATTCACTAAGCCAAACTTAGTAGTAACAGGAGAAGGTGCATACCGGCGCGACGTCACCGACTAGGAACAAGGGGTCGGATACCCAACGGAACAGCACCAGGGAGTGGACAAAGCGAAAGGGCTGGATGGCTTTCTCCCCTCGCTGTGACAGACTATGTGTGGGCACCAATGGTACCTCTATTTCGCATAGCATAGTTATTGGACAAATCGAAGCTTCACACCGTGATTCTACTCCTCTCCCATCAAGTTCGCAAAGATCTCCGATGAGCTCATACCGTTACAGCAAGTTCAAGTCGCGCGTTTATTCACCATTCTCAATATAACGATTCAAGAACCTTTCCGACTCTTCAACCTCCTAGGTCTGCACAGTCAATCAGGGTGAACAAGTACGCACGGTATATGCTGTGCACCAACCACAGCTAAGAAGCAACATCTCGTATCCATACAGCTCCTGGAAGTTCGAGCCATGCCCCCCATCGTGACAGTCGTTCTCCGAGTGACAAAGGGTGGAATGGAGAAGGTACTAGCTGAAAAGCAAGATCTCGTATCCACCTAGGTTAGGTCCAGGAAATTCAAGCCATGCCCGTCCGTCGCCTTGACGATTTCCGTTCCCCAACTAAGTGATGAAGCGTAGAAGGAATGGCGAAAGTATCCCACTATCCCCTTACCCGGCAAAGGAAATCCCTACCTAAACCTCGCAACCCAAGCTATCTCCAGCTTCCTATAAAACCCCATCCCTTACCCTCTACCCACATTCCCTCCACCCTCCCCCAAACCAACTCAACTCCAAGAAACCAACTCCTAAGCCCAAAAACACCCATATAGCCACTCCTCCATCTCCCTCCACTATGCCTCATTCATGCCAATCTCATCTAATCCAACCCCATGTAATCCAATCCAATCCAATCAAATCCTCTCCCATCCAACCCCCTTCGTTGCCTCAACACCAAAACCAAAAGTAAAGAACCATCCTTCCTTCCTTCATTCCTTCCTTCTCCTCCTAGGCTGGGCTGGGCTGGGCTGGGCTGCTGGGCTGGATAGGAGTTAGTGGTGAGAGGGGGGGGGATAAAAGGGGAGGGGAGGGGAGGGGAGGCGCAAGAGCTGATGTGCGTGGTGAAAGGGGGGGATTGAGATAGAGAATGAATGGGTGGGGATTAAGAATAGAGGGAAGGAAGAGATGGGGGAAAGGGGGGGGGGGGGGGGGGGGCAAGAGGGAGGTAGTGTGGTGAGAGGAGGGAAGGAGGGAGAATGAGAATAGATTGGGAGGGGGATAGTGAGAATGGATGGAGATGGGGGGAGGAGACGTGGTGGATGTACAGGATTTAGAGATAGGAGGGAAGGGTGGTGGCGTGCTGAATGAATGATTAGAAGGTGGGTAGCTGAGGGTGAAAAGGGGAGGGGGGGGGTAATTGATTGATGGCGGGGATAGACACAGACACGATAAATACACGCATGAATGAATGAAAGGAGAACCTTGGGTTTTATTTTAAAGGTAGCAACTGCTCTGTTTTGAAAGTACATATATCCCAATCCCAATTCAACACAGCCACCCACTCTCGCTATCTCGTTTCACGTGCTAAGGTACAGAGCTGGGAGCTGGGAATGAGGTGGCTTTAGTTATATGATTATGAAACTTCCAGTGTCTCGTGGCTGTAATACTTGATTGATTGATTGATTAGCTCAGCGCGGCTTAAGCCTGATGTGATGAAAGCGTACTTACAAGAGATTTTGGGTGAGAAGTGCGGCCTTTTGTTCTGGGATTCAGAGGTCTTTCTGCCGTACTTGTGGAGTGGGTTTGTGCGTGGGGAGGGTCTTTGCGTGGAGAGGGGTTGTGAGTGAAGACGCGGAGCAGTAGAGGAGTGACGCCCCGCTCGTAAAGACACGGCCCTTTTGCAGAGACGCTCCCCACTTGCAAAGACCGTCCCCACTTGCAAAGACCGTTCCCACTCACAAAGACCCTCTTGCACCGTACCGTCTTCCCCGTACTCTCCTGCCTTCCAGTAGTGTCGCTACAGGTATAAGCCATGGCGTCAAAGCCATTCACGAGATGAGATGTTTGTATCGCCAATGTATGTGCCGGTTTTCCTGGATGTAGGCCGCATCGTATGATCCTGGTATTCCCATCTTTATTCCTGTGCTTAAGACATCCCCCTTCCCTACTGGCGAATCCCCTCTTGCACCGTACCGTCTCCCCCGTACTCTTCTGCCTTCCAGTAGTGTCGCTACAGGTATGAGGCCCGGCATCAAAGCCATTCACGAGATGAGATGTTTGTATCGGCATGATGTACGTGCCGATCTTCCTGGAAGCTCCTTGATCGCATAATGGTGGTGTTCCCAAACGAAGGGGATAGAGGATGCCTGCTGGATGAAAAGAACGGTAACGGGTGGCAGATGTATGATGCTGATTGTCTCTGGAGTGGAAACGTATTCAAGGGCAAAAATCTGATTGGCTTGCAGATCGAGTCACATACTCGATGGCGGATACAAGGGATTCGTAAGACCCAGAAACGTTGGCTACACGCAAAGTCATAAAGTGCTGTCTTCCATGGCCCTTGTAATCGCTCCATTCTCCATCCAAGTCCCTAGCAAGAAGAAGCAGTAGATCAAGTATCCACAGACTCCGCCGCAGTGCCAGAAGCAATTTTGGCCCTGATTTTCGCGACAACCTCCTCGGCGGCATGCCTATTCGTTAAAACACCCTAATCGATAATATTATATAGATCACGCGTTAGCTTTACTAGCTCCTCCTCTCGACTTATAAGATAATCAGCCACGCGATTTATATGGAAGACTTTAGTGCTATTAGATATAACCTAATACTAATTTATAAATATCTTAGCTAGGTTAGGGTTCTAGTAGTATAAGAAGGTAAAGGAATACTTGTTAGGGCCGGAAAATATATATAGAATATTAGCTACTTATTCTTATACTATATAATTTAACTATCGACGCGTATTAATAATAATAGAGCTATCGCGTATAGCCTAGTTCTCTACGGGACTAATACCTTCTTCTATAGATCTAGCCTTAATTATAAGGAAGAGGTAGTGTATGCTGGGATAGACTCCTAGGAGAGAAGAAACTTTCCGGGGGAGTTAGTAGTTTTTAGGGTCTGGAGGGCTCTACTTAAGGCCAAGGGTCCAATCTAGTTGAGGATTACTAAGACCGCTAGTTTTCTTAGTAGCTTTAGAATAACCTAGAAGAGCGATCTTAATAAACTTATAGTCTTATATCTAATATAATCTATTATTATTATAGTCTAGCGTGGTAAAAACTACTTTATTATTTAAAGAGCGGTCTTTAGTAGGTATATTATAGCTCGTATCTATAACTTTAGGGATAACCTTTACACTAAATATTACTTTATTAGGGTATAATTTTCCTCTATTCACTTCCTTAACTTATTTATTAACCTATTTATTATTCTTAAACTATAAACCCTTATAATAATATTTATAATTTTACTTTTAAAATTAGTAGGATAGATATACTAGGCTATATAATTATTAATAAATATACTACTTTTAGCTAAAGAAGCTCGGACGTTATGAAGATTATTTAGGAGTTTAGGGGAAGCGGAGCTAGAGCTTGTGTTGGATTTGGCTAGGGTTAGTGGACTAGGTTGCTGTAGAGGCAATATAAGGTTAGCTAGCGTCTAGAGACTGAGGAGTTCTCTCCGTACCTGCGTAAATACTTGCGTTCGAGATATGTTGGCTCCGACAGTAGCTCTTCTCAGATTTGATCTTGTGCGTTGAGATATGGGTTCGATATAGGGCTGTTTGTTGGGATGGTGTGCAGGCTCTGAGTACTGTTGCTGGTTCAACTCCGGAATTTTGGGCTGTTCAAGCTCGAGACCGCGTTTGCGCTTCCCATGATGTTGGAATTGGGACGGTATATCACATATGGTGGGGGTAGGTTTAAGTACATGACTGGTCATGGGGGGGGTGTGGGTGTTGGTCTTAGTCTTTATCTCTTTCCGTAGAGGAGTGAAAGGACCAGTATTATCAAGCCAAGCCTCCACTATAAAGGCTCGACTAATGGGAATGGAGGAAGATATAAGGTCGAACATGTTTGTGGGTAGGTATATTGTTGTTATAAGTGGAACAAAATATACCCCTAAATATCAGCCCTACTAGAAGAGTTCTGACCCCCAACCGCACAGCCCTACGGGGCTGATGCCTAGCTGGCCCTAAAGCTGGTCCCTAAGGAATCCAGATTTAGGCTCAAGAAACCTAGCTTTGGGGGTTAATCTCATCGCCTAGGTAACCCGACTAGAGGGTAGCTCCAGGGGGCAATACGGTTCAGAGTAAACCCTTCTATGCTTGGCGTTTGAGCTGCGGGCTATTAACGAAGATAATCATGGGGCGGTAGTAATCGCACATCTTTCCAGTGCTATTATTTCACCACTTTCTCCGCATTATTAACTAGAGACGGTTAGGAAAGAGTTCTACAAGGTACGCCTGGTACGGCGCGCTAGTGGCAATTTTGCCGCTAATTTGGCGCGCCCTATAAATTGAGTCTCACGCGTGAATTTCGCGTTTCTAGCGCGTCACACACTAAAACCACGTCTTAGTGTTTCAATAAGGCTATGGACGAAGATTACTACTACTTTTATATCTAGCGAGCATACGTTAACATTATGAAGCGTTTATTACTAAGCTAGCCTAACAATAATAACGCCATACTAACTTTGAAATCAACCACAATAGCTAGCTTCTACTTCATTAAGGTTATTACTCATAGTATCAGAATATATATAACATAGATCTACGAGGCTAACGACCTAGTCGATTAATAGAAGCGTTTAGTTTAGATCTCAGGCTAGTAGCGCACTAACATCTCAAAAAACTAAGAATCGTGATTCAACCAAAACAGGCTCACCTAAACTTATACTCCGGCTTAAAGAAACCAATATATTTAACATGTCCGAAACTTAATAAAGAGACTACGACTAAATGGAATGAAAGAAAGAAAGCAGGAATACCTATATGCTAGAGAGTCAGAAGATATTTAGTAGGAACCGAGGCCATGGCGTGTTCTTGTAGATTTCTTCGGGTACTACTCGGAGGGAGGTAAATAACAGGACGAGGATTGTAAGTCGTGCGATTGTGTATAATATACTAATACTGATAGTGAGAAAACGGGAGAGTTGATTGTAAATCCGCTCTAACTCATAGCTCCTATCCTCAAGATACTCGACTCTAACCTTCATGGTGATCGTTAAACGAAGACAGCAGATGGTAGAAATTTTAGGTACGATAGGATCGAGCTTGGTTTTGAGATACTCTTCGTATTCATCCTATATTTCAGCCGCCTTAATGTACTGATTACCCATATCCTTTAACAATAAAAGTAACCCCCTAAGCGCCTTATAGAGATTAAAGTCTCTGCGACCCTCTTTAGCTTGGACTATTAAGGGTCTTAATTCTCTTAAAATTCCCACATTCCACAAAATCCATCTTTGATCGCCACAAGTGATCTCCTTGGCCTGAGGTGGTAGATCGGCCTGGCCATTTAGTGCTTTGTCCCAGTCGCGAGTGCCAGGGTCTAGAGAGCGGAGAGCAAACCAACTTTCCGGGGGCCAACTTAAAAACTCGGGGTTTTGCATTAACAGGTGCCACCAAACAGGTGGAAACTGTTCGAGCGGGGCTAGGCTGCTAACGAGAGACGAAATATACATGTTAGTTGTAAAGGTTGTTGAAAGGAAGCCTAAAAGGAGGCTGACCCCTAGTGCAAGACTAGGAAGAGCGCTGGTTGCTAAGCTTGCAACTCGCCATAACACTAGTTCAGCGTTGGTAGGAAAATCGAAATTCCATGCTAGACAGTGGAGACCGCCGAAGATTAGCGAGGAAATTGCCATTAAACCCCATATCAAAGGCGTATCTCCTTGCATCCAGACTATGTCATTCTTAATTCGCTTTCGGTCGAAGTGATAAATGAAGTCCTTTGCCATTGAAGGAGCTAGGAGACGGTTGACAAAGCCCTAGTTGCGTTTATCGGCAAGTAAAAACATCGGTATTCTCAAGGTCGTGGGTGTGACAATGTCTTTCGGTTTCCACCAGTTTACTACATACGTTGCGACCGCCATCAGCGAGAAGGCTACAGTTGCAATCTCAAGCTGCGTGACAGGAAGTTTCGTAATGCCCCGAGTTGCGACGTTCAAGATGAGCCAGAGGATTTGCGAAATGGCGATAGCTTTTAGAAGCTAATCTGCCTTGCTTTTATCCTCGATATCCTCCTTCTCAAGAACTAAATCCTTGAGTGGACACGTCGCTTCCTTATCGCACTTCTCGATAATGCCGTATGCGGTGGCCGGATGAGTCACTTGCCTACCATCTAAGGCATCGCCAGAATCGATGTATAGCAGTCCCCCCATGTTCGCGTACAACGAATGAACCAATGTCCAACTACAAGTTTCTGGCCACGTATCGCGAATGGTGCGTCTGGATCGTATGGTCCTAACCATATCTCGGCCCTCGATAACTTTTCCTGAGTTCTCAGCTTGTACCTCGCCCGCCCCCTAATCGCTAATAGCTCTAGTCGTGGCTAGATTCTCCGTATGTGGAGGTTCAACATTGTAGTCATCAATATCGTCCGAATTCATCTCCACATTCTCAGTGGCGTCATGGAAGCTTCTGGTCTCTTTCATCACTGGGGAATCTAGAGCCATATTCTCAGTTGCATGTCTTTGGTCGCTTGAATGGGCTTTGCGGATAGATCCATGTCTTTCCGCAGAGCTACTTTTCTGGAGCTCGTCTTGCTCATGCTTGTTGACCTTTGGTAGCCAAGGGAGTCCTAAGAGCTTGTAGAGAAGTCTCATTCGAGGTCCGAACTCGGCCTTCCAGGTCACTTCCTTATAAATTTCAGCATCCTTAATCTCTACTCTCGTTTTCCAACGCAATCTAGCTTCCTCCAACCTAACATGCATAGAATACAAATCGGCAACTGCTAGTTGAAGTTCGCAGACGGCCTTCGAAAAGATGAATTCAGGAAATAGGATAGTAATAGCCATCCATTTTATCTTACGTAGGCCTCGAGTCCACGCGCTGTCGTCGGGCGCAGGCACATTAAGATGCAGAACCGTCCAGGTACTTGCGAAAATGGTGCTCAGGCAACCGTAGACAAGCATCAGAGTACCACGTTGTGTCGGACCTGCTTTCCATCCAACCTTTGCCTACTATCCATCTGATGCTGTTCCTGTGGTGCGGTTGTCTTCTGCACAAACGAGAACGCTGAACAAGGCAAGAAAGAGAAAGAATAAGGCCAGTTGAGCGTTCATAGTGAATGATTTACAGCTTTTACCGCTTTCATAAGTCCTCAAGTAAGACACAACGAAGTAAATTCCAGATACCAATCTCGAAAGCAGAATTTGAGAACGTAGCAAGACGCTCGGTAGGGGTGGAAGTGGAAAGGATTGTAGTGGTAAGGTAAGACCTACTCTAGCGCTAAAAACTTAGCTCCCGAGACTAACCTTAGTGTTCATACACTGATTGGAGACGTATCCAACCACCTATATAACCTTATTATTATACTTAAAAGAGTTTACCTAGTAAATTGCTATACCCCATTACATCTGCAAATCCAAAACACCTTTTTTTTGGCCCCGGGCCAAATAGCTAGACCGCCGGCCCTGGGGAGCCCCGGGCCCTAGGGGCAAGCCTCTAGTGGCGGCCCCTAACCGCCCCTAATAGTCACTAATATAGCGCGTACGGCCCGACCGGGGGCTATCCTACAGGGCCCGGGCGCAATCTATGGGGCACCCCATCTGCCCCATCTATTCTATCCACCACCCCTATCCACCACCTAGCATATCGCTGCCAGCATACATCCGCGCATAGAAAATGACCGAATCGCGCGATTCTGAGCATTAAAATTTGTCAGACCGGGTCTATATGAGGCATTGATACCCCCGATAATAGCGAGATTGTATTTGAGCCTAGTAGGCTTTGTGGAGGAGTACCAGCGCTTTCAAGTGCTTCCCAGCAAACTTCTAGGGATGACCGTTGCTGAGGATCCGACATCTTAGCCTCTTTCAGAGATATACTGCGGAAGCTTCTATCAAAATGCTCTAGGTTTTCCATAAGATATCTATATGAAGTCATCTTGTCGAGTTCCTCGCCGTTCTTTGCGTCTCTTCGGCGGTATGGCTCCCATCTTTAAGGGTCAATCTCGCCTGCACCATCCTTTTGGCTCATAGTATATTCAAACAGCTTCTCTGGATAGTCGTTCCGACCAGCGACTTGACAGGCTATGCCTACAACAGCAATATCTGAGGAAGTAGTGTTGTATTCCACCTCTTATGTAGCTTCGACGCTTGGCCACAGAGGGCAGGTTCGCGTTGGAGGCGGATTCTTTGGGAGCAGCGGAGGGAGCTCTGGTGGTGTGAGAGCACATGGCTGCGGAGCTGGCGGCGGAGCAGAAGAGTGGAGCGGAAGATCGTTGCGCTGGCGATGGATTTGGTAGTAGAGCTTTCACCTCTTTAAATTTCCGACTAAAAGCTTATCTAAGCTCTTGATTTGTTGCGGGGTGAAGCCGGTCATAGTGGCGAGGGGTTTTGATTCAAGGAAGGAGCTTCTTTTAGGTTCTAGGATATTCAGTGGAATCGAATGCTAATGGAAAGGATCAGTGGCTTATAAAGGCGCTGATTGATGGGCGGATTTTTGCGACGTTGCGCTTTGCAGCGATGGAATTCAATCACAGTGGAGCACTTTAGCAGGAGCATGCCATTTATTTCGTAGTCTAGCAGAGTTACGTCAGATTTCTGTCCTCGAGAGCCGCAAATTGGTTGATCACGTTCGACCAAAGCATACCCAACGGGCTTTCCGTGATAACCATGTTGATGTATGGTAATTTGGAAAGGTTAGTCGATCCTATGACCCGTTGTCGCCAATAGGCTCTGGGTTAGTGAACTCTTTTACGATTGTGGATGTAACTAAGCTTGTCTACTATGATATGCTTCTCTATTTGCTATTACTTTACCAGTTCATTCCTTTTATTTCGTGTTTCTATAATGAAGGCTATTATAAGTGCGGTGCTATACTTAACAGGCCTTCTTAAGCCTTGACATGTATTCTTTCAGCCGTAGGTAGGGGTCAATATTATTCTAAACCTTGCTATCTTTATTACCTCTTAGCTCTGGGAGCCCGAACTGCTTCACAGTAAAGCTAGCGCCGACATTGCTATAGTAGCTAGCTTAGTACATGTCATAAGTATTAAGGAAGGTAATTATAAAGGCTCCTACAAATGCATTTCTAGTACTAGTTAGGTCGACTATTTTAGGAGATAATTGCTTAGCTACTCCTCCTAAAGGCTCATAGTACTAGGTTAGCCAATAAGAATAACTTCTAGACGCGACAAAGCACCCTCTTTTACCTATCCTCATAATAATAGTCGAGCCGAAATCAACCAACCTAAGAGCAAGCCCCCGGATCACGTCTATATTAATAGTTTCCGGAGTTGAATATCTAAAAATCGTAGCAAGCTCGACGTGATTAGGCGTGAAAACATCAACTTTCTATACCGCCTGAAAGAATGCGTTGTGGTTTACGGGAGTATATAATAACAGCCTTGGTTCCTAGATGAGTAGAGGCTTAGCTGTAATATTAGCTCTACTATATAGTATAAGAAGGAGCTTAACCTAAGCCTTAACTTCTATAGGATCCGTGAGAAAGTAGAAGCTTTAAGTGCTAAGCAATATAGTAAACTTAAAAAGAGATAGGAATATTAGAAGGATTGGTGAGAGATACTAAAAACTTTTCTCTAGCTTAATTAATAACTAGAATTAACTAGAATTAATCCTTTATAGTATATACTTACTATCTTAAGATACATCTTTATATTTAAGATAAACCCTAGTTATATATAAACCTCGCTCTACCTTAATAGCTAGGCTTATCCCCTAAGACTTAAGCTTCTTCTTGATAGAAAGGGGAAAGTTATTTCTAGCTTATATTATCTAGCTAATAGAGGTTACCTATATCCTAGGGTAGAATAATTAAGCCCTAAGTATGCCTAAAAATCTTCGTTAAATCTTCGTAATTCCTCTCTTATTTTTACTAGGTAACGAAGTTAAAGTATCTTACTATATACTCTAGAGCCGCTAATAATATCTATTAGGGGCTCTTCTAATAAGATAATTATCTTATTAAGTATAACTATACCTAGGCTTATAAAGAGAATCTCTAGTCGTATTTAAGAATATTATATAACGGCTTAATATTATTAATTCGACTATAGTATATCCACGTAGAGATTATTAATTCAGTGGAAAGGCTAAATAATACCTAAGATTTCCGTGAAAGAGCGAGGGGGGGGAGAGAGGGAAGTAAGAACGGGCATAGTAATAGTAAGCTTAGTTATATACGTTAAGATAAAGTAAAAGCCCTAGACCTAATTAACGCTTCGAAAGCACTTTATCGTATTACTATATACATACTATCTTACTAGTCCTAAGTCCCGAAAGTCTATTTATTTAATGTTCTTATTTAGCTTAGAGCTTAATTAAAATAAATAATTCTTATATAGATAAAAGGGTTTACCCCTTAACTATATAGATCTATTAAATACTTATATTATAATTAATAAAAGTTCTTATTTATATATATATAGTATATTAAAGAAGCTAGATTATTTAGACGTAGTTATAGAGTTCGTATATTAATAAGATAATTATCTACCTATAGCTTAAGGTCTTATTAATTAGAGAGCGAACTTACCTTAAATATTAATATAACTATAGGACTTAGAAATCTAGGAGTAGTTTATTATTAGTAATATTACCTATAGAAAGACGTAAAGAGATAAGGAGATAGTATACTAACCTAAGTTAGATTAGCTTTATTATTTTACTCCTTCTACTCTTCTAACTTCTAAATTCTAACTATTAATTTTATATTATTACTAGAACTCTAGTACTAATATCTAAGCTTATCTTTACCTTCTCTTTATATAAGTATCTTATATATTACTAAGATACTAAAATATTTAAAGTAGCTTATAATCCCTAGTAGAGTATCTATAAAGAGTATAGAATATTATTTACTACTAACTATATTCTTCTTATATACTATATTATATAAATTATCTATATATATCGCGTAAATATTTATAGATATTTAGTAATACCCCTAAGTCTTTAAATTACTAAGATTCCTTCTTAGTTATCTATTACTATCTTTATACTCCTTAGTACTATTATTTAGAGTCTCTCTTAAGAACTTTCTAATTAGAATATTAGTAAATCTATAACCCGTAATTAGTGGTATACTAAGAGTTTTTAGTGAAAATAGTATATTTAGCTATAAATTAGCTATAAAATAACTATAAACTATACTAAGCAACGCTTTCTTTTCTAAGATCTCGTAAGATCTTAAAAGATATCTAGAGATCTCTATACCTAGGGGATTTATTATTTTTACGACTATATTATAGTCTTATTTAAAATCCTTTTAAGTATAATCTTATAATACTACTTCTAGAGCCTAGCTAGATCTTATAAGACTACTACTATTAAGGCCTAACTAGATCTTATAAGATTATTACTATTAAGGCCTAACTAAATCTTATAAGACTACTACTATTAAGACCTAACTAAATCTTATAAAACTTTCTTAGCTAGTTTACTTTTCTTTATAAGTAGTTACTATACCTTTCTTTATAACTATATTATTATAAAAGCCTACTTAAGATAAATATTAGTTATTATTAAAGTATTTAACCTCTATAGCTTTATATAATATCTAGTATATAATCGCCTCTTTTTATCTAAGTTGGTAGGCTCTCTTTAATATTACCTAGTAGGTAGTAATATTATATATTAGCTTTATAAGTTTTATAATAGTAGCTTCTATAAAAGTATAGCTTATACTTCCTATACTAACCTAATTAAGTAGTTAGTCTAGTTTATTATTTCTATAGCTATTAGCTTATCTTATTATTATATATTAATTCGAACTTTTCTTTTATTTTCTATTTATTATTACTACTATTAAAAAAACTTTTTAGTTTTATACTTAAGCTTTAAGTTCTCTCTAATATATTAAAGAGTTTAAATTAGTATAGTCTTTATAATAATAGGGTATAATATAAATTAGGCTTACTAATAATAAGAAGCTTAAATTTCTAAATTTTAGAAGATTTTTATAAAAAAGATCTTACTCTTTTAATAATTAATATTATTTTTAAAAAAGATAATATAATAAGTACCTTCGCGCCTATATATAAAGGTATAATTAAAAAGACCTATATTAGCTTATATAAGTCTATTATAAGGTACTTCTAATATTAGTTCTAAAGGTAGCTTCTTTTTATTTACCTAGTTTTTTGATTCTTATTTATAGTAATAATCTCTTTATTTATTTAATAGTATTTAGTTATTCTTCTATACTATTAAAGCTATAGCTAGTAGAAAGCTTACTACGCGTAGTAGACGCGTACTCTTAATACTTATAGTCGATTATATACTTATTAATTACGGCTCTATTAATTACTCTATATAATAAGTTAGCTAATACTAATATTCTAAATAGTATTTATAGGCTTACTTTAACTAGTTTATACACTCTTATTACTATTCTTCTATAAGTTACTAGAATATAACTTAGTATTATATTAAAAGCTAGCTCTTAGATATAAATATTATAGGAGTCTTTATATTAATTATATACTTCTTATTTTATAGCTTTTTAAGATATTAATAAAATTAGGAACTTAAAAGAAGTATACTAAAGATAGTTTTTACCGTAATTAAATTAACTTTTACGTCTTTTATTTTAGTTTATAAAGTATTTCTAAATAGTTTAATCTTAAGAATATAAACTCTCTTACTAAGATTTATAGAACTTATAGTAAATATTATATTATAAAGGTGATATAATAATATCTATAGACTCTAATAATATTATTTAATAAACTATTTAGTATAGTCCTAAATATTATAAAGAGCCTAAAGTATAAAGTTAGTCTATTATTCTTTATCCTCTCTAAGATCTTCTACTATCTTTTATTAATATTCTTATATTTATAATATTTATTAATTATTACTAATCTATAATAAAGGTATAAAACCTTTTAAGTTTATTTCTATATCTAAATTCTATACCTTAATATAGTTCTACTCTTTACTTTAGCCTAGCTTTTTTTAAATATAGACTTTATTAAGATATATTTTAATACTAGTTTTAAATATTTACTATAAAATATTTAACTAGTATATATTACTCGTCTTAATAAGATAGTTAAAGTAATTTAAGTACTCCCTTTTCTAATCCCTCTAAATATTAAAGGTCTTTAGTTTAATATATAATAACTATATTAATAAATTCCTACTATAGACTTTAATTTAAATACTTAGAAGGCTTATAAATTAACTAAATATTTATACTAAGTATTTTAATAACTCTATACTAATAAATCTTATTTAATTATATAATTAAGTTAGTAAGAGATACTATATATAAAACTAGTCTAAAGTAGAGTTTAATATTACGTACCTCGTAGTATAATTAATAAGGATATTCGAAGTATATTTATTTATTAAATATTTAGTACTAGGAATAGCTTAGTTACTTTATTTCTTTACTTACTATTAATCTCGTATAAGATTTTAAAGAGATTATATTATATACTAATAACGTCTATCTCTATAAATATTTAGATATAAGCTGAGTTAGCTTATAAAAGAGAAGTATAGAAAGATAGGTTCTACCTTTTCTAAACCTATCTTAATACTATAAAGCTTACTATACTAATTATCTTTCTCTAAATTAAACCTCGTAGCTATAAAGATTATTAGTTATTACTAATAGAAAATACTACTTTATATACTAGATATTAAGTATTTCTCCTTTTTATCGATTTTCTTCTATTATACGCTTCTATATCCTATTATAGATATACTTATACTTTTAGCTCTTCTTTATTATATATATCCTAAATAAGAAATTAGAAAATATTTAACTATAAGGGTTTATAGTCTTATTATACTTCCCTTACTATAACTAGGTTCTTATTATCTATATCCTTATAATTCTTAAGGTTTAATTTATTCTTAACTATTACTTACTTTAACTTAAAAATTAGTAAGAGCTTAGGCTATTTAATATATATTTATACCTTACCTATCTTATTACTATTCTATTCTTCCTCTACTCTATTATCTAATATCTCTACCTTACTACTAAACTTACTAGGTCTATAATTAAAGTTATCTAATTTTCTCTCCTCTACCTATATTCTACCTTTTTTTTACTTTCTCTTTCTATATAATTTAGAGTTAATATTACTACTAAAGTTTATATTATTACTATAACTATAATTAAAGTTTATAAGTAATTCGCTCTATTACTTTAAAAATACTATAAAATATAATTAATATTAAAAGGTAAATAGAAAATAGAATAAGATATATATAAACTATCACTAGAACTTAGACTAATTCTACCTTTTTTTAAGTAATATAATAGTAAGTTATAAAGGCTTCTATAGCCTCTAGAATAT
The DNA here is from genome assembly GCA_018257855.2 of Cladonia borealis. Classification (NCBI taxonomy): domain Eukaryota; kingdom Fungi; phylum Ascomycota; class Lecanoromycetes; order Lecanorales; family Cladoniaceae; genus Cladonia; species Cladonia borealis. The sequence goes on along the minus strand of JAFEKC020000009.1, from coordinate 75,841 downwards.
CCTAGCTTCCTAAGCTTAAGGTTTATTAAGGACTTAATAATAATAGAATAGAAGGGCCTAGTATTATATTAGCCCCTCTTCTTAAGTATAATTAATATTACTTACTAAGACTCTCTTATAATAGAATATAAATATCTAGAAATAAAAGCGCTTAAGTAAGTTAATATTAAATAATATTTTTAAGGTTATAAATTATAGAAATCTTAGTAAAGTCTCTAATCACGCTATCTTTATAGGCTAGGGCCTTATCTAGATAACTATTTTTAAGTTAATATCTTTAAAATTATATTTATAGTATATAATAGCTACCCTCTTTTAAATTTAGATTATTAGACTTAGAACTTTAAATAAAATCTTAGATATAAATCTTAAGAGGTACTATATATATAGTATATAGAGAGAATATATTAAACTAGAAATTCTTTTTTACTTAATAATATAAAGAGAGTAAAAGATAAATAATCTCTAACCTAAGACTCCCTCTAAAGTAACTATATTCGCTAATTAGTCTTCCTATTTAATAATCTTTTACTTAACTCTAACTATCTTTAAAGTATCTAATATAATATTATATATTTATAAGTCTCTAATAATCTTTACTACCTACTAAAAAAAGCTAGTAATTCTAATATTCTTTCTATACTCTATTAAGTATTCTATATTAATTCTATCCTATTTAATAAAAAGCTATAAACTAATTTTATTCTAAGCCTTAGTACTTAAAATAAGGGTTTTATACTTAATAATATTTATAATAATATTAATTAGTATTATAAGTATATCTTATATATTACTTAGATCACTAACTCTAAAATTTTAAAGGTCTAAGTTCTTAGTTCTTTATTATAATTAATACCTACTTATAATTAAGAGAATACTATTATTATAGTTAAGAGAATAATAAAAATAAAACTAAAGATATAATTAAGGTAAAAAAAATAGAACTACTATAAATATATTTAGAAAAAAGTTATAATAAATATATTAAGGAAATCTTATAAGATTTTTAATAAAATCTTCCTAAAATCTTATAAGATTTTATAGACTAGGCCCTTTCTTACCTAGTAATTATAAGTAGTAGTAATTTTACCCTTATTATTAAGTATAGCTAGGCTTAATTAACTTAGCTATAATAATTTTATTACTAGGCTATAACTATATTCTATATACTATCACCTTATTTATCTTCCTCTACTATTATATCTACTATTATAAATATATCCTATTTAAAGCCTATTTATAATATATATTTCTTATCTACCTACGCCTTAATTCTTATATCTAAATATAGTATATAAAAAGTAACTAGCTTTTTCTAACTAAGTTAATAGACTCTTTTTAATACTTACTAATAAATAGTAATATTATATATTAACTCTATAAGTATTATAATAATAACTTATATAAGAGTATAGCCTATACTTATTAAACTAACTAAATTAATTAAATAGTCTAGTTTATCTTTCTATAGCTATTTATTATTATTATTATATATTAACTTAAACTTTTCTTTTACTTTTTATTAAGTTTTATTACTATTAAAAAATATCTAGATCTTATATATAAGCTTTAAGTATACTTTAATATACTAAAGAGTTTAAATTAGTATAGCCTTTATAATAATAGAGTATAATATAGATCTAGCTTACTAATAATAAGAAGCTTAAGCTTTTAAATCTTAGAAAATTCTTATAAAGAATACCTTACTCTTTTAATAATTAATATTACCTCTAAAAAGAATAATATAATAAATACCTTTATACTAAAATTTAATAGTATAATATTTATAACTTATCTTAATTTAAGTAATCTTATTATAATAGTATTAAAATCTTAATCTAAAGAGCACCCTTTCTTAATCCGCTTATTCTTTAGATTCTTATATATAGTAATAACCCCTTCATTTATCTAAGTCTATTAGAGGTTATTCTATACTATTAAAGCTATAGATAGTAGGTAGCTTATTATATATAATAAACGTGTATTACTAATAGCTATCTATATATTTATTAACTATAGCTCTATTAGATATTTTATAAGGTAGCTTAGCTAATACTTATAGCTTTACTAGTACTCCTATTTTTATAATAACTAGTTTTTATACTCTTTTTATTATTAGCCTATAAATTACTAGAATTTAGCTTAGTATTTTTATAGAAACTTACTCTTAAATATAAATATAATAAGAGGCTCTAGCTTTATTAGAGGCTTTTTTTTTATAAGCTTCTATTATATTAATAGATTAAAATATATAATAAAAGTATACTAAAGGTAGTTACTATCTTAGTTAAGATAGCCTTTATTATTTAATTATTTTTATTTATAAAGTACTTCTAAATAATCTTATCTTAAAGTATAAAACTCTTTAGCTAGAGATTATAAAATTTATAGCTAGGCTAGTTTTATATATCTAATATAATAATATTTATAGCTCTAATAATATTCTTTAGTAAATTATTTAGTATAGTTCTAAATATTATAAGTAGCTAGAAGTATATAATTAGTTTATTATTCTTTATTCTCTTTAAGATCTTTTATTATCCTTTATTAATATTTTTATATTTATAATATTTATTAATTACTACTAATTTATAATAAAGGCGTGAAACTATTTATTTAGGTTTCTATATTTTTAACTTTTTTCTATTTATAGCTAGATTTATTATTTAAATTTATTCTTTCTATTTATAAAGCTCTTTAAAATATAGGTTAATATTAATTCTAAATATTTATTATAAAGAAATTATCTAATAATTATTACTTATTTTAGTAGAGTAGCTAAAGTAGTTTAAATCCTTCTATTCCTAGTTATTTAGGTATTAAAGGCCTTTACTTTAATTTATCCTAATTATATTAATAAACTCTTTTTTTAACCTCTAATCTTTATATTTAGAAGACTTATAGATTAATTAAATACTAATACTAAGCGCTTTAATATTAATATACTTATAAATCTTAATTAACTATATAGCTATATTAGTAAGAGATACTATAAATAGAATTAGTTTATAGAAGGGCTTAATATTATATATATTAAAGCCTAGTTAATAAGGATATTTAAAGAATATTTAATTTATTAGATACTTAGTATTAGTAGTAATATATTTCTTATAGTATTAATAGGTAGTAGACTTAGTTATCTATTTATTATAAATCTTATACTAAATACTAAGGAGATAGTACTATATAATAATAATACTTATTCCTATAAATATCTAGATATAAGCTAAGTTAGCTTATAAGAGAGGAGTATAAAAATATATATTTTATCTTCTCTAGATCTATCTTATTACTATAAAGCCTACTATATTAACTATCTATCTTAGAATTAAACTTTATAACTATAAAGATTACTAGTTATTACTAATAAAAAACAGCGCTTTATATACCTAATATTTTATATTTCGCCTTTTTATTAGTTTACTTTAAATTTATCTTAAGAAAGTTTATTATATATTCCTATATTCTATTATAAATATACTTATATATTTAACTATTCTTTATTAAATATATCCTAAATAAGAGGTTAGAAAATATTTAACTATACTAACTTATAGTCTTACTATACTTTTATTATTATAACTAAGTCCTTATTATTAATATTATTATAGGTCTTATCTTTTAGTTTATTATTAATATTTATTTACTTAACTTTAAATATTAGTTACGACTTAGACTTATTTATCTTCTTATTACTTTTATCTTTATTTATTCTACTACCTCTTTTTTTTACCTTATTAATAAACTTCTTAGATTATTTATATAAATTATTTAGTTTCTTTCTTTTTACTTATATTAAGGCCCTCCTTTACTTTTTTCTTCTATATAATTTAAGGTTAATATTACTACCTAAGTCTTTATTATTATTACTATTATAACTAGAGCTTATAAAAGATTTACTTTTTTACTTTTCTTTTATTATAAGGAATAATTAATATTAAAAAGTAAGTAAAAAATAGAATAAAGTATATATAAACTATTAATAGAACTTAGATTAATTCTATCTTTCCTTAAATAATATAATAATAAGCTATAAAAGCTTTAAGATCTTTTTAAGTCTCTTAGCTTCCTAAGGTTAAGAATTTATCTAGAACTTAGTAATAGTAGAATAAAAAAGCCTAGTATTATATTAGTATTTACTCTTAAATATAATTAATATTACTTATTAAAACTCTTCTATAATAGAATATAGATAGCTAGAAAGTTATATTTAAGATTAAGTTAATATTATATTATATTTTATAGGTCTATATCTTTAAGGATTCCTATATATTATCTAGTTATAATATTATTATATCCTAGTACCTTATATTAAGAATTATTTATAACTTAATAATTTATAAGATATTATTATAGTATACTAAATTTAAGATTATTTAGATTTAGGGAATTAAATTATTAATTCTAAATTAGATTTTAAAATATAATCTTATAAGATATTAAAAGTATATTTAGTATTTAGGGTTAATAATTTAAAGTAAAATTTCTTAATAGTAAAGATAATAGAGACTAAGAGGTAGAGGTTAACTAAAAAGGGATTTCTTCTAAAGTAACTATATTTATTAATCTAGCTTCTTATTTAATAATCTCTTACTTAATTTTAATCCTCTTTAAAGTATTTAAGATATCTTAATATATTAATAAGCCTCTAATTACTTTACCTAGCTATTTAAGGAAGCTCTAGATATTAATACTATTATTATATACCTCTAGTAACTCTATAATAACTATATTACATCTAAGAGATAGTAATTTAATATTATTTCTAGCTCTATAGGTATTTATAATAAGCTTTTTATCTTTAATAATTTTAATAATATTTCTAATTAATTTCTTAATTATATTTTATATATTATTTAGATAGCTAAATTTAATAAAAGTTAAGATTTAAGATTTAGATTTAATATTATAATTAACGCCTAGTTATAGTTAAAAGAGTACTATTATAATAATTAAGAAAATAGTAGAGATAAGGCTAATAATATAAGTAAGGTAAGGAGGGAGATTTTATTATAATAAGTATAATATTATAAATAAGAGAATTATTAAATAGAAATTAAGTTATAATAAAAAATTAAAGAGATAATAAGATAAGATAATATTTTAAAGTAAATATAAATAATAAGATTAATAAGATAGGATACTTAATATAAGCGCTAGTTAATTCTAAGAACTTATAAGATATTAGAAGTAACTTAATAATTTTTTTATATTATAATAATTATTTTTAATATTATAACTAGTATTTCTTCTATTATTATATAAAAACTTTATTATCTTAATATAGAAGAATTTTAACTTTTTAATTCTATACTTTAATTTATCTTACCTTTTTTATTAATACTATTTTAATTATAAATATTTAATTTTACTACTTTTATAATTATTCTAGTAGAATTATTATTATTTTATTATTAATTTTATTTATTTTCTTAATCTTTATACTTAAATATTAAGAAAGATCTACCTAAAAGCTTTAATATAAGTTTTATTTATTATAATTTATATAATAAATATATTATCTTAACTTCTATAAGATTAGATCTTAAATATACTAGATTAAAAATATAATTTAATATTTATTATAAGCTACTAGAAGTAAATCTTATAAGCTCCCTTATTATTATCTTATAATATTATTAATTAAGATTTTATAAGCTCCCTTATTATTATCTTATAATATTATTAATTAAGATCTTATAAGATCTTTTATTAAATCTTATAAGCTCCCTTATTATTATTTTATAATATTATTAGTTAAGATCTTATAAGATTCTTTATTAAATTTTATAAGCTCTTTTATTATTATCTTATAATAATAATATTATTATTAAGAAAGCTACTAATAAAGATTAAAAGCCGCGGAGTATAAAAAAGTATAAGATTAGAGTTAATTAAGGTACTAATAAGGAGTAGGAGAAGAAGAAGATATATATATTAGGACTTATAGTTTAATATAAGTTTTAAACTAATTCTATATTTATCTAATATTAATTTAATTAAGAGATAGAGAGATTAAGAAGTATTTTAAGATAAATTATTTTTTAGATATATTTAAGTATTACCTTAATATAAGAATTAAAACTTTATATATATTACTACTACTATTATAAAGGACTTTTTTAAAGGCTTTATAATTAAATAGCTAAGATATTAATAGCGAATATAAGTCTTTTAAGAAGGGGAAGTAGAAAGAAGGAAAAATAACTAGTATAGCCTTTAGAAATAAATAACTTAGTTTAATAAATAAGATTTAAGGAAGGTTATAGTTTATATACTATAAAGATATATCTTATAAATATACTTATTTATAATTATACCTTTTATTATTACTTCTTTCTAATTTACTTATCTTAGCTTTTACCTAGTTACTAGCGTTTCTTTATAAATTTTTTAGGACTTTATTAAGAGTTTCTATTAATAATATTAAGGATAATAGATCTAATATTATATTAAGCTATTCTAGATATTATATCTATATAATTACTTAACCTAATAATAACCTTTTATAATACTCTTATTATAGCCTTAAGGTTAGTAATCTATCTTTATAGTATTTTTATATCTATAATTAATTTATAGAGTAGAATAGATATTATAGATAAAAAGAAGGCTAGTAGAGAGGAGATTAGTAAAGGGGGTAAGGAATACTCTAATATATTTCTTTATTATATATTTTAGAGCTAGCTATCCGCGTTAACTATAGAGGGCGTATAGAGGAGTAATAATCTAATATTACTATCTAATAACTAAGGAGTTTAGTATACTTAATAGTTATAAGGTGTTCTATAAAATATTATATATATTTTAAAGCGCGGTATATTAGGATTCTACTTACTATTAATAATATAGTAATTATAGCTTAAAATCTTATTAATTTATTAAGATTTTAATAAGATCTTATTAAAATCTTAGTAAAAGTTCTAGTAAAGTCTTAGTAAGGTCTTATTTATTAGTATTAGATAACTATATACTATTATTATTAATATACTTTAAACGTATTATAAAGCGCTTATAGTATAGTTAATATAGAGTCTTTTAAGGTAAGAATTTCTTTAGCTTAAATTAATATTAGGCGACTTATAGAGGGTTCTCTATAAAGTATAGGAAGATATTAGATATTATTAACCTATTTAAAGATACTACTAAATACTTAGAGGCCTTTTATAATATATTCTAATTTATATAATTAAGTAAATAAAATATTAGCTATCTAAATACTAAGTAGTTTATAGAGTATTATACCACCTATTAGAATAAGGATTAAATATATTTAGAGTTTTAAGGGTTAAGTAAGAAGAGTAATAAGTATATTCCCTCTATACCTATCTACTATTCTTTTTATATTTTTATAGTTAGTTATAGATAATTATAGAAGGATTAGTTTCTCTTATAATACTTTTAATTATAATAATATATTTACTTTTCTTTAAAGGATTAATATTTATATATAACTTTCTTTATTTCTAAATATTTTTAAAGCTTACTAAAAATAATATAGGCGCTATTATTATAATATATCTAGAGCTATATCTTATAATATATTAATAATATTAGGAAAGAGTAGTTATAATAATAATAATAAAAAATCTATATATACTCTTTAGTAATAAGGCTATCTAGAGCTATACTAAGTAGTTCTTTAAGTTATATTAGATTAAAATAGTTATTAATACCTATTTATATAATATAGAGATTTTTATAAACTTAAAGTAGACTATCCTCTTTAAAAATATAGAGGAGTATTACTAGCTAATAGATAATAAGATTTTCTAAGGTATATATAATAATAATTAGAAAATAGATTATATCTATATACTTAGTAATATAGTTAGGGTAGCTAATTACTAGTTTAAGCTATACTATTATAATATTATTAAAGTTCTCTAATTTCTTCTTAATTATTATCTTTTTAAGAATAATCTAATATATATCCTAATAAAAATTATAAATAGTAGTAGGAGTTATATCTATAATAAAATATATACTATAGAATAGTAGTAGAAAATATAGATATAGATTAAAAAGAGGGGTATTATTATTTCTATAATATTTATAATAGATAAGACTATAATAACCTAATACTATAATAATCTTTTATTTTAGCTAGTATATATAATTATTAAAAATCTTAATTATAAGACTAGAAAGGCGTTAAAGCGGCTTAGTTTTATTCTACTAAGCCTACTTTCTTATATAAAAGCTAGAAAGGAGTATATAGATTATATATATTTATAGATATACTACCTTACTATAGAATAAATACTTTAGTATATATATACCTAGATCTTTTCTAAAAATATTAAGACTAATTTATTAGAAGTAATTAAAGATTTAGCTATAGAAGGTATTAAGATAATATATATTAATAGCTAAAGCCGAAGTTATTATCTAATCCTTACCTTAATTATAGTAGACTATCTAGAATAAGTACTTATTACGGGAGTAAAGAAGAATCGCTACTATTTAATATATTAAATACCTTCTAATAAATAAGGGGAGTTAATAAGAAAATAGATACTTTATATATATAAATATATTTATTAAAAGATAGAGGTATAAAAAAGGGATAAGACTCTTATTAAAAGTCTAATAGCTATTTACTATTTAGAGTACTTTATTTAGTACTATTAACTAGTTAATATCTATATAATTCTTACTATAAATATTTTATACTAATTACTTAAGAGAATTATTATAAGATTAATTAAATAAATATAATACCTAATTATAGACTATATTAAACTAATAGCCTTTAAATAAGTATAGAAAGGTATAATTAAGATAAAAAAAACTCTAATATAGTTAACTATAAAGGTTAGATTAAATTATTACTTTTAAGTTATACTAATATTTACTAGTCTTAAGGTTTTTAAGAAATTTAGTAAGGTAGCTTAATAAAGTAGTAATAAATAGAAGTTAATAGTACACTAATTAATACTAGTTATTACCCCTTTACTAATTAGATATATACCTACTATACTATATTATACGTAGGCTATTTTTAACTTTATAATACTAGCTTAGTATATATCTTATAATAACAAGATACTAAAATATATAATATATTTACTTAACTATATTAATAAACTTAAGAGCGTCTTTAGTTAATATTATTTTATAGGTATTATAAATATAGAAATAAGCGAAGCTAATAGTAAGAGTTTTAATTTACTAAAAATCTATATAATAATATATTACCCTAAATATATATATTAAAATAGTAATGTACTAGGTACTAATACTTATTATAAGGAAGCGGTATATAAGGATAAACTAAAGAAGGCTTTTAAGAGGATAAATAAGAATAAAGAGTATAAAGAGTAAATCCTTTAATATAATATTATTTTCATTAATATAATAGTAATATAAGAGAATATTATAATATTTTTTATTTATCCTACTACTATTTTTAATAATAACCTAAAGATATAAATTACTAAGCCTTATATTAAATAATTAAGGTTAGATATTTTTATAAAGATATTACTAATAACTATTAAGATTTTAAATAAAATATAGAGATTTAATACTTAATATTATTAGCCTATAGTATAGATAGTAGAAGTTCTTTAGTTTAGTATTAGTAAATTAAATACTACTTTAATAGTATTTATTCGTAAGAGTTATAGGAAATAAGATAGTTTACTAGGTAATATATAAAATTAGTAGAAGTAAGATATTAACTTATAATAGGTAGAAGAGATATTTATTTCTATATATTAATTATTAAGTTACTAGATATATAATAGTAAAAATAGTTAGGATTTAGGGTAGCTTATAAAGGAGTATATTTATTATATATTAAATTAATATAATAGTAATAAAGCTTACTATAATTATATCTAGATTAATAATAAGGCTAGTTATCTATATATAGTATTCTATACTAATAAGATAATATCCTATAAAGTAATTAGTAAGTTAAGGCTTATTATAAGTATCTATAACTATAAAAGGCTTAATAGAAATAGTAAATATAGAGTATATATTAGCGCCTTAGCTACCTTATATTAGTAGAAGAATAATAGAAAGGTAGATAATATATATAGGATGTTTAAGATTAAGGCTATTCTAAATAATAATAATAAGTAAGTATAAGAGTTACTATCTTACTATATCTTTAAAATATATAATATAATATAAAGTATATATATAATATCTATTAATAAGGATAATTCTTTTTATATAAATAACTTTATTAACTAAGATTATTATAATACTATTTATAATTTTAACTTTATAGTTAAGAATATTAGAGTAGCTAATTAGTTTATAAGATAAGCTAGCTAGCTTTTACTTTCTATAAGATACTTCTAAACTATAGTTAAAATTATATATAATAAGGATCTATAAAGATCTTATAATATTTTTTAAGATCTTATTAAAGAAAGAAAAAACCTTACTAAGATTCTTTATAAGCTAACTAAGATTAAGAAGATATATATTAAGCTAATTATAATAAGCTATTTCTATATATATTATAAAAGGTACTTTCTAACCTAGTATATTAAGCTTATTAAAATATAAGAGACTAAGAAAGAGATTATTACTATTATTATAGATAATAAAGAGGTGCTTTTAAAGCTTAGTATAGAGGAGATTATATATTTATTTAAGGAAGATATCTATAATTTAGAGATCTACGCTAATAATCTATTTAGATCTTATAAGGTTGCGAAGATCTTATAAAATAATCTAGATAATATTTAGACTAGTATTAATAGAATATAAGTATTTTTATTTTATTTTTATCGCGTCTAAAACTTAACTTCCTTCTATATATATTTAATATTAATTATCTAGTACCCCCCCTTAATATATATACTTATTATTAGACTTTACTATACGCGTTCTTAATAATATTCTAAAGGATATTCTATACTAAATATATACTTAATAACCTATAACTTATCTTAATATTAATAGGTAGTATATTATTAATTAATAATATTAGGATTTAACTAGCTTAAGATTTCTTTATATAACTTATATATATTAAAATATACTAAACTATACCTAATAAAGTACCTAGTAGAGTATACTATATATTTCTAAGTATATACTATAGTATTAAAGATAATAGTAAGCTTATAATATAATAAGATAATAGAGTTAAGGATATCTTTATTAATAATAGCTTTAATAATAATCTAGTCCTTCTTAAATAATATAAGTTAAACTATATATATTAAAATAAGTCTTTAAGCGTAGACTTACTATTTATTTAAATATATATCTATTATAAATAAATAACTAATATACTATAACTAATATAAGTAGGGGTTAATATTCTTATTTAGCTAGTATATTTTATTAAAGTCTAGTTAACCTAGTAATATTACTAGTAAATTTAGTATATTAGGAAATTCTAAAAAAGGATATTAAAGCTATATAAGGAAATAATAACGTAATTATAATAATATAGATATAGGGACTAATAGTTAGCTTCTTTAGGCGAGTATATATCATCGTGAAAAAGTAGATATATATTAAGAAAGATATAAAGCTATTCTTAGATAGATAAGATAGATAGTCCTAGTATATCTTATCTTAGGGTATAGTAATCTATACTATAAGCTATAGGCGGATTTAATAGATAAAATAAACCTAAGTAAGTTAATATAAAATATATAGTAGGAAATTATAATTAAATTTAGTAAGGTTAAGGGAATTAAGGATATAGAAATAAGATAAACTCTATATCTATTAGAAGCTTAAAAAGTACTAGCCCTAGATATTAAGTATAATAATAAACTAATAATAATAGATATTTAACGCTATAAGTAACTTTTATACTACTATAATAAAGAGAATATAACTAGTTATTAACTTATATTATATTTAGAATTTAAATTATAGTATATAAATAAAGATAGTGAATAAATTAAAGAATAAAAAATAACTATATAACTATAAGAATATTATAGGTTATAAAGTTAGCTATATATATTACTACTAATTAATAGCTAATCTATACTACCTAGATACTTTATAAGCTCTCTTATTATAAAAGTTATTAATATATTATTCTTTAAAGGCGAACTTAGTTCTTTAGTAATAAAAAACTATTTTTTATATATATTTACACTATTAATAAAAGAGATAGTTATTTTTATCTATATACTTACTAAATATATAATTATAGAATATAAAGAGGGGAAAAGAATAATAATTAAACTTAAAGGTAAATATATTAAAAGTAAGTTATATATTAAAATATTATATATATCTATAACTATTAATATAGTATTATATAGAGTCGTAGATATTAATAAATAGATTATAGAATATAATAGATATAGAAAAGAGGGAGAAGATATAATAAAAACTAATATAGAAGATTCACTAGGGCTTAGGAATATCTAGGGTTACTAATATAATAGAAGACTTTATATATAACTAAAATTATTAAACTAATAATTTAGATTATAACTTAAATATAAATATCTCTTCTAATAATTTAAAAACTAGTTAAGAGCTAAAAATATATCCTTATATTTAGGATAAAGATATTTACTCTACTAATAAAGATCTTTCTAATATTTTAAGTATAAATATAATTACTAATATATAAATACTATAATCTAAGTACTTAAATAATAAAAATATAAATTCTTTTACTCTTAACTAAACTACTTTATATTTATTTACTAACTAGTTATAGTTATTATTAAAAGGTAGTTAATAAAAATATAAAAAGTATATATTCTAATATAAGTTAAATTTAATAATAGAATACTAACTCTATTACTTATATAGAATCTAGATAGAATAATAAAGGGCTTAAATTAACTACCTATAAAATCTAAAGATCTAAGAGAAGATTACGCGCCTTAGAGTAATAAAGTAGATTATTAAGGTATAAAAACTTAACTAGTAATATTAATTAACTTATTTAATAGATCTTAACTAAACTTTAAAAATAACTAAAGACTTTAAAGCCTAATATATAGATTATGCGTATATAAGATAATAAATAGGACTTAGCGATAATAGTATATATCTTTAAATTATTTAAGATATTTAATAGCTTTTAGAAGAAGTTAAAAAGAAAGAGAAATACTAATAAGGCTATATAATAGAAAAAGAATAGAAGGGACTAAATACTAGATAATATAAATAAGTAGAAATATATACTAGACTATATAAAGAGAGAAAGGTATCTTTTAATAGTTTATATAAGTTAATACTATAATCTAAATAAAGAGTAGTAGTTAGGTGCCTAATCTTAGAAGGTCTTCTAAGATCTTATAAAATATTATAAGATTTTATAAGGTCTTATAAGATCTTATATAATCTTATATTATTATTTAGTAAGATCTTAGAATAATATAATAATAAAAAGGCTTACTTCTAATTAAGTAAGATTATAATATATCTTAAAAGTATATATACTATATAAAGAATTATAGTTAGCTATAGTAATATAATATAAACTTAAATAGATTAAACCTATTATAATATATTACCTAATAATATCTTAATTTATATATATTATATAAATAGTAATAAGTATATAACTATTATATTTCTTAATAAATATAATAAATATATAAGTATTAACTATATTAATAACTAGGTAAAATAGATATAGAAGATAATATATTAATACTAGATATATAATTAGTATAAAATATATAAAATATACTAAAATTTAAGTAGTAGGTATTATTTTACTACTAATTAATAGTTAATTAATAGTTAATTAATAGCTAAAGGGGCTAAAAAATTTAGATATAAGTAGACTTATAGATCCGGATTTTAGTAGCTAATTACGTAAATTTCTATCCTATAAAATTATTAATAAATATAAGATTTTCTTTAATTTTTACTCTTTATATATTTATTACTATCTTATCTCTAACTTCGCCTATTATAGGATAAACTAGCTCTTTACCTACTATTAAATACGCCTTCTTATCTATCCCTTAGCCTCTAAAATCTTAGAATCTCCTCGCTATAACTCTTTTCGCTAAAACCTCTACTATTATATCTATTTCTATAGCTTTATAGACTATTAGATAATCTAGTTTTTCTTTACTAATATCTAGCTACTATAATATTTAGATATTATAATCTTATTTCTCTATAGAGAGGGTTACTTTACTTTATAGCTAGATATCTATCTCTTATTTTTACTCTATTTAGTAGAAGTACTTATAATATAGAATATTAAGGTATTAATTTTTATGCTAGATTATTATCTAGTACCTAAATTCTAATATTCTATATAACTAGATAAAGTAAAAGTCGCGTATAATTACCTTCTTTAAGATATAGCTATCCCTACTAATTAGGTTATAGTAGTAGGTAATTTAGCTAGAAGGTATCTAGTACTATTATTACTTATAAGTCTTTATTAATACTCTTTATAATCTATACTTAGAAGAGTAATACTATTCTTACTATAGATATTACTATATTATACTCTAAGTATAAATATAGATATAAATATCCTCTCTACTTCCTTCCTAAGAGTTATAGTACGACGCTTTCTTAGCCTAGCGCGCTTAGATTAGAAGGAGATAAGGACTAATCTATTACTTAAGTTCTTATATTTATACCTAGAGATAGAATAGGATACTATACTTCTATTATAGCTATAGGTATTAGTTAGTATAAATAAGATTATATTTAATAATCTCGTAAAGTAGACGTAGGCGCTAAAGAAGAGGCTAGGTAGGAAGAGAGTAGATTAGGAGTAGGGTAAAGAGGAGGTATATAATTAGTAATAGTTAGAGACTATAAATTATAGGGTAAAGAAGAGGTTTCTAGCGAAGTATAGTAAGTATAAAGATTTTAAGCTAGTAATAATAATTAGAAGGGTAATAATAGAGAGAATATTAAGAGGGAAGAGGTCCTAATTCTATATCCTAGTACGATATAGGCGGACGCCTCTAAACCTCCTTATATAATATCTATAATACTTGTAAATACTTTTTAACTTTCTAATATTCTAACCATTAATATTCCTTTCCTCTCTTTCGCTTATTTAAACCTAAATCGGCTAACTCTTATTACTTACTATACCCTATTTAATCTATTAACGCTATTATTTATAAGCGTTTTATATAGTTACTATTACCTATATTACTATAGCTAAATCCTAACTTTTAGAGAAGAAAGCTAGGTAAAATCCTTGAACCCTATAACTCTATACCTATTCTTTACTAAGGTTATACCTACTAGCTAATTATATATAGGATATAGATACGTATTAGTATACGTAATACCTAATATACTAGATAACGTATAAGTAATAAGGGTATTACTTTGTTTCGTTTTTATATATATATATTTTATAGAGTAATAGTAGGTTTTAATAGTTAATACTAAGGTAACTACTATCGCTACTAATAGTTTAATAACTAACTTTTATCTCTTATAAGTATACTAAGCTCTATCCTTTCCTTTCTTAATATTACTACTATTACTACTACTAAATTAAATATTAATTATTACTATTAGGTTAGCTTAAGCTATTTAGAAATATTTAAGCCTTAAGCTAATCTTATAGGTATAGATATCTAAAGCTAGAGCTACTCTTATAAGTCCCTAGATAGGGACGTCTTAACCTAGAGCTAATCTAGTAAGTTCCTAGAGCTAATGGTTTACTAATAAATACTTTCTCTTAATTAGATTAATTTACTATAGTACTAGCACCTTTAATTATATTCTACCTCTACTCTCTCTAGTAAAAACCCCTCCTTACTAGCTAGTGAAGTACGCTAATCCTAATACCCTAAGCTAAAGTAATAATACCTCCTTCCTTTAATAGACCATTGGCGACTAGAGGGAATATAGATAATGATATCCCGTCCCTAGTATCTCTAGATAACTATTGCAATTCCATACCTACATCGAATTTCCTCTCACTCTCCCAGCTTAGCCCCTAAGCCCTCCCTCCTCTATCACACTAATATTACCATCTTTAAATCTATCTACTAACTCACCAAACCTTCCCCCCTAAATACCACCCGTGGCTAAGACGACGGCCCTACTCTAGTAGCTATTACTTTAACCCGTCTACAAGATAGTTAGTAACCAACGATAGCCCCTCTCACGATATCAGCTCAGAAGATGTTAATTCCCCTTACTTAAGACTAGTAGACTTATAAGAACATTGGTTATAATACTACTATAAAGTATATAAGCATGATAAATAGGAGTTTCTACTATCTATATCCTAAGTCTTAACTCGTGATAATCGTTATAGTAATCGTATGAATTTTACGAGGAAAATTATCCTATTAAGACCTCCTAAAGACTAGCTTAATCTTTCCCTATCTAAATCTAGGGTATAAATTCGTTCTAAGGTAATATAATAGTAAGTATCTATTTATTACTATTAAGATATTAATAGCTAATATAGATTACGTAGACCCTTTTATATAATATCTAATAGTTACTAAGCTTATATAACTAAGTAACTTTACGTTAGTTATAGTATTAGTAGTTATATAACTTATTATAGTACTTATTTTCTTTTCCCTTATATACTCTAGATAAAATCTAACTATTCTACCTATAAATAATAGTAAGTCTAAATTAATAATATTATACCCCCTTAGTACTATAGGCTATCTATCCCCTAAAAATTCTCTAGTATCACCTTCGTAGCTTCTAGGATATAGCTTATAAGGTATATATTAAAAGTAAAAGATATCTAAATACTAGTAAATAGCTTATAGATATTTAATACCCTATTTCTATATTATATCTTAGCTCTTTTTAGGAGACTATTATAAATAAGACTAATAAGCTTAGAGATCTATAAATCTATCTTAATTCTCTATACTTATAATATAAAATTATTAACTTACTAAGATTCTATAGTAGTATTTATATAGGCGTACTTCTTAAAATATCTAATAGCCTAGTTTAATACTAGTATAGAGATTATACTATTTACTAAAGTATAGCTAGATTTTAGTATAAACTATATACCTTACTATACTAATAGTAGTGAGAAGTTTATAGGTATTATATTACTCTATACTACTAGCTATTATTCCTACTAGTATTATCTTTTTCACTATCTCTTAGGAAACTAGTAGTATAGAGCTTAGCATACCTCTTTTATCTACTCTAAGATATAAACTCTACCTTAATTAAACTAAGTAAGAATAACTCTCTACGACTTTAAGGAGGCCTTATATATAATAAGGCCTATAAGACTATTAAAGATCTATTTACGACGCTATTAAAGAACTATAATATATTTAATAATACCTCCTTTAAGATACTAGGATATTCTAATAGGAAATTAACTACTAGAAAAGTTCTTAACTACTATAGACGGTTAGTACTATTTCTTATAGCCCCTATAATTCTTTAAACATTATAGTTAATAAGGAATAAAATATCTATATATATAAGGTAGTTAAGATTCGGATCGCTACTATACTAAAGACTATTATAAATTTAACTATAGACTCTAGGGTCGGATAAGTATATCACGTTACCCTTATAGTTTTTTTCTAAGCTACACTAGGATTATATTATACTAGATACTTAGAACCTATAGAGTATTCCTTTTACTATAGATCCCTTTAACCGCTTACTATCTTACTTAAGCCCCTTATTAGAGCGGGTAATAATGTAATGCTAGCAACCCTACTAGATCACGCCCACCCAAGAGGTTAATAGTTTTCTGCTCGCCTCTCTTAACGGATTTATTCTTACCCTAGAGGCGATTATATCACGGAATAGGTTAGGTACTAAACGTTATATAGTCGTATCCGCTAAGTAGTAAGAGATGGATAGCGTTATAGTATCTACTCTTTTCCGAACTATTTAGCTTAGTATTAGTAATAGTAACCCCGCCTTAAGACTAGAAATCTAGCTAACTAAGTGGGATATTAAGAAGCGCTGTTTACCTCCTAGTTAACTATTAGAGAAGCCACGCCCTAAATAATATAGTCTAGGCCTTAAGACGGTATTCTAGCCTAGGGTTTTACTAACTTTCCTACTAAGATAATTTAATGAAACCTATTATCTTAATCCCACTCATACTACCTTTATCGCCTAGCCCTATCCTAATAGAATACTATCTATCAACTCTTTAAGTAGCGGCGTACTATCTCCTAGAAGATACGTTACCATGGGTTATAATAAGTCTTATCACCTAAGACTATTAATAGATAGCCTCTACCTAGCCTTAACTATTGACACCTTGGAATAATTGGGACGTCCGGTTCCTAAGTACCTTAAAGAAGTTACTAAACACCATCTCTGAACTCATTATTTCCCTCTACGTGGAAAACGTTATCAATTTTAGTGCTCGTACGCTTATATATCGACGTTGTGGCCTAAGAGTGTTGCGCGATAGATACTAAAGTCCACCGCCTTTTTAAGGAGGGGAATTTCATTAGTACTAAGGTCTCTACTATTCCCTAATCTAATGTCTTATCAACTTCCCCTTTCGGATCGCCTTCGCCTACACCTCTAAATCTAGTACTACTTGCAGATCATAGTTCAATACCTAACATAACCGTGGACTTCTAGGTGGATCGCGCTCTCTATATAAGATAACTGACCCCCTAACTAACGACTAAGGGCACGGGAGAACGAGCTATTCCGCTAGATAGTATACTCTATCCACTCCTATATTAATACTAAATTAGGCCCGGCACACTCTAACCTACTCTCCCCTATTTAACGATGTGAACATAGCGCTAAGTTTTACGGCTTATATATATAGGCACCTACGCTAATTAGTTACACTTACTCTAATTAGGTAAGTATAATAAGAACCTTTATAAAATTTAATTATAACTACACTTTAAACCTTACTTAAAAACATTAGCTTAGTGTATTACTTCTTATCCTAATCTTAGCCTCGCACGCTAATCTAGTGTAGTCCATACTAGAAATAGCCTTAGTACGTAAGGTCTCAATAGTATTCGCCACATTACTTTTAGTTCTATATTGCGTACGCTCTCCTAGCTAAAAGTTACCAAGTTATAATAAATATACTCATTCATAATATCTAGTTATTATATAGACTCTCTACTCCTCCTAATTCTTCTTCTCTTTTATGAAATTTAATCTACCTACACTTAATTAAATATTCAAAATTAAACTAATTGCTTAGTACCTCTCTCAACGTAATACTTATCATAATACCAATCGTATTCTATTAAACTACCTTACACGACTAATTTATTATACTTACTAGTAGCCTTATATACTAATCCGAACGAATTAGACATCCGTTATCTTAGTAGGGTACCCTATAAGTTTTGGATGTTTAAACCTATTAGAAGACTTATTAATTTTAGATCTCTAAACCTATTCATAATATACTAAAGCGTAAACTCACGGCAATATCAGCGCCTATTAATTAGAATAGTACTACTAAGAGCGCGATAATTAATCGAACGCCTATTAAGTAGTAGTATCTTATAACGCCTAAAACATCCGAAGAGCTAATTAACGCAATGCCGCACTTAGAAATAAATACTATAATCTACGGCCTAAAGCTAATAAGCTTAGTAAGTACTAAAGACTCTTAACGTACTTCTAAATTCATACAATTCTATAATATTAATAAGCCTAAGATAGCTACTAAGATACTTACTAAAAGTACTAAAGAGGCCACTAAAATCCATTATCTTACCCCCAAACTCAAATACCAAGGTACCCGCGATGAAGTTATTAGCGAACTCGTACTCGAAGAGATTAAAGCAATCTTGCCTTTAGTGAAAAAAGAAGGCAAGTTAGATACGATAGGCGATGAGATTAAGAATACTATCCCACCTTCGACTACTAAATCTAAGGAACGAGTTACAACCTAACAACACCACCGATTCTATGCTAAAGTTAACTCCATTCTTAAATTAACTACTAACTTTAAAGTTAACACGAACCCTAAATATAAATCTTAGATTAGTTAACCCCTAATTACCTACTAGGAAGTTAACGCTACTTATAAGACCTTTACTATCCTAGTAAAAATCAACTATCTTATAAACTCTTCTAGGGTTATTAACCGCTTATATATCTCTAGCTATTCTAGTCCTAGTTTTAATAACTTCTATAAGTTTAATTATAAGTTTATTAAGATAGTATAAGTTAATAATTAATATATAAATATAGTAAAGGTAAATTTTATCCTTAAGGATAAATAAGCCTAGTTAGACTTCTATAGCTTCTAGTAATAGTTATACTTAGAAGGCTTACTAAATCCCCTTTACGAGCTAAGCTACTAATGTCTTAGTCTTAATCTAGACTATCTACTATATAACTTTAATAGCCGCTCCTATTAATTCCCCTTAATCCTTACTATTAAGATAGTAAAGCTTAAATTAATAGAATCTAGAATAGTCTAGCTCTATTATTAGTGAGTATAAGTTATTATTTAGCTAATTTATATAGAAAGAAGTTACTTAAGTACTAGGTTACTAGCTAATAATATAGGCCTAGATAAAACTATATCCGCTACTTATTTATATTCTACTTACCTAGTAGTATAATTTTAAGTATACTATACCTATTTAAGATAATAAATACCTAAGCCCTAAGGATAATAATCCTATAGATACTAAGATAAGCGAGAATACTAGTAGGTAACCCTCTAGTCCTTTATTTAAATATAGTTCGTGCCTAAGCCTTTTATAAAGTTTTTCTCTAGATACTTTTAGATATCTAAACCTAAAGCTACTTTACTAATCCTAGGATTTTATAGAGACTACTAAATCTTAGACTAATACCACTAAAATCACCGCGTCTACTAAGAAGCTTAGCTCTATAAAGAAGGTAGTGAAGATTATTAACTATATTATTATTCCTATAAATATATTAATAGTATAGATAGATAAAATTAAAATTAACTTTCCCTATCTAAATACTAATATTAAGCTATAGTTTAGGATATAGAGAGATATAAAAATTTATATATTCTTAATATTTATAAAAGTACTTAATATATAATCTTCTACTTTTATTTATTACTTTTATAATATAAATAATAAACTAGCTATCTATACTAATACTATTATAACTACGTACTAAATAATCTACTTTTATAATCTTAAGAGTAGCTTTAATATACTAGTATATATCTCTAGAAAAATAAACTAAGATAAGGATATAATTTTTTCGGAAAATATTCTTTAATACTAGATTAACGCGATTAATAGTATCTTTTACGATATTATATATAACGAGATATACTATATAAAATCTTCTAACTTAGACACTACTTATTCTTTCCAAGTATTTAGCGCCTCTAGCTATATTTCTCTTACGAGTACGCTAATAATTAATAAAGCGTAAGGCCTTACTTACTTACTAATCCTTATCTAGAGGCTTAAATTTACTCCCTTGAAAAGGCTCTAGAGCCTAACCTACCTTCCTTGTCTAACTATACCATAGTTAAGTTAGAGTGACACACTATTCTCGAGCGTCAGCGGCAATCCTCTGATACTATCTACGACTCCCCCTCCTAACCCCCCTCGGACCCCCTCTCCGGAACCTCCTCCGGCCCCCCCTCCAACCCCCGTTCCCACTGCCCCTCCGACTCTCCCTCCAACTCCTTCCCTTAGGACAGCCCGTGATAGTTGACTACCGGCTTGCTAGGAACTACTAGCTCGAGCTTCTCGACCCGTGGACTTTCAACAAACGTATCAACACTCCTGGAACGGGTGAGATCAGTGCTTAAGATGCTTGAACTAGGCTCCGGCCTATCCTAGGTGTTTTTAAGCTGCAAAGGGTGGTGACGTTATAGGTTGAGCTCCTAAATGGCTAGCGAGTCCGCTTGTACGCCAATGGTTCTCCTATCTTCGGTCTATTTACCTAAGTCAGCGATGACTCCTACCTAAAAGCCCTCTATTTAGAGAACGTTTCTAGTATTATTAATAATATACACTAAAGAGCTTAATTCCTCTATAGATGGTAGATCTTTAACGCGTATAGTCTCTTTAGACCTATAAGCTTCTAGTTTCTATAGAATCTAGGAGGGTAATTTACTAACTCTATCCTTATTAAAGTATAGATAAAGTAAGTTACGTCTATCCCTATTATTAATAAGAAATTTAGTAAATCTTAGTCTTATCTTATTAAGACTTTCCTAGTAATTTAGGGCTAGCTTAGAAGAATTATCTTCTTTAACTATTCTTAATAAGAAAAAAAGAAGGTCTCTTTTATTATAGGATTCTATATTTTATATATTCTATATTAATTATATAAGCGAAGGTTAACCCTTTCTTATTAGCTTATTATAGATATAGATAAGTTACTTATATATTAAGACTATAATATCTTTAGAACTATTAACGTGAATTCTAGTTAATCTAAGAGTTTACTCTACAAGATCTTATAAATTATACTAGTCTTTACTAATTATAAAGATTAAATTCTTTATAAGTATAGCTTTTTTAAGTATCTAATACCTTTTTTACTAGGGATAATCCTAGATTTTATCTATAGTTCTTCGCTTTAAAAAGCCTAGACTTAGATATTTATACTTTATACTAGTAGATCTATAAAATACCTACTCCTTAAACTTATACTTTATAAGCTCTCGCTTAAGAGTATATAAAGTTTTTATAATATACTTAATCTTATCTCTATTAAAACTAAAATATATTTATACTATATCTATAAAGGAGTAGATATATTTTATTAATAAGACTTACTAAGTTTTATTATCTTTATCTTTTTAGTTAATATAAATACTATCTACCTAAATAAATATATTTTTCCTAATCTTTTTTATAATAATTACTATCTCTATTAAGATAGCGTAGAGATTTTCTATAATTATAATCTTAAATTCCTCGTTATTCTTCTTAATTATAATATTCTTTAATAGGTTTTCTCCCCTCTATATATAAGAGATTACTATATAATCATCTTCTATAGCCTTTAAAGGCTTTATAACTAATTTACCTCTAATCTTATAGTTAACTATATTATATATTATATATAAGAGAAATAAATAAATGTAACAGTCTTTATTAATAGGCTTATACGAGTATTTAGAATAAGGTTACTAGCTTTTAAATAACTTTATAAGGTTAAAGAAATCTTTAGTAACTAGTAATTAATTATCTACTTAATAAGTATTATATTTCTTAAGAAATCGTTTCATCCTTATAAATTATAATAGGACTTAGAATCTCTAGGAGATTCTATAGTAGACTTTTATCCTCGTTATCTAAAGACGTGTAGAATTTTAGCTATAAAGGTCTTTACTAAGGATAAGTAGATAAGACTAACTCTTAAACTATAGGAATTACTTTTAATAGCTACTAATTACCCTATATTTATAGTACTTACTTATACTAATTCATCGCCTATACTACTCTAAGTAGCTTTAGGTATAACTTCGCTAGCTTTAATAGATATTAGGATATTAAAGGAATAAGCTATTATTATTAGTAGATAGCTATAGTATTTAGAATTAAAAAGTTAGAAAATTAAAAATTTAGAAAGGAATAAATATCTAGTATAGTATAATCTAAGTAATAAATAGTAGTACTTTATCTACTTAGTATTTAAACTAGGCTAAATTTAGGTAAAACTTACTACTTATTAGCGTTGAGTAGCGTTATAGGTCTATAGTACTTATAGTTAAGTATATTAGGTAGGGAGTATAACGTTATACTAGTAGAATATAGTAGTAGCTTATATATACTCCTAATTCTTATTCCCTTATAGATATAGATCTATACTCTTTATTAGCTTTTAAAGCTATTAATAAGAATTTAAAGATAAGGATTTAGAATTAATAGCTTCGCGAGGAAATAATAATATAAGATGAACTATCTATTAGAAGGATCGTCTATTATAATAATAGTAGGGTTTAAGGTAAAGATTAACTTAGTAATAGTTAAAAGAATAGGATTTAGTTATATTTTTAGATATATTAGTATTAATATTCGCGATCCCTATATCTCTCCTACTTTACTACTATTTATATATTAGTACCTCGCTTATTACTATAAATATAATCCTATCTATAGCTAGTCTCTAGTTAATAGCTAGTACTATCCTAAGAATCTATATTAAGCCTAAGAGTATTATCTAAGGTAAAAGAGCCTACGCTTTAAAGGAGTAAATAGTGAATAGATAAAGATATTAGTTAGTATAGTAGGGCTTAAGCTTTAGGAAGCCCTAAAGTCTAGGAGGGAATAGAATTAAAATAGAGTAATATTTATTACCTTAAGAGGGTATAAAAATAGCTAACGTATTTCTCTATAGACTTTTCTAGTTAGATAATACTAAATCCTCTTATATTTAAGTATACTAACCTAATATATATATCTAGTCTTATTAACTTATAGTATATCTAGGTTTAAGTAATAGTAACCGCTAGTCTTATACTAATATATATTAGAGAAGTAGGAAATCATTGCTAAAGATATTATATAATCTAATATTATTCCTTATATCTCTACGACTAATTAGATAATCTCTTAGTTTAAGTAAGAGATAACGTAGCTTCTACTTAACTAACTAAACCTACGTCTATGCTCTTATTAATTTTACTAGTAATTCTATAACTTAACTAGATATATCTTATACTAAGGATAAAATTAATAGAAAGGGTAGGGTAGCGCGGGATAGATTTATACGTAGGTATAGATAGAGAAGATAAGGACTATACTATTAAGAAGAAGTTTATACTAGTAAAAAGGGATCTATACTAGTTAAAGAGGGGTCTATACTAGCTAAGAAGGGGTAGCTAGAAAAGAGTTAGAAAGACTACTATAGTCTACGCTTTAAACTTAACGGTATCTTCTTAGGCTTTATATTTCGAGGTATAATAGGGTGAAAAGATATATAGCTTAAGGTATTATCTACGCATATAAATAATCTTAAATAGAGGCGAAAGGTACTAAAATAAATATAGGACGCTAGTATAGTAAGGCCTAAAGTTTACTTAGATTACTATTATCTCTATATCTATATAATTACTTCCTAGGAGTCTTCGCTTAGCCTATAGGTATAAGCTAGTACTTAGAGACTCTATTAATAAAGTTAAAGTACTTAGATATATACGAGCTACTATAAAACTAGCTTAGGTAAGCCTCTTACCTATTATTATATTTAAAACGTATCTAGTAAAGTACTAAATTACGTTAAGTAACTCTCTTTATAGTAAAGTCTAGATATTATTACTCTTCTATTAAAGCTAATATAAAATTAGTAGTTAAGTAAATCCTTCTAAGGCTAAGAGATTAGGCCCCTAGCTATATAACTTTAACTTTAAGGGGCTAGATAAATCTAAGTATAATAATTTAAAAGACTATAAGTAAAGTAAGAGAAGAGGCTACTAGAGTTACTACTTAAATAGCTTAGTTAATTCTAAACTATAAAGCTATATAAGAACCTAGTTAACCTTAGTAATATCTAAAGGTAGTCTATAGGAGTTAGATTACCCCTATATAGGTAATAGGTTAAGTGCTAGCTCTAAGAGTAGCTCCACTATAAGCTTAATTATAAGCGTTAGCTTTACTATTAGTACTAGTATTAACTCTACTATAGTAAGCTTTAACGTTAGCCCTACTACTATTACTAGTAAGCTCTATTAATACTAAGATTAACTCTACTATAAACTTAGTTATTAGTACTAGCTCCGCTATAACTAGCTTTAATACTAGCTTTATTAACTCTAGTACTAGCCCTATAACTATTATCTATATTATCTAATTTATTACTAGCTTATTCCTATCTACTACTACTAAGTACTAAGAATATATAAGAAGAGATAGAATTATATATCTAGCTAATTAGTTAAAGACTAGAAGTATTAATAAGGATACTAAAAAAGCTTAAGAAACTATATTAAGTTACTCACTAAACTCGTTAGAATAAAAGTATTTATAGTTATAATATAGGGATTAAGATTTAGAAAATAAAAGTATAGGATTCTTAAAGAGAGTGACTTTTTAATTTAATATTAATTACTCTAATTAATACCTCTAATACTAGCTAATTAAGATAATTACGAATAAGAATTTTTAGATTATTATTCTATAATTAAATATATTTTAAGAACTCTAATTCTTAGAAGAAGTTACTCTATCTATAAATAAAGCTATCTTAGTTATAGGACTAATATACGTATACTTAAATTAAAATATATATTAATTATAAGATAAAAATAACTCTCTTAATCTAAATAAAATAGCTTTCTTACTAGAAACGAAACTATACTTAGTAATATCCTATGTTTTAATTATAACTATAGGTTCGCGTTTTAAGATATTCTATTTTACCTATATTATATCCCTACGTAACCCATGATTTACCTAGAATATAGCGAGTTACGACTTATCTCATTATAGGCGTCTATGTATTACCTTAGGTATACTATTAATACTATATCTTATTACTAGTCTAACTACTTCTCCGTAAATAGGGTACTAGACCTAATATTAGAGTTAGAATTATTTTGCGCAGCGTTATTCGCCGCCCTCTCCTTTCTTTTTTCTTCACCTTCCTCTTGCTTCGTAATTTCATTCTGATTTTCTTCCTTGAGATTCTCCTTTACTCTCCTCAATTGCTGCTCCAAGTTCTCCACTTGGCTCCGTAGACGGTCAAGTTTGCTCAGCGCCATGTTATCTTCATCCGGCCAGGCGACGGGGTATTTTCGGATCTCCTCGTTCCAGGCCACATCTCCGGTCCTTTGATCTATTTTCGGCCTATCGTGTAAGATCTTTGCGATTTTGCGGGCCGAAGCATCGAAATGCTCGTAGTTGAGCTCATCCCTTTACCCCTCGTCGTAGCCGTGTATTTCGCCGCTCATGTCAGCAAAGAGTTTCTGTCCCTTCTCTCGGATATTGTCTCGAGCGTACTGGCCTATCGACGTCGTCCAGAGGGTGTGGAATGGATTCTTAACGTTTTTGCTTGCGTCTTGCTAGATTTAGTGCCATAGTTTTTCCCATTTAGGCCTAGAACCGGTGACATCGTATTATTATATGTCGGGTAGTTCGAAGACGAGTTTTTCGATGGTATACTAGATCTAGAGTATAACATTAATACGTTTATAACTCGTTAACTCTTTATTTAATTTTACGTTAACTTCTAGTAGGGGTACTAATTCTTATCGTCGGTCTGAAGTAAACTTACGTAGGTTTTAGATTATTTTATAGGGCGAGGCGAGGTTATCTACTTTACTCCCTATATATTAGTAGAAGAAGTTAATATTATTAATATAATTCTTAAATTATAAATACTATACGCTCGTTATATAATCATTAGATTACGTCTATATTCTTTTATTAAGTTTCTTCTAAAAATAGCTATTAAGAATTTTTAAAAAGCTACTCTTCTAATAATAAAGAATATAGGAAAATTTTAAGTTAATACTACTACTATTATAATCCTTAATACTTACTATATCTTAATCTCTATAATCTCTAGCTTAAATATAGATAAAAGATATAATAACCTTTATATAATATTTCCTAGTAGTATTAAAAACCTAGGTATTTAACTATATTAAGATAAGAGTATATACTATTTATTATAATTCTATAGAATAAAATTATAATAATAAAAACTATATTATCTAAAGATTAGGAATTTATAAAATAAGAGCTTTATATATAGAAAAGTACTATAGATATAATAAATTAAAATTAGAAATAAAAGATATTAAAAATAAAGAATTTAACTATTAATTATTTAATCTACTTAATAAAAAATACTTAATAGAAAATATTAATTTTATAATATATTTTTTTAATTTAAGTAATATTCTAATTAAATTATTAATATAATAAAAAGATTTAAAATATTAATTATATTAATTATTTTAATAAAGTTCTTATACTTCTAAATAAATAAAGTTTTTATAAAGTTATTAATTAATATAAAGATAATAGAAATTTATTTAATAATAATTCTTTTCTTTTAAATTTTCTATCTAAATTAATATTAATAAATATTAATATATTTTAAATATATTATAAATTTTAATATTTTTACTTTTATAAAGCTTAGTATTTACTTATTATTATAATAAATAACTATTAATTATTTAGTATTAAATTTTATATTATAAAATATTTATTTTTATTAAAATATTTATTTAAATATTTTTAATAATATTAATAACTTAGTCTTAATATTTAATATAATAATAATAATTTATTTTAAAGCTTTCTAATTAATAAGATCTTTATAAAATTAAATAAAATAATTAAATAAACTTTAATAAATTTTTTAATTATTAATAAAAATAATATTAAAATTAAATAAAAAGATTAAATTATATTTTATTTTTATATATTTAATAATAAAATATCTAAAATAATAGAAATAAGAAATAATTTTATTAATTATTACTTAATATAAAAATAATAAATTAATAAGAAATTAAATAAATTTTATAATTATAAAAAAAATATTTAATCTTAAAGTAATTATAATAAAAATTAAAGATTTTATATATTATTAATAAATATAAATTTATTCTATAATAATAATATTATTATATTTAATTAATAAATTAATTAATAAAGATATTTTCTAAATTATATTAATAATAATAATATTATATTTATTAAAAAGCTTTTTAATATAAGAATCTTAATAAAAATAAAGCTTTTTATTAAATTTAATAATTTAAATTTCTAAAAATTAAGTTAAATTCTCTAAGCTTCTAATTTTATATATTAATAAAAACTTAATTTTAAAATTAAAAACTTTTATCTTATTTTTAAAATAATATAGTAATATAAAATTATCTATATAGAAAAAAAAAATTAGATTATTATTAATAAAAAAATAATTAATTCTAAATATTAAATAAAATCTTAATTATAATAATATTAATATAATTTCTTAAAGTTATAATAATAAAGATTATTTAAGTTTATAAAAAATATAAAGAAAAAAAAGATATAAATTTTTAATATTTTTTAATTTTTTTATATTTTTAAAATAATTTATATAAATTTTCTTATTTATAATATTATTAATAAAGATATTTATTATATTATATTATTTAATAATAAATTTAAAGTTAATAATAATAATTATAAATACTTTAAATATATAAATAATTAATATTATTATTATAATATTTTATTTTATTTTCTATAGATTATTTTTAATATATAATTAAATTTTATATTTTTAAAGATTTTTATTATTATTAGATTTATATTTAAATATTTATATAAAAGAAAGTATTTAATTATTTATAATAATTTTATTTACTAGTTAAAAAGTATTTTAAAATTATAGATATTTAAATTTTTAACTAATTATTTAAAAAAATTAATTTATTTATAAATATTTTAATATTTATTTCTAATTCTTTAATTTCTTAGAAAGATAATTATAATATAAATAATATTTTAGAATAAAATTTATTATAAAGATAATATAATAATTATAATATTAGTTAAAATTATTAATTATTATAATATAAACTTATTAATAATTCTTAGTTTTACTAAAAATAATAAAGTTTTTATTTATATTAATAGAGATTTTAATTAATTATAATATTAAAGTTTCTATTAAATAATATTTTTAAAGTTTTTCTCTATTATCTTTTTTAATCTTTTCTTTAATTTCTTCTTTAATTATTTCTCTAATTATTTCTTTATTTCTAATTAATAATAGTAATAATATAGAATTTTTAATATTAATAAGAATTAATAAGAAATAATAATAATTCTTAATTATTATAATTTTATTTAATAACTTAATAATTAATATTAATATAGAATTTATTTATATTAAATTTATAATATTAAATTTATTTAAATTTTAATTATTTATTAAGATATTTCTAGAGATTTATTATAGAATTTATATAATATTATAAAATTCTTATTTTATTAGAGTATTATTAATATTATTTAATTTATAGAAAATCTTTTTATTAAAAATAATATTATATATTTTAATTATTTTATCTTTAATAAGAATTTAAATATAATAAATATTTTTAAAATTATATTTTATTAAATATTTAATATAAATATATAACTTTATCTTTTAAAGTCTTAAAATATTATATTTTTTTATATAAACTTAATAATTATAAGTATATATATATAATAATATTAATTTAATATTATATAAGACTTTAAATAAAATAATTTCTATTTTAAAAATAGGAGTTTTATTAAATATATATATAATTATTATTATTATTTTAAATTATAAATTCTTAGATAATCTAGTATTAATTATTATATATTTAATTTTTATAATTATTTTTTTTCTAATATATTTTATTTTTCTATTTAATTTTTTTATATATAGAGAAATTCTTTTAATAATAATATTTTCTTTATTATATAATTTAATAAAAATATAATTTAATATTAATTTATTATTTAAGTATATAAAGAAAATTAATTTTTCTTAATTTTTTATTATATTTACTATTTATTAAATATATTTTATTATTTTATTTTTTTAATAATAAATTTATATTTAATAAAAATTATATTTATTATAAATAAAATAATTAATTTATTAATAAATATTATAGATAAATAATATTAATATAAAATTATAATAAATTTATAAAAGTAATTTATTTAAGAGAATTTTATAATTACTAAATCTTAAAATTATTATATATACTTTAAAAATATAATAAATTTTATAACTTTAAAATTTATTAAAAATATATAATTTTATAAATTTAATATTATTTATTATAATTAGTAGTTTTAAAATAATTTTAATATTAATATAAATTATAATTTAATATAATTAAATAAATATTAATTATTTAATAATTAATTAAATTAAAGCTATAGAAGTTATAGAAATTATTAATTTAAATTTTAATTAATTAATATTAAAATTAAGCTTTATATTAATTATTTAAAAATCTTAGTATAAATCTTCTTAATAATCTTTTAATAAAATATTTAAAAATATTAAAATAATAGAAATAAAATAATTTATTAAGAATATTAAAGATCTATTATATTTTATAATTTAGTAATTATTATAAAATATAAGTAAGTAGAAATCTATTTAACTTTCTTATTATTTTATATATAATATATTTTTTTTATTATTCTAATAAATTCTAACTCTCTTTATCTTAAAATATAAAACTAAGTTAATAAAAAACTTAAGAATAAAAATAATATAATATAGAGTCTTTTTCTTTTTATTATTAATAAAAGTATTAAGAATAATATTAATATTATTATATATTTTAAAGTTTAATATAAGATAATTATTTAATATTATAAATTATATTAATTTAAAATATTTAAAATTATTATAAATATAAATATTTAATTTAGACTTTAGAATCTAGAAATTAATAATATTATAATTAAATTTTTTTATTACTAAATAATAAGATAATATTAATTTAATATTATTTATCTTATATTATATAATAATAAATTTTATAGATTTTAATAAAAATAATTTAAAAGTAAATATATAAAATATTAATATTATTAATAAGAATAATTTTTATAATTTATAATTTTTTTCTTTTATTCTTTTAATTCTAATTCTAATTATTAGATTTTTTAAAGATTTTTTTATTTTTTTTATAATCTTAATATTAAGCTTCTAGATTTTAAAATACTTATATTTTATATAATAAAAATAATCTTTATATTAATATATTCTTTTATATAGATATTTTAATATAGATCTTAGTAATAAATTATAAATATTAAAATTTTCTTATTTAATAAACTATCTCTATAATATTACTTTATAGAAGGCTAAAATATTATTTTAATTATTTATATATTTTTAATAAAAATTATTAAGTATATTTAATAATAATAAGAGTTTTTTATTTTTCTTTCTCTTTTTAATAATATTTAATTAATTTATTTTTATTTAAATTAAATTATAGAATTCTAAACTTTTAATAAAGAAATTAAGAATATAATTTAATTCTATATTAATATATTTTATTTTTTAAAATTTTATAAAATTCTTTTCTTATTTATTTATCTAAAGCCTTAAATTTTAATCTTATAGTAACTTAGTATATAAAGCTCTAAATATATTATTAATTAGAAATTTTCTAATATTAAAGTTAAATTTAATAGTAACTTTAAGAATTTTAAAAGCTTAATATAAAATACTCTTATTAAAAATATAAGAGAGATATTTAATAAAAATAATAAAATAAATAATAATTAATATTTATACTAATATTATCTTTCTTTCTCTATAATCTTTATAGTTAGTATTATATTATATAATAATATTAATATAATTATTACTTTTCTTAATATTATTATTATTAATAATACTATCTTTTAATAATAATATTAGAGAATTATAGAAAGATTTAATAAAAAAAACTAAATTAATTAAATTCTAGATATTAAACTATATAATACTAGACTTAACTAATAAGATTTATATATATTATTATAAAGAATTAATAAATATATTTAAGATTATAATAATTATTAATTTATTTATATTTAAAGATTATATTAATTTAATAATATTAAAAATAAATTTATTAAGATAAATATTTATAAAGAAATTTTTAGAAAAATTTTTAGATATAATAATATTTAGTTTAATAGAGTTTAGTATAATTAAGTATTTTATTAAAATAAACTAAGCTTATAACTATTATAATTCTATAAAATAGAATTATAATAATAAAAACTATATTATTTAAAAATTAGGAATTTATAAAATAAGAGCTTTATATATAGAAAAGTACTATAAATATAATATATTAGAATTAAGGATAAAAGATATTAGAAATAAAGAATTTAACTATTAATTATCTAGTCTACTTAATAAGAAATACTTAATAAGGAATACTAATTTTATAATATTATTAACTTTTAATAATAATCTTATAGAGTTTTCTTAATAGAAAAGAATTAATTAGAATATCTTCTAAAGAAAGAAATACTCTTAAATTAAGTCTTATATTTATTCTTAATAAGAAGTAGTTAATTTAATATCTTAGAAAACTTAAGTCCTTTATAATTAGCTTTAAATATAGGAGTATTAGATATTTTAGAAAAAAATATCTTACTATTAATATTAAATATTAAAAAAGATTTAGTTTATTAGAAATAAAACTCTATTACCTAGATTCTTATTTAAAGTAGATTAAAGATTAATTATAAGAATAATATTAATATTATTAATATATATATAAAGATTTTAAATTCTTAGTATATAAAAAAAAAAATTTCTCTAAAAATTACTTCGCGTAATTATTCCTCTATATAAATTTAAAAAACTTTTATAAAAGTTTTTTTTTAGCTTAAATAATTCTATATTTATATAGAAATAATAAATATTATTATATTAAATAAAGATTTAGTAGAAAAAAGTATATTATTAAATATATAAATTTATATATAACTTAATTATATAGAGTAATTTTTTAGGAGGTTTTTTTTTTAATATACTAAGAATTTAAAATCTTTATATATATATAATAATATATTAATAGTTAAAAAGTTTATACTTTAATATTATTAAAAATCTATATTTTAATAATATTAAGTTAAAACTTTATTATTATTCTATATTTAGAATTTTATAAGTAAGAATACTAACTATAAATTATAATCTATAGAACTTAAAATTTTAAGAAGTTATAATAATTAAAATATACTTTTATCTTAATAAGACTAGATTTATAATTAACTACTATATTTCTTTATTTCTAAGATTAAATTATAGCTATAATATTAAATATAGAATAGAATTATCTTTAAGTTAAATATTAAGTAAATTAAGATCTTAATATCTAAGAATAATCTATTATTAATATAAATTAATACTTTAATAATTAATTAATAATATAATAATAATATAGAAAATAATAAAAGATTTACTAAATAAATATTAAATACTAAAAATAATATATTTAATATAAAAGATATCTTAATAATAATAAAGTTATAGAATAATAATAAGAATTAATATTAAAAAAAAAGGATAAAAAAATATTTATATATATAATTTTAATTCTATTTAATTTAATATTAAATAGATAGTTAATAATAGAATTCTAAAAAAATAATTATAAAAAATAAATATTATATTTTATCTATAAAAAAGATATTAAGATTTTTTAGATTTACTAAGATTTATTTAAATATTAAAAAATAAGTTATTAAGTATAAACTATAGTAGTAGCTAATATATATATATATAAGAGGATAAAAATAAGCTTAGATATAAAGTATTAATATTATTTAATTTAGAAGAATCTTATATAATTATAGTTAAGTAATAGATATTAATATATTATTTAAAAATATATAGGTATACTTGCTATTAGCGCATAAGCATGGCGCTACCACAGGTTTTTTTCCGCCATGATATGATTCGTGCCCATGCGTTTCAGAAATTTACGGTCCAGCAACACAATTGGATGGTAGGAGTTTGGGTAGCAGACACCACGTCCTCTAACAGTGGCGTCATTCAATCGCATGCCTATTTCATGTAACCTTCAATTAATCTCTGGAGGAAGATGATCAGTCCGTACACGGTGCCGAACGTGTCGAAGCCGAACACCTGCCGCGCGTATGCGGACATGAAACACATGACACGATTTAAAATGCACAGCAAGGTCGCTACAAAAGGTGCGCACAGGCGTGAAAGCCACAAGCTTGGCTGACAGACGACATATAATAAAATACACGATGATTATAATTGTTGAGCGAGCATTCATGCCACTTGACAAGCTAGTCTGATAGAAGAGCTCACCCTTCAACCTTAAACACCCCTCAACCGTAGGGCCCCCGAGAGCTACCTACCCTAAAGGCGGGTCTCCTAGGTGATTGGATACGCCCCTAAAGCCAGGTTTCCGCAGCCTAGATGCCAACGTTCACTCGTCTCATCTCATCACGTTCGCTCATACATGTACAACTTGTGCCCGTGATTGTCGCGTATAGTTAGCGGCCACTACAGTAGCATGAAGCCCACGATTCCTCCAGCTATCGCGCCAATACCCCCACCCACACGAAGCACATCCGCACCGCCAGTGAAGGTGACTACTCCGCCGGGTGCAGATCCGGTACCGGTAGCAGGGGGAGCAGCGCTGGTAACGTTCTTGGGTTGGCCTGTGAATGTGGGGCCTTTACTTGTGGGTGGTGGGGATGCGGATGAGGTGATCTTTGGAGCGGTGGTGGTTGGTACTACGGTTGCTGAGGCGCTGGCGCTGGAGGTGCTGATAGGGATAGTATTGCTAGCTTTAAAGCCGACGGGGAGGGTAATAGTGAAGCTGGCGGCGCAGGTAGATGGGTCTTCGCCCTGTTTGAGGTGTTAGATAGGAATACGGATGAAGGATGAATAAGAATAGGATATAGAAAGATGAGATGAGCGTTTAGTGGAAGGGGCTGTTATGTATATGATATGGTAGCACAAGAAATATACATTAGGACAGCAGTAGCCTTGGGTCAGACAGAAGTTTCCTCCAGGACAGCCATCTAGAGGCAGGCGTTAGTATTTGAGAATACTCAATCAGCGAGTTAATAAATAGTGGAGGTGATCTACTAACATCCTTCAGCGCAGCAAGTATCACCTGCTGGGATATCAAGGCAGTCATGTCCACAGGGAGTGTCGCAGTTGTCGGTATAAGTATGTCCGGGCTTGAAGGCTTGACGAGGTAAAAGTGGGGCGCGTCTGGGGGAGAGGCTGGAGTGGGCGAGGGCTAGAGGAACAGCGACGAGAAAGAGAAGGGCGTGCATGATGATTGATATAGAGACGAAAGACTTTAAAAGATAGGTAGTAAACTCAATAAAGCTTTTAGGATGAGATTGTCAACGACAGATAATTATTGTTATATAGCAGAACAGGAAAACAACAACGACAGAGGAATATCTCGTTTAAGAGTTCGTATTAAGGAGAATAAGGTACGCTTGGCACTCTCAAAGCTCTTGAGGAACATCCTAGCCTGACCAATGAACAATCTTTTTCGCTCGGACACTCTATTGTCAAGCGGAACAAGGCGTCACCAAGCTTAGTACTGCAGTTGTTTAGTATCTCTGATGTCGCTGCAAACGAGACGGCGTAAGGCAGAGTTGGCCTATGAGGCTTGTCCTGGCTCCGCAAGTTAACCCGATGGCTGCTTCCAAGCCCGACGGTTGGACTGGGCATGCTGGGCAGCTGAGGTATCTGTTCAGGTTATTGGTTAGCATTCGAGCTTGCCGTGTCATTGCGAGGAAACTAACCGCTCAGCTGTACGCCTAGAGATGTCCGTGCTAAAATGTGCAACATGCGCCAAGGGGGCTATGTACTCCAGAAGGTCGACATTCCATCTGTACTAACTGCACATCTCGTGTTCCAATTTATTCACCGGGCCACCCCACCCATGACCTAATGGCCGCCATAGCCTTTAGCGACGCGCAAGGTCATGTGAGATTTTGTCCGCTATCATACCGATGTGTTACCGACCGTGGTGTCCAGGTATCTGTGCATGTATCCTACCCAGTTGCAAAGGTACCATCAAGCTACATATATAAGCTAGCGAACGACCCCACCAAACCTCGTATGCCCTGGCTTCGACTTGTGAACTTGTGGACTTGTGCGTGAGCCATGCGGCTTTTATCACTCAGCCAACACGGAGACCTCACCTAGGCCGAGTTCACCCAGGACAGGCTCCCCCCCAACGCAATACTCTCGCACACTTGGGGAGCTGAAGAAGTCACTTTCGCTGATCTGATTAGCGGACATGCCCGGGGTAGAGCAGGCTACCGCAAGATCATGTTGTGCGGTGAGCAAGCCGCTCGCGATAAGCTGCAGTACTTTTAGGTTGACAGCTGCGGCACCGACAAGCCCAACAACACAGAGCTCACCAAAGCAATCAACTCCATGTTCCGCTACTACCATAATGCCTTGAAGTGCTACGTATGTCTGTCCGACTTGTCTAGCATTGTGAACTAGAGCGCGCGGGAAGCGGACTTCCGCAAGAGTAGATGCTTCACGCAAGGCTGGACGCTCCAGGAGCTCCTCGCACCCATCCAGGTTGAGTTCTACTCATGCCGGCATCAGCACCTAGGCGATAAAGAGTCTCTCCATTGTCTTATTCACGATATTACAAGGATACCTATAGAAGCATTACGCGACCATCCCTTGGCCACCTTTAGTATCGAGGAACGGATGAAATGGACAACAGATCGTCGGACAACAGAGGAGGAGGATGGCGCATACTGCCTCCTAGGTACTTTTACCATCTTCATGCCCCTTATTTATGGCGAGGGCAAGTCTAGTGCATTACGGCGGCTGCAGAGAGTGCTCGAGGGAATCCCTGCTATCGTGCCTGGAAAAAACCTGTGGTAGCGCCGTGTTTATGCGCTAATAGTAGGCACATACACCAAAAATTACATAAACTAATATTTCTATAGAGCTCCATTATTAACCATCTATTTAATATTAAATTAGGTAGAATTAAAGTTATATATATAAATATCCTTTTATCTCTATTTATTTTCTAATAATAGTTTTTATTATAGTCCTATAATTCTATTATTACTATTATATCTTCTTTATAACTACTTTTTTAGGTCTCTACTATTAACTATCTATTTAATACTAAATAAGGCTTAGTTAATATTATATATATAGATATCCTTTTATCCTCTTTTTCTTCTTAATAGTAATTCTTATTATTACCCTATAATCTTATTATTATTATAATATCTTTACTATTTAGTAAGTAGATTTATATAATATAAAATAATACCTTAGTTATTAATTAATAATATAATAATAGTATAGAAAGTAGTAAAAAACTTACTAAATATATATTAAATAATAAGAATAGAATATTTAATATAAAGAATATTTTAATAATAATAAAATTATAAAATAATAATAAAGACTACTATTAAGAAGGAAAAAGAAATAAAAGAATATCTATATATATAATATTAACTAAATCTTATTTAATATTAAATAAATAATTAATAATAGAGCTCTAAAAAAATAATTATAAAATATAGATATTAAATTTTATCTATAAAAATCTACTAAGATATTCTTAAAAATATTAAAATATAAACTCTATAAAATAAGCTATAGTAATAGCTAATATATATAATTAAGGAAATAAAAATAAGCTTATATATAGAGTATTAATATTACCTATTTAGAAGGATCTTATATAGTTATAGTTAAGTAATAGCTATTCAAAATATATATAATACTCTACCTATTAGCGCACAAAACATGGCGCTACCACAGGTTTTTTCCAGGCACGATACAGGTATAGTGTACACAAACAACTTCACTCATAGGTAAATTTCGCTAATATCGTTGCTGTAACCAACACCTACTTCACGGTACGCTTCGAACGCAATCCTCGATTCACGGACTACGAGGCGCTCCTTTACTGATCTCAAGGGCAGGCTTTTTAAAGGCGAACAGATGTCGCGCAGCTACTCTATATTTCGGGTTCGGATGAGGAGAAGGCAGACGTCAAGAAGCTAATACAGATACATCTAAGCCAGGAGAGCACGCAGCCACGGTTATGCATCTTCAACAATGCAGACGACGTAAGTATGTGGATCCATTCACCAAGCTCAAAGCCAGGATTCGGGGGATTGAAGGAGTACCTGCCGAAGAGTAAGCAGGGATGCGTGGTTTTCACGACGCGCAATAAGAAAGGGGCAGTCAAGTTGGCAGGCCGCGATGTTGTCGAAGCGCCGGAGCTGGATGACGATGGAGTCATATACTATAGCTGCTTGAGGAATCGTTTATCCATCCCTCACTTCTGGGCGAGCAGCAGGATGCGCGAACCCTAATTAGGCAGTTTACCAACCTACCACTAGTAATTGTGTAGGGTGCATGTAGCCTCCATCAACGAGACTAGTGTAACATTAGGGGAGTAAGTACTTGGCGCTTCTGAACGAGCAAGAAAGAGATGTGATCGAGCTTCTGAGCGAGGACTCTGAGGACGACTACAGATATTTATCGATCAAGAAATCAGTACCTACGACATAGCTGATCTCATTTGAGTAGATAAGGCGGTGCGATCTATTACCAGCGGACTACTTGTCATTCTTGGCTTGCATTGACGCAAAAGCTGTTCCGCAATCCTTTCTTCTGGTCATGCAGAGGTCAAGTCATCGTTATTGGAAAGGGTTGGAAGCTGCCTGCTCAGCCATGGCAGGTATGACGGTGCTGAAAAGTCCTTCGGCGTACCATTGGCTATGATAATGTTGGCTCCTAACGTGGAGCATCTTAGGGTTGCGCGCGTGAAGCATGACTTGGCAACAGTATACCACAAGCAAGGCAGATTGCAAATGGCTGAAGAGCTGTTAGCTCAAGTACTGGAACAAAGGAAGACCTCTTTGGGAGTCGATCATCCGGACACGTTATCAAGTATGAGGTTCTTGGCATCAACGTACTGGCGACAGGGCCGGTTGCAGGAAGCGTTCACCTTAGATGAAGACTTCCTAGGTAAAAGAACGGCATCTCTGATACGCTGACCACTTTATCCAACCTTAGGTCCGTATATCGAGCGCAAGGAAACTTGCAGCAGGTTGAGACCGTGCAGGTACGAGTTATGACCATTAGGCACAGAGGTGCAGAGCATCCGGATACGCTTAGTGATATGGCAAATCTGGCGTGGAGATATACAGAGCGAGGGAGATGGGAGGAGGCAGTACGATTAGAAATACGAGTGACGGAGACCCAATGTCGGATACTAGGCATGGAACATCCCAATACATTGAGTAGCATGACCGCACTGTCTTCTATCTATCGCGGCCAGGGGCGAAGTGTGGAAGCCGACAAGCTAGAAACGGAAGCACTTGAGAGTTGTAGGAAAGTGCTTGGTCCAAATCATCCTTCCATTCTGCGGGTTATTGCGAGTCTTGCTACGTCATTTTCGAATTAAGAGCGATGGGGTGAAGCCGAGATATTATTAAGGCATATAGTATATGCCTATATGGAATCTGTAGGTATTCACTATAGTCCAACTTTGGACAGTATGGCCAAGTTGGCGTCGATACTTTCAAATCAAGGTCGGTGGAAAGAATCCTTCCACGCTGACTAGCATGGCTAATCTGGCATCAATGTATAGGAATCAAGGATGATGGAAGGGGGCGGAGAAGCTAGATGTACGAGTGATGGAGACGAGGGTGAGAGCGCTTGGCGAGGAGCATCCAGACACGCTGACTAGCATATGGCCAATCTTGCCTTCACGTGGAAAGGGCAAGGTCGGGATGCGGACGTCATTAAACATACAGAGAAGTGTGTTCAATCAAGGACACGGGCTCTCGGTGCCAGCCATCTTCACACATGCTCATTATCAGACGTATTAACTGCTTGGAGACTGGAATGCTTCACGATTGATGACAATCACGTATAGATAGATAACGTCATTCCAATTAGCAGTATCAAGTCACATAATCCATGCATTAGAACATGATATTGGAAGAACATTGTCCCTCTGAAGCATTTCCTGATCATATTCCACAGCTGCAGCAGGTAATGCGATGTCATCACTTTTTGTCCAGGAAGGGCAGTCTGGCTGAATGCACAGTCGCTGTCCTCTAAGCCGTCTAGCAGCCGCCTTTCTTCACTTCATTGCAGTCGCGCTCTCACTTTCATCACGTGCAGGCCTTCAACTCCAGAGAATGCTAGAAGAACCAATAGGGGAGGGCTAAGGTCTAGCGCACAACAGTCCAGTTCCATACGGACGAATATAATTCAACTATCTCTAAGCCATAGAATGCCTTTCCCTACATCAGTCTTCGGATGTTTTAATCTGCGATTCGCGCTCCGCATGAACGTGAAATTCGCCACTGTGGTTTCTCGGTCATGATGCAGCTGTATACGGCACCACTCTGGAGAATGTAGAAATGCGCAAAGGGAGATTGATATTGAAGATTGCAAACGAGCTTGGGCTGGTGTGGAGATGGAGAGTACTTAGGCTTTGACCAATGCAAATGGGAGAGGAGCGGCAGGGATGTTAGAGATAGCTTTCTTTCAAACTGTATCTTAAGTTTGATTTCCATGGCTACCTACCTCCTTCCTTGAGAAAACAAAGGTTCAATAGGACTTGTAACTTCAGTACCCTACCCAGATAATCTTTTCAAGTTCCGTCTCTTCTTTCCTTTAACTATCTGCTCCTCGTGTCTGCGTCTACTGCGTCCTTTTGCTCGAGCTTCGCCAAACTCTTAGGCCCGTTCCACGGACCATTGAAGCCCATTACGTGATAATCCCAATGATGTTGCCAAGGCGACGAAGGAAACAGTGCAAGCCCAGCCCGTAACATTGACCAACCCCCCTTCTACTAGGCATCGTCCCAATGCCTGCAGCAGATGGTCTATCCATCCATCCATGCATCCATTGCATAGCGCATAGCGCATTCCATATGCCACATGCCATATGACGTTGGTGGCGTTGGCGGTGGTTGATCGGAGCAGGTGGGAGCTGCGGAGCGCCAAGATTTCATCTCCAGAAGTTAGGATTTGGCGGCAGTGATGTAGGCAACAGCATCCACATCAAACACTTGTGAATAGTAGCTCCGGAGCGTCGGATGTTCCATTGGAAGCGACGATGGTAACCGAATATGGGGGGAATAAACCAATGTTGAGGGATGGCAAGCCATAGGATTCAAAATCCAAAGGTCGAAATTTTGAACGGAATATAAGTTTTGCGCGCAGCGCTCTGCAAGTAGTATACTATCAAATGGTGGCGTTCTACCAGTCTGGCAACCGGACTAAACCAAATATGACATAGTCGCCCCTTTTTGTTGTTGAGCAGCGGGTCTGCAGCATTATGGGGAGGAATACATTGCGCCCGCAGAACTTGGTGGTAGCTAGTGCAGCTATTCCCAATTCTCATTCTCATGTGGATCTAGATCCCTGCTCTTTCTTGGCTATGTTGGGAGCCGTCGGTGAGGAATTGGTGATGGTAAGGTCTGCAGAGCTTTTAGGGCGGGAGCTCGCGCGGGGGTAGAAGGTAAATGAGGTGATGGCATTGGGCGCGTTGCCATTGGGCAGCTTGTGGAACGAGATCTCCGGAGTGCTAGTACTGATTTGTATGGTATCAGCTGTAAAGGTGCTCTGGTGAAAGGAGGGTTTTTTTATTTTTGATTCTGTTGTTTTCGTTATTGTTTGGGTTGTTTTAGGTGTCCTAGTGTTTTAGCGCTCCTATTCCCCTTTTCAGCCAGGCAGCGCCCTCGGTGCCTAATAGGCGTATGCTCAGGGATAGTAGGAGTAGTAGCGGATCCCCCAAACATGCGAACTAGATCGTCGATGGTGAGGTAATTCTTTATCACCTCATATGTGGCCGACGGGGATGATAACATCCGATATGTTGGTGGGGGTGATGGGATTTGGAGTGTTGGTGATGGTGAGGATTGGCTATGCATCTGCTTTTGACGTTTTTCGCGCAGGTGCTGGCGCAGTTGATTTTTTGATGGAAACACCTTTTCGCAGTGACTGCAACACGGCTTGTCGCTTACGTTTTCCCGCGTATGTCCCATGAGACTTGTCATCGGGGAAAACGAGGCGTTGCAGAGCTTGCAATGGGGGCATTCGGGTGCTCAACATACTGATTGGCTAATCGCTTGCGGAGCTGCCTGCGGAGCTGCCTATGGAGCTTCCTGCGGAAACTAAGCTTTCAAAGCTCAGAAGCATACTGCGAGGTCCTGATGATCTGATTGATTGAACGTTTTCAGAGCTTCACCACGCAGACACTTTGGTAGAGGCGCTAGGATATCGGCTTCATCAAATTGTGATCTGCAGCGCTTAATATGGTCGCAGAAGGTATAGGCGTTATGAGATAGGCATAGCTCAGGAAAGCCATGTTGGAGAGATGGATCCAGGAATCCAATACTTTTCGGCGATGGCTGCGGAGCTTTCGGTGATACCTGCGGTGGTGATGCTTGTGAACATTTTGGTGGTGACGCCATAGTATGTTGAAAGAATATCAAAGTTGGATCCGTTTTTGATTCGAATCTCAGAATGCCTCTTGAGCGGCGATAGTGTTCCACCTTTGGACCATGTTCTGGCTCCATATCCCATAGGCAGGTGTCGCATACCTGGCAAATGACCATCTCTAGCTCCTTGCTAGTGGACTGGAGGCTGCATGGGGCATCTGCGAGATCTTCGGGACTAGGCGAGTCATGTGGCCAGTTGGTGAACAAGGTAAGGCATTCGGAATATGACATCTTGAATGGAGATGATAGAAGAATGTAGGATGTAGTAAGAATTCGATGATCTAGCAAAAGGATCGAATCTCGGTGTTGAGGGATCCTGGTAGAGCTACTGATGTGTTGAGCAGAGCTCTGAGGTAGGGTGTGAGTAGAGCTCTGGAGGCAGGTTCGTTGGTAGGATCGGTAGGAGGACGGATGAGCTGTAGAGCTCATGGTGAGTCTGATCTGAAACCTGTTTTGCCTGTGGCTTCGTCCAGGGCAAGGGTGTGGTGATTGGCATATGCCGTGTTCCTGCGGAGGACCTGGTTGGCGAATATGCCAGTGCTATCGGCCTAAGGCAGCTGGTGAGGTATAGGTATACAGTGATACACTTCTGGCTTGGTTTAGCTTTAGTACAATATCAGGCTCGCCCGATGTGTAATTTCTGGGTTCGAGTGAACAGCCACCTCCAATGTTGTTATAGGTAAGCCTGACGAGCGGTTGACTTTTCAGTCGATTCGTCCCAATTGCATGCTCTATGAAGAACCCTCAAGAGTCCAGAATCGTCTCATCTCCGTCCTTTGTCCCAATTCTCCTCAGTGTAATCAAGTCCACTCAATCACTCAATGATTTCAAAGCCACAAA
This sequence comes from Cladonia borealis, assembly GCA_018257855.2. Lineage (NCBI taxonomy): Eukaryota > Fungi > Ascomycota > Lecanoromycetes > Lecanorales > Cladoniaceae > Cladonia > Cladonia borealis. The sequence goes on along the minus strand of JAFEKC020000009.1, from coordinate 32,142 downwards.
TTTCATAGAGCTTCCGTATGGACGCCGGATCGCATTCCTTTCTCATTAACTCCTTCTGCGCCCACTCTAGCTCCTTCTTGTAGACACCGTCACGGTCAGACCGTTCACGCTCAGCTGCCAGCGCGGCTGTACGGATTTTCAAGTATCGGCCCTCTTCATCATGATCTAAGGGATCCTCAGCGGGCGTGTATACGCTATTCGCACTGTCTGAGGTGTTGGCTTCGTCGTCATCTCCACTCTGCAAGAAGGTGCTGGGCTGTGATGGAGCTGGGGGGTTCATCAGGTCTAGCAGAGCATTGGCGGTCTGCTCTTGCTGTTCTGAGCTTCCACTTTGATCTTGAAAACACGGAGTGGGAGGCGCGTTCGATTGGGTGTTATTTGCACATGCGGGATTCAGGATGGCCTCTTCATCCGTTGGGATTGATAGGCGAGCACGCTTGTTCTTATGAATTGAGGATGTGTAGTGGTCTTCTTCTTCCTGCAAATCATCAAGCCTCCGGCGCTTCGGGGAGGATGCCGCCGAACCCTTTTCAGGGCTTGCTGGGCGCGATCGTGCTCCTACATAGCTTGTATAGCTCTGACATTCCGCTGGGTTCGCTTCGTGTATTCCATCTTGCGTCAAGATCTTGCGCGATATCCTTGGGTTAAGTAGGAAGCCTTCGAACATTGGGAAGATCGAGAGGGCAAGTCGGGCAAGCAGGAATTGAGGGACTAGCTTGTCCGATGCTTGAAGCTGGACATTGTGGTATAGTTTTACAAGCTCGGTCGAGTGGCTGAGCATATGCAAGACGTATGCGATTTTACCAGGTATCTCTTTCTTTGGAACGAAGACGAATTTGATGTCATCGAATGCTTTGTGGAGATCGGCTCGAAGAAGTATCATGTTGTGAATGTCATCTACCGCCCGTGGACCTGCCCAAGAACTGTTGAATATGTAGCGTACTAGATCATTGGCATGGAACCAAGCGCTGTACTTTACGGGTACGAAGTGGGCTTTCTCGTAACCTTCCTCGCACGCGCTGATCTGGCATTTGAAAGCGTCTCGTAGACCTAACGCTGTTGTAATATTGCTGTTTGTGGTCGAAGGGAGGTAGGGGACCACTTTAGGCCATGAAGGAGGTAGGTTGTTGTGGGGGAACTTCCACTCGCCGAACGCAGGGACGACTGGATAAGTGGTATCTCGGCCGCCTAACAGAGCTTAATATTAGCTTCAAGATCATCATTCAGGCACTATCTTACCTGATGCGTCTGGTAAGATGAAATAATATTCCGCCGAAGCCTCAAGAAAGTCGACTGGCGGCCCATCCTACGCTTGTGTAAAGAAGCCATCCCAGCGGTTGCTGGTAATAATGCCGCATATTGTTTTGGCAGTGTCAAGATCAAAGCCACCGTTTGAATCATCGTATGCTGGTAGAGTCAAGAGACGGCTATTGTCATCCTGGTAGCCCGGATGCTTGAATACGACTGTGTGGTAAGGATTGATTGAAACAGAGCTCGCGTCTGGAGGATCCTGAACTACTAACTTGGTGCGAAGTGGCATATTGTGATGTTGCGATATCGCGACACCGATACCTATGTTTCATCGTAGCGCTGCATAAGTAGGAAGTCTGCGTGATGCACTTGCACAAGGTAGCGATGTATGGTGATTGTTATCATTGTCATTAACGCCAAGCAATGCCCCGTTGACGTGGCCACCGCTTAAATCCTAACTCCGTAGGGCAACTCCTAGCCCTAAGGAACAACATTATCGAGCCTTTACTTAGAGATTGACAATGCAAGTCTCGAAAAGTCTCGAAAAGTCTCGAAAAGCGCTGACCGTTTCGTGGTAGCCCTAACCTTAATTTTAGGTATGGGCCCCTAGAGCATGCCTGTATCTTTAGGGCGCTGTAGGGTCTAGACTTCTGCTTTTTAGTAGGTGTTTTAGGCTAAGGACCGTTGGTTAGGAAATATTCTAGGTATAGAAACCCTTTATCAGAAATCCTAAAGTATGTATTGTAGGCACCCTTCTAAAGGCATAGATGAGTGGCCAAGCTCTTAGCACGCTAAGCTTGTTAGTGGAAATCAATATTTACATTTTCAATCTCTGTACATAGTTGACGAGCTTTGCTCCACTTCTTAGCAAATCATTTGATATGGGCCCCGGTGTCGCAAGCCGCGCGGTGTTGCGAGCTAAATCATGGGTACATTGTCTTTAGAACTATCTTGACTTTTTATACACATCTGCATTTGCATAATTCTGTGTGAATCCTTTCGGTGGCATTAACAAGATACCTCGACCCAACTCCACCATCGAGCTCTCATCACCCCTGATAGTCGTGATATGGCAGTATCCAAGTCTCGGAGCTTCACTATCCTGCTAATAAATCGCCAGCCTTATGGCGGTTATAATATGTACTCTAATCATTAAATTAACTCCAGAATCAAAAAACGACCAGATCCATGCCCTAAAACCACAACGCCCTCACGGACAGCCACGCAACTTCGATTGGTGTTTGGCCTGTAATCGGGATGAAGCCAAAGTAAATTTTCCATCCTTCGAGTCACCCACGGTCCCTCTACAAATATGGTCCATGCATTTGGTAGACGATGACTTAGACGAAAAGAGGGTGTAAGATCTAACAGTTCCCTGTCTGTCTCAAGGCAAAATCCCTCGGAGGAGACCGAAATTTTCCGAACAGCTTCAACTCGGAGCATCTGCAGTAACACTTGTGTAGCGATGTCCCATAGCTTAACCTCCGAGCCGTCCGATGCTGTCGCCAGCTGCTTGCCGTCATGAGAGAAGGCGATGGAAATGATCGACCGTGAAAGGCCTCTGAGCTCCTGCAAGGCCGCTCCCGTGGTGGAATCCCAGAGATAAACTGTGTCACCTGATGCTGACGCTAGCTGTTTGCTGTCCGGCGAAAAAGCTACGGCTCGGACAGTGCCAAATGGGTCTCGGATCGTCTGCAGGGCTGCTCCTGTAGCCGTGTCCCATAGCCTGATCACATACCACGATACCGATGCCAGTTTTTTACCATCCGGCGAGAAGGTGATAGCATCGACGGAAGCCAGATGGCCTTTGAGCGACTGAAGAATTTCTCCTGCAGCCGCATCTAATAGCCGGACTATCCCATCTGATCCTATCGCCAGCTGTTTGCCGTCTGGCGATATTGCAACGGCACTAACTGATCGCGAATAGTCCTCGAGCGTTTGCAGGGTTATCCCCCTGCTGAGCTTAGTGGTGTCCCAAAGCCTGATCGTCTTGTCGTAGGATGCTGATGCCATTTGTTTGCTATCCGACGAGAAGGCCACGGCGCTGACACAATCCGAATGGCCCTCAAGCGTCTGCAGTATCTCTCCCGTCGCAGCGTCCCAGAGCTGCACGGTTTTATCAAGCGATGCCGACGCCATCTGCTTGCCGTCCCGAGAGAATTCGACAGCCTTAACCGATTTTGAATGGCCCTCAAGCGTCTGCAAGGCTGCACCTGTCTTGGCGTTCCAGAATCTGATAGTCTCATCATATGATGCCGATGCCAGGTGCTTACCGTCCGGTGAGAATACGACAGTGCTGACCCAAAATAAATGGCCTTCAAGCGTCAGTAGGGCTGCTCCAGTGCTGATATCCCAGAGTCTGACCGTCATGTCGTGTGATGCCGATGCTAGTTGCTTACTATCCGGCGAGAATGTGACAGCGCTGATATTGTCTGAATGGCCCTTAAGCATCTGCAAGGCTGCACCTGTCTTGGCATTCCAGAATCTGATAGTCTTATCACATGATGCCGATGCCAGGTGCTTACCGTCCGGCGAGAATGCTACAGTGAGGACACAATCCAAATGGCCTTTGAGCGTCTGCAGGATCGCTCCTATGTCAATATCCCAGAGTCTGACCGTCGTATCGTCTGAAGCCGATGCTAGTTGCTTGCCATCCTTTGAGAATGCGACAGCGTTGACATTGTCTAAATGGCCCTTGAGCGTCTGCAGGGCCGTTCCCGTGCTAGTGTCCCAGAGCCTGACCGTATTGTCCCACGATGCTGACGCCAGTTGTTTGTTGTCTGGCGAGAACGCTACACCGTAGACTGGCTTGAAGTGGCCCTCCAGTGCCAGTAGTAGATTACTCCAATCCTTTTGCACGCCGATTGATCTTCGCACCCAATTAGGTATTTGATATTCAAAATTCTTTTTTACTATACTTGTTGTTGGTGTAAAAATGAGCGCACTACAATATATCTGGAGGGGAGCCTGCTCAATCGTTGACCGGTTATAGAGGACGAACCGTTTCGCATCATGGATGAAGGCCGCAAGACCAGGGCAATAACTTGACTAACCAACTTCTTAGCGAGATTATATACTGTTCTGGATGTATACTAACGGAAGAAAAAGACTCTAAAGATGCGATAGCATGAATTCCTTCCGGCATCTTCCCCATCCACCCAAGAGCCTCGAGCCAGTGAAGAAGATGCTCTCGTAAGAAAACATGCACCTAGCTGTCGTCGCAGAGCTGAGTACCACTCCTCCGAACATGCTCGATCCAATAGCGACAAGCATATTGCACTTCAGCTGAAAGACTTTGCTCCACTCGACTCCTTTCAACATCGGATACAAGCGTGCCGGGGGCATCGACGCCACAGATATATTGCTTGAGAGATGCCGACATAAGCCATATACAATTGTCGGCCAATACTTGATGGGCTTGCTTCTCATATACCCAAAACTCTTCGCATCTCGCCTTCTCGAAAAGGAAATCCCGGAATGAGGGATAATATAAACGGAGTGGAAGGCTTAGATCTTTTGGAATGCTGAGAATCGCATGCAGATCATCCAGCTTTTAATCTACGTCGTCTTACGCCGTGCCAAGTAGCTTGCTCAAGGACTGTGTTGAAAGTGGAGAAAGTACCGTCACAATGCTTCTAAGCAGGCTTTTCAATATAGATAATAACTCCTCTGCCTCTTCGTATGAATACTCCGGAGAAATGCAGTTGCGGAGTATAGTGGTATAGATCTCGTTGAGGTGCTTTTCTACCGCGTTAACACCAACGCTACTGTTCTCTACAATAATATTAAGTCTCCTTGCTGCGAAATGTCTCCCGTCGCGAATAAAGCGGCATGCGGTTGCTGCCCAAATAAACAGCCCACTTGTACTATGGACAAGGCGCTTGATGATCTCTTGTCCTAGCCAGCTAGCAGCCAGAGAACGTTCTTTAGTAATGAGTTCAAAGCCGTGTTCTAGGAAAGTGCGGATGTCTTGATCAACAATCGACGGGGATATATTGTGGAGTATAAAGTTCTGGTAGTCACCGTCTGGCACGTCAACAAATCTCTTTCGGATCGGAACCTCAGGACGGCTAGTTAAGAAAATTCGTAGACGCGCCGTCTTGAGCGATTGAGCTTCAGACAAAAGGTAGACGATGATGCGAATATCCTTGTTGTTGTCGCACTCATCGAGCGCATCAACGACGAGTATATATGAGAACTGGCCACCGCTTCCACTCAGCCTCGACAGCGGACATAGGACGAGTTGGTGCCACTGATCGCAGAGAGACTGGCTCGCGATGTCGCGGCGCTCTTTGATGGCATCGCAAACATACTGGTCGAGAGAGGGTACGCTACTCGCTAGCTGCCACGCAATGCTTGTGACGAACTTGCCTGCGTGGCCTACATCTCCACCGTCGCGCGAGAAGAAGAAGCTGGCTCCGAGGCGCTTCTGGTCATAGTATTTGCGGGCCACGGTGCGAGCAACCGTCGACTTCCCCGTACCAGCCAAGCCATTCAGCCAGAAGATGGAGCGCTCGTCTCGGCCATCGGCCCAGTCATATATCTTTTGGAGGAGATCGACGCGCGTATCGGGAAGGCATCGTGGGTCGTGTTGTCGCTGGTATGCGTTGAATCGCGCGTCTGAAGCAGTGGGTAGGGTATTGAGGGTCTCGTTCAAGTCTAACTTTCTAGTCAATTCGATGTCATCACAGATTTTCCGCATATAAGGCACCTACATGGCTTGTCGTTGCTGGCGGCATAATTGATGGTCCCTTGGTTGACGCCGGCAAAGCTCTGGCCACCGTCCTTCGCGGAAGTGCCCTGAATGTGGAGCTGGCGAGGTAGAGAGCTGCTAGCCATCAGGTACCGTCGCTGCCGTTGCGTCCATCGAATGCTTCACCATGGACTCTTATTCTCAATGCTGAGTCGCAATGGTGTTGTCCTGGGAATTAAACGCCTCATGAGACCCACTGCAGCGGCAGCGTCAAGAACTGCACGATGATTGGCTGCAACCCCTCAGCATCGCCTCAACCGCAGTGGAAGCGTTCAGCCCCCAAATAGAGCCGTCTTCTCTTTCGCGCAAGATCTCATTCATAAACCTTGGTTTGAATTCTTCTTCTTATTCTCGTCGTTGCGATGGATCCTGTCAGCACCATCGCTGCTGTTTTAGCCATCACTACTGCAGCTCTTCAGAGCGCCCAGTTCCTTATCAAGACCATTGATAATGTCAAAGATGCCCTAGGCACTGTCAGAGATATCAGTGCCGACCTTCGGGCAGTTGAACCTGTATTGCAAAATCTGAAGGACGCACTACAAGACGGTTCCTCCCAAATCACTCTGGGCGACCAAATTCGGCCCGCTGTGGAGAACTGTGATAGAGCATGCAAAGCATTTCAGTCTCAAGTCAATCGATGGATGAAGCATTCTAAAGAGGACAAAATATTTTGGATGTATAGGTGGAAGATCGGACTATTCGGACAGGAGAGAATCAAGACGTTTAAAGGGCAACTCGGCGACTGCAAAGGCACTCTCACCGTCGTATTGTCTATGGCAACTCTGTGTGTTCACTGCAAATGAACTTAGCGTGTTAATAGCTAAGTGGTTGGATAGCTTAACAGTAACCAGCCAAAAGGACCTAGCAAAAGAGCACAAAGACAGCATACTAAAAGTAAATGAAGCCGAGCTTCAGCAAGAGCTTAGCACAGCAGGCACAGAGATGGTGCAAATTGAACACAGCCTTCAAAAACTCACAGTTGGTGGAAGCACCGAGTCGGACAAGGAATTGGAGCAGAGCAAGTAAGAGCTTCTTCAAGAGCTTAAGCAACAGCAAGCTTCCAAAATTGCTTACTAGGAAATATGCGAGGAAGCTCTCTCTGCGACAGTATATAAACGCACTGGGCAGAAGATCAAGGGTGTCAAGGCGACGAATGATAGCTCAGCTCTGGCGGGATTCATCAATACTTCTGGAGAAGGGTTGAAGATCAATCAAGACATTTCGGATGTTACTGCTGATAGTAGAAGTGTTGCTGCTGCTGGAGTTATCAACGGTATGGATTTCAAGGACTTGCATCCTCGATAGGCACAGCGGTAAAAGTAGAAGCAAGAAACCGTAGGATGATTGCAGAGATAACGATTTCTGAAATGACTGACTTACCAGCATAGCTAGCTAGCAGACCCAAAGCTAAGTTATACCTTTGGGAATTCATCATCGCGTCGTGCATTCCAAGACTCCATGGTAAGTCCTGCTATGAATACACTTCCGCCCGAGGTCTACCATGTCCGCCACGATATCGACGGCAGTCTTGAGTACATATTACCCCAAGTAAAGGACTAGCTAGTTAATTCACATGAAGCGTGTGCCAGAACGGGGCACCACTGAGATTGGGTGGACATCAATGTCCAGGGGTATTGAGCAGATTGGATCAGCTGGTTGCGAGCAATGGCAGCGACAATATCTGGGAGTTCCCAGCATCATAGATGGGAATTGCAAGAGAATCAATACTAAGGTTTGCTGGCAACGGCAGCAATATCATCAGGAAATCCCTAGCATCGAAAAAGATGCCAGAACATTGCACCACCAAGATTAGGTGGTGAGCAGTGCCACAGGTGTTGAGCTGATGGGGGACTGCGTCGGGAGTCAACACTAAGGTTGCTAGCATAAGCAGCAACACCATCACATCTACCATTTCAACCATCGGATTCGACCGTCCTCCCGAGTCACAATCACCTCACAGACGATCCTTTTGATAGGCAGTTCGTCTCACCTTATTACCTCGCGAAGCCACCGTTGAATCCTCACCGATGGCTTTTGAAATAGCAAAGAAAGAGTATAGGATCTATACCAAGTTCTGTGGGCGTAATGTTATGCTCCCTGCCCAACGTACCCAACCGTGAGCACTGCAGACCCGCAACGCTGCTCACCACTGGCATGGGACAAGTTATGGCATAGTCCAGATGCCAAGCAGGTGGAGTGCCACCATTTGTTGCTTGCATTTCGCTGCGCGAAACTCGCTTTTTTTTTTAAACGTTTTGGTTCTAAACCCCAAGGCCTGCTATCCATCAAAAACAGTTCATTCGTATGGCGTCCTGATACCTGTCGTCGCTCAGAATGGACCACCTGAACCACCGGGGCATGTATTCACAAATATTTTCCTACATCGCTGCCGCTACACCGCCTCCGCCCGAGTTTGGACCTGCGGAGAAAGAAGCTTGGCAACATGTGGAACTTGCAAACACGGCGCTATGCGATGGAATGTGATAGAACAAGGACATGGATATTCTGGCTGGTCGAAATGGTATGTAGGATGGATGTTGCATCAGGCAGGATGATTATCGCGCGGGATGCGATTTCGGCATCGAGGACGTTGCCAATAGAATTATCCGAACAAACAGAAAATCAAGTCCTATTGGCCTTTAGAGTGAACGAGACTTCGCTGCCCAGCACAAGGGCGATTAGGTCATCAATACGAGCCTCAACACATAACAGACAGATCAAAGCCCATTCACGAAACCGCGAAAACTTCTCCCTCAAGCCTGATAGGGATTGCTTCAGCTACGTTAATCTATTGAGACAAAGTTTGACTGCTTCCATCCTTTGAACCTTGAGATTAAGCCAGATCAAAGGATGGTAAACAAAGTAAATGATTTTACGATCCCCACAAAACATGCAGTGCTGAATAAGAACAAGCTGACTCATTTATAAGTGCTGATAGGTCTAACGTGTCGGTCAGTGGTGAATGAACGTCCTTTTTTGGTATCGAATTCCAAAACCGCTACTTGGCAGTAGGAAATGCCTTCCTAATATCGACTACCAGCGGTACTTAGTATCTGCTATCTTCGGTCTTTCTACTAGGGGAACTGACCCCGCAACCCTCCGGTGCATTCTGAATTCTCTAAGAGGTCCGTTCCTGATTATATCCCAGGCCTCTCTAATGCGTTCTGTCGGGTGTCTCTGGCTTTATCCGCATTCCCCTCAACTTATTCGATATTGGGATGGTCTGGTAGACCACTTTTGCAGGCGATACCGGAGGTATTCGACAGGTTTCAGATCCTGACTGTACGGGAGCCGTTCTTGGAGGTCTACCGCCCTATCTTCGAGCCTTTTCCGTACGTTATCTTGCATAGATAAAAGGCCTGCTTCCCGTATGTCCGCACTGTATAGCTTTTCTTCATGCCAATTTTCATCCCTATTCATACGCTATAGGTTGCTTTATGTGGGTACGGGAGAACTATCTCCTCATGCGGTTAATCACTCATTTGGGATCACAGGAAGTGATTCGGATTCGATATCTTACTTACCCTCTATATATCTTCGGCCGCCCACTATCCGACATCTACACAGACTTTAACAGCTGCGGATATCCCATCAAACGTTCCAAGAGAGGTGTGCAATACCATCACGCCTCTTCCCGTGACCGCCCATTCCGGACACCATACTTCTTTTTGAACTCCACTCCCCGGACAGTAAAGATATCATGTCCGCAGCCACCACCACACAGAGTCTGCCAGCTGTTGTTTTAGCAAATGCCGTCCTAGGCCAATGCTGAATTGGCTACTCCTGCATATATTCCTTGGCTTTGCTTTGGGCATCCTATAATTCTGTTGGAGACTTGCCTTATCTGCGTCGCATCGGCATGCTTACATTGGTCTACTGTTAACGGAGTTGATCTTTCTTAGCCTCACACCAAGACTAAGCGTGCTGGCTGGCTATATCAGCACGCGTAGCTTATCTTTCCCGGTTGGACATTGGGTGTTGGTATTGAGAATTGGCGTTTGCGTGCGCTATGTCTTTGCCACCCTAATACTAGGAACTAGCGCTCGTAGGACTTGTGGCTTTGTTGCGCTGGGTCTTAGCTAGTACAACCTCTCGCTTTTTACAGAGCTCATTTTTGTACATCGCATCTCCCTTATCCTAGAGCTGATCCTTCTCAGTCGTATACTTGGAATCAGCGTTTTTATTAGACGCATCAACCAGATCCTTTCAATCTTTCTCTTGATCAGACTCCTCTGCCTTCTCTGAAGTTTTCTGAGAGCGGTAAGAATGATGAAGTTTCCACTTCAAGTGGCTTTCATTACTACTACTTTTCTACACTCTTTTCTACTCTCTGCTAAATAAACCAACAACTCTTCTTCCTTCCTTTGTGCACAATCTACGTAGAGCCTTAATAACCTGGAACCCTTAAACCATTTCTCTGGGGGTCAAATCAAATGTTGCCCTCAAAGAACACTGTTCAACGGCGAATCTTGTTTGCTGGGCTTCCCCAAATGCCCTGACAATATTTTCTTTAAAGGTAACAGATGCGTTTTCAGCTCCAAGCTGAGCTGTGCTGGCGGAGCGAGGAAATCACGGCAAGCTTGCGTTACCGAGCAACTCCCATCTGCCCCCCTCCAACTGGGCTCTAGGGCAAAGTTGGTGCCTCCAAGGCCCTCCCGTCATACACTGCGGGATTGTAGGTCTAGAGTAAGGTCTGCGTTTATAGGAAAACGGCCGCTTCATCAGCCAAGATTGTTAGAGCTCCCTTGGCCTAATTCGTCCAGAAGAAACCATAACCATTCTCTATGATGGCATGTGCCATGATAAGCAGCCGCCCAATTTCCCTAATGGGAGCCAACATGACATGTATATGAAACAGTGCGTGTCCGAGCAGGGTCTTGCCTGTCCTAACTGTACTACCCTCCAGAGCCGAGACAGTGTGTTCTTTAACCTCCTCTTCAACCCAAAAACGGAAACCTGCACGTTAACTGAAAACACTTTTACCCTACTAACGAAGAGTTCACAACGATAGATATCAATCTCCAACTAACTTCTCCAATAAATCAGGCACAGAGCTATTTCTCGACGGTTATATCAATACCGCGCGCTGTTGAGCTTCAGGATGCCCTGGGATGGTGAGGTATTTACTATTGACGTTAGCGAAGACAGCCAACTTCCTTCCCGTCTGATCGCGGTTGAGACTCGCTGTGAGAGGTAGACTGTCAACCCTCCGTGCTTCAAGCGCGAAATTACCCGTTGCGTATTGCAGGACCTGCCAGCTTTTACTCGCGACCTTACCGTCTGTTCCTCGTTCGACATCCTACGTAGCAGGCCCGGCTTCCGACGCAAGAGTACCGAACTCATTGCGATTGAGAGGGTGGCCTGTATAGAGGGAACCAAGATTAACAGCGAGCATTGTATCTATCTTGATGGTCTTCCTTACGAATAAAGGATCCTGATTTGATGGAACCAACTGCGTTGTTGATCGGTCCAAGTTCGCTACAACCATACCTTTCAACGAGCGGATTCGCACTCAGTAGGGACTTGCTGTTAACGATAACGCCTACATTATTTATTTGAGATTAAAAAGTTGCAAATACCATCTCCATTTAAATACTACAGAGGACTTAAGAGCTAACCTTCGGAACTAGAAAAGAACAAACCAATGTGGTCTAAATGCAATTGCCCAAGGCCGACACAATGGGTCAAAGTCCCCTGAAACCTGCCTGCACAATGAGCACCTTAACTCGGGCTACGTAGCCTAGAATAGCGACATCGTCTTCAGGGCAAGAAAATAAGAAGCGTACTCTATATAGAAAGGACGCTAGCACAGGACGTAGCGCGCTATACAGCACCTCCAGGCCTTACAACCAACGAGAGAGAGAATAAGTAAGAGTATAGAGAACATGTCTTCCGCGAACATACCAATACCGACCAGGCTCTTAAGGTCTTGGGGCACAATTTAAAGCGAAAGGCTAAATAGTGATAGGAGTTATTTAACCGCCTTCTTCCCACAACACCATCTGAAATAAATTTCAACTCGCGATTAAGATAATAAGGCACGTTTACTCTTCCCTTCTACACTGTTATAGCATATCTCCTCTCATACCAGGCCCATCGATCTAAACCATGAAACTCTACCTCCCTTCGTATCTGTCTGTCGCAATGGGAAGTATTATGAGATATCGATGAGATCTAAGACAGGAATCTATAGAACGAGGAATCTAAAATACACGATGGTGATTCACATCTATGAATGAGTGTCAGATAGGAGTGATGTGATGGAAGACAGACGTAGTATTGTAGATAAAGAAAACTTGATAACAATGGAATGAGTAAAACAACATACATAGGAAATCAGCATACTGACAGTCTAACAACATCATACCACTCCCACACACAAAAAGGATACTCCTCCCCCCTCACCCGGCACTCACTCACTCCACCACAATCATCGGCTTCTTCCACATCTTCTCCTCCTCCTCGTTCACCTCCCTCCTCAGCCTTTCCAATCCCCCCTCTGCACCCCCATCCATCCACCCCACCAGCCCTCTCAATTCCCTCGCAAAAATCAACACGCTCGCGCTCCCCCATCCATCATGCATATCTTTCGCTTGAAACTCACGTAGTCGGCTTTCCAGATGATTGATTGCCGTTCCGGCTTGAGAGATTCGAAAACTCCTGTTATGATAGCAGTATTAGCGTGAATGGAACATAATGAAAACTATTCCTCTTTTTTCTTGTTATTGAGGAGATGGATGGATTGAAAAGTAAGGAAGGAAGGATGGATGGATGGAAACTCATACGCATTACCAAACACTCTCATCGCGTCTGCTAAATCCCTCTTGCAGCGCTTTAATACTGCGGTATCGGCATCGATCCACCAGAGATCTTTCTTGCTTTTCGCTGGCTCGATGAGAAGACGGGCTAAGACGCCTTGGTCTTTATTGTGGATGCGTTTGGCGAAGTCGTGGGAGGCGGAAGCGGCTTGGGTGGAGAAGGTGGTGAGTTGGTCTTTTAAGGGTGAGATGGCAGATGACACTGTGCGGGCGCCAAGGTGCAAGCGTTTGAAGTGCGGGTGGGATTCGCTAGTTACGGATGGAAGCGTTAGTGTGTTTGGCATACATATGTTGGGGAAGGGTGTAAGCGAGCTGGGGGGGGGGGTTATACGCACTTAACATATTGTTCAAACTTTGCTTGCAAAATCGTAATTGCAGCAGCTGGGTCCCGATTACCGAAGAATATACAACCTATCGGCCGCGTAACCATCGCGTACATCCTCCCCCACCAACCAGCAGCGGAGTCCGTATGATGATGATAGCGCAGGAAATGCGTATCCGGGCAAGCAGAGGCCGCATAGTCGTCTATAATTTTGACGAAAACGCTTTGAAAAAGGCGGATATGTGCGTGGATTGTGGTGATGGAGTGGATGTAATCTAATATGAAATCGTCGGCTTGAGGGATCGTCGAGTCAATGTTTTTGGTGATGTAGGAGAGCATAGAAGCGAGGTTTTCTTTTTAGGGAGGGGGGAGGGAGGATTCTTAGATAAAGAAGTTGAGTTCGACAAGGCTAAGAGGACATGAAATATTAGCTTTTATAGTATTTAAAAGAAAGCAAACAGAGTAGTTATTCATAAAAGAATGGTATGTTAAACTTACCCGGCTGCAGACCAGTGCATAGATCCCGGGATATGAAATAGAGTACGTATGTGTTCCTTTTGTTCGGTGTTGTTATAATGTGTTGGTGTAGCTTCCTCAGATAACGAGAATTGTCTTACCCCTGGCGCTATGCTACTTGGGTATGGTGTGCATAACTCCACCGGGCAGATTAGTGGGCTGAGAGGGTTGTAGCGATATGAGCAGAATGAGTTGACTAAGGGACAGATAAGGAAGCCAGTGAGTTGTTGGCTGAACCACGATGCTAGTATAACCATAATGATAGAGAATATAGGGTTAGTCAGCAGGAACCTTATCCCCCACCATAGACCACTGAAAATACATTTCGAAATAATCTCAGTGGGGGTCCAGGCTGAGTGGATCCAGTTGCCAGCGACATTAAGCGTAGCCCGTAAGTCTGTGAGATAGCGCGTGAAACGTGTATACTGGTTTTAGCGTTCTAGAACTGGGACTGGAAGGGGATCTGGCATTTGGTACCTTGGTGATCTTGGAGACAGCGGTTCTGGTGCATGAGCATTTGGTACAGGCACGACAGTCGGTTGTGGAACCTGCTGCGGTCGCCTTGGTGTGATGTGCTCATTTTGGCGTTCTGGTACTAGCGCTGGAAGGGGATCTTGCTGCTGTTCTCCTATACCAGGTACATTCAATGGCGGTCGAACTTGCAGTTCTTCCGTTGGTAGTCTTGGATACGGATCTTGTTGTGTATAGGCATTTGGTATATCCACATTAATAGCTTGTGGATTCTGTTGCTGTCTTCTTGGTGCAGGGGCATCCGGTACATCCACATGAGTCTGTTGTGGATTCTGCTCCTGTCGTCTTGGTAGCTCATTTTGGCGTCTCTGTTCTGGCGGCGCTGGAAGGGGGCCTTGTTGCCGTTTCCCCTGTAAGACTGGAGCAGATATGTTCGATGGCCGTCGATCTTGCGGTTGCTCTGTTGGTAGTGGTTGATGCAGCGGTTCTGGTTCTGGTGTCTGTGCAGTTGGCCCATGCAGGTCAGTCGGTTGTGGATCCTGCTCCTGTCGTCTTGGTGTAGGGACAGTTGGTATAACGTTGGTCGATTGTGAATCCCGCTGCTGTCGTCTTGATTCGGCATTCCATACAGGCACTTGAGTCGACTGTAAATCCTGCTGCTGTTGCCTTAGTATACGGTAACCCAGTTCAGCTTCTACCGAAGGAAACCGTCGCGACAGGGGCCGTGTAGTATTAGGTGTGCGATTTTGCGCTCTGGTGCTATATACGTCCATTTCCTGACTGGGTCCATTTCGTGGCCTCGGAGGAGTAGGATAAGCCACCTCATTGCTTGGACCCGCATGAGCAGATGGAGTTAAGGGCGTCTGGAGCGTTGCGAAAAGTTAGCGATCTATATACTAGGAATTAGAGAAGGAAGAGGCGTACTTGATTCTGGCGCCTCCTCATTGATCCTTGCTAACCCACAGGCATTGGAAGGCCAGAATGGTTGTTGGCCATATCGACGGACGCCTGTTAATTTTATTTCAAGGTCTTGCTAACAAAGCTATGGTAGTGATAACAGTGGATACTAAGCAGTCTTTTACTGTGGATGCTGAACTAGTTAGTAGAGAGAGTAACTATCTACTAGAGATAAATGGAAAATGATTATTTTCTATTTATATTAAACTAAAATTTTAATTATTTTCTATTTAATTTTAGTTTTTTAAATAGAAAATAGTTTTTTTTATAAGCTCTTTTTAAAGTTAAACCTATTTTAAAAAATACTAACTAAACGCTATAATTTAATACCCTAATAGCTTAAATCTTTCTTAGGGTTATTTTTTAAAAAAATATTAAAATATAGATTTTTTTTAATATTTAAACCTTAAATAGATAATTAATTATTAAGAAAGTTATCTCTTTTAAGTTTTATCTCTATCTTAATATATAAGTAAAATTTAAAGTAAGATTTAATTTAGAATTTACTAGATTAGGGCTATAAAACGCGCTAAAAATTATTTAAAATAGACTAGTAATAAAAAAGTTATTTTTCTACTTAAAATTCTTACTATTAAAATATATATTCTATTCTAAATAAAAATAAATAAAATATATATAATAGTTATATTTTAATTTATTAATAGTAATTATTATACTACTAAATATTATATTTTTAAAAATTATATCTAATTATTCTATTTCCTTTTTATAAGTAGATATTTAGTTAAGATATTAGTTAAAAGATTTATATAATAGCTATTAACTATTTATTAGCTAACTAAGATAACCTTAAATATTATCTACTTAATTAGCTACTTAATAATTTTATATCTTAAAGCTTTTTATCTTTTTTTATTATCTTTCCTTAATATTTTAATAAATTATTAATTCTAGTTATTTTAATTAAATTTCTATCTAAAAAATAGAGTCTTACTTTTCTAATAAAATAGAGTATATTATTATTCTAGATAATACTAGTTTTCTAGCCTAGTATTAAGAGATTAAAGACTCTAGCTAAATAATAAATAAGATATTAATTAAGCGCTAAGTAGTAATAGTAAATAGATTTATATTTATTACCTAGTATAGCCTAGTTCTAAGTAGTTTTAATAAACTAATTTATATTTTTAAGTTAGTAAAGCTTAATAGTAGATAATAGAAGTAAAAAAGGTTAGCCTTTTAATAAAAATTTTCTTTTTATCTATAACTTTATTATTTCTTAAGAGAATTTTAAATTAGGGCTTATTTTTAGTAGCCCTAATACAACTCTATAATTTTTATATATAAAGTTTTTTAATATATCTTAGGGGTTAAAACCTAGTATAAGAGAGAGGGGGGGCTATAGTTAAGGATTTTATTAAGTACTTTATAGAAATACTAGCTAAATACTAGATAATAATAGTAAATATATTTATATTTATTACCTAGTATAGCCTAGTTCTAAGTTATTTTAGTAAATAATCTATATTTTTAAACTAATAAAGCTTAATACTAAATAATAGAAGTAAAAAAAGGTTAGCCTTTTAATAAAATTTTTTTTTTACTTATAACTTTTTTATTTCTTAATAGAATTTTAAATTAGGGCTTATTTTTAGTAACCCTAATATAACTCTATAATTCTTATATATAAAGTTTTTTAATATACCTTAGGGGTTAAAGTCTTATATAAAGGGGTAGAGATTATAGTTAAGTACTTTATAAAAATACTAGCTAAGTATTAAGTAATAATAGTAAATATATTTATATTTAATATCTAATATAGCCTAGTTCTAGGTTATTTTAGTAAATAATCTATATTTTTAAGCTAATAAAGCTTAATATTAAGTAATAAAAGTAAAAAAACCTTAGTCTTTTAATAAATTTTTTTTTTATTTATAACTTTTTTATTTATTTATAAAATTTTAAAATAAAGCCTAATATTTATAGCCCTAATATAGCTCTATAATTCTTATATATAAAGTTTTATCCTATATAGCCCTATAAACTCTATATATTAAGTTTTATAAGTATTATATAAAATCTTAATTTATTTCTAACTTCTTTTTTAGTCCTTTAAATAATTTTTTAAAAATAGCTAAGATAAAGATTTTTATATATTTTTATCTTATTATTATTATATAAATATTCTATTTTTTAATATTTTACTATTTTTTAAAATTTTTTTTTAATATTTAATTTATATATACTAAAAATTAACTAAATAATAGTTAGGCTATATATAAGATAGGTTTATTCTAAGGCGTCTATAAAGTAGCTTTTAAGATATTAGAGGTTAATTTCTAGATTAGACTCTCTTAAAAATAACCCTTTAAGGCTAATTCTTAGGGGGTTATATCTAGAATACTATTCTATTATAGAGTTAATCTAGGTAAGAGAGCTTATAGCGATATATATAAATTTATTTTTAGGATATATTATATCTCTTTAAAGAATTTATTTTTAGGGATAGATTTATAATTTTTTCTTAAGATATTTCTAAAGCTATAATATTACTAAAGATAAAGTACTTTAATAAGATATATATTATTAGTAATTATACCTAGGATATTCTTTAGAGTATAACTACTTAACTATAGAATATCTTAGGAGGTATATCTATTAGAGCCTTTCTATATCTTTAGTTTAATCTTAGGGTTAGCTAGGATACTATATAATATATAGATACCTTTATAAGCGTTCTAAGAAAAAAGGTAAATTTATCTTAAGGCGTTTATAGAGTAACTTTTAGGGTATTAGAGGTTAATTTCTAGATTAGATCCTTCTAAAAATAATCTTTTAAGGCTAATTCTTAGAGGGTTATACCTAGAATACTATTCTATTATAGGGTTAGTCTAGATAAAAAAACCTATAGTAGTATATATAAATTTATTTCTAGGGTATATTATACCTCTTTAAAGGGTTTATTTTTAGGGGTAGATTTATAATTCTTTCTAAGATATTTCTAAAGCTATAATATTATTAAAGATAAGGTATTTTAATAGAGTATATATTATTAGTAATTATATCTAAAGTATTCTTTAGAGTATAACTACTTAATTATAAAGTACTTTAAAGGGTATATTTATTAAAGCTCTTTCATGTTTCTAGCTTTATCTTAAAGATTAACTTAAATATTATATAATATATAAATACTTTTATAAATACTTATAGAGACTTTATAGAAGTTCTTAGTTTAATTTATTAAGTTAGTTTAATACCTAGATATAGAAGTTCTATAAGAATATAACTTTATTATAGAGATATTACCTAAGATCTTAGAAAGAGTCCTTTCTTTTTTTTTAAAACCTTATATTTTTATAAGATCTAAGATATTTAGATAGCCTTTAAAAATCTATAAGAAAAAATAATTTTTATACTAGTAACTAGTTTAGATTTATTTAGGGAGATCTTTAAAGAGCTTAGAAACTTTAATAGATAGAATTCTATCTCTATCTACTAAAGATAAATAGAAAATAATTATTTTCTATTTATATTAAACTAAAATTTTAGTTATTTTCTATTTAATTTTACTTTTTTAAATAGAAAATAGTTTTTTTTATAAGCTCTTTTTAAAATTAAATCTATTTTAAAAAGTATTAACTAAATACTATAATTTAATACTCTAATAATCTAAATTCTTCTTAGGGTTATTTTTTAAAAAAATATTAAAATATAGGTTTTTTCTAATATTTAAACCTTAAGTAAATAATTAACTACTAAGAAAGTTATCTCTTCTAAATCTTATTCTATCTACTAGAGATAAATAGAAAATAATTATTTTCTATTTATATTAAACTAAAATTTTAGTTATTTTCTATTTAATTTTAGTTTTTTAAATAGAAAATAGTTTTTTTTATAAGCTCTTTTTAAAGTTAAACTTATTTTAAAAAGCATTAACTAAGTACTATAATTTAATACCCTAATAACCTAAATCTCTCTTAGGGTTATTTTTTAAAAAAATATTAAAATATAGGTTTTTTCTAATATTTAAATCTTAAATAGATAATTAATTACTAAGAAAGTTATCTCTTTTAAGTCTTACCCTCGCCTTAATATATAAGTAAAATTTAAAGTAAGATCTATGGCCTATTATTAATAATTTCCATTTAGATAAATTCTATATCTAGTTCTAATCCGGTTGTCATCTAACTTAATCCCCCTTATATAGCCCTAATCTCCGCTGATTATTATAGAATTCTTCTAAATTCTATAGATAGTCCTAATTCACGCTAATTTCTATTAAATTTCCCTAAATTCCCTAAATTCCTTAATATCTCTCCTAATCCTTATAGAATTCTATTTAATCCCTTTATATCTTAATAAGTATATTAATTATAATAGAATTTAATTAATAAATATTATATTATATATATAAAGCTTAATAAAGCTTAATAATAACTTATTTCTATTTTTAATTCTTATTTTTATTATAAATTAATATAAATATTATTAAATTAATATTTAAACTAATATTAAATTAAATATATATATCTTTATTTCTTTTTACTTAGGGTATTTATTTATTATATATATTATTATTATTATAAAATAGTTTATTTCTAATATTTATTATTAGGATTTAAGCTATAATATAATTAATAATAAGATAAGATACTAAAATTAAGAAAGAAAGATTTATAGATATATAAAAAAATCTATATAAATATATAAGTTAAATAAGTACTAGATAGATAATATAGTAATAGATATAATAATATTAATCTTAATATTTATAGTTAGAAGCTATACTTAATATTCTATATATATCTATCTATTTATTAATTTATTTTATATAATTATTTAATAAACTCTTCTAATAAATAAAAAGAAGAAAAATTAATATATTATTTATATATAATCTATTATATTATATATTTTAGTATTTATATTCTATAAATTAATAAGAAGCTTTATAACTTATAATTATTATATATAATAAATATTATTAGAAGTAATAAAGGATTTTTAAATATAAAATTCTATATTAAGTTTTTTTCTTTAGAAATTAGAATTTAATAATAATATAATATATAATAATAATATAGAAAAATACTTATAAATATAAACTCTAATAGATTAGATAGTATATTATTAGTATTAAGTATTAATTAATATTTAATAGATAAATAAAAAGATAAGAAATAAAGATTATTATTTAATATATTAAAAAGTTAAAAAAGTTAATAAAATATTATAAAATTTTAAATATTTAAAATTATAGAATTTAAGTAATAAAAGTAATAATATTTATCTATATAATATTAATTTAAATTTAGTATAGTTATTTTATTAATATTAAGTAAGTAGTAATAATTAACTATAATACTTATAATTAATAAATATAGATTTAAAGATAAATATATAATACTTATAAAATCTAGTAATTATTTATATCTATTATATATAATTAATATTTATATTAATTTCTATCTTTATTTTTATTTAATTTATTAAATATTAAAATAAAATAAAAAATAGAATATAAATAAATTTATAAATTAATATAAAATATTTAATAAATAAAAAAAAAGTATAAAACTTTAAAAAAATATATAAATATAAATATATATTTATATTTATATATTATAGTATAATTAAAGAGAACGATATTATTTAGAGATAATAGGTATTTTATTAAACCTATTTACTCTAAATTACTATTAATCTAGATAATATATTATAAAACCTAATAGAATATTATAAAATATTATTATTTTTAGGAAATCTCTTTAAATACCTTAAAATACCCTTAAATAATACTAAATACCTTTTATAGCTTTAAATTAGTATTCGCTTTTACTAAATACTCCTTAAACTTCTTAAGTAGCCCTAATATTATTTAAGTCTTATAAGCTAAGTACTAAATAGCTCTAATTATAGTTTTAAGGCTATCTTTTATAATTATAATAAATAAATTAAAGGAGGACTCGTAGTAATAATAGTATATTAGACTATTATTATTTAATATATTACTATCTTAAGCTACGATATATTTTTTAGCCCCCTTTTTAAGGGAGAGAACTATTTAATTAACCTTAATTAGAGGAATATAAAGGGAAATCTACTAAAATTAACTTAGTATTTAATTATCTTCTTTAGATTATAGCGCTTCTAATATAATCTTATATCTATATTCCTTAGATTAGTACTAAATCCCTATTAATTAGGCCTAATATATACTACGCATAGTATAGAAGTACTCTATTATACTTATATAGAAGTATTTATTAGTTATATAGATAAAATAATATTATTTAGGTTAGCGCGGCTTTTATTACCTCTAATTAGCTCTAGTTAATACTTATATTTAAGTAAGTACTCTTAAAGGTTAAAGGGGAAGAGTAATATTTAATAAATAAGCTATAGGGTTAAGACTTTATATATTTATTATAGTAGAGTAGGCCTTTAAATATCTTAGTAATATATATATAGAGAAGGGTCCTATATCTTTAGAAAAGGTGAGTAGGGTTTTTTAAGGAGATTTAGTATTATTTAAAATTAGAAGAGAGTAAATAAAAAAATTATTATAGCCTCTACTATAAATAAATTTTCTCGCTTAGAGTAAATATCTAAATTAGGGTTAATTATAGCTTAAGGGCGAAGGTAGAGTATTATCTATATTTTTTTAGTGGTATTTTTAGTAAATAATACCTCTATAATAATAACTTAAGGGTATTTAGGCTCGCTTTTAAGCTCTATATTATAATATATATAGCTAAAATTATTAGTATACCTTAGAATATACCTATAGTTAGGGTGATAAGAGGGTAATTTAGTTTAATAGAAGAGTAATTAAGGCTAAATAGGGCTAGTAGAACTAGGATAATATAGTTTAGAGGTCTCTTTCTCTAAAAGATTAGTAAGGGGGTTAATAGAGGGGAAGTCGAAGCTAGATATAGAGTAGCTAGAGTTATTACTAGAATAAAAGTTAGATTTAAGAGCGTTTTACTTTATAGGGAGTTATATATTAGAGTTCTTCTTAATTAAAACCTAAGATTAATATCTATAAGTTATATTAATAATATTTAGAGATAAAAAGAGATATTTAAAATAAAAAAAAGCTAATATAAATAAAAAATATTAGCTTAGTACTAAATTTAGTATAAGAAGATTTATATAAAATATTAGTATAGTAATTATACTAGATTAAACCTATTTATAGGGTATAGAGGGTAATAAAAGGAAAATAAGGGTAGATATAACTAGATAGTCTTAGAAGAGGCTAATTAAGCCTATAAATAATATTTAGGGCTATTTAAAGGTAAATATATACTAAGACTATTTATAAGTTTACTTAGATATAATAAGAAGATAAGTTTAAAATAGTTAGAGATAAATAGATAAAGAAATTAATAAATTAATATATATACTAGGCTCTATTTAATTTTAGCGTAAATAGAGCTATTTAGCCCTAATTAATACTAATTACCCTTATAGCTCTAATTAATACTAATTATCTTTTAAACTTTTAAATTTTTATTAATTTTATTTATATTATCTATATATTTATATTATTTATATATTTATATTATTATATTAATATATTACTATATAATTATATATTTCTATTATTTATATTATTTATATTAATTCTATTATTTCTATTATTTCTATTATTTTTATTATTATTATTATTTATTATTTATATTATTTATATTATTTTTATTATTTTTATTATTTTTATTATTTTTATTATTTATATATATATATATTATTAGATTAATATTTATATTTAATTAAATATATATTTATTTTATCTTATTAATAATAATTATTTATATAATAATTAATATTAAGAATTATAAATAAGATATTTTATTTATAAATCTATAACTTATAATTAATATTATACTAAGAGTTTTTAATAAAAATAATATATTTAGTTATAAAATAACTATAAAATATATTTAGTAATACTTTTTTTCTTAAGATTTAATAAAATCTTATATATATTATATAATAAGTTCTTTATTTATTTATTTATCTATTTATCTATTTATTATATTTATTATATTTATTATATTTATTTATCTATCTATCTATTTATTTATTTATAATATTATATTTATTTATTTATAATATTATATTTATTTATAATATAATACTTATTTATAATATAATATTTATTTAAAGTTAGTAATTTTTTAAGTCTTAATATTAAATATTTTTAATACTTATAAATAAACTTAAATAAACTTAAGCTATATTATCTTATATTTTTATTTCTAAATATAAATATTTTTAATAAATTACTAAAAATCTATTAAAATACTTACTTATTTATATATATATAATAGAGTTCTTTATATATATATTACTATATATACTACTCTATATATTACTCTATATATTATTATATATATTATTATATATATTATAATAAATAGATAGATAAATAGATAAATAGATAAATAAATAAATAGATAAATAAATAAATAGATAAATAAATAAATAAATATAATAATAATAATAATAGTAATAGTAATAATAATAAATATAATAGCTATAAATAAATATAATAATTACTAATATTATTTATATTTAGAAATTTAATATTAAATTAATTATATTTATTTATAAATTATTAGTATTAATTTAATATACTTTAAAAATCTTTTATTTATATATAAATTCTATTAATATTAAAAAATTATCTATTAAATTTACTTATAAATTAGATAAATACTTAAAATACTTTAAGTACTTATAAATATAGAGTTAGTATTTAGAGTATACTTAGAGTATATAAATAATACTTAGATTAATTTAAAATATAACTTTAAGCTCTAAGCTAGTTTTAAAAATACTAATATATTTATTATATTTATTATTTATATATAGTTATATTATATAATAATAATATTTATTTATAATATCTATTTATTTATTTATTTATTTATTTATTATATTAATTTTTATAAGTTAAAATAATCTAATAATTATTCTAATAACTATATTATAGATAAATTCTATTATTTTATTATTAATTAATAGTTAATAATTAATTAAAGAAATTAAAAAATTTAGATATAAATAAACTTATAACTCTAGATATTAATAATTATTTATATAAACTTTTATCTTTATAAAATTATTAAAATTATAAATAAGATATAATAATTAAAATATTTAATAAATATTAAAAATAAATTATTTTATATAACTTTATAAAATAAAATATATATTATAATAAATAATAATTAAATAAAGAAATATTAAAAAAAAAAATAAAAAATAAATAAATTTATAAACTATTATAAACTATTATTATAATATATATATATATAATTTTAAATATTTAATAATATATTTAAGTTTATTAATTAATATAGAATTTCTAGGGATTAGTTAATTATTATTTATAATTTTAAATAATTAAAATATATATTATAATAGGTTATTCTATCTATTATCTCTATTAATCTCTTTTAGTTAATATTATTTACCTCTATTTATCCCTAAATAGTAAGTAGTTACTAGCTTTTATTATAAATTAGTTTTAATTACCTCTATTTATCCCTAAATATATAAATTTCTATATTTCCCCCTTTTCTATTTATTAATCCTTTTTAATTCTATTTCTTTCTTTTTATTTACTATTAATTATATCTATTAAGTATTAAATAATATTATTATTCTCTAATTCCCTTATTACTATTTACTATACTTCGTTACTTAGCCCTAAAATATATATATCTAATAAGTAATTATTATTAAACAACTCTATTAGATATTAAATACTCTCTCTTCTTACTAATTCCTTTATAACTATTTATAATACTCTATTATCTAGCCCTAATATATATATACTAGATTATTATTCGTCGTCTACTACCTTTATTATCTACGTCTCTAACTCTAATCCTCCCCTAACTAGCTCTATTATATATATATCTAACTTAAACCCTTCTCTTATTAACTCTTTATTCTATATCTTTTACTTTAATCTACTCTTAAGTAGCTTTATTTTCTACCTAATAAATATTAGTCTATCTAAATAGCCTTTAGTTATCTTTAATCTAAGCTATCTATCTTTCTTCCTTATCTATTACTCTAAATAGCGCCTCCTATTATACTATAAGTATAGCTAGTTTCTTATTAGGAAGACTATCGCTTACTATCTTAAGAGCTACTATATAAGATTATATTATATTTTCTCTATATTAGTTTAAGAACTTATCTATTTAATTTAGTAATTAGATTTAATTAATACTAAATAGTAATAGATATTATTAGATACGTCTATATAGCCTATCCTAAAGCTAGGATAACCTATAGTAGGGTATATATATACTATTATTAGCTATACCTTTTATACTAAATTATTAAAGAGTCTTACTAACTACTAGCTCTACTAGTATAACTAGGATAGGAAAGCTAACTAGTTTTAAGTTAATTAGCCCTAACTTTAGTAGATTAGGCTTATATAGTACTTTTTTAGTAATATTTACTATATTTTAAGTAGGTTTATCTTTATTTACTATACTAAACTATTATATAAATATATATCTATTAAGTAAGGCTAGTATAAGGGCTCTATATACCCGCCTTATAGTATTTAGAGTATCTTACTTTATTAACTTCTCTTATCTTAGTTCTCTATACTCTTTTTACCCTATTAATTAGCTCTATTAACCCCTTTAATAGCTTTATATATCTAGCTCCCTCCCTTAAAAGACTTATAGCTCTAGTTAATAGGTTAGGAAGAGATATTCTCTATATATAAATAGGGCTAGTTATTATAGAGTAATTTACCTATAGAATAGATCCTACCTAAATATATTTATTTAACCCTACTTGTTAATATTTAGAAGTCCTTAGAGAGGAATCCCTAATTTATAATCTACTTAACTAAGGAGATTTTAAGGCTAGTAGAGAAGGAAATAAGTATTATAGTTTATTAGGCTAATAATTATATATAGTATAGTACCTAGTAGGCCTATATAAAGTTAACTAGCTTCTATTAGGTTCTATATATTAGCTATTTATTCTACTCCCTATTATCTAGGAGCGGATTATCCTTTTATATTTAGGTATAGTAGCGTTTTATTAATTATATAATCTATATTAATTAGTATAAAGAGGGTAAGTAATACTAAAATTAGGGTCTAATACTATCTCTATAGATTTTAAACGCTATTAAATAGGTCTATATATATAGCTAAAGACTCTATAAACTATAGGTATAGGTTAAATACTTTTTAATATAACTATAGGATTTTAATATAGTAAAGGGGTAGTTATACTACGCTACTAAGTTTAGTAGAGTAGTAAGTACCCTCTCTATTATCTTAATCGCCTTAGAATAGTATCTTTATTAAGTAAAAGACTACTCTCTTATCTATTTTACTAGTATATTAAGGTTAACTAAGATAAGGATATTCTAAATAGTAAGATAATATACTTTATTTATAGCCGTGTTAATATAAGTTAGTTAGGCTATCTACCTACTTATATAGCTACCCCCTAATCTAGAAGTTCCTAGCGCTCTAGCTACGCTAAACAATAATAAATAGGGCTAGGTAGGTAAGACTAGGGATAATTAGACTAATATAGACTTACTTAGAGATAAAAGTAACGCCTATAATAATAATAGTAAAGCTTTAAAGGAAGAGGATATTAAAGCCCTCTTAGATATATAAGATTATATTAAAGACTTCTAAGGTAGTAGAGAGGGTATTAATTATAACTAATTAAGCCTAAAGCTATCTAATTATAGGACTTCGAATTAGGAGGAAGAGCTTACTTAGCTTATTATAAGTATAATAGAATAGTTAGAAGAAAGCTCTATCTATTTTTATTATTTTAACTAATTTAAATAATAATAGAAGTAATACCTCCTATTTAGTACTAAATACTTTTTTTTAGAAGTCTACTACCTCTTAATAATTAGATTAAGGATTAGTAGGTTATAACTAGAGTTAATAAAAGTCTTCTAGTTATTAAACTACTACTTATTATAGCTAAGTAACTAAAAATAGTTATTTATTATAGATATATTCTAAACTTAGGCATAATATAGCTTTAAATAGATAATATTAGCGTTGAATAACCTTATATAGGGGATACTAAACTATATTTAGCTTAATTAACTATATAATATTATATTTAATACTAAATACTACTATTCTCTATATAGTAGCTTTAAATAGGATTAACTAGTATTACTCTTCTTTAAATATCTTTAAGTAGGTAATTTTTAGGACTATAATAAGCTATTCTATAATAAGAATTAGGTATAGTAGATCTAAAGGGTAATAATATATAGGCGATAATATACTATTACTCTTTAACTAACCCTAATAGCTATCTACTTTTAAGGGAGTTAGTTAGCGCGTAAACTAGAACTATACTAAATTACTATAAAAAATAGTTAGAGCTAGGTTTAGAATATATTTTAGGTCTTAGATTAGGTAGTTATTTATTAGCTATATAATAAAAGCGCTTAGATTATTAAGAAAGGGGATAGTATTATATAATTCTTCCCTATATAACTCTATTTACTACTACTCTAGTTTTTAGTCTATATTTATCTAACTCTTCTAATATTATATAGGGTTATAGGCCTTAAATATAGTTTTAATAACTATTTTTTTAGATTCTATATACTAAGTAATATAAATAGGGGATCTATACTAACTAAGATTATAGCTCTAAGTAAAGGGTTATAAAGATTATTAGTAGCTTTTAGTCTTAATTTTATTATATAAATTTATTAATAAGCCGCGATTATTATTAAATACTACTTTTTATTACTTTAAAGAGTCTAGGAAAATCTAATTAAAACTAGATTAGAGGAAGCCTTAGAATAATAGGCTGGCTACTACTATAATATTATTATTATAAACTATAATTAGAATAGTTATTTTCTTCTAAGTATATAATACTTAAAGATAGAATTAATATTTACCTTATTAGATAACTAGTATAACTAGTTAGAGTAATCTATTATTAAGATATTTATAGATAATCTTAATATAGTAAGTTTAACCTTTAACTAGAACTATATAGATATATTAAGCTTTAAAGCTAGCTTAGTAGCCTTAGATAAGCTTAATTATTAGGATAGTATATCTAAAGTATCTTAAAGTAGAATATCTAGTAGCTTAAATTAATATATAACTTCGATTCTAAGTAATAATAGCTTATAGAAGATAGATATATCTATATAGATAATAAGCTCGTTAATTAGATATATTACGCGTTATAAAAGGAAAATATATATTAATAAAGTAGTAGACGATACTAAATAATACTATTTAGAGGTATTTAGGTCTAATTTTAATAATTTAAAGGCTAATAAAGGGCTAGATATCTTAAAATAGAGTAAAGGGTATAAGATAGTAATTATAATAAGTATTTAGTAGGGATTAATATAGAATAATAATAAAAATAAATATTTAAAATTTAATTATATTTCTTTCTTTTAAATTAATTAATATTTATAATTTTAAATTAAAGTTAAATAATTTTTAATAAAATTTAAAGAAAATTAATAATAAAATTAATTTATATAATTAATTTAAATAAAAAAACTTTATAAATATAAAAAATATATATTTTTATATTAATTTTAAAATTTATTATAATTTTAAAAAAATATTTTAATATTTTCTTTTAATATTTTTCTATATTATATTATTTTAATTATTTAATATTTATTATCTTTTAATATTTTTTTAATTTAAATTATAATAATAATATAATATTAAAATATAAAGAAAATTTAAATTAAATAATTATAAAAAAAAAGTTATAATATATAAACTTAAAGATTATAATAATAAAAAAGAACTTAGTTTTTTTTAAAATATATAAAGAAAAATTATATATATTTTTAATTTAATTAATAAAAAAAACTTATTTATTTATAATATTAATTATAAATTTAAATAATAATTTAAAATTAAATAATTTTAATAAAAAAATAATATTAAAATTTATTAGAAAATAAGCTTTAATTTTAAAATCTAAATTTTATAAAATTTAATATTTATAGTTTTATTTATATATTTATAAATAAATCTTCTAGTTATTTCTTCTATATAATAGTATTTTATTATATTAAGTATTATATTTATTTAAATCTTATTTAATCTTTAATATAATATTATTATATATTCTTTATAAAAATATATTAATAATATATTTTACTAATTATTATTTTAAGGATAATAATATTAATAACTCTATTATTTATTAAATTTATTATAGAATTAAAATATTATTTAATTATTAACTATTTATTATTTAATAATTAATTTATTCTATTATTAATTTTATCTTAGAACTCTATTTATTATCTATTAAATTATTCTAGCTTAAAGCTTAACTTATTATTATTTATTTTTATTTTAAAGCTTTATTTAATATATTAATAACTTTATTAAAATTCTTAATATTTATCTCTATTAAATTCTTATTAATATATTAAAATATATAAATTATTTTATTTTATTTATTACTTAACTATATATCTTATTTATATCTTAAGCTCTTATAAGTATTAAATAAAGTTATAACCCTAAAAATAAATATCTAAATAAGATAATTTATAAAGAATATAATTAATATCTATTTAATTTTTAACTAGAATTTAATTTTAAGTTATTATATAAACTTTATTTAAAAGATTATTTATAAAGATAATAAGTATTTTTAAAAATATTATTATAAAAAGTATATTAAAAAAAACTATTAATAAAGAATATTAGATTTTTTAATTTATTATTATAATATAATTTTTCTAAGCTAAATTTATTTTAAAATTTTTATATTTTTTATAATTATATTAAATACTATAAATTTAATAGAATAAATTTATTAGAGTTTCTATTAAAATATCTATATAATAAAGCTTTAATATAGTTCTATAATTAATTAAAATATTAGAATTTAATAAAATATTTAGAAGTTTTAAAATTAAAATTTTTATTATAAATATTATTATAAAAAACTCTATAAATATTACTATAGAAAATAAGCTAATTAGTATATTAGATATTTATAAGTTTAAATTAAAATTAAATAATTTTTAATAAAATTTAAAGAAAATTAATAATAAAACTAATTTATATAATTAATTTAAATAAAGAAACTTTATAGATATAAAAGATATATATTTTTATATTAATCTTAAAATTAATATTTAAATTAAATTATTTATTAAAGATATTAAGATATTTAATATTCTTATTACTTAAAAGTATTTATAAATTTAATTAATTATATTTATAAAAATCTATTAATATTCTACTAAGTTAATATATTAATAGATTTCTATACTTTTTATTAATTATTTTATATTATCTTTTAATCTTAATTATTAAATTATTAAATATTATCTAGAATCTTAATTAATTATAAAGTTAATTAAATATAAATTTAAATATTAAAGCTAAAAAAAAAATTTAAATAAAATATATAAAAAATCTATATAAATTTATAATAGTAGTAATTTTCTAAGCTAAATCTAATATATTTAAAATATAAGATTTATAAATAATATAAAAAGTAGTATTAAAAGATAAAGCTTAGTTAATAATAATAATTTTTTTTTTCTATTAAATATTATTCTATCTTAATATCTATAAATAATAATTTATTAATTTATTATATAATATATAGTATATTCTATTCTTTTATTTTAATATATTATATAATATTAATAATATTAATATTAATAATAAATATTTAAAGTAAATATAATATTATAATATTATAATATTATAAAAGTTATAAAATATTAAAATTCTTTCTTTAAATATCTAGATTTAATAATAATAATATAAGTAATAATAATTATATAAAATACTTATAATTAGTAGCTTAAAGATATTAGATAATTAATATAAAGTAATAATAATATTTAATAATAATAAGAATAAATTAATATTAATAGATAATAAGCTAAACTTAAAAAACTAAAATTTAAAAAAAAAAAAAAAATTTATATATAATATTTTATAAATAATAAATATAATAGTATTCTATTAATATAAATATCTAAACTATTTAATTTTACTTATAAATTTTATTTATTATCTTATTAAATAAAAACTAATAAAGCTTATTTAATTAAATATAATATAATTATTATTTCTTATTAATATTAAGTAATAGTTTATAATAATAATAAATAATATAATATTATAAAAAAGAAATATATTATCTTTATAAAAATTAATAATAGTTAATATAATTATTTCTAAATTTTATTTTTATATAAATATAGATTTAATATTTTTTCTTTATTATTTTAAAAGTTATATTAAAGAAATTATTATTAAGAAATTAATAAAAGTTATAAAGCTTTTAATAATATTTTTACTTATAAATTTCTTTATAATAATATTATTAAAGATTTAATAAAATTTAATATTAAATTAAGTCTTAATATTAATTTTAGATAATTTTTAGAATAAAAATAAAATTTTATCTTTAAATTATCTTTTAATCTTTAATTTTATATATATATCTTATATATCTAAATATATTATTATATTTAGCTCTTTAGTTAATATATAACTAAATTCTATATCTATAAGATCTTTAGATTTTAAGAATATATATAACTAATTAAAAATAATATAAAGTATTAAGAATATATTTATATTTTAAATAATAATAGTAATATTAATAAGGAATAAATATAAAATATAATAAAGATTTTATAATTTAGTAAAAGAATTAAATATTAATATTAAAAGATTTAGATTTATTAAATAAAGCTTTAAAATAAATAAAATTAATTATTTATATAATTATTAATATAATAATAAGAGTTAATTAAATAGATAGTTAGTATATAATAATATTTTTATAAAGAATTTAGTTAATAATAATATATAAATATTATTAACCTAGTATTAATTTTCTAAGAAATATTTAAGAATTTCTTAAAAGAACTAATTTTAATTAGTTAGAATTACTTAATTAAATATAACTATATAATAATTCTATATATAATAATTCCTTAGTATTTATAATAATTATATATAATATTAATAGCTATATAGGGTTAGGGTT
Source organism: Cladonia borealis (assembly GCA_018257855.2). Lineage (NCBI taxonomy): Eukaryota > Fungi > Ascomycota > Lecanoromycetes > Lecanorales > Cladoniaceae > Cladonia > Cladonia borealis. The sequence goes on along the minus strand of JAFEKC020000009.1, from coordinate 26 downwards.
AGGGTTAGGGTTAGGGTTAGGGTTAG